>CATIUR010000007.1:18845000-20045000 GCA_949592205.1 Helichrysum umbraculigerum | reverse complement strand
CCCTGGCTATGGGCGGGCCGCGCGACAGCCCGGGGCAGCAAACAAACAGGGGCATCAAGTTTTCGATTCAAGTTATTATATAGTAGGTTCATTTACATGGCTGAATTTGATCATAGAATTTTTTTCATACAGTACTTTAATGGAGGAACTGGAAATGGGATTTAGATGTAGAGTTTGGGGAAGATAACTCTGCAACCCCTAAAGTTTTGATATGCTTAACTTTTCACCTTCTATTCATTAAAAAGTTATAATGTAGCCCCTAAACTTTATAGTTTGTTACTTCAGCCGTGTTAACTTTCCCTAATTTTAAATTTTTAGGCATACGTTTGTATATACTTACCATGTAATGCAAATCGCATCATAAATTCACATAAAACTATATTTATAATCTTATACATATTTTTGAGAATTATTCACAATTTTGATGAGAACTAAAATTATTTCGAGAAAAGAACATCTAAAACAACTACATGAGTAACATTAATTTATATACTCTTTCCGTCCTACAACAATTGTCCACATTAGCATTTTGTGTTGTCCCAAATAAATGTTCATTTTCATATTTAACCAGTTAAAAGAGACTATAGTGGGTAGATATATTATTTGATTGGTGAAAAATGTAGTTAGTGGATAATTCTAAAACTGTGTACAAAGTCAAAGTGGACACGTTTACCGAAACGAGGAGAGTATAAGTTATTTAATTTATTGTTTAACAGCCTATAACAATTGGACGGGCTATCATACTTTACGGAACAACCTCGCTCATTTATCTCAACTTTTTAGTCTCACAACTAACAAAACTCAATTGCAACTAGCTAAAAACCCTCTATCAATAACTTACCATAAGCTCGTTGAAAATAAAAACTAAGAAAATAATGTTGTTTATTCACAAAATTTGAAGAGGGCATTTTTCGACTATCTCGTTCGGGGCATCGAAAAGCTCAGGACCGGCCCTGATCACGGGTTTCACACGTTAACAACTTATTGGAATTTATTACAACATTAATTTGTTGGTTGTAATTAATAATCCGGATATTTAAAGGGAAATCAACACGTTCAAACCTTAGCTCGGGCGTATTATATTACATTTGGTATTGGGCCGTACGTGTTATTTGTATAGCTAGAGAACACACGTACGTACGGTAATTTAAATATCCGACGATGCATGACTTGTTCTCCAATGAAATTCGCAACCAACTAAGCTACGCTAGCTAGCGGCATCCTTGGACCCCAGCAAGGGTTGAGGGTGGCGGGAATATTCCGAGCTATTATATATATACTAGCCTTGTACCCGCGGAAAGCCGCGAGCGGCAAATAATTTTTACTCCCAATCTTAATATAAATATGCCCATTTAAAAGTGATTTAGGTTCCCCGTTTCACTCCCGATTTTTGGGTCAGGTTTTCTAATGGTTCAGTCCCGAATTTTCATTTTAGTCCCAGTCCTTCAAATGGTAAAAAAAGTTTCAATTTTAAAGTTATTTTAGTCATTTCATAAGAAATGGTGAACTTGCAGTGAAATGAAATACGTATCAACATATTGAACCTGCAAAAAAAAACCCCACATGACAATTGTTTATGAAATGAATGACATACCACAAGGACGAGAAATATAATTTACTCAAAAAAAAAATATTTTCAATACCTCACAAATTTTATAAATCACGTATATCGGGGGACTAGAAACAAATTATGTCCTTAAAGAAAAGAAAAATGTATTGTTATCAAGGGTTTTGAATAATAGTTTTGAAGGTGTATGGACAATATTACATTAAGTGTGAGATAAGAGTAGAGGTGCCAATTTTAAACTCAATTGGTTATATATGTAACATCCTCAAGTTGGGCCTAGGAGTAATAGGTATTTCCTGTAAATTTAAATGCGATTTAAATTTGTTATATGTGTTTGATTGTAAATTTAATAGGTCAATAAGCCACGGGAAATATTGTGGTTAGTGAAATATTGTTTGTTTTAAATTTATTTAGTTGACGGTAAAATAAAATTGTATTTCTCCGCAAATGGTTTTTAAGTTCCATACAATAATAAATACGGGGAATGAAAACTAACATTTTGATGATATAATCTATGGAATAAATTGGTTTTATTCCCACATATGCATACATACATACATACGTATGAACACATACACACACACATCTAAACCTAAATCAAAAACATGAAGAAATCATCAATTTTGGAGCTTCATAATTCGGATTCAAGCTTCAAACGCATGGATTATCATCTTCTAATCATCCTAATCAACTTGTAAGTCTCAAATCTTTGTGTTATAAACCCTAGAAATTGGGGGTTTTAGTGTTCTTGAGCAAAATCCGAATTTAGGGTTTCAAAAGTGTAAATTGATGTTAGTTAAGCTTCAATAACAAGTATTAATCATTCTATCATCATTATAAACATGTTATAATTGTTAATTCATGATTTTCATATAAACCTAGAAATGGGTTTTTGAGTAATTGATGGAACTAAGTTGAGTAAAGTGAAATTGAAGCTTGTAATGATCATATTATTGTTAGATGATAAGTAATTCATAATTATAAGTGAAACCCTAACCTAGAGTGGAAGGAATTGATGTTTGTTCATGATAAAAGTTATGGTTTAATTGATAATTCATGAAGTAAAGCTTTTGATTGTGTTATAGTTGTTAGTTAGTACCTAATTCATGAGTATAACTTAGGTCCTAACTTGAAATTAAAGAATTTGATTGAGTGATCATGAGGTGTTGTAGAGAATTAATGATTATGATGTGTTATATGATGAAAAGAGGATAATTGTTAATTAGAACACTTGATTGAGGATTTATGAGTAAAGTGGTAACTAAGTTGATTAAATATTCATTAAACCTTGTGTTGGGGTTTTGAATGAATTAGTAATATTTGATGGTAAAAATCCGGTTAACGGTTTAATCATGTTAATGGTGATAATGAAAGTTGTTTAAATGAGGTTATGATTATAATGAGCATAAACTTGATAAGTGATTGTGAAGTGTGTTGTAATGTTGGAATGATGTTATATAGATTCGATACAAGGGACTGACTTGTGTTATTGTTGTATTCTCAGATATGGAGAAGACTCAGTGACATTAGACTACTGAGTTGACGACTATGATTGTCGGTGAGTGGATCTTGGACTTTCAGTCTAAGTTAGTTGTAACAACATGGTTACAACGGGTAAACTTGGTTTATTGCAATGATTGCATTAATATTATATTGGCATGATGGCTAAACCTTGATTGATTATTGGCGTCCGTATACTATGATAGTTGTGGACTATTTGATTTGGTGGGGGTCAACTAATGTGTTGGGTTTGGATACTATTACTAGGACTTCGCAAGTGCCTTGTACATGTGTTGGACATTGAAATTGCGTCGTGTGTAGTAATAGTACCAAACTATCGGTTTAACCTCTGATTTGGCCGTCAGTTGGTTTTAAGTGTTACTTGGGGAACCATCCGCGGCATGAGGGTACCTCAAGGATCACCGATCCTTCTATGTTGCTTGTGCATTGCTTGGTTATAGGCATGTGTTAAGCTGAGTTAGATTGATAGCTTGGGATCTATTCACTTAGCTTCGTGCTAACCCCTCATTACTTCTTGCAGGTTTACTTTTGGATGTGGGTGGGCAAGAAGTATATATGGAATGGAATGTTTGACAAGCTCACTCTGAAATGGATAATACGTTAATGATTTAATAACATATTTGGATTTCTATAACACCTAAACTTAATGTGTGTAATGATTAGAATAATCTAGTTTTAAAGGTTTGTATGTAAGTGGATTGCTATTTGAAATGTATGTATGCAATCCACTGGTTTCTATTAATCATGTGCTTCCGATATGTTTAAAAAAAAAAATGTCTTAGTATTTAGAGGGTGTTATAATATATGAGTTAAGTTGGGTAATATTAATGATGTGATGGGTTTGTTGGATCTCTTTTTTTTTTTAGATGGGTCTAAATGGGTGTCCAATATAACCTCCAGTTATATAACAATTAACCAACGAGTCTAAACGGTAAAAAAATAATTTTTTAACACTTCATTTTATTTTTTCATTTTTCACTCAGATATGAAAATGTTTGGTAGAAATTGATGGGTCGACCCACTCGGGACACGTTTGACCCAAACCCATCTAAATTCATCCTCATAAATGATCCAATCTAGATCCGGACTCGTTTAAACCCAAAACTCATCATGACGCGTGACCCGATGCAGCCCATTTATTTTGCCACTTATAGATAATAGTATAGTATAGCAAGAACTATTAGATTTATTCTCCAAAAGAAAATTCGAAAAACAATTTATTTGTCAAAATCGTTATTTGAAAAAAAAAATCAAAAAATTTCTTATACATATTATAAAATTAATACTATTTTGTATTTACGGCCAATATTATTCTACACAAACAATCAAAATTCAAATGCATTAAAAATTAGTGACAAAAATTGACCACTTCAATTCTGATGTATTAGCATAGGAAGTCACAAAACGCTTCTCATCTGTACAAAATTTCAACGTCGAAGACTTTAAAAACGTATTGCAACGTCAACACCTCGTTTTCATTCCCAACTATTTTCCCAAAGTATTATAACGAAAATACTTTTCTTCTGTTTGTTACGTCGCATAGAAAATATTCACATGTATATCATATAAATACAAATGTTGCCACGTATCTCTAAAGGTTCGAAATCTGATGACCCTAACCGGTCCATGGAACATCGTAGTGAAAGGATCAAAGTTGATCTTTCAACTATTGATGGAAGAGACACGGTGGGTTCTAGTCAAAGTTGATCTTTCAACGACGTTAATTGGTGGGAAATACTTTGTTCACAAAATTTTTTATAGAATTATTTTATAAATGATGTGTCAAATATCATGAGAAAAGAGATGAAACACAACAAATGTCGAGAAAATAGATGAAACAGAAAAAAGAGATTATAAAATTTAGGTTACTCTAAATGAAGCCCATAGGAATGTCGTTAAGATGCATAAACGTATGGTACATTGCGGTTAATTATTAATTTTAAAGCGACAATTATTTTAATGTACAACATGTTTCTGCATGTTAACGACAGCCTTCTGACTGTATTTAAAAATAATCCAAAAAAGATTTAAACAAGATAACACTTAAATAAAAATCAAATTGAGACAAAATGCGAGATTGTACAATTTCAGGGGTTGTTATGTAAATTATCTTTAACGAATGATGCGCCCAACTGGTCGGCCTCTGGTTTCCCAACTTGTTGAATTTTTTTTAATTTCACACACTGGTTTTTTGTGGTTTTGAAACATATATAGTTTATCCCAAATGCATTAACTGCATGATGTTTTCTTCATCAAAATAATAACTCTTTTGACATTAGAGGAACACCACATATACTTTTGTCAAATCGAGTTTGTTTCACACAAAATGTTTTCTTAAGACGACTAATTAACTGAATCTACCTCTAATCTTTTTGCAGTTTAATCATAAGTACATGCCCATAACCGTGAGACGTGACCTAAGCATCGCATCATCGTTATCGTCATGTCAAAAATAGTAGCATACGTATCAACAATTGCAGCAATCATCACATATCATAGCAAACGACGCGTCCTTTTATACCTTTTCTTCGTGCATATAATATAAGTAATAAGGAGTAGTAATTAAACTCGCATTTCGTTCTCTTTCGCACATGCACACAATATCGTATACTGATGTATGTTCGATTTTATCATAAGTAGGGGTAAGTCGAAAATCCAATTAGCCGGATCATATGTGAAATGTTTTATTGAGAACAAATAAATGTGAAAAAACGTCTAAAATTACGTGTAAAAAAAAAAAACATTTGTTTTCATGTGTACAAAAAGTGTTGAAAGGAGATTTAACACGTAACTTTAGTATATATATTTTTTCTCTATCAAAAAGTACAATAATGTTCTCTTATAAATTAACCTCCATCAAATTAAAATATGGGGAAATCATCCGTGATGTTGACAGCACGAAACAAATATGCAGTTCACCAATAAGGATATTACATATTTACATTTTTGATCCTTCAACTTTATAAAATATACACTAATTGTCCTTCTAGTAAAGTTTGCAGCACCATTCATTTGTACGGTTCAATAGCACAAAATATTTCCCATTAAAAAATATTTATAAAAATCGAAAGTTTTAATATGTAAGGGATAAGTAAAACATTACAATGATCCATTTGTAGCATACACTCTCAAGTTTCAACGTTTTCTTGTTTGGGTCATTGGCTCATTGGGCTATTTTTTGGGTGTGATCCATAAAACTTCCAACAATAAACTTATTTGGCAACCGTACTTATTGAAAAAACAAGTTATATAAATTAGTTGAAGTAACTTTTATAAGGTTTGAGCTTTGTATACTTTAAAATTACTTAATTAAAGCCGGTTGAAGAAACTTTAAATTCGACTATTTTGTCAAACATTTAGTTAAAAACTATATATAAAGTTAACTTATAACTTTTAAATATAAGCTTCAGTTATAACCTTCGAGCTACAATTCCCACGAAACATACCGTAAATGTAAGATGTTTGAAAAAAAATTGACACGTCACATACAAAAAGTCATTAACGGGAAAAGAACATTACACGCCTCAAAATTAACATAAGTGATAAATTAAACCTATCAAAACGACGGATTGATGACCCGTAGCCAAACGAGTTTTATCACATAACCGACTCAGAGCAATGCATACTAACACCAAATTAAATGGATTACGATTCCTTGAAACTACAGCAAGCTACAAAGAGAAAAAATATCTTTTTAGGGGTAAAGGGAATATACAAGGTAATTTTTTTTATTTTAAAAAAAGATAAGTATTAACTCGGACATACCTTGAGCCATTCAAAAACTATGAAACAAAACTCGAGTTAACGAATAAAATCAAATCAAATGAAACAGCACTTGTAGCTTATAATTTGGGCTTCCAACTTAATCGACCCATAAATTTTTATGTTGGGTCTGGCCCTTACCCTTCATAAATAGGGAAAAACATACCAATAGTAGGGGACGTTATTATTCGTAGACAACATGATCATTCCATGCTTTCAATACAACTACCATAGCTTCTATAAAACCGCCATTCTCCCACCACAATTTCCACCTTCTCTAATGTCATACAATCTTGAATCATCCTCATGACTCTCACGATTGACTCTTACCACCCGTGGCTAGATTATTATCTTTGCCCGCGGGTTATTCACGTCAACCGGAGTGTAGCCCTCAATCTACACTCGAGCCGAAATATGCAAGATCAAACACCACAACGCGGCTTATTGTCCCATCTAGCCAACTTCCCTATCTGCACCTGTGACACCCGCCAAATTAGGACTAGTGATTATTGCATAATCCTTTGTAATACATGTAATTAGTGCTTTGGTTAGGGTAATTAATGTATCAAAAAATATATTGTTGAATATATACGATTATGCGATTTGATTAAATCGTACGTAATTTAAATCGAATGCAATTCCGTTCAATAAATACGGACGTTGGTGAACAACTTTATTAAATAATATAACATTATTTAATAACGCTGTTATATCCAAAATATTATTTTTATAATATTTCGTACACAAATTGTATCGTACAAAACAGTGACTACGTGATTATAATATTAAACGCGCAAACAGAACCAAGCAAGTTAAATTTATGAATTATAACTCAAATATTAAATATTTTGGTAAAATACTTCAACCAAATTACCGTATAATTAAATGTTTTAAATAACTATTTAAAGTTTAAATAATCGGGAAAACGAACACCGCACGGAGCACGATTGCAGGAAACTAAAAGTTGGTGAAGCCCACCCCGTGGACCCCACAGAGATCAGCCAACAAAAGGGTGGAAAAACCCCACCCTTTCCTCATTCTCACCTTTCACTCTCTCGCCCTTCTACTTTTCTCTTAAACAAACACAAAACCACAACCTCCTTTAATCACAAAATAACACCTCAAAACGACCTCCAATCATCACGCTCGTTTGGAAGAAAAGAACCACCGCGTCACGATCTACAATCCTATCTTTTCGGATTTCTCCGGCGTTAAGTTTGTAAGTTTCCGACAAATCTCGAAACACTTCGATTTTCATTGTTTTCGACTTGTTATTGTTTCTATAAGCTTAAAATGTCCAAATATGGGTTGGGTAAAAGATTTGGACCGAACGGTGGCCTGAAAACTCGTTTTCGACCCAAATTCCGGCGAACAGTCGTAAGTGTCGCTAGTGTGCCAAAAACAGTGCTAGCGACACTAGCTAAGTGTCGCTATGCCAAGTGTCGCCCCTATAGCGACACTACTTCAGTGTCGTTGAAATACTTAAATCAGATCTATCCTAGCGACACTACCTTAGTGAAGCCAAAATTGAGAAGTGTCGCCTATAGCGACACTAATCTAGTGTCGCCAATCAATTAAAAATCAGGAATCTAGCGACACTCACCTAGTGTCGCCTAACTAGTGTCGCATATAGCGACACTAGCCCAGTGTCGCCAAAAACATATGGTTGACAAACTATTTTTATACTAAGTGTCGAACTTGTACAACCTCAAACACTTATACGATACGACTTCTAAAACACTTTGGGATACACTTTTAAGTATAACACTTCAATAACATAACGATAATGTTGAGAATATTATTACAAACAATCACCATCGGGCCGTACACGTTTTTCTAAACTCAAATCAATCAACCAAGTCGTAGTAACTTGGACAAGTTAATCAACCAAATCATAAAAATTTGGACATTCTAGTTGAACGAACAACTACAAAGGTAGTCTTAGTAATTACCTGCTCATATTAATAACCATCGCGTGTCATGGACACCCTCAGGTTATGAGTCTTCGGACATCACTACTCGGCTAATCAACCAAAGTTTATTGATTTAAACTCTCCAGACTCAGGTGAGTCTCATAGCCCCTCTTTTTACTGTATTTCTGTGACACCCGTCAAATTAGGATTAAAAATTAGTGCCTAATCAAGTTTTAATACATGTAATTAGTTCTGTGTTAGGCTAATTTGTGTATCAATTATTATATATTGTTGAATATATACAAGTATGCGATTTGATTAAATCGTACAAGTTTCAAATCGAATGTAATTCGATTCAATTAATACGGACGTCGGTGAACAATTTAGTTAAATATTATAAACATTATTTAATAACACAGTTATATCCAAAATATTATTTTTATAATATTTAATTAGTATTCATTTCGGATCATACAATCAATGGTTACGCGATTAAAATAATAAACGCGCAAACAAACAAAACAAACTAACGTTATATTATATAACGCAATTATTAAGTATTTGGTTAAATACTTCAAGTTAAATACCGAATAATTATTCGTATTCTTAAACGTATATTTTAAATGTACTAAATAATAATTAAACATTCAAGCAAACGAGAAAAACGAACACCGCATGGAGCGCAAATGCACGGGAACGAAAAATGGAGCCAACCACACTTGGGTGGGGCCCAAGTGGGCCGGCCCCTATACCCCCTCCCCACCATCTTCTTCTTCTCATTTCTCTTATCTCTTCTCTCTCTTTCTCCTCCTTTTTCTCTCAAGCTTCAAACACCATCATCAACAAAAATTATCAAATAACAACCACAAACTACATCAAATCTTCAAGATTTTTAGAGATTAACGACCACCACGCAACGATCTACAACTCCATCTTTTCGGATTTTCGATTCGACACCGCGTAAGTTTCCGACAAAAACCCGAAACTCTCCGTTTCCGCTCATTTTTATGTGTTTGTTGTTTATATAAGCTCAAAATTTCCATATAAGGGTTGGGTAAAAGATTTGGAACAAGTGGTCGCCGGAAAACACGTTTTCGGCTCAAAATCCGGCGAACAGTTGGAAGTGTCGCTAGTGTGCCAAAAACAGTAGTAGCGACACTAGCCAAGTGTCGCTATGCCTAAGTGTCGCCCCTATAGCGACACTACTTAAGTGTCGCTGAATTACTTAACCAGATTTAAATTAGCGACACTCCCTTAGTGACGCCAAAATTCATAAGTGTTGCCATAGCGACACTACTCAAGTGTCGCCCAACTATCAAAAATCAGAAATATAGCGACACTTACTAAGTGTCGCCTAAGCCCGTAGCGACACTAGATTAGTGTCGCCAAAAACAGAATATTTGCAACTTTTTACTAAGTGTCGAGACCAAAATTTTATCACTCGATTTCACCCAGATTCAAGTCCAGATGCGTTTTTCACCAAAGCAATTTAATAGAAATAAAAATTTTTCTAGCTGACCTGGCATCTCGACCCCAGCCAGGGGCCAGCCCCTTGGACCCCGCCAGGGGTTGCCACCCCTGGAACCCCGCTAACCAGGGGCGCTGCCCCCGGACCCCCGTCACCTAAAAGTTTGTAAACATTTTTAAGTACAACACTTCAAAAATCAAAATAATAATATCGAGATTATTATTACAAACAGTCACCAACGGGCCGTACACGTTTTTCAAAACTCAAATCAATCAACCAAATCGGGATAATTTGGACAAACTATTACAAAGGTAGTCTTTCGAGATACCTATTCAAATAATAACCATCGCGCGTATTGAACGGCCCAGGTTACAAGTTTCGGACATCAATTCACAGCTAATCAATTTCGGTTTATCTAGATAACCACTTCAAGACTCAGGTGAGTCTCATGGCCCCTATTTTAATGCTTTTCAATCAGGGGTGTGATATTATTGCTCGTTTTGTTTTACAAGTTGAACGCAAGTACAAATCAAATCAAATACTACATGAGTTTCAAGCTAATCAATTTAAAGCCCTCCATAGCATAGTCTGGTAATACGTAGTAGCGTGAATGTTAGTATATGATATCATATAGGATTGACAATCCTCATCCGGGTTAGCACGCACTAACTGGTCAAACGGATGTATTAGCATTTGGGAAGACGAGTGTAGATTAGGTACTCGTAGGAGGCAACCTCAGTTGGGTTTCCTTAATTGGACCTGACAACTCAAGTTAAGCTTAGACTATGTGCTCATGGCTGTATAACTTTTATTTTGCTTAATTGCATTTTAAATTCAATTATTAAATCTTGCGGTTCATACAAACATATGTGTTGACATACAAACCTGTGAGCTCACCAGCGTTTCGCTGACCAATTTTTGCATGTATCACAGGTGACCAGCAGTAGGTTGGACTGCTCAAGTAAGGATCAATTAGCTCGAGTCATCATGCAAACAATCAAAGATTTAGCTGCATTATTATATTTTGTATAGATTAATTATGTACTTAAATCTCTCAATTTCAACCGAGCTAATGTAACTATAATTTTTGATGTAAACTTCGTTTCTATCAATACAAGTTAAAATGACGCATATAGTGGTCGTTCATTATATATCTTTGTGCTGTGATTATTGATTCGTAACACCCAAATCGTGCTTCCGCTAAACAATAAATTTGGGGGTGTTACAATTTCACTCAGGGGTGTGATTCATTGCTTGTTTTTAACATGTGAACGCGAGTACAACTTTTCATATACTACATGAGTTTTTCCCAACTAATCATTTTAAGACCTCCACACCATAGTTTGGTAATACTTCGGTAGCGCGAATATTAGTATATGGTACCATTTAGGATTGACCCTCCTCGTCCGGGTTAGCATGCACTAACTGGGTAAACGGATGTACTAATATTTGAAGTTGCGAGTGTAGATTAGGCACTCGTGGGGAGGCACCCTCGATCAGGTCCTTGAATGTGGATCCTGACCACCTCGATTAAGGCTCAAACTATGTGCTCATGGCTGTATACATTATCATTTGCTTGGTTGCAAATCAGTATTTAAATCTTGCGGTTCATACGATATTACTTGATATTCAAACCTGTGAGCTCACCAGCGTTTCGTTGACCCATTTTAGCATGTATCACAGGTACTCAGCAGTAGGATTGGACTGCCCTCAGGATCACTATAGCTCGAGTCAGCATGCAGACATTAGAGATTTCCTTGCATTAATATATTTTGTAAAAGTATTTATGTATTGGAATCTCTCATTTTTAGAACACGAGCTATGTATAGCTTCAAATGTTGTAAACATTTCTTGCATTAATATATTTTGTTAAAACGACGCATATAGAGTCGTTTGCTATATCTTGTGTGCTTTGATATTTGATTAGTCGTGCCCCGACCCAAACCGCTTCCGCATCTTGAATTTGGGGGTGCAACAGCACCTTCCATGGGCACATCTGAATTAGGAGCACAAGAACCCGATCCGACACTAATCATCTGCGACATTAATCTTTGGGATGCCCCGTTATAATTGCATACGAGCCACTTGAGTCAAGGCCCGGAGATGAGGGAGTGTCCAATAGGTCATTATGTGTACGAAAATCTATTCATGTTTTTTAATTACGTAATGTCATCGTATATAATTAAAAAGAAAAATGATTAAATTGTATGTGAACTAACATACAAAAGAAATTTTATTTAACTTCTTTTGATTACTTATGAGCTTAAAGTCCTGCGACAACGCGAGGAACTAAATTAGAAAATGTTATAGAATTAAAGTTTTATATTTAATTTTTTAATTAAATAAATTAGTATATATGTTAGTGTGTTAGATGTAAAGTGTTATAATTTGTATATGTGTAGCTTTAAGACCCGCGACAACGCGAGCGACTAAATTGAAATTGTTACAGATATATAATTGAATATGAGTGTATACATTGTTACATATTGAAATTGTCATATATACAAAATTTTAAATTTAAAAATGCATACATCATACCTTCCAATTTTTTTGAACTTTTGGGATCTTGAACAAGCGGTTGTTTTGAGCAGAATGATTTTCAACTACACTAGATTTTTGGGATGAATAATTTTTTGAATGAGGTTGAGATCTTTGTCGATCCATTGATATCAATATGAGGGAAAACTAAGTGAATGATAGATCATATGTATTATATATAGGGTTAGAAATAAAATTATAATTATGAAAAGATTTGAGTTGAATTGAATACATTTTTATTTTAGATCGTATTGATTTTGCTTAACTTTATGAAAAAAATTCGTTAATATTGAGAATATGTCGTGAAAGTTGTGTGCATTTTTTTTTATGTTATTTTATTTTATTTAATAGTATTACTAGTCAAAAAAATTTTATTAATATATTCAATAATATTAATATTTAATATTTAAAGAGGGAAGTGTAATGATTTTAGTCAAATCTGAATTGTCAGATCAAATTGAAATATCACATTGAATGGTCCAGATTGCTTTATGAGATTTTGGTATAATTATTTAATGATAATAATTTTATTTAACTTCTTTTAATTAGTAGTGTCACTTCTTTATTGCTTCTTACCTTTTTTATTTTGGGAAAAGTACAATAAAAGTTACTATATTTATCACATATTCTTATTTAAGGTACGCAACTTTAAATTATTTAATTTAAGGTATCGAACTTACAATTTGTAATCAAGTTAGGGACGCGAATTTCACAAATGACGAGTTGTCATTGAATTTATTTTTTATAAGTAACATCTTAAATATCTATATCTATAATTACTTATAAAACATCTCCATTGTTTGAATCTTAAACTCTTAAAATTAACTAAAGTGGCAAATTTGCCCCTATTAATTACATCTCCATTACTACTACTTATTATTTCCTAATAATTATAATGGTTCTCAATCAAAGATAAATCAAATCACAATTATTTATGGAATGTATTCCACCTCAAAGAGTCATTGATCTACTTTAAATTATCAGTTTTTTTATATAAAAAGCAATTTAATATAGTTTTGTATATTTACAAACTTTTGAAATTAAAACATTTTCATATATAACATCTGTTAATTATAAATTTATAACAACTTCATGATCTTAGTATATACACAATTGACATCATGATAAATGCAATTTTCACATTTAAAATAAAAATCTTGGAATCGGATTTAACGAATAACAAGCATGGAAATCATGTGGTATGCGCCTATGCGGGTCAAATCGATCAATGGAGACCAACACAACGTTGAATATGATGTGTTGATCTTGAAATTAAATTCAAAAGACAATATAGCTAAATAACATCATTTATACGATTTATTAACACCGCTGCATTGCGCGGGTTTGTTGCTAGTAATATATAATTCACCTATCTGACATCATCAAATTAAATAGGTTTCAATTAATCAATTAAATCCTTTTATTTCCCTTAATTTTTCCCCATAATCTTAAAGATTGTCAAATTGAACTATCAAAACCCACATACAAATATTAATACTTAATTTTTAATATTATTATACATCTTTTACCTCATAAAACATAAAAAAAAAATTCATTATAGTTACAAAAATCTAATACAAATTCTATGGCCCGTGTGTAAATACGGGTTTGAGATCTAGTATCTATTTAATTGATTAAAATTCCTCAATCAATTTAAAAAAAATATTGAGTATAATGGGAGATATTAAGTTGAAAGTGGTAATCAGTTTTTGTTAAATTATTTCTCCTCACTCAATATTTTTTAAAATTGATAGAGGAATATTAATCGATTAAATAGATATGTTATTTATAAAAAAGAAATTCGACGACATCTCGTCATTTGTGAAATTCGCGTCCCTAACTTGATTACAAATTGAAAGTTCGATACCTTAAATTAGATAATTTAAAGTTGTGTACCTTAAATAGGAATATGTGATAAGTATAGTACATTTTATTGTACTTTTCCCTTTTATTTTAAACCTCTTTTACTTTATATATATATATATATATATATATATATATATATATATATATATATATATATATATATATATAATAAATAGGCATGTGCATGGTCCAGAGTGGACCAAACCAGCTCGGGACTGGACTGAATCCTGATTTGCACAAGATTTTGAGACCGAGGACTGGACTAAGTATCATCGCTTTGGTTCGGGTCGGTTCCAATACAGTTCCGATCGGTTCTCTCAAAAGAACCGGACCGAGATGATTGTTATTTTAACATGGTTCTTTTGTTGATTTTACACAATTTGGAAGTCATTAGTTGAAAATTCATGCATAAGTTTTTATTTAAGTTGAGCTATATATGAATTCTTGTATAAATGAAAATCCTAGTCTAGACTAATAATATTACATATCATCACTGTCACACTATTAACATATTCAAAAAACTCAGTAGTTCTCAAACTCCATTCATCATTTCAAAGACAAAAAGAGACCAATTAATAACAAGATTGCATGTACATAAATGATTCAGAATGATCAAACCTATACTCACATTAACTATTGGATGACACAATAACAAAATTTTAGACACATTCAATAATAGTCTGATTATAAGGTCAAGTTCAACATGTCACACTCACATCATGTTAACAATGATAATGTTTACACACACACACACAAAAATTGCTAGCATTAATAGGTAACAAAGATTAGGATGACACGTTGTTTTTCTTATGACATATAAGTAATTGATATGCTATAATTAAATAGTGTATATAGTAATTTCAGTTCGGTCCATTTTTAGTTTTTTTAGGGTATTGTCCATCCCGTACCGAGTTCCAAAAAACTGACAAAATATGGACCGGACCAAATATTCTCGGGTATTTCGATTTCGTTTCGATTCCTCCTCGGTCCTCAGGTTTCCTCGATTGTTCCCGAAAAATCCACAACCCTAATAAGAAAGCCAGGTTTGTCATTGAAACCCAGTTACCCGTTTAATTAGAAACCGGACTGATCAAATCAATTCAAAACATGTGATCAAATGTTCCTTATTTAAATTTGGTAAAGAATGTTTATTCAATGTAACTTTAAGTTATAAATATAAAATTAAGTTAAATATGATATGCTTAACCATTACCCTAAGGGCTATAGTTAACATTTTTCCTAAGAATAATTATAAAAATTAAAAAAACCGGGTTAGTCGCTGAAACCGGATCACCCGTTCAACTGGAAACCAGACTGATCAAACCAATTCAAAACATGCGATCGAGTGATCGACCCACCTATTTCCAGACCGCTTATAACGACCAAGTCACGATCCAACTGATTTAAACCGGCTGGGTCGACCCGAATCAAATAAAATGATGCAGACACAAAATTCATTGTACTAAAAATAATAAATAAACAAAAATAGATTAAATTATACAACATACAAAAATTACAAAAATACAACAATATATATCACGGAATCACTGGACTAAAGGTCTTGCACTCCATCAGACTTTTTTGTACCCCACCACCTCTACAACAAAAATAACTCTCGGGGCATTCATATAAACAATTATCCCCTAACTGGATCATCACACCCGACCCGGATTTCAACCTCAAAAACGGACCCGGTATTAACCCGAACAAATAATTCCCACCCAACAACAATCTCTCAAACGAACCCACTCCATCCGACCCGATCGCTTTCAAAGCATACTGTATCGGAATCATCCCGGAAAACTTATTATTTTCCAAATTTAACGCCGTTAATTTCGGCATCCAACCCATAAACCCGGGCAAAAACCCATGGATATCATTATTACTCAAATCAACAGCTATTAACTCACTGTTTTTAACCCAGTTCACCGGAACCTGAACCGACCCGAACCCGTTGTTCGCTAATGTTAGCTGTTGTAAACTCCGGTGAGTGAAAAGCTCCGGCGATAGTTCTCCGGTGAGATTGTTGTAACTCAAGTCTAGCACTTGCAAATAAACGGAATTTTTCAGAAGACTCTCCGGAATATTCCCTTGAAGCGAGTTGTTTCTGATGGTGAGCTCGACGACGTTCGCCTGAAAATTCGCAGGAAGTTCGCCGGATAACAAGTTGTTGCTGACGTCAGCAAAGTAAAGTTGACTGAGTTGACTCAACTCGGGGAACTCACCACTGAGTTTATTCCCTTGTAATTCGAGTCTTTTCAAGTTTTTTAAATTATTCAAGCTGCGTGGAATAGGTCCCACGAGATTATTATTATCCAAAAACAATTCTTCGAGTGAGTTCGGAAACGAGTCGGTTGGGATTGAACCGGAGAACGAGTTAGTCGAAAGAATGAGCCGGTTCAACCGGGTTAATTCAGAAAGCGAACCGGGGATTGAACCGGTGAAGTAGTTGTTTGTCAAGTCAAGGGTTTGTAGATAAGGTAAGGATGATAAAACGAGCGAACCGGAGTAACCGGCCCGGTCCAATGTGAGCTCGGTGATTCTACTCACATTGGACAAAACGACGTCGCATCGGATACCGCAAGTGAATTTCTCGGAGTTGAGTGAGTCGCATGGATCAAAAGTGAAGTCCCAAGTGGATAAGCACGAGCCGGGACTCACTGAGTTGGACTCGATGGAGTTTTTGAAGTGTTTAAGGGATTGTATATCTTCCCAATGTGTGATGGAGGTGACATGATTTATTATGAAAATGATGAAAATAAAAAAGAAAATGGAAATGGAAATTAATAAATGTGATGGCATTGGATTTTGAGAGAGAAATGGGTTGGGTTTTGAATGGCTGAATCTAAACCCACCCCCAAAATTCTGCTCCTACCCCCCCGGCCCACCATTTTCAGTCTAATTTTATTTAAGTTTGATCTATTTCAGTACAGAATCAGTTTCAGTTTTAGACTAAACAGAAGGTAGAAATTAAAAAAAAAGGGGGTAGGAGCAGAAAAAGAGTGGGCCAGGGGGTATGGTTAGCAGCCCCCGTTTTGAATGTGAGTGAATATTTGGGGGAAAATGAATGAGTGAGTGGGTGGGCGGGCGGGTGGTGGTTTTATGTCAGGGAGTGTGTGACTAAATTTGTTTGCTTTAATTTTTGAGTTTATGGTTTTTATAGTTTTTGATTGTTTTGAGTGATTCATGGGGTGATATTGACAACACCTTGATTAATGTGATTGGTCTAGTTTAAATTTTGTTTTTTTTTTATTAAAAGGAAACAGTAATATACTGACTTATGAATAGAGCTGGCAAAACGGGCGGGTAAGGAGGGTATGGGCTACGGGTCTAAACGGACGCGGGTCTAAACGGGTTCGGGTCTAAACGGGTGCGGGTCTAAACGGACTCGGGTCTAAACGGGCTTTTTAAGTATTTCATAAAAAATTGTTCTAATTCACTAAAATTATACATATACCTTCCAAAACAAGTTATATTTCATTGAATATAATAATAATAATAATAATAATAATAATAACGATTTATACTCTATTCTTTAGAAGATGAAGATTGAAGATATATTTTGAAATATACATCGTTAATAAATATTGATACTTCCAAATATTTTATACGGAGTAATTTATTAAAAATACTGAATATTATTAAATACTCCGTACTATTTTATGAATAAAAGAGTAGAAGAGTAGATATTTGTGGCATACAATTTGACTTTCTTAACTCTACAGCACCCCTTTCTTTCTCTCTCTCTCTCTCAAACCAACCGACTGTGTTTTAGAATTCAAAATCATCATATAATATTAGTGACGTGAAACTCCGCTATTCAAAATCATCATATAATAATAGATAGGAGGGGTTTGATTTCTCTTTTTAATTTCAGTTGATTGGTTGACGTCACCGGAAAATAGCGACGGCGGCACCAACCGGTAAATTTTAGTCGGAATTTTGTGGTGGTGGCAACAAGCATCGGCAGCGATGCTGGTCGTTGGGTGGATTTAATCCGTCACGGAACAGAAAACACGTGGACTAGTTGTCTCTTTCTTTTGCCCATTTGACCCGTTTATGAATGCAGTCATGCCCATATTCACCCACTTGCAAATTTTGTGCCGCCCAAAATCGCCCATTAGATAATAAAAAGTGCCCAGTATAGCCCAGTTTTAAATGGATGGGCAAGTTTTGCCAGCTCTACTTCTGAACACTAAAGTTGGGATTGACGTTAGATATTTAGTTAAGGTTCTTATATTTTAACCGCTCGGAAAATCACTAATCACGTCCTTCGACTACTTTATTTAACAAACTAATCTTCTTATTTTAGCTTTTAACAAAGTAAACAAGCTAATCAAACAATTCGTGCCACACAAAACGCTAATGGCGCTATTGGTATAAAATGTTGCAGTTATCATTTATTAATCAAAGTCAAATAGTAAATTAATTATTTTTAACATATGTCAAACGTTTTTTAGTGTAAAGAAAAAGAAAAAAATGTTAGCAACCGTGGAGCCCAAACGCGCACCGTCTTAACCAACCAACCACTACGCGACACGTGGCGAAACCCCTAGCCAACGTTCCTTGAGCTCCTTTTATCTTTAAAATTAAAATAAAAAATAAAAATGTATGTGGGCCCGGCTTACGATTCGCCACTTACCGTCCATAAAATGAGAATCCAATGAGATACGACGCTTACGATTGATATAAATATAATCTAATGTCGCTCACGATTGATAAACTAGAATCCAATGCAAGAAAACGAGTACGAATTGATTAAATTGACATTCAATGTTAAAAAAAATTATTAATATATTGGTCCAAAATTAAATCATTATCACCATTATCGCTAGGTCAGGCGATAATGATTTAATTATATTAATTGAATCCACTCACATGTAAATGATTATCGCTCGTGCGTTAACGAATTTTGTTTGACTTTTGTTTTCTAAATCTTAGTGCTAATGTAATAAACAAGGATTTGACTTATCTATTAACGGCTATAGTACGACTTTTTTCCCATTAGCGCCATCAGCGACTGATGTGGCGCGAATACTTGAATTAGTTTGTTAAAAGCTCAAGTCAAAGGATTAGTTTGTTAATTGAGGTTGCTCAAAGGACGTGATTAGTGATTTTCCCTTTTACTAAACTCGTCGCTTAGATGTATGGTAACTATTTTTGACTCTTTTCTTAACCACCAAAAGACATGAAGTTAGTGAGCTAGTTAGTGAGCTTTGAACCTGTAAACTCTCGTGAGTATATCAGGATATGATGCCAACCACTAGGCTTATATCAATCTTTTGCAACACTTTATTTTAACTTTGGGGTCAACTTCGTTTATTTAAATTTTTTTAAGAATGAATGAAATCTTTGGTGAAATAAAGTACACATGGGACCATAATGCAGCAGCAATTACCGCTCAATTAAAATGGGTTTATTTCTAGTATGGGTATTGGCGCCTTAGCCATGTTGGTCTTGATTTGGTGGAGACGGGCAAACCCGCTAAGACTAATAAGGTTGCATGAGGTGGTGGAGCAAAAAATAGCTTCGTACCTTGAGTTGATCGCGGAAGAGTTGATTGTTGATTTGAATATCGAGTGTAATTATAGAAACTAACGGTGAATGTTCGGAATAAATGGAGGGATGATAGGTAAAATATGAAAGAAAATATGATTTAGCCAGTAGCTAGTAGCCTAGCATCATATTTTGTTTAAATGCAATTTCATTTATTGAGTATTGACATTCAAAAGAAAAAAGTGACAAAAACAAAAATTACTCGTAGTAAACATCTCTATATAACTAAAGTCCGTTTAGATTCATATTGATTTCGTAATTAGATTCTATACTGTGACACCCCGCAAATTTGAGTACAATTAAGAACAGTAAACATATGCATTTTACGCTAATTTCCTAGTTAAGTTTTAACAAAACTTTTAATGTGATATAAGCCTAGCAAGCTCAATACTTTTAAACAAAAAGTATTATGTATTTCGTAATTAACTATAATTACGTACAAACTTATCGGGACGAACTCAACAGAAATAAATACAATAAGTTGGTGATACAAATATAATTAATAATTCAAAAAAATTATTAATTACGATTATTATTATATTTAGATTGTGGATAAAATATAATATATTATACGTTTATTATTTAACGTAACGGACACAGTACAAAAGTCCAAAAAGGTTTTCAAAATACTTTTGAAGTATTTTTATTTGAAACTATTATAGAAAATAGTTAGAACAAAAGTTGTTCGGGAACCTTTAGACGACTATTTAGGACACGTTATACACGAACAGAAACAATTATAAAACGTGTCTAAAGGTCAAAAATAACAAAAATGTTATTTTTGCCGTTCCTGTTTTACCATTTGGAAGATTACTTCAAAATATGGAATTGAAATTCAACTGAAATTTGACACCCAATTAGATGCGCGCAGTAACAAATATACAAAATGTATAACAGTCAAAAATAAATAAAATATTATTTTTCTGACTTTAGGTAACGATCTGGAGAGCATCTACAAAATAAAAATATAAAATATTAAATTTTATATTGCACTAATTATACTCCTTCCTCACACCAAACTCAAATAATTGAGTTATATGGTTGGTGATCGGAGGAAGCAAAGCAGAGGAGACGCAGGAGCAGTATCGACATCTTCATCATCATAAATCTTTAACAAAAACACCTTCATAATCATCTCCTTCGTTTTCTGTTCTTCATCATCATCGTCTTCAACAGCAACAACAAACACAACACCTCCATCATGATTTTCTTCTTCAAACATTGTAAGGAAACAACACTTTTCATACTTATTTTAATATACTTGTATAAACTTATTACAACTTGTTTGTGAAAGATTGAAAACCAAAACATAGCCAAATTTTGTTAAATTTCGATCATGCTCTTTACACGCAAACTGTGCTACAGTACCCGAACAAAAGGACGCGATCGCGTGATTTTTATCAAAATCACGTATTAAGTGGTGTTATGTCTTCACGCGATCGCGTGGTTTCAAAGAATAAGTCACAGTTTATAACATTTCACGCGATCGGGTCTTGCTGTGTTACCTCTGAAACGCGATCCAACCATGGATCTGGGATCGCGTATGGAATGTTTAAACGTGTGTGTATTAAGCTGTCACTAGGATCGCGTATCACATACAAGTCATATTTGAACGAAAAACATGTTTAAAAGCTTTAGATCATCACACGGGATCGCGTGATGATCAAGAAAAGTTCATGGTTTTAACGAGTCACGCATCTCACCCGAATGGGTTAAACGGAATCACACGATCGGGTTAGTTGGGTATCACGCGATCGGGTGAACTCTAACTCACGCGATCGGGTCAACGATCCACGCGATCGCGTGAAGTGAAACTTCATGTCAGTCCAAACTTGTGTAATTTCACATATACAAATGATCACATAAATCTGTTTATTAAGCAAGAATGTAGTTTCGATGTATTAATGTTGTAGATTACTAACACATCAGATCACCTAGAAGTTACATGGACCAACAAAAGTTTACTATCAATTAAATTAGTCAGTGATATCATATCTATAGGTAATATATTGATCACTAAATCGATAATAATAATTTTAATATGAGAGTATGTTTCAAGTATTGAAAGTATTTTAAGTAGTTGTGTACTTACCAAAAATCCAGACGATCTTGGGACTGAATTAAGGGGTTGAGTGGTTGACGTAATCAACTCTAAATTTCTGAATGAGCTCTCAGTTTGCATCACACACACACACAAAAGGATATGAAGGAAAGAAACTCTAGACTCATTTGGTGGTGGTCAGTTCAAATAAACTCTCAAATTTTCTTTGTGGATCCAAGCATCACACGTTTTCTTAAGTGGTTGTTCGATTGATATGCCCATGCTTCAATTTAACTTATTCAGCTTAGTAATTACTAGTAGTTACTTTTATGAGCAATGAATTCCACCATTAATTAATTAATTAATAAGTATGACTGATCATTTCATTAGCCACCATTTCTTATTGACTAGTTATGATATGATTCATCTATTTTAATTACAATTCTTTACACCCACTACTTCTAAAGTAGTATGATTTTATATGATAATCATTTACATGACATGCAAGTACCATACGTAAGTATTAGCTTTTGCATCAATTCAATTTTATTGTATTACATTATAGCAGATTATTGGAATCACCTATATGTAGTAGTTTAATTTTTGGAGTATTACAGAACGTCTTTCGAAAACAACATTATTTTCACAACAATAATCGCCAACGTATCGTGCACATTTTGGAAACGAACAAACTTACAACATAAACAAACTATTGACATGATTTGACAATTTAGTCAATCACTTATGTTAATACAAATTATTGTATATGGGTTGTTAAGAGACCTACGTTGTCGACCACTACTACTCGCTAGCTTTCACATCTACGCACCTACTGTGAGTTCACAACCCCTACTTTTACAGTTTGACTACTTTTAAATCAGGGGTGAAAAAAACATAGTTAATGTTTTTTGCTATAACATGCAATATCTGTCTATAATTGCTTATGTGCTTATATGCTACTGATTATATGAATGATTTCATACCATGATTGCGAACTATCGTGAATACTTGTATGTTTATGTACGGTCATAGGATATTACCTTCCTACAAACTTTTGTGAACGACCTTATTTGATTTACTTGTCAACTCTTTTACTAAATGAATATGGTTAAACAAACCATTCTAACAAAAACCCGTGAATTCACTCAACATTATTGTTGACCTTTTACTATGTTTTTCAGGTAATTCACAGCACAAGTAAGAACGCATACTAACGGAGTTAGGCGACCCATGACGAATTAGGATGCCACATTTTGGGACAAATAAGGATTTATTTTGTATACCTGATATTATTTCTATGACTTGATGAGTCGTAGTTCTTTTGTAAACAAACTACTTTCATAAATGACATCTTAATTTACTGTTCAGCAATAATCATACGCTCTGATCTGGCATGATGTTCAACGTTAACGTCAGCACCCCCGCTTAAACTGATGCTTCCGCAAATCACGCGTTGACCAAAATTGGGGGTGTCACGTATACGTGCATAAACATTCAAGGTTCGTCAATTTATTCGCTTTGCTAACTTTTATTGAAGTAATTACATATTTATTCTTTTTAGAGTAAATTCAATAAATGGTCCATGTGGTTTACATTGATTTACGAAAACAGTCAATGTACTTTTTTTCAACGTTTTCGGTCCAATAACTTTGGATTTTCTTGCAAATGGTCCCTTAACTTTGGATTTTTGCTCGCAAATGGTCCCTCTGTCTAACTTTGGATTTGCTCGCAAATGGTCCCTTAAGGGAGCATTTGCGAGCAAAACCAAAGTTATTGGACCAAAAACGTTGAAAAAATAGTACATGGACTGTTTTCGTAAATCAATGTAAACTACAGGGACCATTCATGGAATTTACTCTTCTTTGTTAACAAAAAATATATTAATAATTAATAAATATATACGAAGTAAACAAACAAATTTTACACACCACTAATTTTACGGATGGAATGATAAATACACCTATAAGTTAAAGTTGCAGTGAAATTAAGACCATCCGTAACCGTAACACCAGAACGCCACTTTTTCAGCTGCCACATCAGCGCCACATCAGCATCAAACTATAACACCAGAACGCCCCTAATCATAACACCAGAACGCCACTTTTTTCCTCCATTCTGGGACCCACCACTAACTTACTAAATTTAATTTTATTTTATTTAAAATACAATACAAAACATTTTAATTAAAAATACAATACACCACAATAATTAAAATAAAAACCATACATTAATTCAAATAAAAATGAACTACATTACTTTTTAAAAATAAAATACATCACAATAATTTTAAAATACAATACGATCCTAAAAATTAAAACGTTACATTCCTAAAAATCTAAACGTTACAATCCTAAAAAATAAAACGTTACAATCATAAAAATCCTAAAAAATAAAACGTTACAATCCTAAGAAATTAAACGTTACAATCATAAAAATCTAAACACACTAAAAACTACTCGTCGTCATCCTCGTTGTCCTCGTCGGCATCGTAGAACTCCGCAAACTCATTTCGAAACTGTTTCTTCATCTTCGTGAACGCTGCACGGTCAGCTGGATCCGGGATCTCTTCGGGGTTGAATTTGAGAAACTGTAGACCTTGAAACGCAGTTCTCAATCGTTCCTGACTGGTGATCTCCTCAATCGATGCTTTTTGGGCGACTAACAATTCGGCCTTGTGTTTCGCCATAGCCTGTATCGCGTCATCAACCTTTTCGGTCGGGGTTCCTGTCCGGGAAGATGTCGCCGCATCGGAAGAACCAGAGCTTCGGGCCGCTTTTCGGGCTCTGTTTCGGCCCATGGGCCGTGGAATCGGGTCGGGCCCAAATAACTCGTTCTCTCGGTCGACAGAGAGATCAAAGGACTGATCAAAAAAATCTTCGTCCTCGTCGCGCAATCCGGTTCGACCTACCGGATTTGGTGCCTTCCATTTCGGATGATCTTTGAGGAACCACCAAGCCTCCCTTGAGGTGAATGTCTTCTTGTAGGTATCGTAGTATTCGGCTACGGCTTGATCGTAAATCATCCCGTTGTCTCGGCCGCTACCCCAAGCTCGATTTACCGACTCATAACACCCGTTGAAGTTTTTGCAGTTTCGGTCAAGTGTACGCCACTTGGATGATAATTGGTCGGCGCCGCGAACCCAACCATAATTGTTGGCGTTGAACTTTTCTTCAATAGTACCCCACAAAGTACCCCGTTTTTGTGAGTTACCGACTTCAGAGTCTTCGGATGCGTCGCAATAACTAGTTGCTAACCACGCCTCTTCAGTTGGCGACCATGCCCGTTTGTTGCATGTTTTTTTCGACTCGTCTGTTTTTTTGGCATGGCTTCTTTTATTGGATTGAGGCGCGACTTGTTTTCCGGATCTTTGGGTTGGTGCTTCATCCGTCTGTTCGGGTTGCATAGCCGGTTGTTGCGGGAAAGTTGGTTGCCGGAACGGTTGTTGCGGGTAAGGTTACGGGAACGGTAGTTGTTGAAAATTCGGGTTAGGATAATACCCGTATGGTGGTTGGGTTGGATCATAGTGTTGTTGAAAATTCGGGTTAGGATAATACCCGTATGGTGGTTGGGTTGGACGTACGTTTGGGTTAGACCCGCTCGAACCGGGTGTGTTTCCGGTTCCGAATAACATAAGGTTTGTGTACGACATATTTTTCGGGTTGTTGGTTTGATTGTAGTCGGAATTTGGGTTGGACATGGTGTTGAAAGTATTGAAAATAGATGGAGAAAATAGATGGAGAAATGGTGTTGAAAGTATTGAAGTGAGTTAAAAAATGAGTTAGAATGTGTTAGTTTATATTGAGAAATGGGTTAGGCGGTTTGAAAATAAAAAAAAAAAAAAATTAATTTTTTTTTTAATTATATCCGTTACCCACGCTCCCCTATTTTTTTTTTTATTTTTTTTGTTTTTTTCGAAACTTTTGAATTTAAAAAAAAAAACCGTTTTTTTTTATTTTTCCGGCATTTATCGCGAAAGAAAAAGAGAAAAGAAAATTAAATAGGCTGTGGGTCCCACCATAACGCGGAAAACGGAGGCGTGATTCGAGTGAGAACGCCGAGCTGAACGCCGGCCAGAACGCCGCGTTGGCATTGTGGAGGGTGAGAACGCCGCCATGTGTACGCGTTACGGATGGTCTGAAGGGGAGAGTTTTTTGTGGAATATGTTATGATTCAATCTCAATTATTTACAATCCGTAGATATAGTTAAGCATTACTTGAGTTATGATCCATAAAGAATAACTGTATCGTCAGATCCAAAATTCTTGATTAGAGTTGTCCATCAAAACAATTTTACGATAAAATCAAGAATGGTAATGTATCAACGGCTTTTCTCCTTACAAGAGTCATGATTCGGGCATTACACATTTTTATCTATTTATCGTTAAATCAACTTTACAGTGATATACAGTAGTATATTATTATATGAAGTATACAACACATTTTATATAGAATGAATAAAAACAAATCACTATCTTTTAACACAAAATACACGTATGATGATCGATGACCCATGGCCATGTGAAGGATGTTGATGTCCATGATTCATAGGGACCATGCAACTGCATTTTAATGAATGGTAGGTCCTGTTGATGTTCCCCATTCCAATAACCCGATCCCGGTGGACCTCGATCCACCCGAATCCGTACCCAATATATCTTGCCTTCATAGTCTCGAGGGATATTTGTTGAGAGAACGCTACTACTCAACCAAAGTCCCAATGATACTATCATTTTTGATTCTATACATTTTTCGTCTTATTTCACAATGCAAATAAATATCTATGATCATTCTTATACATTACAAAATTAATCATTTCATCGATATTACATAACTATATTTAACAAACTATATATATTTAACACAAAAACGGACGGTTGACCATAAATTATAAAAATGATTCACGATTCATAAATAAATATGGTATTGGATCACTCGATTGGTATTTACTATTTAAGTGTTGTCTTTATTATTTTATCTAATCTAATCTAATCAGGCTTTGACCAACCGTTCAAGTAATAAAAATATATATAATATAAATAGAAAGAAAATAGCGTAAAATCACATGAGAACTTATAGCCGTTACATAGCAATATTAAAGCATTTGATAAGATAATTAATTGTTGGATTTATAATGTTACATGTCTTATTGATCATTGTTGATTAAATCTATTTTTTTTAGTTTCGTTAATGTGCGTCTCATGACACACGTTAAGGTTTATTTAATGAACCCATAATCTCTTTAAATAATAGAATTTGCATTTAATATTTATTAATGCAATTTAATTTTTTTTTTTGGCTAAAAGATTAATTCAATCTAATACTTGCCTTTTATATGCATGTATCAAATTACAAATTCTGTTATTTAAGAAACTTACGGGTTCATTAAATGCACATTAACGTGTGTCACGGGGACATACGTTAGCAAAATCCAAGCTTGGCAAGGACAACTATTAAATGTTTTTACCATTTTTTTTTCTTTCTCTTTTTAAAGACAACTATCCTACCACTACTAGCACAAATATATAAATTTTGTCCTGCCCTCAAGACTTGAACCTTCAACCTCAAGGTTAGAGGGCCACCTCGATACCGTATTTTTTAGGGAAATGCTAGGCTGACTCAAAATTCACAAACATATATTCACAAACTACAATAAAGATATTATTTATCCACATTTTTTTCTACACTTTCTAAAAGTGTGTAGTATGTTAAATTATTCACAGTTATAATTGTTTAGAAAAATGTTACATCAATAACTATGGAAATCACTACAATTTTCACATATATAAGTGTGAGAGAAAAAAGTTTACATTTAAAGGTGTGGAGAAATCTAAACTTATCTACATTATAGGTATGAACTTCAATTTGTAACATCCAATTTATCAACACTTCCTTTTGCGTGATAAAATCATGTGTAACAATTTTTTTTCACACTTTTTAGTGTTGAAAACTTGTAATTATTTCACACTTACAAATGTGAGCTTTTCTTTTTTACATATATATGTGTGAAAAATATTATCTTTTACAAAAAGTTTTACACACTTTCTAAAAGCGTGGAGAAAAAAGTATGGTAAAATGACATTTTTTCTAACGACAAGATGATGTGGACAAGTATCTGGACCAAACAAATTGTATCTTTTTTTTTATCTCTCCTAGTCTCTTGCTTCTCTCTAATCAAGTGATTGATACACATTATTGTGTGAACATTATTTTGTAAAAGTTTTGTGAACTTATCATTTCTCTCCTTGTTATATGGAAAATGGTAACTATACTATATTTAAGCATACTATATTTAATTTCATTTCATACTTATAACTGACATTTACCATGAATAAATAATATTATCAAATTTTATATAAAAAATAGTCACTATTAAAAAGGCTTGTTTATTATCTGTAATTAATTCAATTGAGTTTATAATAATAAATACTAGTATATAAATATTAACCATAGCCCTTAGGCTAAATGGTTAGCATTTTCCTTTTTATATTATCTATTATCTATCTATCTATAAGTAATATATAAAACATTCAATTGAGCTTATAATAATAAATACTACGGAGTAGTATATAAATATTAACCATAACCCTTAGGCTATAGTTAGCATTTTCCTTTTTATATTATCTATTATCTATCTATCTATAAGTAATATATAAAACATTTAGGCGTATCTTTATTTGAAAACTTTGGAAATGAAGTCCTAACATTTTCATATTTAACTTAAGTAATACCCATTTTTATAATATATAATATTATTTATTCTATACTTTTCACTCTTCACCACCGTATTTCAAATCACAAACTAGCTACATACGAGCAGACTATCATCATTGAGTCACCATCATTAACAATTCATGAAGAACAAACATATTATATGACTATCACCGAACTACTATTTTACAATTAAAACATTATTTTATGTTATATAGTGCGTATATTACGTTATTTCCTTTTCTTGTTCTTCTTCAAGTGCATGCATGCAAATTAGAAAGCTTCATCTCTAATAATGAAGATACCACATTATACTAATACTAATACAAATAATTAGGACATATCATATACGGAGTATATTGTTAACATCACAAATTTCATGTACTAAAAGATTTATATCATGTCTTTCTACATGCTTATATTTACATATTCAATCCTTTCTTTTATGCTAACAACATCTAAGTTACATATTGTTAATAACACGAATCATTTATCATATGGTTAATAACTATGAAGTTATTTTTTAATGTCAAAAAATAAAATAAAAATGAAAGCATATATAATAAATGATCAAATAAGTGTTCGAACTTTGAAGTGTTAATTGTAAGATGTTCTATGAACTATCAATTGAATGAATGATCAAATAAGAGCATACGGTTTGGGAGCCGTTCCGTCAACGTTTTTCACCCAAATCGCTGTCTTTCGGCGTTTTGCCGCCCCGCCACTGCGTTTTCCGGCGGCGTTGCGGCGGCGTTTTGATGGCACCGTTGGAAATCCCACGCCGCTCCTCCATGCCGTTTTCCATTTTTTAATTGTTTTTTTACTGTTTTTGTGCCAATCATAACATAAAAAAAAAAAAGAAATTAAAAAGAGGCAGTATATTTGGGTTGTGTGTTTCCTGAGTTTTTGCTGTGTGATAGGGAAGAAGAAGAAGAAACCAATCGAAACACATGGAGAGAATGCATGTGCTATTATTATTATTATTATTATTTGGGAATATGTTAGCTACACCTTGGTGTAGCCAACTTAGCTACACCAAATCGTCAATTTTAAGCATAAAACTATAATTTTTTATGCCGTTTTGTATCCTAAACTTGTTAATATCTCTAATCAATCACCTCTAACATCTTTCATTAATATAGTTGCAAGTGTCTTTTGGTTTTTATTCTTTAACCAACTTCCCTTCACGAAAATGGTTCCAAATAGTTTACATTTGCAAGTGTAATTATCTTAAAAGTAAATGTCAATCATAGATGTTGTTTTTAATAGATTAGGGATATTAACAAGTTTAGGATACAAAACGGCATAAAAAATTATAGTTTTATACTTAAAATTGGCGTTTTGGTGTAGCTAAGTTGGCTACACCAAGGTGTAGCTAACATATTCCCTTATTATTTATATTATTATTATTATTATATTATTATTATTAAAATGAAAAGTGAAAGGTTATAGGGAAAAATAAAAGTTGACAGGGACTTGTAAATTTGTTTTGTTGTAGGTAGAAAAAATCATTTTTTTTAAACATCTAGTTGGTAGGAAAATTAATTTTTTTTTACTTGATTTATATATTTTTAATTATTAATATTAATAATATAATTACATTAAAGAAACAAATAAAACAAATAATAAAATATTCCAGAACACTGTCCACAACACTGTTACCACACCCCAGAATTTTAACTCACAACACAACACCAAAAACACTGTAAATACAGTGTTACCACACCTCGTGCTGTAAGTGTTTGAACTTTGAAGTGTTAATAATAAAATGTTCTGTGATTTAACAATTACTTGGATAGGGACACGCCTGGTTGAGGACTTGAGGTGTAGTTAATGAAGTTCACGGACTTTTGTATCTATGGACCCAATGGGCCATCTAAAGTCACAATCACATATTAATGCACAATTTGTTGTCAACTATAACGGGTGGAGTGATGATCCTTATACATGTTTTTCCTTGTAACCACTAAACATGCTTCAAAACAATTTAAATCATGTTTAGGGGTATACACAGAAAAATGGTGGTGTACGAATCACTTTCTTTATTGGTGTGCTAAGTAAAACTAGCTTGAAGTTTATATTTAGGGAGGTGATATATAAACCAAACAAATTGATTCAAACATCAAAATTATACTATAATACAGTTGTACTGTGAGATGTAACTGTTATACAGTATGTTGTATTAATTATACACATTTTGTGTTGTATCTATAACTCCCTATATTTAGAGTTGAAAGTTGAAGCTTATATTTTTATATTGTAGAATTGTTTGTCAAAAAAGTTGTAGCTGGGACTTAAATTGTAAATTGACATGAAAAGACAAAAAAGTAAAATACAAATAGGATAAATAAAGACATTTAATTAAGGGTGTTAATGTAATTTTATATTTTATAAGTTTTACAATTTTATAAAAGCCAGCTTATATTTAATAACTCTTATGTATTTATCAACCAAACAATGTATCTAATTTGAACTTATAAAAAAATAAATTTAAGATAGTTACATAAGCTCTAATAAGCCGGTTTGCTAAATACACATGTATTCTTTCATCTTCAACTATGCAACAAAGGAGATAAAATCTATAATAAGTAATCTAAATGTGCAAATACATATACTTTTAATTCTAGGACTAATTCATATATTTTGGGTTTAGTGTCATCTAAGACGTTAAAATTGATTCCTAAAATAGCATTGTAATTTGTAATGTTTAGAAAGTGGTGAGTTGTTGGTGTTGTATTAGGATAAGGGGCCGTTTACTTTTTTTCCTATTAAGTTCTGTTTACATGTGATGTATGTCTGGATAAATATGTCTGTTTATAACAAGTGCTGTTTATGTAAATGTAATATTTGTTTTGACCAAAATGATGAACTTAAATGATATAAAGTTTGAATAAAAAATGACGTGTTCAAATTCTATTGGTGAAAAAATGTTGAAAAAAATGTATATTTATCATTAAAAGCCTCTTTTTGGTAAGGGCTTCATTTTTCCTCATATTTCAGAAACAGACATTCCTTTCAGATTAAGTGAAAAAGAAACAACAAATTATCTGTATGGATTAAGAAGTGTCTGAAAACAGACCATTAAGTGAAAAGTAAATAGGCCCTTAAGTCTAATATGGATTAATATGGGTTGCAAGCATTTTTAGTTTAGGCTATGATAGGTGTCGATTTTCTATCGAGTGCTAGGACAAAGCTTAGGAGTCTATTTAGATTGTTTGATAGAAGGTTTCTTTCACGGTTTTTGTATCTCGTAGCTTCTTGCTATTTTTATACTTTATATAACTATTGCCGTTAAAAAATATACATATATATATATATATATTTTAGGTGATATATATCCAACATTTTTTTCTATAACAATCATGCTACTATATCAATCAATCATGTTTTTAGATCTAAAGTTAGGCATACAATTTAGACCCAAAAGCATTCTTCTTTTTAAATATCTTTATATTTTCTAAAACTTGTCATCTCCAACTATATATTCCAAAAACATCATGTAAATAAACATTTACACCATGGAGTAGTATGTTCTTATGCCCTATGTAATCATGATAATTGCAATTTTGCCTAATAAAACTAATAATATATTTATTGATTAATTATTAATTATAATAGGTTGAAATGGTTACGAAATGAATAAATAAATTTATTTTAAGGACAAATATTCTTTAATTAAATATGGAGAGAAATTGTTTCCTGGATAAACTTCTATGTGCTTAAACTAAAGATTTGGATATCAACTCCTTCACTTTTCCTTCTTCGAAACATCAGATATGGAGAGAATTTGTTTCCTAGATAAATTCGATGCATAATCTCACGTTGTTAATGCATATGACAGAACTTTCTATGTACAATAATTTGATGTATGAATAAAAATAATTAATTGTTTGCAATCCCAAATTGTTATCTTCATCATAAAACGCAAATAATCGAAACCTAACACATCTAAACTAACACACAAATGACGATATAAACTCCCTAGATTAAGATAAGAAAAAACATGGCTAAAAGAAAGTCACAGTAAAGAGAACTAAACTAGATGATAACTAGTATTGTGCAAGTCATATCTAGTCTTCTAGTGTATATGTGACTACGGCTTACTTGTACGCGCACGCTTATAACTTTGCACCATTTACTGAATCAAGACGGTATCAAATATTTTTAGAATGAAACTTAGAAACTAATTATGATCAGCAATTAATGGTGAAGATTAGCAACTGTTGTATGTGCCGGCACACAGGGCCACCCGCATTTAACGACCTCTAAATTTTACTTACACGGATACTATTATACGTTTATTATTGGAAAAAATTAGTGGTTGAACAAACAAAATTTTAAAAATATATAAGGCCATTTTTATTTATTATATTTAAACATAACTTAGTCACGCCGGTAACATAAAATCGAATATGGTCTGCACTTCTTTGATAATAAAAGTCTCTTTATCGTCTTATAATCATCTTGAAGACGTTAAAAAATAGTGGATAACTAATATCAATGCAAGGGTGAAGTTTATGTGGAGTTATATTTGCTCTAGAGTTTCTTGTCTGGTGCCATTATATGTGAGAGTCCCTGAATCACTATTGCTTAGTGATTTGGAATGTCAATAAGTAAAGTTTAATTGTAAAAGGGAGGTTGAATACAATTAAAAACTTTTTCTGATTTTATCTAAGTTAACTTATCAAGTTTTTAATCGAATTAACACAAACAGAGTATGATGAATATTAAACAGAGATAAACAGAAACGCAATAATAGCTGAACTGTGAATCTTATAAATTATAAAATTCACTGAGTGTTGATTGCGGAATAGACTAGCCAAAGCTAATCTAAATCAAACACTTAAGCTAATTATTACAAATGAGATGAACAGTAGTGGACAAACATGCTAACTGCTCACTCGTTGATCGCTGGTACGTGCTTAGACAGACTACTCACTGACAGACAAGTGATTAACACGTACACAACGACTAGTTTCTAAGTACAACGTACTACTCTATATATACTACAAGTATCCCGTAAATATCTCCTATAAAATTGGATCTTGGAATGACACGTGTAGCTGCTTGATTGGCTTGATCACTGATGAAATGACATTCTGCGGGTCCCAATTCTGTTACCGCAAATATCTCTTCTTCCTTAACACTAATCACTTGCTGCCACGTAATTCTTCAGATATTTTCAAGTACGAGGAACACTTGCTTACTTATATATGAAGAGTGACTTGTACTTGTAAAGAAACTTTATTGATATAGTCACTGAAGATGTAATAATCCTCCTCACTCGCTGCGAGCTATCATGCTCTTGTAGAATGACTTGAATTATATATCTTCACCGATTAACTTTTATTAGGGCAGTGACTTTTGCCTTTATTTATTTGAAGAAGTAAAACTCTCGCTGCTAGTCTTGAAGTCAGCGACACACCAAGTTGAGTTTTAAACTTCCTCAGCAGATCAGTTTCCTTGAGTAGCATGAACAGCGAGCAGCGAGTACACACTTTAGCAACAACAGCTTTGACTTAATCATTTTCTTCATCGAGTTTGATATCATTGAGTTGGTCAGCGACCAGTAACTCAACAATCTCTCCCTAAATGATTGTGATCAAAGCTCCCTAGACAAACTTGTTGCTGTAAAATTTTATAGTCAATGTTTAAGGATTTAAACATTCAGTGACTTGTACTTGTGATCCATTCAGTTTTCTTTTTGGATTCTTTTAACATGATATGAACTTTGCACTTTGTTTTTCTCAAAATGATCAGATATTATTAAACTATAAATGAAAAATATTACAAGTGAGATAGGTCACAGTTTATCTAATCTATTATAAACATAACTATAAGTCTCTCCAGATGTCTTCTTTTTTGACCAATCCGAGCTCATCAGCTAGCTCATACTTCTCGGTAGAAGGCAGGTATCTGAATTGTCGAGCTAAGGCTTCTTCAAGAATTGCTTTCCTTATATGTGAGCTTTTGTCAAGCATGCTGGCTGAACGGATCAAATGAACAAGCTGCTCATGATCAATCTTTTCCAACTCAGCTTCTCTCTGAAACCTTAGAGCACCATTTAAGTCTCTGTATACCAGACCTATCTCACCTTCAGTAGTCTCAACCCCTTCCACTCTTGGAACACCATCAGGGATAGAAAGATTTAACTTTGAAGTATTTGAAATTCTATGTATGCTGCTAGTACCTGACCTATACCTTGCACTTGGTGGCTGAACTATCTCTTCGCCATATATGATAGTATCTTCTGGCCTGAGTAGCTGTAGATCAACCATCTTCTGAAACAATCTGTCAATCTCATTTAGCACTTCTCTTTTCGCTGCACTTGACGAGTGACTCACAGCAAGTCTGATCTCATTCCATTCTTCTGTGTGCATTTTGCAGACTTGATCTAATGTAATTGCCTGAGTCTTTGTGCCTCTGTGGATAAGTAGCTGTGCTTGAGATTTGTTCTTTGGTTTCTTCAGATTTATCTTGGTAATAGGAGCAGGGTTTGATCTACCAGTCATTCTAGCTGCATACTTCTTTCTGTCTATTTCATTCCATAATTTATCCACTGATGATTTTGTCTCATATTTCTTTTTAGGAGGTTCATCAACTAATTTTTGCTGCTCTTGAGACTCTTCAATACTTTGCAAAACTTTAGCAAATACAGCATCACTCTCTTCTTGCTCTCTTTTCAAGCGCATCTCTCGCTCTCTTTCTTCTGCCTCCTCACCACTAAGTTTTAACAGACAAGCCCTATCACCGTCAGAGAGCTCCTTCAGCTTTTGCTTTCTTTCTTCTTCAGATTTTGCCTCTGCTTCATTATGAATCTTTAGAATCATTTGACGTTCCATTTCTTGTCTCTCCCTGATCTTTCTGGCATTTCTTTCTTCCTTAGTTTCATTGCTGTGAAGACTTCCTGATGTAGATTCAGAGGAGATAAGAAGTACTGGAGCAGAAGTCTCTGGAGGTTTATCAGTTAATGGTGAGGAGAAGATTTCTGTTGTAGTGATTGCTGTTGCTTCAGTTGTTATGCCGGTGACGGTTATTTGGAGGGTGATTTGATGAGTTGCTGATGTTGTAGTTGCTGCTGTAGTTTATTCTGGGTTAACCTCTTATATGACAATGTTTAATTGAGGCTCTGGTGGTGATTCAGGGCTTTCCAAAATGGTTTCTAACTGATGCATGGTAGCTGATATATCCTCTTCAATGATTATTCGCCTTTTGTGTTTGGAGGAGGTGGACCCAGATGTAGGCGTTTCGCTGGTCCTTTTTCGCTTTGTAAGAATAGAAGAGATATGTAGTTGATCCTCCATTTGTTGATCAGTATCATCTTCTTTATCAGCATCATTTTTGCCATCATCATTATTACCATCATCATTGTTATCATCATCACCATCATCTCCATCATCCATATTTACATCATTTTCACCTTCATCATCCACCCTGTTCATCCATTGCCAGCGAGCCAATTCATAGCTCACTGACTCCCCCTCAACTCGTGCTGCCTCATCAGCAGCCCATTCCTTAACTCTACCATTATACATCCTGAGTTCATCTGGATGAAACTCTTGGAAATTAATTTCCTCAAACTCATATTCATCTTCCTCTGTATCCATATCAGCCCAAGAAAGTTCAGCAACTGCATCAGCTTCTAATTCTGGCTTTTCAGCGATTGAGCGATGTGACACCCGGTCAAAATAACCCAAAATTAGCACCTAATTTAAACTTTTAAAACACGTAATTACATACGTGTCAATACTCAAGTACACAAGTATTATATATATATGTATATATATAAACCGAAACGATTAATTAATAATCGCAAATACACGAATTTAACAAAACGTAGAAACTCAAAATGAAAGCGAGCGAAAAACATTTTTAAACTAAGTATTATTATTGAGGATAATAATTACGTACTCCGTTTGAAATTTAAATACATTTTAGATACTGAAAACTATCCGTCAATCTAAACAAAAATAAAGATATATTTTTGTACTATATTAAAAGTATTTTTATGAAATACTTTGATTGAAAAAGAATACGAAATAATATTTAGAGATTTTCTATTTCAAAAGATTTTACTATTTTACGATCGAGTACGCGAACACGAGTCGGGAATTACCCATCTACCTCAATTATTGAGGCCGGTTATATCAACCGACCTCAATTATTTGATACACACACACGCTCAAAATTTCAGTCTCTTTCTCTTCCTCTGCTCTCTCTCGATCCATCTCAATTCAACAACAACAATGACATTAACAACAACAACAATCTGCAACATCATCATCTAATCATCAACATCATCATCACCATCTTCTTCTTCGTCTTGATCATCATCATCTCCACGGCTCCATTCTCAAATTTGTAAGAACACAAATCGTTACACTTTAATTTCATGTTTTTAATACGTATTACACCATGTAGTAAAGTTCTATAAGTGCGGAAATTGGTTAAAACTAGGTTAGACATCGTTTTGTGATTTTATTGCTCGAACAGAACTGGAAAACCAGGGTTTACCCGGCGGGTAACCCATATACCCGGCGGGTACTTCTGTAAAATAGACCAGGATCCGACGGATCAAGGGTGGATCCGGCGGATTCGATTTAAAAACATACTGATCCGGCGGATCAATTTTGTATCCGGCGGATTCCCTATATTTTGACAATGATCCGGTGGATCACACATAGGATCCGGCGGATCCTCCTTGAAACCATTGAATCCGGCGGATTGGATTGAATCCGACGGATCCGACTCAAAACTGTTTTACCCGGCGGGTACTTCGCCTACCCGGCGGGTACCCAGCCCAGAATACAACCTGTGCTTTTAAAATTCACCTTTAATGTTTTAGTAATAAAACTATTAATATTATCAAACAATACGATACGTTGTGATAACTTATGAAGTATAATTACACGAAACAAACTAAATTATATTTTTGGAATATAATTGTAACCCGATACCATTGTGCCGTACATTTTACAAACTACAAACTTAACGGATTTCAAATGTAAATACGAGTCGAACACTTTGAGACTTAATTAACCAAACAAACAATTATACGAATGAATTAATAGGCGTACACTTACAAAGATATAATCTCACGTGTTTAGGACACTAGGGGATTACACTTGGAATACGTGCGCACTTTAGGATTTGCTTGCTCCACAGGTGAGTCTCACTGCCCCTTTTTACTGTTTTTACTTTGGGGGAGGTGCATCACTTGTTTACTGAATATACTTGTTTACTGTATGTACTTGTTTACTGAAAGTGATTGTTTACTAAGATTACTTGAATTACTAAATACATTTACAAATGTATTAAATTACTGACTTATTTACTTACTGATTTTAATACACATACAAATGTATTATTTTACTGATTTGAATACAAGTACAAAATGTATTATTTTACCGACTTTAATACCAGTACAAAAGGTATTATTTTACAAACTATAATACAAGTACAAAATGTATTATTTTACTGATTTGAATACAAGTACAAAATGTATTATTTTACCGACTTTAATACCAGTACAAAAGGTATTATTTTACAAACTATAATACAAGTACAAAATGTATTATTTTACTGATTTGAATACAAGTACAAAATGTATTATTTTACCGACTTTAATACCAGTACAAAAGGTATTATTTTACAAACTATAATACAAGTACAAAATGTATTATTTTACTGATTTGAATACAAGTACAAAATGTATTATTTTACCGACTTTAATACCAGTACAAAAGGTATTATTTTACAAACTATAATACAAGTACAAAATGTATTATTTTACTGATTTGAATACAAGTACAAAATGTATTATTTTACCGACTTTAATACAAATACAAAATGTATTAATTACCGACGTATTGCCTTACTGAACTGCATGAGTTTCTATTTAATCCAATGAAGTCCTCTGAATTATAGTCGTCAGTTATACGATAAGCGCGAATTTTAGTATATGGATCCATATGGGACTGACAATCCCCGCCTGGGGTGGTAGCTCCACCACGAACCGCACTAGTATAAACAGTCGTTTCTTATTCGTTTGATATGAGTATTTTTGGATTAGTACTCACGGGGGCAAAAACTACTGACGTGTTAAGCTTCGACTATAATGGCTCATGGCATGGCAATAAATTGACAGACTATACCGACTTTACTATGATTGTGAAATATTATTTTACTGAATTACTACTGTGGTACAATTACACTTTACTGTTTTACTATTGTGAATGATTTACTTACTGATTTACGCAAACTGTTTACTACTGTACATACAAACCTGTGAGATTCACCAACCTTTTTGGTTGACCTTTTTAGTGATGTATTCTCAGGTACACAACAACATTAGAGTTGCTCAGTAAGGATGGCCGCAGGATATGCTAAGCTAGAATGAGTCGCATGCATACACCCTTATGAAGATTTTACTTGCATTATCTTTTGTACGTTGGTTATGTATTTAAAATCTTCAGAATCATTTTGCGAACTCACTAATGATGTATACTTATGACTTAAAACCTTGTACTACTTTTGTTATACTGTAATGTATTTCTAAAATGTCTCATTTAGAATCGTTTGCTTGTACTTTGGTGTTTTGATATTTGATTAGTGGCACCCAAAACTCGCTTCCGCAAAGCATTAAATTTGGGGGTGTCACAAGCGAAGAGAAAATGACTCCAATAATATCTCTCTGTGATCAGCAGCTTGCTTGATGAAATCATCATTGTCAGCAACTATTCTCTCCCCCTTTTCATCATAGAAAGATGCTACGCACTCCTTGATCCAGCGATATAATTTTTTATTATCAATACGGAGGGTAGCAGCTTCAGCTTTAGTGGCTTGATGATGTGTAGTCATTTTTGGAATGGAGGAGATCACCTGATCATTTGCTTGTATGAATTTGAGAACAGAAGCTGTGATTTCTTGTTGTTGATCAGAGAGAGCTTTAATGGATTCATCGTAAGTGATGAGATTTACCCTTGTTGTGGTAGCGAGCTCAGAGAGGGCTTTTGATAAAGTCTGGAGTATTTGAGAAGGATTCAGGCTAGCGTCAGTTAATAGTTTTACCTTGTTGCTGATCTCAGAGCTCCATTGTGGGATAGGATCATATACATTTGACAGAGCTTTAACTGCCGTTGTAAGATCAACAACCCGGCCTTTAAGTGCTTCCCTGTCCTTAGTTAGAAAATTGATTTGTTGTTGAGAGGAAGCAATATACTCCATCAGCAGCTTATCTGTGGAGGAGGGAGTGGATGATGAGGCTGTATCAGCAGCTTTAGGAGATAATGTGGTTGTGGTATTTGTTGTTTTGGTGGAGATGGTGTTGTGGGTTGTTTTGGTGGGTATGATGGTGGTGTAGGTTGTGGTTTGGATTGTGCGCTCTGATCCCCTGCACCCATGGCAGTCTCAGCAAGGGGGTCATCACCAGCTATCATTGAGACGTTGTCACTGGAGAGAGACATGGCGTCTAACTCCTGGATCGGTGAAGTGACAAGAGTATCTGGTGGAGCAGTGGTGAGTGGTGTTGGTGTGGGTTCAGTGGCAGCAGCAGCAGTAACAGAGATGTATGATGGTGGTGGTGGTTGTTCATCGTCGGAGGTGGAGGTGTCCATTGGTTGGGCTTCCTCATCATCACCAGCTTGTGTTTGAGCTGGTGGATCATCGGAAACAGAAATGGCATCCTGTGTCTCTCCATGTGACCGTGGAGAGATATTGAAGGCTAGTGCAGTGGTAGATGAGAGTTGGCTCGGGTCTGTAGCCATTGGTGTGGCATCAGCGATGGGTGTGTTATCACCCACTGATACCACTAGCCCTTTGTTTGAAATGTCATCATTTCGTGAGGATGACAAGTGGCTGGGGGTTTGACTCGATAGGAGGTGTAGGATGCACCCGAATCACTGCTGACAATGGGTTGAGCCATTGTAGCTGTCTGTAGTTTTCCCTTTTTAGAGTCACTAGACTTTTGAGAGCCCAGTGAGGTAGTTGTAGGTTTGGGTTTATCAAGGGTGCCCGCAGGGACTGAACGTTCAGTCTCTGCTTCACCCTTAGCGTCCTTAGACGTCTTCTTTTTGCTATGTCCCTGATCCTTTAATGTCAAGGACCCTAATTTGGATTTTTTCTTGGGAGCAGTGGATGATTTCTTGACTGGTGGTTTGACCACAGTAGTCATGGGGGGTGTGGTCCGTGACGTGGTCGATGACGGGGCAGAAGCGGACGGATGTATAGCAGTTAAAGGCTGGGGTGCAAGTATCCCATGTGGTTTCATAAAATCAGGTAGAGACACAGTCGCTGGTTCGGAAAATATTTGACTTCCTACCAGGGTTGGCTCAAAACCAGTGAAAGATATTCTATCATAGGCTTCGAACTGATCTTTAAAGATCAGTGATAGAAACCTGGGATAGGGGACATATTTTGCCCTGGTAGGCTCAGCGATCCTATTAACCAGCTCATTAAAGATCACACTCGCATAGTCAACTTTTAGAGAGTTGACCAGTGACCAGCTGATTTGTGCCTCTAGGGTGCTGAATTGATCATAGCTCCCTGTTTTTGTGCCCAAACTTTGAATAAAATTTGAAAATAGGGCATTCCACACACCATCCATTTTAGATTTATGTACAGTAAAGTATTTACGATTACCACTGCTATCAACGGAGTATTTACAATCAATCCCAGTGAGATTAACTAAGCCTCGTTTGGCTTCATCTCCATCAGGCAGTGGTACATAAACGTTATGTACAGGTAATTGTAAAATAGTACGGATGATGGAGGCAGTAATGATTATCTTTTGACCACCATTATCAATAAAACCCTGAAGTTGTGAAACACCATCAATAACTGAGTGAGTACAGGTAAACCAGAACTCACTGAGCCATTTTGGGTTCATTTCCCCAGGCGATAATGTGAGAAAATTGATAATCTCCACATACTCTGCTTTTGAACAGTTAATATTTCCCAAATAGTTTGATTTGGGAACTTTGATGACAAGATCATTGCTAACTGCAGAGGCTCGAAGAGCTTTAATCTCTGCAGTTTGTGTGTATGAGTTAAGGAAAAATTTTGATCTTGCCATATTACTTTTAAAATTAATTTGCAGGTTATTTAGGGTTTTGAAAATGATAGTGTTTTAGTAAAATGAAAATCAAGTGAGTGTAAAGAATGAGAACAAGGTTAAGTCTCTGATTATATAGAGGACGCGACTTGATTATCGTGTGGTTGAAAATGAAGAGTCGTGGACGATGGTGATTGTAACACCCGCCAAATTAGGACTAGCAATTAGTGCCTAATTCACTGTTAATACATGTAATTAGTTCTGTATTAGGCTAATTTATGTATCGAAATATACATTGTTGAATATATATACGAAAATGCGACTTGATTAAATCGTACGCAATTTAAATCGAATGTAATTCGGTTCAATTAAATACGGACGTTGGTGAAACATTTTGCACAAATAACACGACTATATTCCGAAATACTATTTTGATAATAATTCATACCCATTTCGAATGATACAATTAACAATTTACGTGATTAAAAAGATTTAACGCGCAAACTATCCGAAACAAGTTAAGTTATATCCTATAACTCTAATATTAAGTATTTTGGGTAAAATACTTCAACTAAATTATCGAGAAATTATTCGCATTTTAAAACGTATAATTAAATGTTTTAAATAATTATTTAACATTTAACAATCGAGAAAACGAACACCACACGGAGCACATTGCGTGGACTGAAAATGGTGGGGCTTTCACCAAAACCACCTCCATCTTTCTTTCTTTCTTCATTTCTTATTTCTCTTCTCTCTCTTCTTTCTCTTTTCTCTCTAAAATGCAAAACACCACCACCTCCATCAAATCGCAAAATACTACCACTAAACGATCGTGGATTTTCAAGACCCTTTGGAGAAAAACGTTCACCACTTCACGATCTACAACGCTATCTTTTCGGATTTTCAATCCGACACTTAGTAAGTTTCCGACAAAATCCCGAAACCACTCGATTCTTAGTATTTACACTTGATAGTCGTTTATATAACTTATATATGCCCTATACTAGGAAGAGAACACGATTTTATAGCCTAAAAGTATGTTAAAAATTGAGTTTTGGATCGGAAAAACGCGTCAGTCGCTGGGTACTGACTTGGTGTTCATCTTCGCGACACAAGCCTTGTGTCGCAGCTTATGTCGTATTTTGCCTGTTCTGTCGTACCTGGTGTCGTATAAATCCTTTTGTATCGTACCCTTTACGACACAACATTGTGTCGTATTTTATGTCGTATTTCCCATACGACACAAGCACTATATCGCTGTTGAATCAGCATCTCGAACCTATGCGACATAACCTTTGTGTCGTATAGATGTTGTGTCGCATATTTATGCGACATAACCCTTGTGTCGCATGACAAACCTTGTGTCGCACGTTGTGTCGCAAAACACAGAAAACCAGAATTTTTAAAGTCAAAGTTACTGTAGAAAAGTCAAATTTACTGTAGCAATCACTATTATAACATTTTGGAACTATTGTTACAAACCGTCACCAACAGGCCGTACACGTTTTCAAAACACAGATCAAATAATCAACCAAATCGTAGAAATTTGGACATATATATAGTTGTGTAACAACTACAAGGGTGATCTTTTGAGATACCCAATCATGTTTATAACCATCGCGTGTCGTGGACACCCTCAGGTTACAAGTCTTTGGACTTCATCACTCGGCTAATCAACTTACGTTTATTTAAACGCTTTCAGACTCAGGTGAGTCTCATAGCCCCTCTTTTTACTGTTTTACTCAGGGGTGTGATACATTGCTTATTTTAACATGTGAACGCAAGTACAACTTTTACATATACTACATGAGTTTTACTCTAATCATTTAAAGTCCTCCGTCAGCATAGTTGTTAATACGTTGTAGCGTGAATATTAGTATATGGTACCATATAGGATTGACCCTCCTCGTTCGGGTTAGCAAGCACTAACCGGGTAAACGGACGTACTAATATTTGGGAAGACGAATGTTGATTAGGCATTCGTGGAGGCACCTCGCCCGGAATTCTCTTTAGGGGACCCGGCCCTCGAGTTAAGCTCAACTATGTGCTCCTGGCTGTATACACGATTACTATCATTTTATTTGCTGGATGCAAATCATTATTAAATCTTGCGGTTCATACTATATTACTTTATTACTTGATTTCAAACCTGTGAGCTCACCAGCTTTAGCTGACTCATTTTAGCATGTATCGCAGGTACCAAGCAGTAGGTTGTTTCTGCTTCAGGACTTTTAGCTCGAGTCAGCATACAGACGTTTGAGATTTTCTTGCATTAGTATATTTTGTACAAGTACTTATGTACTGAAATCTCCTTTTATTTAAACTCGAGCTATGTAAAGCTATAAATGTTGTAAACATTTCAATGTCAATATATTTTTGTTAAAACGACGCATATAGAGTCGTTTACTATATATCTTTGTGCTTTGTTATTGATTAGTAACACCCAAATCGTGCTTCCGCAAATCATTAAATTTGGGGGTGTTACAGATTGGTATCAGAGCCTAAGGTTATAGTGAACTAGGTTGCATTTAGTGGGCCTAGACTATGACCATTAGGCAGTATTTTCTTATTAGGCATGACTGGTTCAGGAATTACAGCATACGACTTTAATTTAACATAGCCTGATCAACTATGTACAATTAAGGAAAGATGATGTGAGGTCTGAAACGGTTATGTTGAACAGGAATACACTAGTAGACTCTGACCTCGAGAGGACCGAGACTTAAACATGTTTGTGCTAGACACTCAATAGGCTATATTATATAGGAACTATATGAATATAGGCCTCACTCTTACTAACACTTTGTCTCAGAAATGGCAAACACACCGCCAAATTCATCGCGCTCTCAATCTGGGTCGCAGAACCCCAGGGTAGCAAGGAGGAACGCCAGGTTGCCTCGAGCTGGCCCGTACCCCACTCACTTCAGCTTGCCGGCCTTAGCCGCTAGACTAGACCGCCAGGATCAACAACTACGTACCATGGATGTCGTACTGCAGGAAACGAACGAAAACTGGAGACTTACATCCCTCGAGCGCATCGAACAAGTCTCCGATGACCTCGAAACCACAAACAACAATATGGATGTCCTTCGCAACCAAGTAGTAGAAATAAGCGTGGAAAATGCCCTCCTGCGACAAAGGATGGAAGAATGTGAACAGATCTCACGGGAAGCAGAAGAGTATGCCCGTGGATTAACACAACGACTAGCACTAGCAGAAGATAACGCCCGACAAGCCAGCAGACTTGCAAATACTGTTGACCATCTTGTCACGATGATGGAACAATTCAATCTGCGCCAAGACTAGTGTAGATTTTGCCTTATAATCTATCTTGTAACCTAGTAACTACCTATACGCTACGCTAGTAGTTCAGTCGGAAGTAACAAATCCCGACACCTTTTGTAATGAGCCCACGGATGTAACTTTTGAACTCGTATTATCTATCGAATGTCACTACTGTTTCAACTCATATTACTTATCGTTATATATTGATGTTGTGTATTACCACTTACGTACATAAACGTCTGTGACAACCTTTATCATCATACGAAAATCTCACAAATTTTATTTCCTTTATTTGAAGAATCATGCCGCCGAAGACGAGACCATTCTCTGATGCTCAGCTTGCATCACTCATATCCCATGCTGTGACAGAAGCATTGGCCCGGAATTCCTCATTGAACTCCGGAAGAAACAGCGACACTGCTGAAACTGCTGCTGCTGCCACAAAGCCTTGTTCCTACAAGCACTAGTACAAAAATGAGATTTGGTCACACATAGGCAGAATTAAATGGCCACACATTCGAATATTTATGTGGCTAAAGGTACCAAAATAAAATTCAAGTTATTAGTTAGCCACATATGAACTCCGATCGTGTGACCATTCAGAAATGTATTGCCACACCATCAAACATTTATGTGGTTATAGGTCACGGCTATTTTTTGGCTGATTATTTAGCCACATATGAATTGGAACGCGTGACGAATGAAGAGTAAGTTTGAAGCATTAGTCACTATATACATATAAAACGTGACAAACCTATGTCACACACTTGAAACACTGTGACCAAATGCCATATATGGTCATATGAGGTAATTGTTTATGTGTCTAAATCATAAAGTCGAGTTTGTCACACATGATTTTAGTGTAGCCAAAATCCGGTACATATGGTCACATAACTATTATGTGTGTCTAAACTAGAGCGTGTGTTAGCTAGCCAAAAGCTAATGTGTATAGTCACATTTATTTGTAGCACAATCATGTGACTATATGCTCGAAATCAAATCGTCACACATTAGAATATTTATGTGACTAATGATACAAAAATAAAATTAACGTCATTAGTTAACCACATCTGAACTCCAATCGTGTGACCATTCTGAAATGTATTGCCACACCTTCGAACATTTATGTGGCTAAAGGGAACTGCTGTTTTTTGCTGATTATTTAGTCACATATGAATTTGGAACGCGTGACAAATGAAGAGTAAGTTCGAAGCATTAGTCACGTTGTACACATAAAATGTGACAAATCTATGTTACACAGTTGAACACTATGACCAAATGCCACTATATGGTCACATGAAGTAATTGTTTTTGTGACTAAATCATATAGTCGAGTTTGACACACATGATTCCAGTGTAGCCAAAATCCGTTACGTATGGTCACATAACTTATTATGTGTGTCTAAAGTGTAGTGTGTGTTACGATGTCAAAAGCTAATGTGTATAGTCACATTAATTTCTTGCACGATCATGTGACTATATGGCTTTATAATAGCCACACCATATCACAAATGTGTATCTAAATGATATTTATGGCCACATTTTAGGTGATTATACATGACGAATATATTCACAACAGTCACGTTGTGAAATATTCATGTGGCTATTCTTTAGAGCCAAAATGGGCAAAAACGATTATCATTAAGTTTGATATTAGTCACATTGAGTGTTAGTTTGTGTGTCTTAATCAGATGCCGCTATATGGTCATATGAAGTAATTATTTATGTGACTAAATCATATAGTCGAGTTTGTCACACATGATTTCAGCGTAGCCAAAATCAGGTACATATGGTCACATAACTTATTATGTGTGTCTAAAGTTTAGTGTGTGTTAGAATTTCAAAAGCTAATCTGTATAGTCACATCAATTTGTAGCACGATCATGTGACTATATGGCATATAATAGCCGTACCATTTCACAAATGTGTATCTAAATGATGTTTATAGCCACATTTTAGGTGATTATATGTGACCAATATATTCACAACAGTCACGTTGTGAAATATTTATTTGGCTATTATTTAGAGCAAAAATGGGCAAAAACAATTATCACTAAGTTTGATATTAGTCACATTGAGTGTTAGTTTGTATGTCTAAATCAGAGGCCACTACATGGTCACATGAAGTAATTGTTTTTGTAACTAAATCATATAGTCGAGTTTGTCACACATGATTTCAGTGTAGCCAAAATCCGGTACATATGGTCACATAACTTATTATGTGTGTCTAAAGTTTAGTGTGTGTTAGAATGTCAAAAGCTAATGTGTATATTCACATTAACTTCTAGCACAATCATGATGGCTTTATAATAGCCACACCATATCACAAATATGTATCTAAATGATATTTATGGCCACATTTTAGGTGATTATATGTGACGAATATATTCACAACAGTCACGTTGTGAAATATTCATGTGGCTATTCACTACAAGAAAAATGAGTATTTGGGAAGGGGGAAAACCATGCCTAATACTCAAAAAACCGTGCCAAATACCATTTGGCACGACTTTGGCACACTTTTTGCTCTGTCATAAATACAAGGGTGCCAAATACATTTCGATCGAATAGTAACTGTGCCAAATACTATTTGGCACGGATTTTGGGATAGTTTTGCGCTTTTGTTCCAAATGTTGGGTACTTGGCACGGTTAGTCCAAAACCTTGCCAAATAAGAATTCGGCACAGTTTTTTTTCCATGCTAAAAGAACTTGGAACGGTTTGACCCCTTTGCCAAATAAACTTTTGGCACGGTAGGTCATACCATGCCAAAAGTGTAATTGGCACGGTTTAGATTCCTGAACAAAATTAATTGTAATACTTTTGCAATGCAATGATGTATTAGCTCGATCCAAATCTGTAACATCCGATGATAACCAAATGTACCAAAGATGGTATACATTGAAAAAAAAACCATACAAATTAATCTCAATCAACAAAAGCCAAATATAAAAAATAATCAACTTTCATATAAATTATCAATAAATAAAGTCAATACAGTTAATTTGAATCCGAAGAACTAAAACAATCCAACTCCTAAGTCCGAACAGTTCCATAAATGCATGAACCATCTGAGTCAAAATACCACCTTAGACATATATACAGAATCACTTCTTGGTCCTCTTATGAACAACTTTGGCAAGTAATCTTGAATCAACATTCTCCGTATACATTCCTCATCCATAATCTTGTCATTAAGTCTATTGAAGACCTGTACACGTTTAAACATTACACGTAGATATAAGTTATAACTAATTAAATTAGTAGTTATTGATCGTATCAGTTTAATCCCTTACCACACTAACACAAGCATATGTAGTCAAAAATCTGGATGCTTTAGCATTAGCAAGGGAAGTTGTAATACTAGCACATCACGGCCTACATCCTGCTAAAAAAAGATGTAAATTGGCGGGAACACCCTGGTCCCGTGTGTCTTTGGCACCAATCATTGTCCACCCCACAAGGATGACTCCGGGCAACTCCCCTGACACAGTGGGGGCGTCTGGAGTTTGAATGAACCTTAACTGCTCTAATATATAGATACGTAAAAGATCAATACTCAAGCAATCCAATACCAACTTATATAACCATCTACTTCTGGATTAGCAACCAATGTCCAAGTATTTTAAAACAGAAGTAACTAAGTAAAGATATGTAACATACCCTTAGGGAGTAAATCTCTTTGATGGCATACATTTCTTCAGAACGAACCCATAAACTGCAACCATCTTCACACAGACAGTTTGTACTTTGAAATGCTGTCAACTAGATCAACAAAACCTAAAGGCTATAACATTGTTATGGTGATTTATATACAATAAGTAAATCATAGACATACGACAAACGTTCAACCTTCTTGAACATCCACATATGTGCAAATTTATGGGACATCCCTACAAGCAGTTTTCTCAATTGTGTGCATGGTATGAGTTCCCTAAGAACTCAAAGTCAATCTCATCATGAGTCACCAGTAGAGGAGAGCTGCAATGATTCCACCTAAAAGAGTTTAGCTAGTTTCAGTATACGTAAAAGAGCATGTAATCATCCCTAACTAACCTTCTTTATATTGCACTTACATAGTAATTTGTTGCAACAGTTGCCTGAAACCAACTTGATTAGTAGATCAGTTCTTCCAAAAAGGAAGCATTTGTGAGACTGAACACCAAAACCTGCATTTATTTGTGTTGGAGTACTCAATGTGTAGAAATCTTGTATTGTTTAAATTTCATCACATGATTCTCTTCACGGACTTATGCTCCTGTGATAATATTAGAAAATATAATTACCATACAATTGAATATTGTCGTTTTTACTTCAAAAATCTTCATATTTCATTAACGAGTTTTAAACTATCTTCGTGATGTATAGATAGATAGTTTCGCTATTTCTATAATGATTAGTTTTGGTTCAAGCATTTCATCAAACAACTATTGTGCGCAATAAATCAAATCTTCAATCAATACACATTCTATAGAACACAATGAATTAGAAAGTATGAAAAAAAACATTAATATAAAAGAAGCCGTAATAGAAAGATTGATTATGATAAACAAGAAAAAATGAAGATAAAAGTAAAAACGTAGATTGACTAACATTAAAAACCATCTCAGTTGCTTCATGAATGGTGGCCTCTTCAAAAATCGAAACCATAGACACACCTAACGGATATCTGGTGAGTAACAATCGAGAGAATGAGGCAGAGAAGCAGGATTGAGATTCGAGAATAAGGCGGCATAAATTTTGATACAATTAGAATTTCGAAATTTAAAGAGCCCCCAAATTTGTTCGCTCAAATTTTACTTGGCGCCCAAATGAAAAGTAAGGACAAAATTTTGTACTCCGTAAATTTTTTTTAATAAAGAGAAAATGATATACTTACGAGAAGGCTTAAACATATTTCTAGTTGTATTAAATTTCTCATATTCTTATTTGAGTTATTCTATCATCACATTAAATTTAGATTCATGCGGAGTATCTATCATTTTTAATTTAAAAATGTTTTAAACATCACGATGTAATTGTAGCATCTTTACAAGCGTTTTTTCGACGTCTCTATCTTTTACAGTTTTACGAGTAAGAAGAAACGTTGATCATAACAAGCGTTTTTCGACGTCTCTATCTTTTACAGTTTTACGAGTAAGAAGAAACGTTGATCATTATTAAGAATGAATCAACAATCAATGTGCAATATCATTTGATCATAAAGTGATATCATATGACGCGATTACTTAGTATCTATGTTGTAATTTACAAAGTTAATGTACTATAATAAATGGCAATGTACTATAAAATAAAATATGGAAGTCGTAGAAATTAATACAAATAATCATTTCATAAAATGATTAAAATGTAATTTACAAGGTTGATGTACTACAATATATCTAGTGTTTCAGCATGACATTATCCTAAGTTTAATAATGGTATATATGATATATGACATTACCAATATCACATATGCCGCTATTAAACTTAGGATAAAATTAATTCATCATTTTGAAATATATGACATTATCCAAAGTTTAATAATGGAATAAATAATATATGAGATTACCAATATCACATATGCTACTATTAAACTTAGGATAAAATTAATTCATCATTTTGAATATATGACATTATCCTAATTAAGTTTAATAATGAAATATATGATATATGACATTACCAATATCACATATGACACTATTAAAATTAGGATAAAATTAATTCATAATTTTGTAATATATGACCTTATCATAAGTTTAATAATGGTATATATTATATATGACATTACCAATATCACAGATGCCACTATTAAACTTACGATAAAATTAATTCATGATTTTGGAATATATGACATTATCCTAAGTTCAATAATGGTATATATGATATATGACATTACCAATATCACATACGCCACTATTAAACTTATGATAAAATTAATTCATCATTTTGGAATATATGACATAATCATAAGTTTAATAATGGTATAAATAATATATGAGATTACCAATATCACATATGTCACTATTAAACTTAGAATAAAATTAATTCATAATATTTAAATATATGACATTATCCTAAGTTTAATAATGAAATATGTGATAAATGAGATTACCAATATCACATATGTCACTATTAAACTTAGGATAAAATTAATTTATCATTTTGGAATATATGACATTATCCTAAGTTCAATAATGGTATATATGATATATGACATTACCAATATCACATATGCCACTATTAAACTTAGGATAAAATTAATTCATCATTTTTGGAATATATGACATAATCCTAAGTTTAATAAAAAGTAATCCTTAAATTAACTAATTTATATTATTATATTAAAAGTAAATTATGCAATATACTATATATACTTCATATTTATCGAATCGTATATTATATAATAACTGATGAAAAAAGTTATTATTTTTCATCATATATTTCAAAATTAAGAACACTTTAAATTATATAATTTTGTTTAAACTACCTTTTTCTTTTACTTATTAGTTATAAAGTACTCCCTCCGTCCCAATTTTATTGTCCCCAGACAAAAAACACGCACTTTAAAAAAAATATACTGGTTGTACTCTACAACCAATAAGATTTAATCTCTCACCACTTACAAATATTCTGATTGGTTGAAAAGTATAAGTGGACAATAAATTTGGAACATCCCAAAATGGAAAGATAGACAGTAGATTTGGGACAAAGGGAGTATAATAATTTTAATAATAATTATATATCGTATCTTACACTACTATTAAGCATTTCCATCATCATCATTTGGCTGAATCCTTATTAGAGTAAGATCGGAATTTATGAATTTGCCCCTTCTAGCTAAAACCTAATGTTTTTCCAAACTCCTTATTATTAACACTATCAAATATGCAACTTACATCATCGATTATTCCTCTCTCCCACAGCCCTCCCTCCTTGACACAACAACCATGTCGGCATTCATAACCAATCTCCGCAGTCTCAAGGTAATGTTTCATACAATGGTAGGGATCTTTAAAATTGATTTCGTCTTAATTTATTTTTTCATGCCTATCCTTTGCGTTGTTTAATTAATCAGAACAGAAAAAATAAATGTACCCATATCTCGTATACTAGACTTTGGATTGGCTTTGAAACTATTTATGTTTTCAGGTTTCAGATTGGAGATCGATTTAGGGATTGATATTAAAACTTTAGAAAGCTCTGTTTCTTGACCGCCAACTGTTTGTCAAAAGGATTAAATGAAAAAATTGATTTTTAGGATTCACCACATCTACCTATTGTCTTCAATGTCATACACCTACGTATCATCCGTATTACCTTACAAGAATGATTTAATACACATTTCTACTTTTCATTAGGTAATGATGATTTTTAGGGGTTTATTAGTTTGGTGTTTCTATAGTGAATTAGCCTCTAATTTTGCAGGTCTTTTGCCGTTGAATTCATTTGCAAACAACTTAAATAATTCAATGATGGTAACGATTCATGTTACTATTCGTGTGTATGTGATATACCGATCACCTAATCAAAATCGCCTTATGGTATAGTTGGTGATTAAAAAAGGTACCTTAAGTGGTTTGCATTATGCTTGAAAATGTTACTGTATATATGTGATATCCCGTTCTTCTTTGTGGTACTTTATGTCAATTTATGATGCCATTTAGATTCACGTTGCATTAATGTGAAATTTTGTTTTTCAGTTTGATGGGCCAGATCCTTCAGCGTGCTGGAATAAAATATATGAAAGAATAAGAAAGATACATCCAAACAGTTCTGATAGTTTACAAGCTGAAGACGCTTTTAAGAGCTTCTTCAAATCGGGTGCTGATATGTTTGGTTTTTCTGATCCTCATGTGTTGAGACTTATACAGGTAACTCACCTAGAGTTTCTCTGTAATACCATAAAAGTTTTGGAAAAAAATAGCATAACATATTTCCAGTTGATTTTCAAGTGGTTTTCCTTCGCTCTTTGATCATCACTCGACATTTTTTGCTGCTTCTATTATAAAGTGGAAACTTTTATCAAATTACACACGATTCATATATTTAAACTTAATATTTGCCTTCTATAATTATTTCATTTGTAATTGTAATCTTTAAGCTTGATGTACTGCTGTTTAAATCTTCATTTTTTAGTCTCGCTGGATGTTTCATGTCTTGAACTCCTGTCCCTTTAACAATAGAATCATGCTATTCAAGTATCTAGTTAATATATACAATGGGAACATATTTTTTACACTCCCATTGTCAACAGCTGTAAAGAAGTAATTTCTAACAGTAGGTGGTAGATATATGCATATGGATGGTGTAGGAATGCAACCATATTGCAGATTGTGGTGATATGAAAAACACATGCTCTAGTAGATAATTGGAAAAGTCAGTAAGATGCATGTCTTAAATCACCATTATATATTCATGTTGACTAACAATCTATGCACATGTTCTAATAAAATAATGAAGTAGCCTGGAACTTTAAAATGATCAATTGTATCGTTTGTTATCCTCCCCTCCCCCCCACCCACCCTAGTTTTATTCTGTGCTTGGATGTTATGGTTTGAGGCTGTTGTTGCAACAGCTAGTCTCACTCAGTTGCTATTTCAAGGTTTTAGCTGCTAGACAATATGGTTCTTTGGCGTTTTGTCAACTTGTATAATAGTCAGTGTTATTTGTAGGGGACATTGAGCTTCAGGTTGACATCAGGGAAAACACGCAACATGCCAGCTAGTTACAGACCTGTCCATGTTAAATGGAAGGACCTGGATAAGTGCAATGTTTGTCACATGGATGAGGTAAAAGCTTTCTTTCCATTTTATCCTGAATTTACCAGATAATACATTTTTCCTTACTTTATTTGGACAAATGTAACCACAAAATTCTTTGATCTGATGGTAACCTTTCTGTTGTCTGCCTTTATCAAGATTAAGCTTTTGTGACTTTTTACATATTGTATACAGGATGCTATACATGCATGTATCTGTATTTTGGGTTTTCTTTTGCACTTATTGTCTGACCCTTTGATTGTCTTTTGCATATATCCACATCAATTTTTAACACAGATGATTATCTTGTCAGGAATATATTAACAATTTGTTCCTGTAGTGTGATGAATGCAGTATGATGGTAAGCAGTAGCCTTGTTTTGTCAGATCAGAACCAAAAACTTAAATTGGCTACATGAGTCATACATATCAAATTATTTCATTTTAACTTTTGTTACTTATTGTTAATCATCTGAAATATCGATGATGTGTTTTTTTCTTCATCTCACTTCCATGATGCATACCATTGACAGGTCCATGTAAGATGTTATGGGGGAACTGGAACCTGTTGATGGAGTCCTTTGGTTATGCAACTTATGTCGTCCTGGAGCATCTGAGATTTCCCCACCCTGTTGCCTCTGTCTAGTTACAGGTACTTGTATACATCATATTCAAGGTGTAGGATTTATATCTTCAGGCCCGTAAAATATAGTAGCACAGAATAATGTGGTTGTACTAAAATCTATTGTATTAACTCACTGTTTTTCTAGGAGGTGCAATGAAACCTACAACAGATGGACGTTGGGCTCATCTTGCATGAGCAATGTGGATACTAGGTTCTATTCCTGCTATATAATGTCCTGGTGTTTCGAATATTATAGTCAGATTTATTAATATCTTTTATCCTTCAGGAAACTTGTTTATATGATATCAAGAAAATGGAGCCAGTTGATGGTCTGAATAGAGTTAGTAAGGTAGTTCCTTCTTCCAGAAAATACCTGCTTCATTTTACTCATAGTTGGTCTGCCTCTTTCTTGAAAAATAGATTCATGATATGCTAAAGAGAACTCATTCACAATATAGATGCATAGATATATTTTTAGCTTGCATCGTTCGTAGTAATATAATTTTTGTAATGAGATTCTTAAATGATTATATATTTTCTTGTCTATTTAGGACCGTTGGAAGCTTTTGTGTAGTATATGTGGTGTCCCTTATGGAGCTTGTATCTAGGTAAATGCTTTTTATTACTTTGGACCGTGTGATTTATGCGTTAATGTGTTAATGTACCGTATTCTATTGCAAGTTATGCTCTGTAGTATCTGTCCCTTGTCAGTTTAAATGCTGAATGTTGGATGTGGCTTAAGACAGTTAACCTTAAAATAAAAGTATCTTCCCTGTTGTCGGTTCAATATTATGCCACTGTTCTAACCCAATGACATATTTTGGGCTGCTAATGCAGTGTTCAAACAATGCCTGTTATGTTGCATATCATCCCCTTTGTGCTCGTGCTGCTGGCTTTTGCGTTGAGGTAATCGCTATCAATTTTGTTACTTCTTAAATATTTGCAATGTAATAAGTGGTTTCTGTTTTTGTGTCTTCAACTAAAATATCAACTACTTTTTATTTGGCTGAGTGACAAGTAAACACATTGAATCGTTCTTTCTCAACCAGTTATTGATTTTTTCTTATCAACATACATATATATAATTCTTCATATTTAATTTAATGTTTGATACATATGCGGCTTTTGTCTTGTACTGATTTTTTCTTATCAGCCTACATATATATAATTCTTCATATTTAATTTAATGTTTGATACATATGCGGATTTTGTCTTGTACAGGTAACACCACCAACTTCTGGACAAAAGGTTGGTGATGAGAACAAAACTGCACCAGAAGTATCAAGAAAAAGCGCAAAGCAACAAATTTTGCATCTTGTGATACTGTGCAAAAGCAAGCGAGGACCAAATTCAAGAGTCAAAAGTCCTTAAAAATGTGATGTATAATTAGTTTATTTTGATATTTAAGTAATTACTTTCGGTTATTATGTAAAACGTTCCAATTTTAGTTAGGGTACATGCAATTATGTACATTCCAATTTTAATTTGTGATGTTATATAATTTAAACTGTTACACAAATTATTGATTTGTTATATGTGACTAAAAGATGCACTCACATAATATGGTCACACTTTGTAGCCATTGTTTGATTAATTCGTTGTATGACTAAATGTTGCAAAACGTCACACAAACATAAAAATCAAGTGGCCATTGGATGAACAATAGTTACATAAAATACACGTTTATTTGACTTTAAAGACCATATGGTCACACTTAATAACACCTATGGCCACTTTTGGATTAATTTTACGTGATCAAATTCTAAAATAAAACACTCGTTGTGTGACTAAATGTTACAAAACGCCACACAAACCTAAACTTCATGTGGCCATTGGATAAACAATAGTCACACAAAATACACGTTTACTTGACTTGAAAGAGCATACGGTCACACTTATTAACACTTTTGGTCACTGTTGGCTTAATTTTATGTGACCAAATCCCAAAATAAAACACTCGTTGTGTGACTAAGTGTTGCAAAACGTCACACAAACATAAAATTCAAGTGGCCATTGGATGAACAACAGTCACACAAAATACACATTTACTTGATTTTAAAGAGTATACGGTCACACTTATTAACACCTATGGCCACTTTTGGCTTAATTTTATGTGACCAAATCCCATAATAAAACACTCGCTGTGTGACTAAATGTTACAAAATGTCACACAAACATAAAATTCCAGTGGTCATTGAATGAACAATAGTCACACAAAATATACGTTTACTTGACTTTAAAGAGCATATGGTCACACTTATTAACTCCTATGGCCACTTTTGGCTTAATTTTATGTGACCAAATCCCAAAATAACACACTCTTTGTGTGACTAAATGTTACAAAACGCCACACAAACATAAAATTCAAGTGGCCATTGGATGAACAATAGTCACACAAAATACACGTTTACTTGACTTTAAAGAGCATACGGTAACACAAAATACAAGTTTACTTGACTTTAAATAGCATATGGTCACACTTATTAACACTTTTGGTCACTTTTGACTTAAATTTATGTAACCAAATCCCAAAATAAAACAATCGTTGTGTGACTAAATGTTTCAAAACGCCACACAAACATACAATTCAAGTGGCCATTGGATGAACAATAGTCACACAAAATACACTTTTACTTGATTTTAAAGAGCACATGGTCACACATTTTATGGTTTTGGTTACTCTTTTAAATGGATACGGCCACTAACCATCTAATGTAACTGTATGTACCCTGTGGTCACTCGACCTTTCATCACACCTACGTTAAAAAACCAAGTGTGACTATATGTATATCGTCACACTTTTTTGGTGTAACAAAATCTCAATTTTGTTCTAGTGAAGGACTTCCAAAGTTTCAAACCCTCAAGCTTCAAGGGTACTAAGGGAGCCATCGGACTAATCAGATGGTTCGAAAAGATGGAGACCGTTTTCCGCATCAGCAAATGCGCGGAGGGCGACAAAGTTAACTTCGCTACCTGCTCCCTCGAGGATGATGCCCACTCATGGTGGAACTCCTATACCCAGTCGGTGGGTGCCGACACTGCCTACCAACTAACTTGGGAGGACTTGAAAGCAAAACTCACCGCCAAATACTGCTCAATCGACAAACTCCAGAAGCTAGACGAGGAGTTCTGGAACCTAAAAGTTCAGGGCAGTAATATCGATGGTTACACCACCAGATTCCAGCAACTCGTTGCCCTTCGCCCAGCCATGGTAAGCACGGAACCTGATAAAATCAGGGAGTACATCCTTGGTCTTCCTGAGCCTGTTTGGGGGCACGTTGCCTCTTCAAACCAAACCACCATTGACGGTGCCATCCTACTGGCCCAAGACCTGATGGCAATGAGCCAAAATTCTGAACCACCCACTTCATCCTCCCACAACAACAAAAGAAAGTGGTCCGACAACCACCCAAACCAACAAAACAAGAAATCCGACACCATCAAAGCTTACAACACCACCACAGACATCAAACGGGGCTACACTGGGAGCAAACCCTATTGTTCCAAGTGCAGCCGCCACCTCGAAGGTTCTTGTGGCTCCTTTTGCAGCAATTGCAAGAGGTATGGTCACCTCACCCAGGATTGCCGTTCCCCTACCAACAACAACCCTAACAACACCAGAACACCCAAAGTCTGCTTTGAGTGTGGGAACCCCGGGCACTTCAGGGACACGTGCCCAAAGCTGAAGAACAACAACAACAGCAGCAACAACCACAACAACAACAACAACAACAACAACAACAACAACAACAACAACAACAACCGCAACAGCAACAACAACAATACCCGAAGTAGAGCCTTTCGTAATCAACTCAGGGGACGCCCGCCAAGACCCGAATGTGGTCTCGGGTATGTTCCTCCTCAACAACATAACTGCTTCTGTTCTATTTGATACTGGTGCTGATAGAAGCTTTATCTCTGATGACTTTTGTCCACTACTTGACATCACTCCTGTTGCCCTAGATGTTAAGTACACTGTAGAGCTAGCAAATGGGAAACTTATAGAAACCAATAGTGTGATACCTAATTGCACTTTAAACCTAGCTGACGAAACCTTTTCAATCGATCTTGTACCCGTTGAAATCGAAAGTTTCGACGTCATCATTGGAATGGACTGGTTGTCCAAACACCAAGCCGAAATCGTTTGTTACGATAAGATCGTCCGTATCCCACTCGCCATCGGTAGAACCTTGATCATACAGGGGGAGACCGGTGGGACGAGACTCAATATCATCTCTTGCTTAAAAACCCGAAAATTTCTGAGAAAGGGTTACCCTGCAATACTCGCACACATCACAGAGAAGAAGTCGGAGGAGAAGCGACTTGAGGATGTGCCAATTGTTAGAGACTTTCCCGAAGTCTTTTCGGAAGAACTACCTGGTCTACCTCCACCTAGATAGGTTGAGTTATCAATCGATCTCGTGCCGGGTGCCGCACCGGTGGCCCGTGCACCGTACCGCTTAGCCCCATCCGAACTTCAGGAGTTGTCCACCCAGTTACAGGAACTCCTGGATAGAGGATTCATTAGACCGAGTTCTTCACCTTGGGGAGCTCCGGTCTTATTTGTTAAAAAGAAGGACGGTTCATTCCGAATGTGCATCGACTATCGAGAGTTGATCAAATTGACCGTCAAAAACCGATACCCACTTCCTCGCATTGATGATCTATTCGACCAACTTCAGGGTTCAAGTTTCTACTCAAAAATCGACCTGCGATCAGGATATCATCAGTTACGGGTTCGCGACACCGATATTCTAAAAACTGCTTTCAGAACTCGTTACAGGCACTACGAATTTCAAGTGATGCCCTTCGGTCTAACCAACGCACCGGCTGTATTCATGGACCTCATGAACCGAGTGTGTAAACCTTACCTCGACAAGTTTGTCATTGTCTTTATCGATGACATACTCATTTACTCGCGCAACGAGCAAGAACATGCGCAACACCTCAAAACCATCCTAGAACTACTTAGACACGAGGAGCTTTACGCCAAATTCTCTAAGTGTGAGTTCTGGATAAAAACCGTTCAATTCCTTGGTCACGTGGTCGACAGTCAGGGAATTCACGTTGACCCATCAAAAATCGAGGCTATCAAAGACTGGCAAGCTGTGACAACCGTCAATTTAGGACTAGAATTTAGTGCCTAAACAAGTATTAATACATGTAATTAGTTCTGTGTTAGGCTAATTAATGTATCAATTATTATATATATTGTTGAATATATATCTACACAATTATGCTGTTTGTTTAAATCGTACGAGTTTCAAATCGAATGAATTTCGATACAATAAATACGGACGTTGGTGAACAATTTTATTAAGTAATACAAATATTATTTAATAACTCCATTTTTATTCAAAATATTATTTATAGTAATATTTCGTATCCAAGTTTTATTACACAATTAATGTATACGCGATTAAAAATGTAAACGCGCAAACAAAACGAAACAAATCACCTTTTATAACGTGAATTCTAAATATTTAGTAAAAATACTTCAATAAAAATAATTGAATAAACTTTTGTAAATTAAAAAGAAAAATTAAAATTATAAAACAAATATTTAACGTTTAAATAATCGGGAAAACGAACACCACACGGAGCGCTGGGCGTAGACTGAAAATGGTGGGGATTTCCACCAAAATCACCTCCCACCATCTTCTTCTTCTTCATTTCTTCTTTTCTTCTTCTCTCTCTCCTCCCTTTTCTCTCTAATTTGCAAAACCTCCACCCCATTAAAATCACCAAAAACTAGCACAAAACGCACTCGGATCACCATACTCGTTTGGAGAAAAACGTTCCTCTCATCACGATCTACACTTTCATCTTTTCGGATTTTCAATCCGACACTTTGTAAGTTTCCGACAAAAACCCGAAACTCTCCGTTTTCGATTATTTTTACATGTTTATGGTTTATAATTGTCTAATATGTCCATATAAGGGTTGGGTAAAAGATTTGAACTGAAAGGAAACCGGAAAACTCATTTTCGACACATTTTCCGGCCATCAGACCATAACGTCGCATTTGGACCCAGATTTATGCGACGTCAGCTTCAACGTCGCAAAACCCCTCGTGACGTCGCATGGTGCGACGTCAGTCACAAAGTCGCATTAAATTGCGACGTCGCGTATAGCGACGCCACCCACAACGTCGCATTAAATTGCGAAAGTCGCACATAGCGACGCCATGCTCAACGTCGCAGTCAGGGCCTGCGACGTCGCACCCAACGTCGCACAAAACAGAAACTAGAAAACACATATTTTTACTAAGTGTCGAGACTCTAAATTTTATCACTTGATTTCACCCAAATTCAAGTCCAGATGCGTTTTTCCTTAAAGCAATATAGTAGAAATAAAAATTTTCCAAGTTGACCTGGCAGCTCGACCCCAGCCAGGGGCTCTGCCCCTTGGACCCCGCCAGGGGCTGCCGCCCCTTGGACCCCCCTAACCAGGGGCGCTGCCCCCGGACCCCCGTACTTAGATTCCGTAAGCACATTTTTTACCAAGTGTCGAACTTATAAAACTTCAAACTACTATACGATATGACTTCTCAAATACACTGGAACATACTTTTCAAGGATAACACTTCGAATCATAATAAGATCATTGAAATCTTTGATTTCCAATAATCACCAACGGCCCGCACGCGTTTTCAAAACATAATTCAAAATCAAACAAGTCGTTGTAACTTGTATCAATTAAATCAAACAAGTCGTAGTGACTTGTAACAATACAATCAACCAAATCGGGGTAATTTGGACATCAAGTTAAACAAACAATTTCAATGGTAGTCTTTCTAGATACCGGTACAATTAATAACAATTCAAGTGTCGTGGACACATTCAGGTTTCAAGACTTTGGACACCAATTCACAGCTAATTATCCAAGTTTATTAAATTAAACACTTCAAGACTCAGGTGAGTTTCATGGCCCCATTTTCACTACTTTTACCAGGGGTGTGATATTACTACTTCATTTTGTTTTACAAGTAGAACGCAAGTGCCAACCTTCAAATACTACATGAGTTTCAAGCTAATCAATTAAAGTCCTCTATAGCATAGTCTCTAATATTTTAGCGTGAATGTTAGTATATGATATCATATGGGATTGACAATCCTCATCCGGGTTAGCACGCACTAACCGGTCAAACGGATGTATTAGCATTTGGGAAGACGAGTGTGGATTAGACACTCGTAGGAGGCAAATCAGTTAGGTTTCCTTAATTGGACCTAGCGCTCAAGTTAAGCTCAGACTATGTGCTTATGGATTGTATAACTTTTATTATGCTTAATTGCATTTTAAATTCAATATAAATCTTGCGGTTCTTACAACTATACATTGACATACAAACCTGTGAGCTCACCATCGTTTTCGCTGACCCATTTTAGTATATATCACAGGTACCCAGCAGTAGGTGGACTGCACAGGCAGGGACTATTAGCTCCAGTCAGCATACATACAACTAAAGATTTGATTGCATTATTATATTTTGTAAAAAGTAATTATGCCATGTAATCTCTCAATTTCAGGAACCGAGCTAATGTAACCTTAATTTGATGTAAACGTTTATTCTATTAATACAAGTTTAAAACGACGCATATAGTGGTCGTTCATTATATCTTATGTGCTTTGTATATTGATTAGTGACACCCAAATCGAGCTTCCGCAAATCATCAAATTTGGGGGTGTCACACAAGCACCTACCACTGCAACTGAAGTACGTCAATTCTTGGGTCTTGCTGGGTACTATCGGCGATTCATCGAAAATTTCTCCAAAATAGCTCAGCCACTCACGGTACTGACTCAGAAAGAAAAGAAGTTCAACTGGACTGATAAACAGGAGTCGACCTTTCAATTATTGAAACAAAACCTTTGCAGTGCTCCCATTCTATCCTTACCCGAAGGCACCGATGACTTCGTGGTATACTGCGATGCTTCCCATCAAGGTCTCGGTTGCGTGCTGATGCAACGGGACAAAGTTATTGCCTAAGCCTCACGACAACTCAAAATCCACGAAAAGAACTACACCACTCATGATCTCGAACTTGGAGCTGTCATTTTTGCTCTCAAAATTTGGAGACATTATCTCTACGGCACTAAGTGCACAATCTTTACCGACCACAAAAGTCTCCAACATATATTCGATCAGAAGGATCTCAATATGAGGCAACTTTGATGGGTCGAGTTGCTTACCGATTACGATTGCGAGATCAGGTACCATCCAGGGAAGGCTAATGTTGTTGCCGATGCCCTTAGTCGAAAGGAACGACCAAAACCACTTCGAGTCCGAGCCCTCAGTATGACCATTCACAACGATCTTACCATTCAGATTCATACCGCTCAGATCGAAGCCCTGAAACCTGAAAACATCAAAAACGAAGCCTTACGGGGTATTGACAAACAATTTGAAACCAAATCTAACGGGATTAGGTATTTCTCAAACCGAATCTGGTTGCCTAGTTTCGGGAACCTACGAGACTTGGTGATGGATTGTTAGTCCCTGTTTAACTTAATAAACAATCTTACTTAATAAGCCTTGAATATATTATTGAGAAGTTGCGGAATCACACTCAATAATATTAAGAAGATCAACAAATATTAATTAATATGATGAACACAATAATTATACCGAAAGCTTCAATCTTATTAATGATATAAGACGAATACACTTGATGTATTAGGGTTACAGAAAACCTTGAAGCTGCGCAATTAACATCAACCTATCTAGGTCTAAAGGATCTCTATTTATAACACATAGAGTCCTATACAATCTCCTACGAATATGGAATAAAATAACTTCCATAACCGACTCATACTTATCACAAAATCATAAACAGTTGTAACTACCATTCTGAAGTAAACAGTTGTAACTGTTACACATTCAGTGGTAACTGCTTCAATTGTAATATACAACTAAGTACAAATATATAATCAGTGTTAACTGTTTCATATATAACTAACAGTTACAAATACATAAGCAGTTTTAACTACTTACAGACACATAACTATCAGTTGTAATCTATCTTCAATCAGTTGTAACACTAGTCTTCTCGTCGGTTTTCTTCTATCAGTTGTAACTTCGTAAAGACAGTTTTAACCTTCAAAACAAACAGTTTTAATCACTTATACTCTGTCTTCATCAACAACTTCAATTCAGACCTGAAACAGTTTTGACCCAACAATCTCCCCCTAAACTTAATCTGTCCTTCACAGCATTAAGTTTCTTCTAATCCTCCATTATAAGCTTCACAAAATTCTTTCAAAACTGTTAGTCTTTTGTTCTCTTCCTCCTATCAATCTCCTCCTTCTTATGAATCTGATTTAACACCATATATACCAATTCCAGAGCTACATCATCTAAAATTGCAGCTTGTAGCTTTGCATTTCTCAAGCCCATCAAAAATCTCAGATTTATATCATAAAATCTATCTGTCAATAACCACATAAACACTGCATCATCCATAACAATCTGATGTACTCCAGGTTTGGCATGATAAATCCAATTTCTGACCTTGCTAAAAGTAGCAAACTGAAATGGAAACTCTTCTGGCTCAAACATAGCCTTAATCCAATGCCATGTAACTTTTTCAACCAGATTATCAAACCTTTTCAAATCTAAATCCTTTTCCATCCCAATCTCATACATTCTCACCAAATCAGTCCTACTGATCCTCTTTATCAAATCCCTAAAAGATCTCCACCAAGATACATTTCCATCTGCTCTTTCAACTTTAATCTTGTGAATCTTAACAGGATTGACAAATTTCTCAATAGACCAATCAATGATACCAGGTAATTCAACATTAATTACCTCAGATTCCATAGGCTGTAACAGAATAAACTCCTTCAATTCATCAATATTCCTTTCTCTATCAGGAATTTCATCTAACTCTCTCTTCTTTCTTTCAAGTTCATCTTTCTTCCTCTTCTCAGCTTCTATCTTTTCTCTTTTGTCCTTTTCTTCATTTTCTTTCAATTTCCTTTCTTTTTCAGCCTTTTTTCTTTCCTTTTCAGCTTCTATCTTTTCTCTTTCTTTCTTTTCAATCACATCAGGATTCATATAATCCTTATCCCATAACTCCTGCAATCTCTCTAAACTCATCTGTTTCAATGCATTCAAAGGAATATACCCACGTTTCAGCTTTGCAATTAAATTCTTCTTCATTTGAGCTTTTGTTGGTGGTTTTGCAGCCTTTTTCTTTCTTGCTTCTTCTGCTTTCTTTTTCTTAACCTGATCAACAAGATATTCAATATCATCCTGTCTCTGTTCTTTCAGCAAATATTCATCCCATTCTGCCATTTTCTCTTTTGTCATTTTCACAAACTTTCCTTCCTCAATCTCAACATCAATCAATCCCTCTGCATTTAGCTCAGCCTGTAACCTTTGAGCATATTCAGTATCATGAGCAGTTACTTCTGGTGGCATTGGTTTTTGCTTTTTCTTCTTTGGTTCTTCTACCAGTTTTCCCTTGCCCTTATCTTTTGGATCAATCTTTGGCAATTCTTTCTGTTTAACAGGAGCAGCAGCAGGTTCTCTAATCTGAAATCCAGGCAAAGATGGTTGCTGTGTAGATTTCTTCTTTGGAGTTTCAACCTTCTTTCCTGTTCTAGTCATCTTAGCAGTCTTAACTGGAATGCTCTTCTTCCTAGTCTTTTCAACTTGTTGAGCATCAGTTTTTACTTCTTCTTTTTCCACTGCTATCTCTGGTTTACTCACCTCATCACCATCATCACCATCAATTTTTAACTCCTCAGTCTTTTCATCCAAATCAACCTCTACAGTCTGCTCCACTGACCCAACAACCTCAGTATGTTCAGAGTTATTTTCATCTGCCACTGAGTCATTCATCTCTGTTTCCACTGTCTCATATACTGACTCATTAATCTCTGGCTCTGTAGGTGGTGTTGGAGGTGTATGCACAAATTCATCATCCACTGGTTGTTCCATTTCAATCTCTTCATCAACTTTGTCATCATCAGACACAACCTTATCCTCCTTATTCACCTTATCACCCAAATTTGTCCAGACCTTCTCCCCCTTTTTGAAAGCATTTTGTGGAAACTGGTAAGCATCCTCAGGTTCAGAAGTATCATGAACCACATATTTCCTTCCTTTCTTCAAACATTTAATAACAATCTTCTCCAACTGCTGCACTCTCCTCTGCAACTGAGTGATAATTTCATCCTTAGCTTTATTCTTCTTCCTCTCCTTTACAAATTCATCCCAAACATAATCAACCATTTTCGTCAATTCCAAGTTAGTTCTAGCCTCAACACCTTCAGGATGTGAATCCTTTGGTGAATCATTGACATCATCAAACTCTGACTCATGCCTAGCATGATCATCAAAGTCCCCTTGGTTCTTGGTACTGGGACCACTAGGATCATCTACAGGTGTAGAATCATGTCCATGTGTTGCCTCTGATGGGGTCTTATTAATGTTACTTCTGTCCTGCTCTGCCAGTGGGCTAGAAGCAGTAGAAGCAGCCCTCTCAGAATGATCATCCTCCTCCTCATTGATCATCTGCTGTGATGAATCATTTGACTGAGACACCTGAGCAGCAGCAGCCTCAGATGCCTGTGTTCTAGCCTTTTTGGCTTTAGTAGATTTAGCTGTTTTGGTCCCTTGTTTTCTTTTATTACCCCCAACTACTGTGGGTTGAGAAGTGGTGGGTGGAACCATTCTCTCAGTAGTTGGTTCAGCATCAGTTGGTGGTACTGATGCTGTGGTGGAAGGTGCAGGAAGCATTGTAGAAAATAATGCTGTAACCTTCCCAGAAAATTTAGTATGTCTCTTCATATTTACAAAAACTTTTGGTTTAAAAGAGACAATACCAATAACTTTCTCAAGTGCAGTTAAGTTAGAAATTTGTTCATTTAAAAACAACTGCACAAAACGTGGATACATCAAAAATTTAATCTTTGGCTGCTCAATGTTTCTAAGCATACCAGAAAATATCAGATTTGAAAAATTAAACCTTTGACCATTTGCAAGACAAGCAATTGCATAAGCAATGTTGCTTCCAAACTGCTCAAAAGATGATCTCTTAGATGATAAACAGTGTAAAATCGTATGTATTAAAAACCTCCACTGATGAGAAAATAAGGTTTTCTGAAAAGTAGAAACTTCAAAAGAACCCTCATAACCCATCAATCGTAAAGTATTATACATAACAGTATCATCTAAAGAAGTTATACCTGCCTCATCATCTAGTTGTAATGAAGCTCTAACAGTAGCTTCTGTAACTACAACACGTGTATCCATAACTTCTGAAACGATTCTTTTAATCCCCTGTTCCTCTTCTATTGATGCATTTACCCAGAAATTGTTGATATGTTCGTGAGATATCCTGGGTGCTACAGTGAGAGCATGACGAATATGTGAAGCACGAAGGAAATCAATGATTTCCACATACTCGTTTGCCTCTGCAGGTTTCATTAAGAATGCAATCATATTGTGATCTTTTCCAATCGGTAGTTGAACAGTAGACGAAGTCGATGCCATGATAAGAAATCAAGTAATCGAGAAGAATCGAAGATGATTTTACAGAATTGAGAATCGATAAGACTTAGCGCAGTTGTTTGTATGTGTAATTTTGAAAGCGTAATGAGAAACCCTAAGTGTTGAGAGTTAAGTACTGAAATTAAATCAGTTGTAAGCCCTAATTTGATCAGATCCCCAATTATAACTAAAACAGTGTTAATTAAGTAAAATAACACGTTCAGTGATAATTGTGAAAATAACCATCAGTGGTAATCAACACTTGGTTTCTCAAATGCATCATTTACATAATAAAGCTAGCAGTGCTAACTTGTACAAGCAGTACCAACCGACCAAGGCAGTGCTAACTTAATACAAGTAGTACTTCAGTTCTAGCAAAATCATATAAACAAAGCAGTGGTTGATTATTTATTTATTTTTTTATTATTATTTTTTTTATACCGAAAATTAAACTCCACAAGCAGTGAAACTTCATAAACACCTGCATAAGTTAGACTCCAAGACATAGCAATATAACCTGCAGTGGTAATTCCAAACAATAATACAAGTATACAGTGTTAACTATACACCAACAGTGGTGAAGTGATTATTACCACTGTTTATACTAAAAGTAGGAAACAGTGATAACAAAACACAATACACACAATCAGTGTTTAATTAACAAATCAGTATTAACCCAAATTGAAATCACAGTAGATATTATTCACAGAAAGCAGTGATAAGAAAAATAACTTATGACAAATTGATCATTCCAATACTAGTAACCAAGAATGTGAATCTGCCTACATCAAAAGCTTTTGTAAACAGATCAGCAAACTGATTATCAGTATGAACTTTCAAAATTTGAATAAGTCTTTTCTCATTACAATCTCTAATGAAATGATATCTGATTTCAATGTGCTTTGTTTTAGAATGTTTAACTGGGTTATTAATAATACTGATTGCAGAGCTATTATCAATAAAAATAGGAGTATTAAGAAAGGTAAAACCATAATCTAGCATCTGATTCTGAATCCATAGCACTTGAGCACAGCAACTTGCAGCTGCTACATATTCTGCCTCTGCTGTAGATGTAGATACAGTGGTTTGTTTCTTGCATTGCCATGAAACCAATCTTTCTCCCAAAAATTGACAACCTCCTGATGTAGATTTCCTGTCCAGATTAGCTCCTCCATAATCACTATCTGTGTAAGCTATCAGATCAAAGGAAGTAAACTTTGGATACCAAAGGCCCAATTTTGGTTGACCCTTTAAATATCTAAATATTCTTTTGACTGCAAGAAGATGTGACAGCTTTGGATTAGCTTGAAATCTAGCACATAAGCACACAGCAAACATGATGTCAGGCCTTGATGAGGTGAGATACATAAGAGATCCAATCATTGATCTGTAAAGATGTTCATCCACACTCTCCCCCTCAAGATCTGCATGTAATTTCTTGTTTGTCTCCACTGGTGTGCTTGCAACTTTAGCATCTTTGTACCCAAACCGATCCAGTATATCATTAACATACTTACTTTGATGAATAAAGATTCCTTCTTTCTGTTGCTTTACTTGCAGCCCCAAGAAAAATGTTAATTCCCGCATGGAGCTCATCTTGAACTTTTCATGCATCAATGATTCAAACTCCTTGCAAAGACTATCCTTTGTTGAACCAAAAATGATATCATCTACATAGACTTGAACCAGTAGTATATCATTCTTAATTCTTTTAGTAAACAAAGTTTTATCTATTGCACCCCTTTTGAATCCATTCTGCAACAGATAATCTGAAAAAGTATCATACCAGGCTCTAGGTGCTTGATGTAAGCCATAAAGAGCTTTATCCAATTTGAAAACTTTATCAGGAAACTTAGAATCTTCAAACCCTGGTGGTTGACATACATAGACCTCTTCCTGTATAGTGCCATACAGAAAAGCACTCTTTACATCCATTTGATACACAATGAATCCCTTGAATGAAGCATAAGCCAAAAACAATCTAATTGCCTCTATTCTTACAACAGGTGCAAAAACCTCATCATAATCAATCCCCTCTTCTTGTGAATACCCCTGTGCAACCAATCTAGCCTTGTTTTTGATCACTATACCTCTTTCATCCTTCTTGTTTTTGAAAATCAATTTAGTACCAATTGCCCTCTTCCCTTTAGGCAAATCAACCAATGTCCAGACTTCTTGAATCTTAAACTGAAGCAACTCCTCTTGCATAGCTTCAATCAAACTAGGATCTCTCAAAGCTTCAGTAACCTTCTTTGGTTCTGTTTGAGACAGAAAACAAGCAAACAAAGAAGTATTAACAGCTTCTGTATCAAGATTTACTTCTTCCTCATTTGCTGAAGCTTCAAACACCTGACTTTGATTTCTTGTTTTAACAGCAGATTCAATATCTCCTATTACATTCTCAAGTGGATGATCTTTATGAGTAATGTATTTAGATGCTGCTGGTTCTTGAATCCTCTCCTCCAAGTTGGTAAAATTTCCTTCTTGTCCAGACTCACTACTTGACACTTCTCTTGCAATTCTCTTTGACACAGGAGTATAGCTCATCAAATGTAGATAATTCAATTGTTCCTGCTCCTTGTCAAGATGCTTTGTTGGTGTCTGATCAACATTCACACTTGCCTTTGTATACTTCTGTACTGAATTCATATCACTGTCTTCTGTACTGTCTTCAATAACAGGTCTATCAGAATCATCAACATGAGAAAATGATGTTTCATCTGATTTTCCTGTTTCCACATCCTGTGATATCTTTGGTTGATCAGTATCAAACACTTCTGGGGGATCAGGAGACCAAATTGGAAATAATATATATTCCAATGAATCCTTCTTCATTCCAGCTGATATTCCTGAGTCTGACCTACCTTCTCCATCACCTGTTCCTGTATTTGTACCTGCACTTGTATCCACATTTGTATATCTAAAAGCAGTATTAAGTGCATCAATATCAAACAGTGATTCAGGACCTTTTCCCTCAGGATTAACAGTGTTTTCATTAAAAGTGATGTGCATTGATTCTTCTATGATTCTGGTCCTTTGATTGAATACCCTATAAGATTTACTTTGAATAGAATAACCAACAAATATCCCCTCATCAGCCTTACTCTGAAACTTACCTAAGTGATCTTTTGTATTTAAGATTGTACAAGGACACCCAAAAGATTTTAAGAAACTAACCAAAGGCTTTCTCTTAAATAACAGTTCATATGGTGTCTTGTTATGAGGCTTAACAACTAATACTCTATTCTGAACATAGCAAGCTGTGCTAACTGCCTCTGCCCAAAAGGACATAGGTAGCTTTGCATCAGATAGCATGGTTCTAGCAGCCTCAATCAGTGTCCTATTCCTCCTTTCAGCTACTCCATTTTGTTGAGGAGTTCTAGGTGCACTAAATTCTCTCTTAATACCTTTAACTTCACAGAATTTATCCATCTCATGATTTTTAAATTCTGTTCCATTATCACTTCTGATGATCTTTACTCTTTTATCCAATTGATTTTCCATCTTAGTTATAAATGATCTAAGTATTTCACCTGTCTCATCCTTTGTCCTAAGAAAGAAAACCCATGTAAATCTAGTATAATCATCAATCATCACAAGACAGTAAGACTTTTTCCCCATACTACTTATACTGGTTGGTCCAAATAAGTCCATATGCAATAAGTGTAAGGGTGTGCTATTTGTGTTCACAGATTTGGACTTAAATGAGGAATTGTGTTGCTTTCCCTTTTGACAAGAAACACAATGATCATCATATGAATAGACCTTTTCAGGCAAACCTCTAACAAGCTTGTTTTTGACAAGTTTATTAATGGTTTTGAAATTCATGTGACACATCCTCCTATGCCACAGTTCAGATTCATTCACACTTGCTCTAGAAATAAGACAGTTTAAATCAGGTTGAGGTGTCATATTTACTAAGTCACACTTATATACATTATCTTGCCTTGGAATTCTCATCAAAATCATGTTTTCTGGTATTTTGAATTCCTTGGACAAGATAAGGCATTCAGTGTCAGTAAAAAGAACTGGGTTCTTTTTATCTGTGATTTGACTTACACTTAGTAAATTATACCTCAGTTGTTCCACAAAATAAACATTATCAAAACTTAACTTTTCACTTTGAACTGTTCCTTTCCCTGTGATCCTTCCTCCTTTTGGATTACTTCCAAAAGCTACATATCCACCATCAAAAGATTTGAAATCCTGCAGCTTTTCTTTGTCTCCAGTCATGTGCCTTGAGCATCCACTATCAATATGCCATAAGCTCTTTGGCTTGCCCTGCACAAACAGTCAAAAAGAGAATTAATTTCTCTTGGGAACCCAAACCAATTTGGCTTTGGGTTTCCCATGTGCATTCACATATTCAACTTTCTTGAAGATTATTGATTGTGAAGCACTGTTGGTATTTGGAACTGTTAATTTATCAGACTTAATAGGTGTCCAAATCAAACTTATTTTAGACTTAACAGTTTTAACTGTTTTACCAAACGAAGAGTCAGTGTTAATTTTGTTAACACTGTTTTTGTATTTGGTTACCACTGTTTTAGTCTTTAAACTTTTGGCTAAATTTGTTATTACTGCTGCAGTAGATTTACCTGTAATAGTGTTTAACATGGTAGCCTTTGAGTTTATCTTCCGAACTCTGGCAGTATGATTAACTTTTGATTGAAAATTTTGTTTGTTACTCATATTTGCTTTTGTCCATGACTGTTTTCTAATCCTTTGAACATTCTCAGGATTATGATAGCAGTCATATTGAAGATGACCCATTTTTCCACATATAAAGCAAGACATTTCTTTAATCACAGTAACATTATTACCCAGTTTTTGTGAAACCATTTGATTCCAATTTCTTTGATTACCTCTAGGTTTTTGATTTTGAAAATTCTGTGAAGAAGAAGTACTTCCTTTACATGTACAATTAACACAGTTATTCACAACAGATTTAACAACAGGTTTAGTAACTGAGTTAACTGTATTACTAACATATCCTAACCCATGTTTAGATTTGTTAGTATTCATGCTCACATTTTCTAAGTCCAGTATAACCTTTTCCTTAAACATTTTCTTACCCTCTTCTAGTTTATCAGTTTTAAGATTAGAAACTAGATCAGTAATTGCTCTCCTCACATTCTCACATGTTGACTCAGACTTAGATGATTCAGATTTCACACTCTTCTCACTATCAGATGTCTATCACTCTGATCATCTTCTTCAGTCCAGTAACTAACTTCACCTTCTACAAACAGTTCATCATCAGATAAACTTTTAATTGGATCAGCCTTTTTAACCTCATCTACCATTCCTCTTTTAAGTGAATTGATATCAATTTCACTTTTAGGAGGAAAGTAGGTGTGATTATAAGGTGGAGGTACATTATTGTACCCTAATCCAGTCTTAAGTTTATCATGAATCTGTGAATTAATAAGTTTATTTACACTCTTTGAAGTATGTTCTAATTTACTTACATCAAGCCTTATACTATCTCTTTCACATGTGACCTCAGTAAGTTTCTTAGATAACAACTCAACTTTATCTTTAAAAGTGTCTCTCTCCCACCTAGCATATTCAATGTCATATTTAAACTGTGTTGCATTGACTTCATATGCCTTTATTTGATTTTCCAGATTTTCAATGACTGCTATGGTGTGTTTACTTTTGATTTCCCATTGTTTTAGTTCCTCACACACTTTTATATTATGATCCCTGTAGTGTTTAACAGTTTGTTTACAAACAGCAGAACATAATTTATTTTGTACCTCAGAAGGAACTTATGACTTTTTGTCAGATTCTGCAATGGCCATGAGACATTGATTCTTCACAACATGCTCTTCTTGATCACTCCAGTCCCATCCACATCCATCCATAGACACCAAAGCATTTGCTGAAGCCCCCTGAATTGGAATGTTTCTTGTCTGTGTTCCAGTGCTTCCAGATCTCTGACCATTACTATTCTGCTCTTGCCTAGGGTTTCTGCATTCTCTGGCAAAGTGTCCCATCTTGTGATAGTTGAAACACTCAATCTTGCTCTTATCAAACCAATTTGCATCATTCCTCTTGTATGCAAAGTTATTTCTACCAGTCCTTTGCATGAACCTTTTTGCTCTCTGAGTAATCAATGCAATTTGCCACTTGATGTCCATCTCCTCTAGATCATCACCATCAAATTGTTCCAGATCTTCATTAGTAAGTGAAGAATTCACATTACTTGCAAAGAAAGATTCTAATATCTGATCATTAGAACTATTTGATGATGATCCTGCTCCTCCTGAAACATAAGTAGAACCCATTTGACTTGATTCTACCTTTGTTCCAGCCATAGACATAAAAGCAGCATTATGACTATATCCAGTTGCTTGCTTCTTACTTTCCACCTCAGACTCAAAGTTCCTCAGATCATTGTATATATCTTCTAGTTCCTTAACTTCAATGTCTGAACTCTGCCTCAATCCAACAGTATAGATTGTCCATTCATCACCTAATGATCTCAAGAACTTTCTGTTAAGATCTTCTTTGTCAATCTTAACCTTGTGATTTTCCAATTCTCCAACTAGTTTAGTAAACCTATCAAAGGTTTGAGTTAGAGTTTCAGTTTTCACATGACTAAAATTTTTAAATTGTTGCTTTAACAGAGATCTTTTATTCTTTTTGGTGTTATCATTACCACCAAACCTCTTTTCAATCGCCTCCATTAGTACCTTGGGATCTTCACAATTATCAAATCTGCTCTAATGCTCATTCGGAATGGATAGCAACAGAGTACTAAGTGCCTTGTACTCAGTAGATCTGATTTTCCTCTCTGCCTCAGATGTTGGTGGTGCTCTTGGTTGCTTTACTCCATCACCATCAAGCGTTACTGGAATACCATTAACAACAACTTCCCACATCTGATAATCCGTGAGAAGCATATATTGCCTGATTCTGACCTTCCATAGGTCAAACTCATCAGGTTTAAGCATTGGAATCTTTGTAGCTTGAATTCCTTCATTACCTTCAGTCGCCATTGAAATCAAAACTTAATATCTGAACTAAAACTCAAATACTAATACTAATAATCCCAGATCTTCCTATCTTCAAAGCTTCACAAGCTCTGATACCACTTTGTTAGTCCCTGTTTAACTTAATAAACAATCTTACTTAATAAGCCTTGAATATATTATTGAGAAGTTGCGGAATCACACTCAATAATATTAAGAAGATCAACAAATATTAATTAATATGATGAACACAATAATTATACCGAAAGCTTCAATCTTATTAATGATATAAGACGAATACACTTGATGTATTAGGGTTACAGAAAACCTTGAAGCTGCGCAATTAACATCAACCTATCTAGGTCTAAAGGATCTCTATTTATAACACATAGAGTCCTATACAATCTCCTACGAATATGGAATAAAATAACTTCCATAACCGACTCATACTTATCACAAAATCATAAACAGTTGTAACTACCATTCTGAAGTAAACAGTTGTAACTGTTACACATTCAGTGGTAACTGCTTCAATTGTAATATACAACTAAGTACAAATATATAATCAGTGTTAACTGTTTCATATATAACTAACAGTTACAAATACATAAGCAGTTTTAACTACTTACAGACACATAACTATCAGTTGTAATCTATCTTCAATCAGTTGTAACACTAGTCTTCTCGTCGGTTTTCTTCTATCAGTTGTAACTTCGTAAAGACAGTTTTAACCTTCAAAACAAACAGTTTTAATCACTTATACTCTGTCTTCATCAACAACTTCAATTCAGACCTGAAACAGTTTTGACCCAACATGGATGAAGCTCACAAGTCTAAATATTCTATCCATCTAGGATCCGATAAGATGTACCACGGCATCAAGGAATTTTATTGGTGGCCGAACATGAAAGCCGAAATCGCCACTTACGTCAGCAAGTGCCTTACTTGCCCAAAAGTCAAAACCGAACATCAAAAACCTTCTGGTTTACTCCAACAACCTGAAATCCCTGAATGGAAATGGGAACAAATTGCCATGGATTTCATAACCAAACTACCCAAGTCGTCGAGCGGTTGCGATACCATTTGGGTGATCGTCGATCGTCTCACCAAATCTGCTCATTTCCTGGCAATCAAGAAAAACGATAAAATGGAACGCCTCGCACAAATCTACATCAAGGAAATCGTTTCTCAACACGGTGTTCCAATCTCGATCATCTCTGACAGAGATGCCCGCTTCACCTCTCACTTTTGGCAGTCACTTCAAAAAGCATTGGGTACTCGTCTCGATATGAGCACCGCGTATCATCCTCAAACCGATGGCCAAAGTGAACAAACCATCCAAACACTGGAAGACATGCTACGAGCTTGCGTAGTTGATTTCGGTACAAACTGGGAAAGACACCTACCGTTATGCGAATTTTCCTACAATAATAGCTATCACGCCAGCATTAAGGCTGCACCTTTTGAGGCACTGTACGGTCGTAAGTGCCGATCACCGATCTGTCAGACTGAAGTGGGAGATAGTCAACTCACTGGTCCTGAACTCATACACGCCACCACTGAGAAAATTGTGGAAATCCAAAACCGACTCAAAGCCGCACGTGATCGTCAGAAAAGTTATGCTGACGTGACATGCAAACCACTCGAGTTCCAAGTTGGGGATCGAGTACTCTTAAAAGTATCGCCTTGGAAAGGTGTCATCCGATTCGGCAAACGCGGGAAGTTAAATCCCCGGTACATTGGGCCATTCGAGATCCTCGAGAGGATTGGTCCAGTGGCATATCGATTGCAGCTGCCATCCGAACTCAGCAGCGTGCACCCCACTTTTACCATTTCTAACCTAAAGAAATGTCTATCCGATGAGACACTTATTATACCACTTGAAGAGATTCGCGTCGATAACAAACTTCATTTTGTTGAGGAACCTGCTGAAATCATGGACCGTGAGGTCAAACAACTAAAACAAAGTCGTATTCCCATCGTCAAAGTCAGATGGAATTCGCGGCGCGGTCCGGAATTCACTTGGGAACAGGAAGACCAAATGCGACTCAAGTATCCTCAGCTATTCACCGATTCTACATCAACCGCAACCTCGAGTTAAATTTCGGGACGAAATTCTCCTAACAGGGGGAGAATGTAACACCCGCCAAATTAGGACTAGCAATTAGTGCCTAATTCACTGTTAATACATGTAATTAGTTCTGTATTAGGCTAATTTATGTATCGAAATTTATATTGTTGAATATATATACGAAAATGCGACTTGATTAAATCGTACGCAATTTAAATCGAATGTAATTCGGTTCAATTAAATACGGACGTTGGTGAAACATTTTGCACAAATAACACGATTATATTCCAAAATACTATTTTGATAATAATTCATACCCATTTCGAATGATACAATTAACAATTTACGTGATTAAAAAGATTTAACGCGCAAACTATCCGAAACAAGTTAAGTTATATCCTATAACTCTAATATTAAGTATTTTGGGTAAAATATGTAACACCTCGCAAATTTAAACACGATTAATTAAGTTAATCACTTGCATTATTAGACTAATTCCCTACTTGAGTGAATTCACAACACATTCTAGAGGTAAGTCTAGCATAGCCCAACTAGATAATACGCGTAGTATTACGTATTCGTAATTAGTTGTAATTACGTACTGAACAATTTGAAAACAAACGCGATAAAAACATAAGACTGTTGGTGAACAAAATTATTTAATAAAACGAAATTATTAAATAACGTAGTAACGAATAAATATTTTGTCAAAAATATTTACAAATCATTCTATAACGCAAAATGTTTAATTCGTACAATTTAAATAAAACAAAGTTCGAGATTTATAAAATTTATTAATTGGGTTTCATAAAAGATCCTAATTAAAAATAATGAAAATGTAATTAAAAACATAATAGTTAAAATAAAATAACATTTAACGATCGGGTAAACGAACACGGAACGCAAACACGGAGGCAGAAAGTGGAATAAAACCACCTCCCACCTCCATTTTCTTTCATTTTCTATCTATCTCATTCTCTCTCTTCCTTCTCTTTTCTCTTCCTTCTCTCTAAACTCTCTCAAAAATCACACAAAAACCTTAAATACTACCACAAAAACGCGCCGAATCACCATACATCTTTGGAATAAAACGACCACGGCACCCCGATCTACACTTCTACCTTTTCGGATTTCAAATCCGGCACTCGTAAGTTTCCGACAAATCCTGCAAATCTTTAGATTTCGAAGTTATAATTAATATTTCATGTTTAATATACTTAGATTACCATGTTTTAGTGTTTTATACAACCGTGTAACACCCCCAAATTTAACAGTTTGCGGAAGCGACGTTTTTGGGTGTTACTAATCAATAATCACAAGCACAAAGGATACAGTGAACGACTCTAAATGAGACGTTCGAAAAGTTATTACATTAATACATAAATAGTTTCAAAATACAAGCTCGAGTTCAAGTGAAATTCCTAGAGATTCTAATACATAACAACTAGTACAAAAGTAATGTAATAAAATCTCCAAGCTTGTAAATGCATGCGACTCGAGCTAAGTAAGCTTATCCTGCTGGGCATCCTTACTGATGCTGTGTACCTGAGAAGCATTACTAAAACGGTCAACCAAAAAGGTTGGTGAATCTCACAGGTTTGTAAGTAAGTAAACAGTTTGAACACACATGTAGTATTTGTAAATCATAGCTAGCCAGTAAGTAACGATCACAGGTTATGCTCATCCATTACTTAAGTTTTAATAAGTGGGTGGTTGCATGTCATGCAAACCGTTTGATACAATCGCCATGAGCCCCCATAGTTGATGCTTAACGTACAGTAAATATCGGTACCCCCTCATGAATGCAATCCAAAACATTCATACGGAACGAGTAAGAAACGCCCGTTTCTACAGGAACGGTTCGTGGTAGTGCGTGCTACCCCGGGCGGGGATTGTCAGTCCCATATGGATCCATATACTAAAACTCGCGCTTATCACATAACTAACAACTATGGTTCAGGAGGATTTCATTGGATTAGTCGTAAACCCATGCAATTGGCGTATCGTTAATCTCGTACAGTAAGTAAATCATGGCAGCAAGTAAGTTTTGTGTGTTCATGTAAAACAGTAATGCATCTCACCCCTGAGTATAAAACAGTAAGGTAGGGGCTGTAAGACTCACCTGAGCCTAGCAGACAAAGTAGTAGGTAAGCAAGTAGTATCCCGAACTAGCAACCCTTAGCGTCCTAATACGCGCAAGGTTTAGTAAGTAAATGGAATACTTGTAAAGTATCCATGCTAGTTGTTCCCAAACTAGTTAATGTCCATTAGTTTGTTTATAAGTTTGTAATCGTTTGTAAATCGTAGTTTGTATAAAAGTTGTACGGTTCGTTTGTTATCGATGTATAATAATAATTCCATCTATTATTATTATGTATTCATAGTAGTTGTACAGTTGTAAAGTATACCCGTATGATTGTTTGTTTGTATTACAACATGTATCGTTTGTGTACGTTCCAATGGGCTTAGTCCCCAAAGGGTACGAGTGAAACCTCGTAAGCATTCGTATGTAAGTTCGTATTAGTTAACGTGTAACCCAGCACGTAACTAGTGAGTGAACTTGTAAGTTCGTATGACATAAGTATTTGAAGTTGTGTAAGTTCGACACTTAGTAAAAATCTGACTTTTCAAGGTTCTGGTTTGTGCGACGTAGCATGCGACGTAGCATGCGACGTAGGGTGCGACGTAGGGAGGTACGTCGCATGATGCGACCTTCGCAAATCAATGCGACGTAGGTTCGGTTTGCGACGTAAAAGTCTACGTCGCTATGTGCGACGTCCGCAAGTTAATGCGACGTAAAAGGCTGCGTCGCTAGTGCGACGTTGGGATTTTTGTGCGACGTAGGCCGCGACGTCGCTAAATGCGACGTTGGCCACAAAATGCGACGTTTTGAGGTCAAACGTTCGAGTCTTGACCCGAGGCTTTTACCTAAGTCATATTATGGCTAATAATCACTTTATCAACTGAGTTTTCGGTTCTAGAGGTCCTCGAGGTGTCGGTTTTTAGTTAATCTTTTCCAAAGTTTTGACACAATATATATATGTTTGTAAATTGATTTTTATAGCAAAACGAGGGCGTTTCTGGGCTAAACCTTCTTCACGAAAGTTGTAGCCGACGAAAAGACGAAGATTTTATGTTTAGAAAGTTTTCGCTAGTTTCAAACGTATGATTTTATAAAAATTCGAGAAGTGGACTGATCTCAGTTTAGTGGTTTCCTGTTTCAGATTCTTGACTCGGTTCCAACCCTCGATTTAACCCATTTGTAGTCCATTTCAAGCCTAACGAAAAATCACACATATTCTCATATATCTAAAGTTCATTTCTGCATTTTATGGTATTTTCTTATGTCCGTTTACTATTTTAAACAAAAATAAAAGTGAAGTGTGGTCAGATTTGGTTCCAAACAGAACTAAGTCCAAAGTTCTAGTATTAGCCGAAGATGGGTGTATTTCTGGGCAAAACGCCCTTCTTGAAAGTCGTAGGCGACGAAGAGACGAAGATTTCTTATTTAGAAAGTTTTCGTTGATTTTGAACACACGATTTTATAAAAATTCCGGAAGTGGACTGTTTTCAGTGGTGGTTCTCGGTTTAAGTTTTCGAGTTCCAAAAACGAGTTTTAACGTATAATTTGGACATTATAAAGCTAGGGGAACAACATATATGTAAAATAATGATAATCGGAAAAGTTTACGAGTCGCCGGAAAACTTACAAAGTTGGTGAATCGAGAAACCGAAAAGATGAGTTTGTAGCTCTCGTGATGGTGATCGACTTTCTCCAAACGAGCCTAGCGTTTTAAGGTGTTTTAGTGATGGTTTTTAGGGGTGTTTGGGGCTGTCGAGTAGAGAGAGAGAGTGCAGATTTTAGAGAGAGAGATGAGAGGATTTTGGTGGTTGATTGAGTGTGAAATTGGAGAAGTGAGGAGGTGATGGGGTGGTATGGTGTTGGTGATTGCCTAAGTCAACAAGCAAGGGATGGGAGGCCATCCCCTCCCATTTTGGCCGGCCCCCATTGGGTCCCACGAAGGGCATTTTGGTCTTTTCCTACTTTACGCAAATACGTGTTCGTTTCCTCGGTCGTTTAAACGTTAAAATAGTTTTTATACGCGATTAATATACGTTTTAAAATACGAGTCGTTCCCCGGTATTTTTGTTGGAGTATTTAAATAAAATACTTGATTCTAAGTTATAAAATATAACTTCGTTTAGTTTTGTCGGTTAATCGAGTTTTCGTAGAGTTCGGTAACGTTTTAATCAAAACGTACGTTTTCCGTTATATTATAAACATAATATAAAGTAACAATCAAAGTAATTAAATAATTTCACATTATTTAATAATTGTTTTATCAGTGTACGCAAGTTTGTACGATTGTAGTTTTATACGATATTTGTACGAATCGTATACGTGTATATATACATATATTCCATCCATATATATATATATATATAGTAAGTAATGTATTTAATCCTATTTCATATTAAATACAAGTAATAAACAAGTAATTAGGAAAATTTTAAATTGGCCCTAATTTCGGGGTTGTTACATTCTCCCCTTGTTATGAAAATTTCGTCCCGAAATTTGTTCGAAGTAGTAATCGATAGTAGGGTAGGTCCTACAGTGTTTGAAATCAAGTAGTTGTCAGGTGGTAACGTACCCTAATTTTTGTTGCCTGAAGGTAGTGGGCATTTGGCCTTGAGATGGCCAGCACTCCCACAGTTGAAGCAGAGTTTCACCTTAGGAGGATTCGTACTCTTAGTGGTATACGGTCCTCCATGATGCCGAGTGCATCGGGAACAGTAGGGTTTATTTCCTAAGTAAACCTTCACCCTTTTTGCTGGAGGCGGGGTGCAGTCAGTATCGGTATCCTCTTCAGTAGGAGTACCATGTGAAGTTGGTGATGAGGTAGAGTTTTCTAAAGCTAACAAGCGTAGCTCGTACTCACGCATACGCAGGTCATTTTGGAAGGCAATTCGTCGTAGGTTATCAATGTCTTCCCGTGCTTCAGTCAGTTGTTTTCGCAGCGAATCAATAGTTTGGTTGAGGTGGCTGACTGATTCAGCAGTCAAGGTTACATCAACTGGTGCTTTTGCAGCAGTTAGAGCAACAGGAACAGCAGGTTCCATTGCTGATTCAGCGGAGTGTTCTGTATCACACTCGAGTTCAAGGAGGTAAGGAAACACCTTCGGTTCCTCACTGAGCAGTTCATCTTGCAGTGTAGGGTTGTTGACGGAGTGAGTTGTCATTTCCTACGAAATAAGGGTTCTATTTAAGAAATTGCCTCAAGTAGTGAAGTTATATTAAATTATCTGTCTAAAGTAACGAATAGTAGACGAGTTCCCGGTCTCAACCAGTGTGAGATAATTGGGAAAGGAGTTTGTTTATGGAAATCAAAGTGTACTACCAGTTATATGGTCGGAATTCATATAATCGGTCGTTTCCTAATCCTATTGTGTACTTAAGATCAAAGGAAACACACAGAATAAAGCATAGTTATACATAAATCATTAAGCGAGAGATTTATGAGAAAACATATTCGGGTAGTCAAAGAATGAACGTACCCGGGTTGAGTAAATCGCAAAGTCTCGGGTTCGGGTCTTCTTCCCTAGCGTTAATTACATACGCTCTGCTCCTCGTATTGTTGGTTCGGAGTTTCAGTTTTGGGCAATCCTTCCTAAAGTGCCCGGTACTATTGCACTCATAGCAGGTCTTGGGTGCAGGAGTATCAGTACCAGTGGGGTTGGTTTGACAGTCTTGAGCCAAGTGCCCGAATTTCTTGCATTTGGAACAGGGACAGGAGCCGTTATGATGACGACTACATTTGGAGCAGTAAGGCTTGCTCCCCTTGTAAGCCTTTGAGTCACTGGCATTGGCAGTTGCAGGCTTTTTGTCAGAGGTAGGATTGGATGAGTGGGGAATCACTTCCCATTTACGTTTGTTATTCGCAGGTGGGGTCGAAGTCGAGCCACGGCGGACAGAATTGGCCGTTAACTCATGAGCCATGCGAATGGCGCTCTGAATGGTTCCCGGTTTGGACGAAGTAACTAAGTCTTGTAGTCGCTCGGGAAGTCCATCAACGTACTTTTCGATCCTTTTGTATTCAGGATCAACCATGGATGGGCACAGCAGTGCCAACTGATGAAAACGGTTGGTGTAACCGGTGATATCGTCGCCTTGCATCTTGTGATTCCAGAATTCTAATTCCAACTGTTTCAGTTCGTCTCTCGGGCAGTACTCGCCCCTCAGCATATTCTTTAGTTCATCTCACGGTAATTTGTAAGCATCGGCAATGCTCACAGTCTGCGCATAAGTATTCCACCAGGTTAGGGCAGTGTCAGAAAAAGTGCTGGCGGCGAATTTGACTTTATCCTCTTCCTTGCAGTTACAGATGAGGAATACTGATTCGATTTTCTCGGTCCAACGGATCAGACCAATCGCTCCTTCAGTTCCGGCAAAGTTTAGAGGCTTGCAGTTATGGAAGTCTTTGTAGGTGCAGGTTTTGGGTTGCGGTCCGTTAGTAGCTGTATCTTCGCTACCAGGGTTTGATGTTCGGGTAGCTAGAGCTTGAGCCACACTACGGGCAATTAGGCCCGCGACTTCGGCTTCAGTAAGCATGATTTGTCGTCGAGGAGGCATGTTCCTTGAAACAATAAATAAAGAACATGTGAAGGTTTGAACAAGAATTATGATTGTGATGATTTAGTAAGTTCAAAAGAATTTCGTCAAAGGTTGAAATTTGTTCAAAGCTGTGAATTAATAATAAGTTATATAGTTTTGAAATTTTGAGAATTTTATAAAACATTTTGTAAGAAATTGAGTAATAATTTTGATAGTAAGAATTTGTTGAAAAGTTTTGAAGTATAACGGAGACTTGAGTTGAAAATAACTTTATCAGGTTACACCTATCGGTACGGTGAGGTACGTTGTAAAATGTTATAAACGTCGAATTAAGTAGGGTTAGCGAATAAAACAGAATCCCGATCTTCATATCAAAGGATATTCGATTAGCTAGGGTTGTCAGTTATAATGATGTGGAAGTCTTCAGACGTATGAATTCGTAAAAGTTGAATAAAATAGAATGACGAGAATCGAGTTGTCGTTTGGTTAATGTAAGTTGAAAAATAAGTTTCACGGTAGTCGAGAGAGAGTATCGTATCGGGGAAAGAGGCCTATGTATATATATATATATCACATAACTGCCTAGTTCGTGTCTAGCACAATCAAGTAAAAGTCCCGGTTCTCTCGAGGTCAGAGTCAGCTATTGCATTCCTGTTCAACATAACCCCTTTCAGAACTTACATCATCTTCATTTAATTGTACATAGTTGATCAGGCTATGTTAAATTAAACTTGTATGCTGTAATTCCTGAACCAGTTATACTTAATGAGGAATACTGCCTAACGGTCATAGTCTAGGCCCACTAAATGCAACCTAGTTCACTATAACCTTAGGCTCTGATACCAATCTGTAACACCCCCAAATTTAACAGTTTGCGGAAGCGACGTTTTTGGGTGTTACTAATCAATAATCACAAGCACAAAGGATACAGTGAACGACTCTAAATGAGACGTTCGAAAAGTTATTACATTAATACATAAATAGTTTCAAAATACAAGCTCGAGTTCAAGTGAAATTCCTAGAGATTCTAATACATAACAACTAGTACAAAAGTAATGTAATAAAATCTCCAAGCTTGTAAATGCATGCGACTCGAGCTAAGTAAGCTTATCCTGCTGGGCATCCTTACTGATGCTGTGTACCTGAGAAGCATTACTAAAACGGTCAACCAAAAAGGTTGGTGAATCTCACAGGTTTGTAAGTAAGTAAACAGTTTGAACACACATGTAGTATTTGTAAATCATAGCTAGCCAGTAAGTAACGATCACAGGTTATGCTCATCCATTACTTAAGTTTTAATAAGTGGGTGGTTGCATGTCATGCAAACCGTTTGATACAATCGCCATGAGCCCCCATAGTTGATGCTTAACGTACAGTAAATATCGGTACCCCCTCATGAATGCAATCCAAAACATTCATACGGAACGAGTAAGAAACGCCCGTTTCTACAGGAACGGTTCGTGGTAGTGCGTGCTACCCCGGGCGGGGATTGTCAGTCCCATATGGATCCATATACTAAAACTCGCGCTTATCACATAACTAACAACTATGGTTCAGGAGGATTTCATTGGATTAGTCGTAAACCCATGCAATTGGCGTATCGTTAATCTCGTACAGTAAGTAAATCATGGCAGCAAGTAAGTTTTGTGTGTTCATGTAAAACAGTAATGCATCTCACCCCTGAGTATAAAACAGTAAGGTAGGGGCTGTAAGACTCACCTGAGCCTAGCAGACAAAGTAGTAGGTAAGCAAGTAGTATCCCGAACTAGCAACCCTTAGCGTCCTAATACGCGCAAGGTTTAGTAAGTAAATGGAATACTTGTAAAGTATCCATGCTAGTTGTTCCCAAACTAGTTAATGTCCATTAGTTTGTTTATAAGTTTGTAATCGTTTGTAAATCGTAGTTTGTATAAAAGTTGTACGGTTCGTTTGTTATCGATGTATAATAATAATTCCATCTATTATTATTATGTATTCATAGTAGTTGTACAGTTGTAAAGTATACCCGTATGATTGTTTGTTTGTATTACAACATGTATCGTTTGTGTACGTTCCAATGGGCTTAGTCCCCAAAGGGTACGAGTGAAACCTCGTAAGCATTCGTATGTAAGTTCGTATTAGTTAACGTGTAACCCAGCACGTAACTAGTGAGTGAACTTGTAAGTTCGTATGACATAAGTATTTGAAGTTGTGTAAGTTCGACACTTAGTAAAAATCTGACTTTTCAAGGTTCTGGTTTGTGCGACGTAGCATGCGACGTAGCATGCGACGTAGGGTGCGACGTAGGGAGGTACGTCGCATGATGCGACCTTCGCAAATCAATGCGACGTAGGTTCGGTTTGCGACGTAAAAGTCTACGTCGCTATGTGCGACGTCCGCAAGTTAATGCGACGTAAAAGGCTGCGTCGCTAGTGCGACGTTGGGATTTTTGTGCGACGTAGGCCGCGACGTCGCTAAATGCGACGTTGGCCACAAAATGCGACGTTTTGAGGTCAAACGTTCGAGTCTTGACCCGAGGCTTTTACCTAAGTCATATTATGGCTAATAATCACTTTATCAACTGAGTTTTCGGTTCTAGAGGTCCTCGAGGTGTCGGTTTTTAGTTAATCTTTTCCAAAGTTTTGACACAATATATATATGTTTGTAAATTGATTTTTATAGCAAAACGAGGGCGTTTCTGGGCTAAACCTTCTTCACGAAAGTTGTAGCCGACGAAAAGACGAAGATTTTATGTTTAGAAAGTTTTCGCTAGTTTCAAACGTATGATTTTATAAAAATTCGAGAAGTGGACTGATCTCAGTTTAGTGGTTTCCTGTTTCAGATTCTTGACTCGGTTCCAACCCTCGATTTAACCCATTTGTAGTCCATTTCAAGCCTAACGAAAAATCACACATATTCTCATATATCTAAAGTTCATTTCTGCATTTTATGGTATTTTCTTATGTCCGTTTACTATTTTAAACAAAAATAAAAGTGAAGTGTGGTCAGATTTGGTTCCAAACAGAACTAAGTCCAAAGTTCTAGTATTAGCCGAAGATGGGTGTATTTCTGGGCAAAACGCCCTTCTTGAAAGTCGTAGGCGACGAAGAGACGAAGATTTCTTATTTAGAAAGTTTTCGTTGATTTTGAACACACGATTTTATAAAAATTCCGGAAGTGGACTGTTTTCAGTGGTGGTTCTCGGTTTAAGTTTTCGAGTTCCAAAAACGAGTTTTAACGTATAATTTGGACATTATAAAGCTAGGGGAACAACATATATGTAAAATAATGATAATCGGAAAAGTTTACGAGTCGCCGGAAAACTTACAAAGTTGGTGAATCGAGAAACCGAAAAGATGAGTTTGTAGCTCTCGTGATGGTGATCGACTTTCTCCAAACGAGCCTAGCGTTTTAAGGTGTTTTAGTGATGGTTTTTAGGGGTGTTTGGGGCTGTCGAGTAGAGAGAGAGAGTGCAGATTTTAGAGAGAGAGATGAGAGGATTTTGGTGGTTGATTGAGTGTGAAATTGGAGAAGTGAGGAGGTGATGGGGTGGTATGGTGTTGGTGATTGCCTAAGTCAACAAGCAAGGGATGGGAGGCCATCCCCTCCCATTTTGGCCGGCCCCCATTGGGTCCCACGAAGGGCATTTTGGTCTTTTCCTACTTTACGCAAATACGTGTTCGTTTCCTCGGTCGTTTAAACGTTAAAATAGTTTTTATACGCGATTAATATACGTTTTAAAATACGAGTCGTTCCCCGGTATTTTTGTTGGAGTATTTAAATAAAATACTTGATTCTAAGTTATAAAATATAACTTCGTTTAGTTTTGTCGGTTAATCGAGTTTTCGTAGAGTTCGGTAACGTTTTAATCAAAACGTACGTTTTCCGTTATATTATAAACATAATATAAAGTAACAATCAAAGTAATTAAATAATTTCACATTATTTAATAATTGTTTTATCAGTGTACGCAAGTTTGTACGATTGTAGTTTTATACGATATTTGTACGAATCGTATACGTGTATATATACATATATTCCATCCATATATATATATATATAGTAAGTAATGTATTTAATCCTATTTCATATTAAATACAAGTAATAAACAAGTAATTAGGAAAATTTTAAATTGGCCCTAATTTCGGGGTTGTTACAAACCGATCATGTCCAAAACCGACCCGAAACTCGTTATTTTCAATCTGTTCGTCGAACAGGCGACTACGTCGCTTTTGGCCCAAAAACAGTAGTGCGACGTAGGCCTTTACGTCGCATTACCTTTCCCTACGTCGCACATAGCGACGCAACCCACTACGTCGCATTAAATTGCGAACGTCGCCTATGCGACGCAACCCATGACGTCGCAAAACCTGAATGCGACGTAGACCCGTACGTCGCACCCTACGTCGCATAACAACCCAGCGTCGCACCTTACGTCGCTAAAAACAGGAAGTTTAAAAACTTGTTTTCGCTAAGTGTCGAACTAACCGGAAATGCATATCTTTAAACGATACGATTCACGAGCTTTACAAACAATACAAACACTCTTATTTTACCGAAATTAGGATTTCAAACTATCACCAACGAGTCGTATACATTTTCACAAACAACAAAATACAACGTAAACGGTTAATACTTGGGACATAACTTGGTTGTACGAACACTAGCATGGATGATCAGTTTAGACATCCACATACTTATTAATCTCGTACGTTTAGGACGTTAGGAGATTCCAGACTGTACTTGGGCTTAGGTTTGCTAGCACTCGCACAACTACTTAACTCAACAGGTGAGTTCACAGCCCCTACTTTTACTGTTTGTAACTACTTTTGGGGTGGAAAACATAGTCAACTGCTTTACTGATTACTGATTGCCATAACTGCTTTACTATATGATTATTTATCATACTACTTACTCGAACAATTAGAGTACTTGAACTGTTAAACTGCTATACAAACTATCACATAACTGCCTTTGGCACACTCATACAAACAACTTATAACTATGGACAACTACTACAACTGTCCGTACGACATGGCATTCCAAACAAAAACTATTATCACTATGTGAAACTAAATTGGTATCTTACCGGAGAACGACCGGTACATATTGGTAACTTGTCGGAGAACGACCGACACTAACATTGTATCTTACCGGAGAACGACCGGTACTAACAGTGTATCTTACTGGAGAACGACCAGTACTAACAATGTATCTCACCGGAGAACGACCGGTGCTAACTTGGTATCTTACCGGAGAACGACCGGTACATTTGGTAACTAGTCGGAGAACGACCGACTCAAACTTTAAAACTACTGGAGAACGACCAGCAACACGTTTTCAAACATATATTTTGGGTAACGTCCCACACAACTATTTATGGGCAACATCCCACATAAACTTAACCCTTTGGGCGAACAACCCACTAAACTTATGCTTTGGATGACGTTCCACTAAACATTACTCGACTATTATGGCAATTACTATTTACGAACGTATTTGGTCCAACAAATGTGACTACAAAACTTGAAACAACAATATACAACATAAAACCTGTGGATTCACTCAACCTAGTTGTTGACTTTTACTATGTTTTTCAGGGAATTAGCTGCGCATATAAGATCGCCAACACACATGGAGAATTAGGCCACCCTTGAAGCTTAGGATGCCAACTTTTGGAAACATATGGATTTCTTTAGTATAACTGAAATGTTTTAGTCATATTTCAGAAATCTACCTTTGTAAACTTACTACTTTTAACTTATACGATTCGATGAATCGTAAACTTTGTAATTAACTCTTTTGGCATCTTAATATTTATTGTTCTGTTGTAATCATAAGCTCTGATACGTATGCATGCTTCATTATTGTGACACCCCAGTACTTAAACCAAACGCTTCCGCTAAACAAATTTGGGGGTGTTACAGATTGGTATCAGAGCCATTGGTTATAGTGAACTAGGAAACTTTAGGTGACGTAGCAACCTAGAGACCTAGACTATAGCCTTGGCTAGAACGCACATGCATACATACATTTGCATACATCTAAACTATCGTTACGATACCTCGATACGCGTGAACTGTTCACCACATACGACTCGTTCATTGTACTCTGATCTCATATGAACCTAATCGTGATTAAACGGTTGATGAAAAGAAGTATGTATTTGACATCATATAATGACGCCTGGCCAACGTGATTATATTATACTAAGTACATATGGGTGTTTCATAGTCGTAAGATACGTGACGGGGATTCGACCATTTCTCTTGATACTCGAAAATTTGAAATATGTGAAACTTCATTCCTCACATATTTTTCATTGGCATTGACTTCTGCATCTTTTCATCGCAGAACGTCAGCATGCCGCCTAAACAAAGAAATACTCGAAACAGTCGACGAAATACTCCACATCCGCCTCCAGAAACAACCGAACAGATTATCGAACGCCGCGTGGCGGAAGCCATCGCACAATACGAGGCGAGCAGAAATCGTGAAAACCTAACCAACAATAGTGGAGCCACCCCAGTTAACAGCGAGACCCCAACCAATAACCAACAGGGGTGTTCCTACAAAACATTCCAAGCCTGCAAACCGAGTACCTTTACCGGGACTGAAGGGGCCGTTGGCCTAGTCCACTGGATCGAGAAAACAGAGTCAGTGATCGACATCAGTGATTGTGCTGCTGACAAAATCGTGAAATACGCCACCTGCACTCTAGCCGACAAAGCGCTAACATGGTGGAACGCTCAGGTACAAATCATGGGACGCCCAGCTGCTTACTCCATCTCATGGGAGACACTGAAACGAATGCTGATGGAGGAATTTTGTCCTCCCAACGAGATGCAAAAACTTGAAACCGAATTCTGGAACATCCAAATGATCGGCGCTGACATTTCCGGTTACACAACTAGATTCCAGGAGCTTGCACGCCTGGTGCCTCACATGGTAACCCCCGAGAGCAAACGCATTGAGCGTTATAACAGGGGTTTGGCACCACAAATCCGAGGCATGGTTATGTCCTCCAAACCAGCCACTTTTAGGAGCGCAGTTGATCTGGCTCAAAGCTTAACCGACGACGCTGTCGAGATTGGAACCCTGAAAGTTATCACAGGGAAAACTGAACTTACCCGTACTGATGCGGGCGACTCTGGAACTCGTCGGGAAATACCCCTGGGTAGTCTCACACAATGGGCACATCGTCTATGCGTCGCTCCTCGGGTTTCTTATCCACAACATGTACCAAAAACGCTTGGTACCCCTTTCGTAGATACTTACTCGCTTTCATGCATGTAATCGTTTTCACCATACGATTACTATTTTCTCCTTGAATCATCAACAACTCTCCTGACGGTAATGGTAGCCGTACAATCTTTTCATATCAGATAATCTCCGCACGGTTCAGTGACAGCCAATCCATACCAACCACTATATCGAAGCTCCCTAGTTCTACCGGTAGTAAGTCTATTTTGAAAGGATGGCCTTCTAACGTTAAGGTGCATCCTGGTACTATTTCTCCTGATTCAATCATCTTACCATCAGCTAGCTCTACAGTGTATTTGTTATCTAGCTTAAGGGATTCGATCTCTAATAGTGGTCTAAATTCAGTGGACACAAAGCTTAAATCAGCACCGGAATCAAATAACACAGAAGCAAAGTGGTTGTTTACTAGAAACTTACCAGTGACTGTGTTAGGATCCTGACGTGCTTCTGGTGCTCCTAGCATGAACACACGTCCACGAGCTGGCTGGTTGTTGTTGTTGTTGTTAGCCCGATTGTTGTTGTTGGCTCGGTTGTTGTTGTTTCCACGGTTGTTTCCATTGTTGTTGCGGTTGTGGGTGTTGTTGGCATTGCGGTTTTGATTGTTAAGTCGAGGGTAACGGTTCCGATAATGCCTCGTGTCGCCACACTCAAAACACCCCTGGTTTTGGAGTACAGTGTTTTCCTTAGGGGTAGGGTTAACCTTACAGTTTTGGGTTTTGTGACCCCATCCCTTACAGCTGTCGCAAAACCAGCATTCACCCTCATGGTGTTTGCTACACTTATCACACTTAGGTTTGTTGCCTAAGTATGGCTTTGGTTCCACAATGGTGGCAGCATAAGACTTCGGGTTTCCAGATCCCTTTTTGTTGGCTTGACCCTGACGGTCGTTCCACTTTCGTTTCTTATCTCCAGAACTACCAGCTTCAGCACTGCTCAGCTCAACCTTACCCGATACAGTTTTCTTGGTAAGTGTCCCCATTCTAACTGCCTCATCGGTCAGACTATGCGCTAAGGTAACAGCGCTCCTGAATGTGTCAGGCTTGGAGGACGTAACCAAACTCCGGATTTGTGGTGCCAGACCATATACATAACGCTCAATGCGCTTGCACTCGGGTGTTACCATATGTGGCACAAGTCGAGCTAGTTCCTGGAACCTGGTTGTATAGCCAGTGACATCAGCCCCAATCATGGCAATGTTCCACAGCTCATTCTCAATTTTCTGCATCTCACTTCGGGGGCAGAATTCTTCTAACATCATTCGTTTCAATGTCTCCCATGTCATGGAGTAGGCAGCTGGTCGTCCTAGCGATTGGACTTGACTGTTCCACCAAGTCAAAGCTTTATCAGCTAGTGTGCAGGCGACGTATTTTACCGCAGTGTCTGGTAGACAATCAGTGATGTCCAACATAGAATCCATCTTTTCTATCCAGTGTATGATACCGATAGCACCCTCGGTGCCATAGAAAGGGGGTGGCTTACAAGCCTAAAATGTTTTATATGAACACCCACTGCGGGTATTCACATCAGTCTCAGTGTTAACAGGGGTCGTCCCGCTGTTGTTTACTACTTGATCGCGATTACGACTTTGCTTCATACTGAGCAATGCCTTCAGCTATGCGTCTCGCAATCATTTGCTCAGTAGTTTCTTCCGTGTTAGGTGGTGGAATGGTTTCACGAACACGAGGTGTAGCCGTTCTTTGGCTGTTCCTAGTAATCCTTCGTTTTGGTGGCATGATTTCGTTCTGCGATCAATAAAATAAAGAAGTCAATGCCGAGATAATGAATGTGATGAAAAAGATTTCACATTGTCTATCAAATGAACAGTATGGAGGATTGAAGAATAAGGTTTCACATTAAATGTCACACGACTTTGAAACGCCTATATGTATTTAGTACAATATAATCACGTTGGCCAGGCGTCATTATATAATGCCAAATACATATTTCTTTTCATCGTCAATTAACACAACTAAGTTCCAAGGGATTCAAGATAAAAGTCAATCGTCGAGGTATGATATGTTGCAATGTTTGCAAGAAATGATTTCAAGTGGTTATTGGTTGTTTCTCGTTCTAACACGTGTGTACAGTGTAAATTGGACACTCTAGTCGAAAATAATGTAAAGGTTACGAGGTATAAACCAAATATACTTTATATCCTAGATTAGGTGAAAACATTCGTACATGGTTTCGTACAAAACTTGATAGATCCTTCTATATCCATCTGATAGACGTTTTCAGTACAATACAAGTTGATACAGTACATGCTAGTACTAGTTAGACTTAACTTAGCTACATATAGATCTAGCAAAATGGTTATATTCCTATGACAGTTCTTCGTTAAGTCATTATTAAGCTATCTTTAGCTATGTTCTCTGTCATAGTTCAGATCTTTTTGCTTTTACTCCTGGTTTAGATTGGGAGAGAAGTAGCGTGTTTCTAGCATAGTCTTGTATCGCAGAGTCGTATGACAGATCACATCATTCTCAGTTGAGCATTTACACAGACGTTTGATCTAAGTCTTGACTCTTTTCTTGCGATCACTAGCTACTTTCTTCCAGAAACAAATTTTATCTTTAACTCGTACAGACAAAGACCTTTTCAGGATTCTCAATTCTAGCTCACGGCTCCTACATTTGAACACCAGCTCCCAATTTTGACCATCCAATCTTTCAGCTTGGTCTCGTACCCTTTCGTACTCCTCTATGTCAAACATGCCGAATTGGTGGTTCTCAATCTCTTCTTCCACAAGTTCCACTATCGGAATTGTTTCCGTATCGACATATACATATTGTATTTGCTCGTCGACGGTTATGTCATCATCTGATGAGTACTCACTTATGACAGGTTCTGCCATTTTTCCAGTTCAAGAGATCAGTAATAGACAGTGGTCCTAAAGACTCTCTGGTCTCCAGAACAGATGAAATGTCCTCTAAGGCTCTCCAAAGCCTATGCATAGGAGACATCCAGTCTAGGTGAGGGAACCGCCTCTATGGTGGCTCTTCAGGCACAGTCATGGGTGCCTTGTCCCGTGGCGCGAGCAATCCAGTGGGAAGGTCTCCTACGCACTTCCTAGGTGCACGGACCAATCGAAGTCTACAGGAGGTCTCTCCTAAGTGATAGTGTGGCTCGTCAGCAGGACATGCCGGGGCAAAAGGAATCGTGTGTGACGTGTCAGTCATATGTTAGATGTATGCAAAGTATGTATGCATGTATGCATAAATGTTTCTAGCAAAGGCTATAGTCTAGGTCTCTAAGGTTTTCAGTCACCTAAAGACTTCTAGTTCGCTATAACCAATGGCTCTGATACCAAGTCTGTGACACCCCGCCAAACGGTAATCACGATCAGTACTAATCAAACATGCGGAAGCTTAGGTGACGTGACGGGGCGTGAGCAGTAAAATTAACCAAACAGTACATATATACTCAGAGCATATGGCTATTGCGCAACATAATAGATAAGGATGCCAGTTTTAAGTAGTTGTTACAAAAGTAGTACGACCATGTAAGTCGTACAATAGTAATAGAGTTTTAAAACATTAAGTATTACAATACATATGTTTATAATAAGATTTCACAAGTATAACTGCAATGTCTGCAGTAATACAGAGGAAATCCTCAAAAGCTGTCCCAAAATATGTGGCATCCTAAGTAGTCCAGGGTTGTCCATCCTGAATGCATGCGTTGCTTACTTACATAGCTAATTTCCTGTAAAACATAGAAAGAAAGTCGTCAACAAATATGTTGAGTGAATTTACAGGTTTTGTATAAGTATGAGGTTTGATAAACTATTTATGTTTGTATTATTGAAATGTTATTCAATAAATAAATGTTTGCAGGTTTTTGGAAAAATATAAGATTGTAGGGTTGTTACCCTAAAATACAGTTTTATGTGGATTGTTATCCAAAATATAAGTCTGGTTGTTTACCAGTATATAATAGATAACCAGAATGTTTTTCCGGTACAAAACAGTTGCAGGATATGTTAATCCTAAACAGTAAATGGGAATACTTAGACTATGATCCCCTGAAAGGTGAGCTAAACCTCGCAGGTTAAAGTAATGCGACCTAAGCCTATAACCAAACCACGACCAAAACTTATGCTGTTTGCCTGAAGGACATTTAAGTATACGCTCCATCCATAGGAGGGTCGTCACGGCAATAGTACTATTCGTATACTCAGTGGCTAGAGTCACCTAGCTAATGGTTATAGTTTGCATGACATAAGGACTTTTCATGCATACATTGTGAGTCTGGGTCCGTACTAGGATTCGTTGTCTAATTCCCAAAACAGTTGTGAAAATGTTATTTTATATCAAACAGTTGTATAAAGCAATAAAGCATTTATATAATTTGTTGCATGTGTTCGCATGCAGTTTCAATGTTTACACCCCTATGTTTAAAAGCATAAAACATTTGCAAAGTAGGGGCTGTGAACTCACGGTGATTTGCTCGGTATGGAAAGCTAGCAGCCGACAGGTAATAGCCCAAGGTGTGTTAACCTATATACAATAAATGTATTAACATAAGTACGTTTGATTTGTTTAATCACTTATGTTAACAGTTTGTTTATTCGAAGGAACTGTTGGTTTCTTAATCGCATTAGTTGTTGGTTAAACATTATGGGAAATATTTGTAATATTTCCTTAGTCTATACTTTGTTAAGTGCATATATACTTGTGTAACTGTATATGTATATGGATTATCGTTTCGTCCCTTTTTGTACATATATTTGTTCTATATATGTATACTTATGTAAATATACTTATTGTATATTATTAGGTCGTACGTTTGTTAAACTTGTAATCCATTTGTATATATATGTAAATATATAGTTACAAGTGTCGTATGTATATATATATATACCTATATATATATATAATTTCAACACGTCTTTTACGTATATAAATATGTAAGTTTTCATTTGTTAAGAAAACTTCCATTGTGAATATAATTCCATGTGTCGGTTTGGGTATACTTATATATAAACATATGTTCTCGTATATATATATATATATTGTAATACGTTGTTTACGTATAAAAAACGTTATACGTTTTACTTGTAATAGAACCTTTATCTCATTTAATTCCGTTACTAAACAAAATACTCGTTGTCGGGTCCAAAATCGTTACTTAGAGTTCAATCCATTTCATAGCCTTTAAACTTGTGTCGTTTCACGTTTATTTTATATACAAAGTCCGTACAAATATATGTGATACATATATATATATATATATATATATATATATATATATTTACTTATCGTTTGTTTGTGCGAGTTAGTAAGTCCAATGTCTGTGTCTCGGTTTTATCTCGGTTATAATGTTATCAATTATTTATTACTTCTCGATAATGTCTCGTATCAATTTTACTCGTCAACGGAATCATATAAAGTTTAAAAGTCCAAGTCAGAGTGTTGACCAAGGGTGGTGATCCGACGGATCAACCCATTGAGCCGCCGGATCGGGCTCCATTTATTGTGATCCGTCGGATCAATCTAGTTTTTATGTGTTATGCACCTAGTTTTGCCATTATGCACCTAGTTTTGCCATTATGCACCTAGTTTATATTGGGATCTGCCGGATCGTTTAGGGATCCGCCGGATCCGTGTGGTTTTCACTTGATCCGTCGCTTCGCTATAATGCAAATAGGCGTGTTTTAGCTTGGGATCCGCCGGATCCGTCTGGGGTCCGCCGGATCCATTCGTTTTACAGAACCTGTTCGAACAGGGCAAAATACATACTTGATCATTTTGGTTCCAAATCGTTTTTATCATATTACCAATATATTATAACAACGAAATATGACGTTTTTAACAACTTATCAAGTCATTTTAACTACTTTACACATATTAATTTTGGATTCAAAGTTTTGGTTTTATAAAACCATTTTCAAGAAAATTCACATAATCATCAAATTATCATACTATATACATGTATTATGTTGTAAAGATAACATATATAACGAGATTTAGTAGTGGAATAGGTTGTAGGAATTTTGCTCACTTTGAGTTTAGGATGATGGTGAGTCGAGGTGATGATGATCTAGTGATGATGATGATGTTGAGATGAATCTGTGATGATTATGATTATAAGTTGATGATGATAATGATACAAGATTATATCTAGCAAAGTAGTGATGGATGAAGATTATTTAACCTGATGATGATGATGATGGATTGAAGAGGAGATGAAGCTCTGCTTCTTTTCTCCTGCTTCTGCTTGTTCCAGTCGACACACACAAGCACAGATAGATTTTGTAGGTGAGGATGAATTATTGATGGTGGTTGTGATCTGTATGTGTGTATTTGAGAGGGAGGGAACGATAGATATAAAAATATGAGACGGTATGGTTTTGAAATAGGAAGCTGTCCCTCAAATAATTGAGTTTTGGTGATATTTTTAGCCCGTTAATTTTGAGTACGGGTATAATTATTGCAATAAAAAATATAACATTTTATATTTTTATTTTGTAGATGCTCTCCTGGTTCGTTATTTATGTTCAGAAAAATGAGATTATCATTATTTTTGATAGTTGTACATATTTGTACATTTTACTGCGCGCAACGCAGTTAATTGGGCGCCAAATTTCAGTCAAATTATGATTTCATATTTTAAGTTAATGTTCTAAATACTTTTAAACGATTGGTAAAAATGAAATTTCTATGATTTGCGATCTCTGAATATGTTTTAAAATTGTTTATGTTCGTTTTATAATATGGTTTATATAAAACGTATATCTAAGTCGTTTTATCTATATGTTATAGATATATTAATACTCGTAATTAATAATTGAATTATTAATTATCTTTGTGTCACGAACTTTTGTTAATTATTTTTGTCGGGTTCGTTCCGATATATTTGTACGTAACTTATAATACTTACGTATTACGTGATACTTTTTGTTTAAAAGTATTTGGGCTTGCTAGGCTTACATCACATCAAAAAGTTTTGTTTAAACTTAACCAGGAAATTAGCGTAAGAATGCACATGCTTAAGGTTAAACTTATACCTAATTTGGAGAGTTGTCACACTGATAAGTTTTACAAATCTTCAAATCAGGTTTAAGCTTTCGACACATAGGAATACCTAAAGACGTAGACGGTTGTGCTTGTTCAGGAACAGATTCAGCAGCTGGTTGTTCCTGAGTAGTATCTGTTGGAGGTTCTTGATCATCATGAGAATCATCGGACTCAATGATTGGTACATTGAAATCATATGGTTGAGCCGGTTGTTTCTGAACAGGTTCCGGTTCTCGCTCAGGCGCCTGTTCCTAATTCGGATTATCCAAATATTCTTCATCCGGCCCTGGAACCTCTGCATCCATCTCAATATCATCCGGATCAATTGATCTGTCTTCTTCATTAACTGGATTTATCAAACTCTGAAGATACGTGAGATTAACGTTTGAATAATCAACCGAAATTGGTCTCGGCTGTCCTGGAACATCAACAAAATAATCCAAAGCGATATTTTCATTAATCTGATATGGAATTACATTTTCAGGTTCTGGGGGAGGGGTTACATTTGTTTCCAAGGTTCTCTGACCTTCCTCCCCCGAAACAATAGTAACCGATTCCAACTCTAACAACCTAGACTTAACATCCGTCAACTCAAGCTTCAAATCATTCACCTGAGCTGCCTTGATCTCCAAATCCTTTATTTGGGCAGCTTGAGCTTCAATCACGGCAGCCTGATCATCAAAACGTTTATTCATCTGAGCCATCTGATCAAGAAACTGCTGAAGCATTGCAGGCGAAGGTTGTTGTTGTTGTTGTTGAGCTTGCTGACCAGGTTCCTGAATATGAACACCTGTTCTCTGGCGTCTTCTCGAAGGTAAATCAGCGTAAGACGGAGAAGACCCAGCTGGTCGCTTGCCAAGATTCGGCGGTACATGAACACGCCCAGCAGAAATCCTTCTCAGAATACGCTTAAAGCGTCTAGGATCCGCCAACTGAATACCATCCAATGCAGTCTGAGGTGGCACATCACCTGGAGAGTCAGGTGGTGTGGGACCACCGTCAGATTCCTCTGCTGCAACTTCTTCAACCTGCTCAATATCTTCTAAGTCCTGAGCGACAGCAGCATCAACCAAATCATCCTCATGTACTGGAGGCACAACAATATCCTCATATCCATCCCCAGGCGGCGCAACATAGTTTTCGTTCACTATGTGCCCGAACAGCTCGCGATCAGGTAAAACTGCAGAATCTTTCGGTTGCAGTTTGAAGTCGTTGAAAACACGTAACAGCATTGGCGTCAGAACCAATAACGACCTCTGATCCGGAGCGATTCCCAAACCCAAATCATTTAATAACAACTGAAGAAACCTTGGATAAAGCAGCCACTTATCCTTACCAGCTCGAACATTCTCCACCATATTCCTAAAAACATAACCGCTGAAATTGTACGGTTTGTTGTACACTAATGCCAACATCAAAGACAGAGTCATATGACTCGCAGCATCGTATCCACCTTTCCTCGGTGATAAACAAACAATGACGATATGAGCCAAGTATCTCCAACCCCTGCATTAATACTGTTTCCTGAAATCTGTAAGTTGATCCGCAGGATAACCCATTCGTTGAAGACCCCCGTAGATGAACGTGGTCTCGAATACAGTTGGCATTGCAGACGTGTCATTGAACTGCAGAACACGACGAATAGAATCCTGTGTAATCTCAATCTCGCGTCCAAACATAGTTGACACAATCCTCGGAGTATCGTTCTCGGTTCTGATAAATACGTGGTCATAGAACTCCTCAATTTGATTCATATACACTGGTGTAGAAGCTGTAATAGCATGATGAATCCTTGAACGTCTGAGAAACTCGATCATCGGCCGAAACGGCATAGAGTTCTTGTGCGTCGATTCCAAAAATGCAACAATGTTGTGTCTAGTGTTGGTGCGACGATAATAATCTTGGAGAGCTGCCATCTATAAGCTAAAATACAAAAGATAACCAGAAATATCGTTACATAATAAGCTCAAACAAAAATTTGAAAATTCTGATTTTAGCGTCACTTAGAAAGTGACGCATAAAGAAGTACCGACACTCAGAGAGTGCCGCATTAAAATTAGAAATCAAGTGATGCGTCACTTGAGGTAAGTGACACATTCAAGGCGTCACTTATGTAAGTGCCGTTGCCACAACGTGCGTCATTCGACATAGTGTCGGTATAAATTGAAGCGTCATTTAAGGCGACACTTAGTAAGTGTCGGTCAAATGTATGCGGCAGTAAAGGCGTCACTTAACAAGTGACGGGTAAACCACAATGTCACTAATAGAGTCTCTAAGGGAAGTCACTTAAAGAAGTGACACGTGCAAAGGCGTCACTCAGATGAGTGACAGTATAAGTGACGTTAAGCCTATCAAATTACCAAATAGCGTCACTTACTGGAAGTGACGCAGTAAGTGACGCAACGATGAAGATCATCGTGTCACTGTTCAAGCCCAGAAATCATGACGAACAAAATTGGGGTTTTTGCAAAACAAGTTAACCAAAAGGTGCGCAATATAGAGACGAGTAAAACACACTGTTTATTAACACACAACATTAACAAATCGTGCCCCAATTCGCGTGATTTTCAAAAACCCTAAAAACCGTAACCCTAACATTCGATTAAATCATGAATACGTAATGATAAGGGTTAAAAATTATACCTAAAGATGCGTATGAGTGAGAGGAACAAGAAAATAGCAACTGATTGCAGTAACAAAGCTTGAAAATCCACAGAAAAAGCGAAAAATCGCACCAGTCGAAGTGACGCAGAGACGATCGCAAGTGACGCTATGTCAGAGCAAGTGACGGATAATGAATAGTATAGGTGGTGATAATGAGTGTCGGGTGGGAAGGTATTTATACCGAAACCCTAATACGCGTCACTTAGCACGACACTTAAAGCGTCTTTTGCTGCGTCACTTGAAGCGTCACTAGTAGCGTCACTTAGTGAGTGACGCATAATGACACTTAGTAAAAAAATTTCAGGATTTTGTCGATTTTTACGTGGTACTCGATTTGACAGTAAATGTGACTTGGTTAAAACTAAAAATAAATTAAATTAACACAAAATTACAAATATAAAACCAAACTAAATACATTCTTTTTGGTGACGGAGTTGATTGAGTCTGGTTAGAGATCATATCGGAATAATATGCAATTATTGGGAATAGTAAGTGTTATTTCGATCATCAGTATATTTGTCCACTTTAAATTTACTTGGCACATTTAAAACACCTTTTATAAAAGTTATTTCAAGACGATTATTGGTATTGTTTGTCCACCTAAACATGTTACATCCGTGTCTGTGAGTCAACCTTTTTATTGTTAGTATGAATATTTCACCGTGGTCCCCACCATAGATATACCCCTGTAACCCAGACATGAACATAGTTTCCAAATTTAGAAAGAATATAAGAGAATCAATTTTAAGAATCAAGACAGCGGTGACATGTCTGTACTTGGGTACAACAGAGCAACATACACTTGATTCAGGTTTAAGCAAAACCGATCGCAGTCAAACCAAACTTGTTTTTATTCAATTGTCGACCTTGATCAGTATCTTAGAATTTAAGACTTTGCAAGTACATTGACTCACGTTTGCTTAGTATTGAGAATAAGCTGAATTGAGACCAGGTCTGCACTTACGTACAACAGAGGAGACAATCAGCATACTCCCCCAAAAGATCTCAGATATACGATCCAAAAATAGAAGTATGTCAAGCTATGCTAAGGAATTAAGACTTAGAGTCGTACATCACAAGGTGTTTACCACAGGATCATAGACATGTATTTAAATTACTTCTTAATAACTCAGAGACCGGTGTGTATCATGCCTACCAACACATCGTATGATGAAGCTAATTTTTATAAAAACTGTTTTAAATATGTCAGATAAACCTACTGACACATCCAAGATAAACCTTAAAATTCCAGTTTGTGCATGTCACCCGATGTACTATCATATCCCAAGTTGTTTACAGACACAACTCAACGTCTATTTTAAAAATGTAGCAACCGTGCATTTCTTTTATACTAATGAGTATAAAGAGTGGCTGTTGCCAATTTTTTTTATTTTATTATTAACTATCCAAGTCACACATTACTTTTTAGACCCAAAGAACCTTAAACCGATCATATTGACCAGTTCATCAAATCGAGCACGCGAAAAGGCTTTGGTGAATAGGTCGGCACTTTGCTTAAGGGTGTCCATATGGACCAGGTCTATCAAGTGTTTTTCATAGCAATCCCGTATGAAGTGGAACCTAAGTTCTATGTGTTTAGTCTTAGAGTGCTGTACCGGATTGCGTGTGATAGATATGGCAGCAGTGTTATCTATGTGAATAGGAGTCATAGTAAGAAGTAACCTGTAATCGCGTAGTTGGTGCTGAATCCAGAAAACTTGGGCACAACAGCTAGCAGCAGCAACATACTCAGCCTCTGCTATAGAAAGAGAAACTGTATTCTGCTTCTAGCACTGCCAAGAGACCAAACGCGATCCCAGAAATTGACATCCACCAGTTGTTGACTTCTTATCGATACTGCAACCTCCATGATCCGAATCCGAATAGGTTGTAAGAGCGAAAGTCTTCTCATTTGAATACCAAAGACCAAGAGTAGGTCTAGCTCTGAGATAACCAAAAATTCACTTTACTGCCTTCATATGAGACACCTTTGGTTTAGCCTGATAGCGTGAGCAGATTGACAGGGCAAATACGATGTCCGGCCTAGAGGTAGTCAAATACATAAGAGAACCTATCATTGAACGATAGTTCCTCTCTTTGCAATCTTCGTCTTCCTCAGCAAGTCTAAGATTGTGATTAAGCTCGATAGGAGTCCCATAGGTTTTACAATTGAGCTGGTCATACCTAGTCAACATGTCATTGACATATTTTGACTGGTGTATATAAATACCTTTTGCAAGCTGCTCAACTTGTACACCTAAAAAGAATGTGAGCTCCCCCATCGTGCTCATCTCAAACTCAGACTTCATGATTTTCTCAAAGTTCTTACACATTGCCTCATTTGTAGAACCGAAGATAATATCGTCCACGTAAACCTGCACAAGTAACATATCTTCCCTATCCTCAGACTGTTCACGAAGAATGAATAGCGTGCTATCTATGTTGCCTCTCACAAAGCCATGCTTAATCAGATGTGTAGTTAGCCTCTCATACCAAAGTCTCGGTGCTTGGTGAAGACCATACAACGCCTTATTCAATTTACAGACGTATTCAGGATGCGCAGGGTCTTCAAAACCAGGAGGCTGCTTAACGTACACATCATTATCTACCTGTCCATACATAAATGCACTTTTCACATCAAATTGATTGACGTGAAATCCCTTGAAAGACGCGTATGCCAGAAAAATGCGAATGGATTCTAATCGAGCAACAGGGGCAAATACATCATCATAGTCCAGACCCTCAATTTAACTGAAGCCTTGAACTACTAGACGTGCTTTATTACGAATCACAACACCCCGATCATCCATCTTATTACGATATACCCAACGAGTCCCAGTCAAGTGGGCACCCTTGGGCAATGGAACTACTTCCCAGACTTGCAACTTTTCAAATTGCAATAGTTCCTCTTGCATGGCCTCGATCCAGGATGGATCTTTTAAGGCCTCTTCAACTTTCTTGGGTTCAACTTGCGATAGATAACATGAATTGACATTAGCCACCAGACCTAAAAGTTGCTCAGTATCAGTCTGCTTCGCTTGATGTCATGTTTGAACAAGAGCATGAGGGTCACCAATGATATTATCAATGGGGTGATCCTTATGTATCCGAGTAACTAGAATTTGATCTGGCACAAGATTCTGTTCCAAGTTGTTCAAATCTCCCTTTGTTGCAGGAGTGTTCGGTGAAGCATCATCATCTTCATCTCCTTGTGTGACACCCCCAAAATTTTTATGATTTGCGGAAGCTTGATTTGGGTGTCACTAATCAATATACAAAGCACATAAGATATAATGAACGACCACTATATGCGTCGTTTAAACGTGTATAGATAATGTAAATGTTTACATCAAAATATAGTTACATTAGCTCGATTCCTGAAATTGAGAGATTACATAGCATAATTACTTTTACAAAATATAATAATGCAGTCCAATCTCTAGTTGTATGTATGCTGACTCGAGCTAATAATTCCTGCTTGTGCAGCCAAACTACTGCTGGGTACCTGTGATAAATACTAAAATGGGTCAGCGAAAACGCTGGTGAGCTCACAGGTTTGTATGTCAATGTATAGTTGTCAGAACCGCAAGATTTATAATGAATTTAAAATGCAATTAAGCAAAATAAAAGTTATACTGTCCATGAGCACATAGTCTGAGCTTAACTGATTTGTCAGGCCCAATTAAGGAAACCTAACTTGGAGTGCCTCCTACGAGTGCCTAATCAACACTCGTCTTCCCAAATGCTAATACATCCGTTTGACCGATTAGTGCGTGCTAACCCGGATGAGGATTGTCAATCCCATATGATATCATATACTAACATTCACGCTATAAAATACTAGAGACTATGCTTACGGAGGACTTTAAATTGATTAGCTTGAAACTCATGTAGTATTTGAAGTTTGGCACTTGCGTTCTACTTGTAAAACAAAATCGAGTAGTAATATCACACCCCTAGTTGTAAAGCAGTGAAAATGGGGCTATGAAACTCACCTGAGTCTTGGAATGTTAAGCAATTAAACTTGAAGTAATTAGCAGTGTGTTGGTGTCCAAAGACTTGAAACCTGAATGTGTCCACGACACTTGAATTGTTATTAATTGTATTGGTATCTCGAAAGACTACCATTGAAATTGTTTTTCTAACTTAATGTCCAAATTACCCCGATTTGGTTGATTGTATTGTTACAAGTTACTACGACTTGTTTGATTGAATTGATACAAGTTACAACGACTTGTTTGAATAAATTATCTAAGTTACTATGACTTAGTTGATTCAATTGTGTATTTGAAAATGTGTACGGCCCATTGGTGATTTAGTTGAAATAATAATAATTCTAAAATGTTGACTTTGCTACAGTACTGCTACAGTACTGCTACAGTAAATTTGACTTTTTTGAACAGTAACTTTGACTTCAAAATTTTGAGGTTTGAAGATTCTGTTTTGTGCGACGTAGGGTGCTACGTCGCAGATCCGGACTGCGACGTTGGGCATGACGTCGCTATGTGCAACTTTCGCAATTTAATGCGACGTTGTACGTGACGTCGCTATAGGCGACGTAGTTGATTTCTGCGACGTAAGGGTCTGCGTCGCTAAGTGCGACGTTGGGGTTATAGTGCGACGTAGGTCGCTGCGTCGCTATATGCGACGTTGGGGATATAGTGCGACGTAGGTCGCTACGTCGCTATATGCGACGTTGGGGATATAGTGCGACGTAGGTCGCTACGTCGCATTTGCTCCAGGCCAAATGCGACGTACGGAGTCTGATCGGAGTTTCAACTCCAAAAACGCGTTTTCCGGCCATCGATCGGCATAATATTTTTACCCAACCCATTTTAGGACATTACAAGGTTATACAAACAACTAGCAAGTTATAAAACTTAAAAACGAGAGTTTTCGGAGTTGTGTCGGAAACTTACAAATCGCCGAAATGAAATTCCGGAAAGATAGAAGTGTAGATCGTCGCGTGGTGGTCGTTTATTCTAAAGGGGCTTGAAGATCCGAGGTCGTTTGAGGTGTTTATTTTGCGATTTTCGTGTGGTGGTGGTGATGGAGTTTGTTGAGAGAAAATAGGGAGAAGAGAGAGAGAAAGAAGTTGAAAAATGAAGAAAAGAAAGAAGAGGAGGTGATTATGGTGGGATCCCCACCATTTTCAGTCCATGCGCTTCGCTCCGTGCGGTGTTCGTTTTCTCCGTAGTTTAAACGTTAAATATTTATTTTATTTATTTAAGGATACATTTTAAATTATAAATTATTACATAATGTTTTATTGTAAAATTTTTACCAATTATCTATTTATGATATTTAAAATGAAATTCGTTATATTTGTTTGCGCGTTTGTATTTTAATTATATATGTGTTATTTGTGAAATACGAATTGACCACGAAATATTACAATAAATAATATTCCTAATAAAATTGAGTTATTGAATAATGTTTGTATTACTTTAATAAATTTTACACCAACGTCCGTATTAATTGTATCGAAATTCATTCGATTCGAAACTCGTACGATTTAAACAAACCGCGTAATTGTAGATATATATTCAACAATATATATATAATAATTGATACATTAATTAGCCTAACCCAGAACTAATTACATGTATTAAAACTTGATTAGGCACTAAATTCTAGTCCTAATTTGACGGGTGTCACATTCTCCCCCTGTTAGAAGAATTTCGTCCCGAAATTTATGTTGAAGTTGTGTTTGCCGTGGAATCAGTAAAGAGTTGAGGATACTTGAGTCGCATTTGGTCTTCCCATTCCCAAGTAAATTCCGGACCGCGCCGCGAATTCCACCTAACTTTGACGATGGGAATACGACTTTGTTTAAGTTGTTTGACCTCACGGTCCATGATTTCAGCGGGTTCCTCAACAAAGTGAAGTTTTTCGTCAACTCGAATTTCATCGAGTGGAATGATAAGTGTCTCATCAGACAGACACTTCTTCAGATTTGAAACATGAAATGTGGGATGCACGCTGCTGAGTTCGGATGGCAGCTGCAATCGATATGCCACTGAACCAATCTTTTCGAGGATCTCGAATGGTCCAATGTATCTGGGGTTTAACTTCCCTCGTTTGCCAAACCGGATTACGCCTTTCCAAGGCGATACTTTGAGTAGAACTCGATCCCTAACCTGGAACTCGAGTGGCTTGCGTCTCACATCAGCATAACTTTTCTGACGATCACGCGCGGCTTTGAGTTTGTTTTGAATTTCTACGATTCTCTCGGTCGTCTCGTGAATGATTTCTAGACCTGTGAGTTGGCTATCCCCAACTTCAGTCCAACAGATAGGTGACCGGCACTTACGACCGTACAGTGCCTCGAAGGGTGCAGCTTTGATGCTGGTATGATAACTGTTGTTGTACGAGAACTCGCACAATGGTAGATGTTTTTCCCAGTTTACACCGAAGTCTACTACGCAGGCCCGTAGCATGTCTTCAAGTGTTTGAATGGTTCGTTCACTTTGACCGTCGGTTTGAGGATGGTATGCGGTACTCATATCAAGTCGAGTACCCAGAGATTTTTGAAGTGATTGCCAAAATTGTGAAGTGAAACGATCATCTCTATCGGAGATAATTGAGATTGGAACACCGTGTTTGGTCACGATTTCCTTCAGATAAATGTTGGTGAGGCGTTCCATTTTGTCGGATTCCTTGATTGCCAGGAAGTGAGCAGATTTTGTGAGACGATCCACGATCACCCAAATGGTATCGCAACCGCTCGAGGATCTGGGTAGTTTGGTTATGAAGTCCATGGCAATTTGTTCCCATTTCCATTCCGGAAGACTGGGTTGTTGAAGTAAACCAGAAGGTTTTTGATATTCAATTTTGACCTTGGAGCGAGTAAGGCATTTGCTGACATAGGTGGCGATTTCGGCTTTCATGTTCGGCCACCAGTAGAAGTCCTTGATACCGTGGTACATTTTATCGGATCCCGGATGGATAGAATATTTGGACTTGTGAGCTTCATCCATCACCAAGTCTCGTAGGTTCCCAAATTTAGGCAACCAGATTCGGTTTGAGAAATACCTAATCCCGTTAGGTTTGATTTCGAACTGTTTATCCATGCCCCGCAAGGCTTCATCTTTGACATTTTCGGGTTTTAAAGCTTCGAGTTGAGCAGTGAGGATTTGAATGTTTAAATTGTTGTGAATGGTCATACTGAGGGCTCGAACCCGAAGTGGTTTCACTCGCTCTTTCCGACTGAGGGCATCAGCAACAACATTTGCTTTGCCTGGATGATATTTGAGTTCGCAGTCGTAATCGGTAAGCAGCTCGACCCATCGACGTTGCCTCATGTTGAGATCCTTCTGATCGAATATGTGTTGGAGACTTTTGTGGTCTGTAAAGATTGTACATCTGGTACCATAAAGGTAATGTCTCCAGATTTTGAGGGCAAAAACGACAGCTCCTAGCTCGAGGTCGTGGGTGGTGTAATTCTTTTCATGAATCTTGAGCTGTCGGAAAGCATAAGCTATGACTTTGTCTCGTTGCATAAGCACACAACCGAGACCTTGATGTGAAGCATCGTAGTATACCACGAAGTCATCGGTGCCTTCGGGTAATGAGAGGATTGGAGCACTGCAAAGCTTTTGTTTTAAGAGTTGGAATGCCGATTCTTGTTTATCAGTCCAGTCAAACTTTTTGTCTTTCTGGGTCAACGTCGTGAGTGGTATGGCTATCTTGGAGAAATTTTCAATGAAGCGTCGATAGTATCCGGCCAGTCCTAAAAACTGCCGTACTTCGGTCGGAGTGGTTGGCGATTGCCAGTCTTTGATAGCCTCGATTTTTGACGGGTCAACGTGAATCCCCTGACTGTCAATCACGTGGCCAAGGAATTGAACGGTTTTGATCCAGAACTCACACTTAGAGAACTTGGCATAGAGCTCCTCGTGTTTAAGTAGTTCAAGGATGGTTCTGAGGTGTTGCGCATGTTCTTCTTTGCTTCGTGAATATATGAGGATGTCATCGATGAAGACAATGACAAACTTGTCAAGGTAGGGTTTGCACACCCGATTCATAAGGTCCATGAATACAGCCGGTGCATTGGTTAGGCCGAATGGCATCACTTGGAATTCGTAATGCCCGTAACGGGTTCTGAAAGCGGTTTTTGGAATATCGGCATCGCGAACACGCAATTGGTGATAACCGGATCGGAGATCAATCTTTGAATAACAACTCGACCCTTGAAGTTGGTCGAACAAATCATCGATTCGAGGGAGTGGATACCGATTCTTGACAGTTAACTTGTTCAACTCTCGATAGTCGATACACATTCGAAAAGAACCGTCTTTCTTCTTAACAAATAGGACCGGAGCTCCCCAAGGTGAAGAACTCGGCCTGATAAACCCCCGTTCCAGGAGTTCCTGTAACTGGGTGGACAGCTCTTGAAGTTCTGATGGAGCTAAACGGTATGGTGCTCGGGCCACGGGCGCAGCACCTGGTACAAGATCGATTGAGAACTCAACCTGTCTTGGTGGTGGTAGACCAGGCAGTTCCTCAGGAAAGACTTCTGGAAAGTCTCGAACAATTGGAACATCCTCAAGTCGCTTCTCCTCCGACTTTTTCTCCATGATGTGCGCGAGGATTGATGGATAACCCTTTCTCAGAAATTTCCGGGTTTTAAGACAAGATATGAGGTTAAGCCTCGTCCCACCGGTCTCCCCCTGTATGATTAGGGTTCTACCGACGGCGAGAGGTATGCGAACAACTTTGTCATGGCAAATGATTTCGGCGCGATGTTTGGATAACCAGTCCATGCCTACGATGACATCGAAACTCCCTATTTCAATAGGCATAAGATCTATGGAGAAGGTTTCGTCGGCTAGATTTAAAGTGCAATTAGGTATCACACTATCGGTTTCTATCAGCTTGCCATTTGCTAACTCTACGGTGTACTTAACGTCTAAAGCAACAGGTGTAATGTCAAGTAGAGGACAAAATTCATCAGAAATAAAACTCCTATCGGCACCAGTATCAAACAGTATGGAAGCAGTTAAATTGTTGAGGAGGAACATACCTGTGACCACATTCGGGTCCTGACGGGCGTCCCCTGAGTTGATTACGAAGGCGCTACTTTTGGTGTTGGTGTTGTTGCGGTGGTTGTTGTTGTTGTTGCCCTTATTCTTCAGTTTTGGGCAAGAATCCCTGAAGTGTCCTGGGTTTCCACATTCGTAGCAGGACTTAGGTTGCCGGGTATTTCTGTCAGAGGGGTTGTTGTTGGATTTGGGGGATCGGCAATCCTTAGTCAAGTGCCCTTGCCTCCTGCAGTTGTTGCAAGGAGTACCGCACTGACCAAAATGGTGATAGTTACACTTGGAACAATAAGGCCTGTCCCCGGTGTAGCTGCGGTTGGATTCAGAGTTGGTGGTGTAGACTTGGATGGCGTTGTTTTTCTTGTTTGAGTTGTGGTGGTGTTCAGTGGATTTGCGTTTGTTGTTGTTGGAGGATGAGGTGTTGGAGGTCTCACGGCTAACAACTAGAGCCATGAGTTCGTGGGCCAATCGAATGGCACTCTCAGTAGTAGTTGGTTTGGATGAAGCAACGTTTCCCTGGATGTTCTCGGGAAGTCCACGAATGTATTTCTTAATGCCCTTACTTTCTGGTTCGACTAAACCTGGGCATAATAGAGCAAACTGCTGAAATTTGGTGGTATAATCAGCGACATCATTTCCCTGCACCTCCAGATGCCAGAATTCTTCTTCCAGCCTGTGCAATTCCTCTTCAGGACAGTATTTCTCTGTCAGTTTCTTTTTCAGTTCGGCCCAAGGAAGTCGATTTGCAACCTCAAGGCCTACGGAGTTTGCGTGGGTTTTCCACCACGTGAGTGCACCTTCCTGAAAGGTGTAAGCAGCGAATTTGACTTTGTTGTTCTCAGTACAGTCGCAGAGACTGAAAACAGATTCCATGCGCTCAATCCAACGGATCAAGCCAATGGCACCTTCCGTGCCCTTGAAGTATAACGGTTTACAGCTAAGGAAGTCCTTATAGGAGCAGGGTTTGGGTGGTGGAATATTGGTTGCGGTGTCCTCACTACCAGGTGGTGTTCGGGTAGCCAAGGCTTCAGTCACACTGCGGGCAATTATCCCCGCGATCTCAGCTTCGCTAAGGGTAATTTGACGACGTGGAGGCATGATGCTGAGTAAGAAAGAACAAGGAAATGAAATAAGATACTAGTCCGAGTATGATGAACTAGTGATGTGTTTGTCATTTCGAGACAAAACGTTAGAGAGAAAGAGGCCTATATTCATATAATATAATATAGTCTAAAGTTGTAACGAGGTCTACTTATGTAAATGTATATGTATATCACATAATAACCTATTGAGTGTCTAGCACAGACGTGTTTTGAGTCCCGTTTCTCTCGAGGTCAGAGTCAACTAATGCATTCCTGTTCAACATAACTCTTTCAGATTTCACATCATTTTTCTTTAATTGTACATAGTTGATCAGGCTATGTTAAATTAAAGTCGTATGATGTAATCCCTGAACTAGTCATAACTAATAAGGAATACTGCCTAACGGTCATAGTCTAGGCCCACTAAATGCAACCTAGTTCACTATAACCTTAGGCTCTGATACCAATCTGTGACACCCCCAAAATTTTTATGATTTGCGGAAGCTTGATTTGGGTGTCACACCTTGAGAATAGAAATGAGAATAATTTGTCTTTTCTACTTTCTCTTCCTCATCCTCTTCCTCCCCTTCTTCTTCTAAGGAAGGCATCAGCGGATCATAGGGAAGCTCCTTCGTATAGATAGACTTAGAAGTTGAGGGAGCATCCGAAGACGGTGTAGTAGGAGATGGTTTAAATGTGGGTGTAGATGTAGATGCGGATGCGGGTGTTGGACTTGATGTTGTGGCAGGTGCGGTAGTGGGTGTTGGAGTAGGTGTTGAGGTGGATGTTTGATTTGATGCGGATTCAAGGTTCGGGTTGGATGGTTTTAAGGGAGAATCGGATGTCTCTTGAGAGAGACTGATTCCATGGAGTAGGGTGACCAACTCTTCCTCTTGATCTATTTCAGGTAAGTTGTAAGAATTAAAGATACCCTCATAGTTGAAAAACCAATCCGGACCCGTTCCTTGAGGAGGATCCGTATAACGCAAACATTTTACCTCAAAGTGCTCCTCAATCTGACTTGTTGTTTTGTTATAAACTAACCTGTTTGAAGAGTTCACGGAATAACCAAGAAAAATCCCCTCAACTGCTTTATTGTCAAACTTTGAGATTTTATCCTTAGTAATCATTATTAAACAAGGACACCCAAATGGCTCCAGAAACTGCAGATTTGGCTTACGGTTATTAAAAAGTTCATAACATGTTTTGTTCTTCTTCTTAACCGTGAGCACCCGATTCAGAACATAACAAGCAGTGTTAACTGCCTCAGCCCAGAAGATTATAGGCAGCTTAGAATCAGCTAGCATGGTCCGAGCGGTCTCTATGACAGTTCTATTTTTACGTTCTGCAACTCCATTATGTTGAGGAGTTCTTGGAGCACTGAATTGATGTTCAATGCCTCTTGCAGCACAAAATAACTCGAGAGTAGAATTCTTGAATTCAGTACCATTATCATTGCGCAGTCTCTTCACCTTTAAGTTGCACATATTTGCCAACTTATCCAACAGATAAACCAAAATGTCCGCCGTCTCACCCTTTGAAGCTAGGAAGTAAACCCACGAAAATCTTGAGTAGTCATCCGTAACTACCAAGCAATACGATCTGCCACCAATACTCTTCGTAGAAATAGGACCAAACAGATCCATATGTAAGAGCTCCAATGGTGCAGCAATAGAATTCACTATCTTAGACTTATGGAACTTTTTGTGGAGTTTACCCTTGTGGCAAGAAACACAGTCATCCTTTAATGAAAAAGACTGTTTTGGAACTCCATTCACCAAATCATTCTTTATGAGAAAATTCATTTTACGAAAATGGATGTGTCCCATCCGTCTGTGCCAAAGAAGTGATTCTTTCTCAGAAGCCTTTGAAAGGAGACAACTATACTCGCTGGTTGTCTCAACAGTTTGCATATTCAAAACATATGTGTCATCTTTCCTCGGTGCTTGCATTAGCAACCATTCCTCAGGAATGACGAACCCCGGCTTCAGTATGACACATTCAGTCTTTGTGAATGCAGTGGTATAATCCTTATCACAAACTTGTGAAACGCTCAGCAAGTTGTGATTGAGTTGTGCCACATAATTCACATTCTCAAAGCTAACATTTCCATTTGTTAGCGTTCCCCGACCCGAAATCGTTCCTCCTGTATCTCCAGCAAAGGCAACATATCCTCCAGCGTATGGTTTAATATCCACAAGAAGAGACACATCGCCAGTCATGTGTCGCGAGCAGCCACTGTCTAAATACCATTTACTATCTCTCACACGTTCAGACTGCTGCAACACACAAAAATAAGGAGATTAGTGAGAAACGGTGACCCAAGCCTTTACAGACTTAGGTACACCGAAGTCATCAACAATAATCACAACAGATAGAATTTTATTTTTTAACAAATCAGAATTTTCATCTGATGGGTTATTGTTGACAAATTTAGAGTCAACAGCAGACTCTTTTCTTTTCCAAACCCTAGATGGTTCGGAAATTGGTTTGGAAGTGATGTCGAGCTTTTGTTTTGGCAAAGGATTTTGCTCAACATCACTTTGCTTCTTAACCGGCTTGAGAGAGCTATAATAACGCCTAGGTGGGGATTTTGAAAACGAATTCTTATAAAAAGAAGTTCTAGGCATTTCTCTCCCAAAGCGTTGGTTAGAGAGCTTGGGACAATCACGGATTAAATGTCCCTGTTTCTTGCAATAGAAACATGAACGCATCTCAACAAAAGGTTGAGGCTGAGGATATACCGGAGGAGGAGGAGAAGCATTCCTCGAACATGCACAATGTGTACACATTTTAGGTGGTGCTTTCTCAGGTTTATTGGTTGAAGTTGAAGGTTTGTTATGAGAAACTTTATCATTATTCAAATTTCGTTTCAAAATCTTTACAGGTGTCTATAAAGTTTGAATGTTCTCATTTACAATCATTTCTTTTTCCTATTGAACCTTAACTGGTTCAGTTTGCAAAATTTTAGGTTTAACTTCAACCTTTTTAACCTTCGGATACTCCTGTTCGGTAATATCCTCAATCTTAACGACCTCCTCTAAACCGACTGGAGGTGTACTCTCAGACTTAACAAAAGTAGGCAAGGGATACTCTGGCCTTTTAGTTTTCTCCTTTGCCTGCCTTTTGGGATTGGATTTAACTTCTTTAGAATTTGTAGCTGACCATGATGAGTAGTCAGCCACAAATTCTTCGGTACCTTCCTTAACAGGCAGAGGATAGTGATTGGTAGGAGGTGGAACTGAGTTATACCCTATTCCTGCCTTACTACTTGTATTTTTCCTCTGCTTGTTAACGATTTCATCGAAAACATCACGAGACTCTGAGAAACTTGAGATTTTTTTATTAAAACTCACAGACTGAGACTTTAATTCAGAAAGTTCTTTATTCAACAAATCAATTTCTGTTAAGTAGCTTTTAATTGCATCTTGTTGACTAAAGACTTTTGCTTTAAAAGTTTGAGTATCTAACTTATAACCTTCAATCTGCTTATCATAAAGTCTTTCATTACCTTTTAGAAACTTATTTGACTAAGTAAGTTTCTCGACCTTTTCTCTCAAGTTCATATTGTCTATTTGAAAACCTTTTAAAGAAGTTTCCAATTTAATACAAGATAAACAAGTAACAGGTTCTTCAGGTTCTTTATGTACCTCGGGTGTGATGTGAGCCATTAAGCATTTTTGATACTGCTGAGCTTGAGCGCTCCAATCCAGACTAGTAGGCTCGATCACAATTAACGCATCAGAAATTCCAGTCTTCGGTACATATTTCTCAGGAGTCTTGGGAGGAGATGGTTTAGTGAGACCTGATCGTGGCATCTTTGGCTTCTCACATTCTCGGGCAAAGTGTCCCAAGTTCTGGCAGTTGTAGCAACGAACCTTGTTCTTATCAAAACCAAAGCCAGATTTACCAGCTCCTTCCAAACTCTTCCGTCCAGTTCTTTGCAGGAATTTTTGAACCCTTCTCGTGATCATGGCGATGTTCCAATTTAAATCCATCTGTTCCAGATCATCATCGTCCAGCTGGCCGTAGTCCTCCTTTGTTAATTCCAGAGTGGTATTTGGTTGTGACACCAAATCTTTGTAAGAACTAAGAAAAGCTGTATAAATGGCAGCTTGTTCTTCAATGGCTGGAGAAATAGGAGTCTATGCACCTTGTGCACCTTGTGAAGTGCCAGCAGAATAGCCTGATGAATAACCACCAGTGGAGCTTGGTAGAGCACTGATATCTGACATAAACGCCAATCCACCAGGAGTACTTCCAGAACTAATTTTACCACCATACAAAGATGGATTTTGTACAAAACCTCCACTTTTACACTCTTTCTTCTTCAACTCCATAGCATGTGCTTGAAGTATCCCAACTAACTCATCCAACTTCCATGTAGCCAACTCTTGATTTTCCTTCAACATTTGTACCTTGACGTCCCAATCTTTAGGTAGTGCATCCAAGAGCTTCTTATTAATCTCCAGTTCTGTAAAGGTATAACCTCCTTCCATTAAATCACCCACCAGCTGGGTGTATCTAGTGAACAAACTGGTCGTGGTCTCATTAGACGCAATATCAAAGAGATCAAATTGTTTCTTGATTAACTCTAACTTCGCCTCCTTGTATTTCTCGTGACCACCACAACGAAGCTCAATTGCATGCCACATATCATAGGCAATATCATGTTGTTTGAACATGCGCAAAACATCTGGAGTTAAGGCCATCTTTATTACTGAAAGACATTTGCGTTCAGTATCATACTCCTTACGTTCCTCAGGAGTCATAGCCTTGTAAGTCTTAGTTGGAGGAACGCCACGATAGTTTCCCCCAGCTAATGGTCTTACATATCTTTCAGTAAGTGGACCCCATAGTTCAGGACAATGAAAATCGATATACTACTCAAATCGTGATCTCAAGTACGTATAGTCCAAATCAGCAGTAAAAACAGGAGGTTTACTACTGGTTCCCACATCGTTACCTTGTTTAATCATTTCTCTAATACTTTGAATAGTTTCTCTATCCGACATCATTGAAATGCACCTGTAAAATCAACTCAAAACAAGACTAGAAAGCTGATTAGTAACAAAGGCGTCACTAGGTAAGTGACGCACCTAAGTGTCGCTAAGAGTAGCGGCACTGGGTAAGTGACGCTATCAAGTGACGAATAAATGAAATCAACGACACTAGAGATTAGTGTCGTATAATCAAGCAAGTGACGCACTCAAGTGACGGACTTGAGTGACGCTCAGCAATAACAAGCGTCACTAAGATAAGTGATGCTTTTAGTGACTCACAGAAATAATGCGTCACTAGTAGCAAGTGACGGATAACACACAAGTGTCGTCCAAAGTGACGCAATTAAGTGTCGGAAAGAACAGTAGGCGTCACTAAGATAAGTGACGTATAACCCTCAAGTGACGTTACTGAGTGACATACTTGAGTGTCGTTAAAACCCTAATTGAACCTTACAGAAGTGTCGCTCGAAGTGACGCACGAAGTGACGTGACGAGTGACGCAGAAACGGCTGTGAACGCCCAAAAACCCCAAAAATCAAATTTTCGTAAACCTAACGAAAATTCTTGAATCCCAATCGAACGAAACCTGTAATACTTGATTCAAAACGTAATAATAGCACCCAATCGATCCAAATATTGCTAGAATTCCTATGATCTTCACAAAAGCGAACCGAAAAGTCTCCAATACACGAACACACGTTGATCAAATCACCTAATGGCTCTGATACCAGTTGAAAGTCCCTTTAGCCTTGGATCTAGATGACTGATAACGATAATTGATTGGCAGAAACAATCAATCGCACAAACGAGTAATAAACTTAAACCGAAACAATGAATCAATCAAAGTAAAACTAGTTTATTAGCTTCTTGAACGTATTGGAACTATTTACAAGTATGCTTAGTCGACATATGGTGCTAGGGTTTCGTCAACCCTAGCCGAAAACCCGTAGGTTTCAATTTATACAAAACAAAATCAGCAGACATGCGTCACTTGGGAAGTGTCGCATGTCGCCACCCTCATGCGTCACTTACCTAAGTGACGCTATGCGACACTAAGGCAAGTGTCGCCTAATACTAAACATAAGTGTCGCATATACAGAAAATGCCTTTTCTATTAAAACTAACTAACGACACTTACAACTCGATAGACCAACTGACAGACACACTAACACTTGGCATTCCCTTGAAAATTCAAACTTAGCATCTTTTTCCAACAACTTGTTCATCGGACGTGCTATCTTTGAAAAATCTTTGATGAATCTTCTATAAAACCCAGCATGTCCTAAGAAACTTCGTATTCCTTTAACATTCGTTGGATGAGGTAGCTTTGCTATGGCTTCAATCTTGGCTTGATCAACTTCAATACCAGCACTTGATATTTTATGCCCCAAAACAACTCCTTCACGTACCATGAAATAACACTTTTCCCAATTTAAGACGAGATTTGAACTCTCACACCTCTGCAACATCTTCTTGAGATTTGCCAAACACTTATCAAACGAATCTCCGAAAACAGAAAAATCATCCATGAATATTTCCATACTGTCTTCCACCATATCATGAAAAATCGCCATCATGCATCGCTGAAATGTTGCTGGTGCATTACACAAACCGAAAGGCATCCTTCGATAAGCAAAAGTTCCGAATGGACAGGTGAAAGTAGTCTTGTCTTGATCATTAGCATCTATTGGAATCTGGAAGTATCCGGAGAAATCGTCTAAAAAGCAATAATACTCTTTTCCAGCTAGACGTTCGAGCATCTGATCAATAAAAGTCAAAGGAAAGTGATCCTTATGTGTTGCATCGTTCAACTTCCTATAATCGATACAGACTCTCCATCCAGTGACAGTTCTCATGGGGATTAACTCGTTTTTCTCATTAACAACCACTGTCATACCTCCTTTCTTGGGCACAACATGAATGGGACTAACCCATGGACTATCAGAAATCGGATATATCAATCCAGAGTCTAGCAACTTAATGATTTCCTTCCTCACTACATCCGTAACCTTAGGATTCAACCGTCTCAATGGTTGTACAACTGGTTTGAAATCAGATTCCATGAGGATCTTGTGCGTGCAATATGATGGGCTGATTCCCTTGATATCACCAATTGTCCATGCTATAGCATGCTTATGTTCCTTCAGAACCTTCAGCAGGCTTTCTTTCTCGGTTGCAGATTACTGAGATGAAATGATAACCGGTAGGTCCGACTCTCCTTGCAAGTAGGCATATTCTCCTTTAGTTCTAACTTTGGTGGTTCTTCAAAGGAGGATTTAACTGCCAACACCTCCTTTCTAGAACAAGGAATTCCATGCATAGTGATGCGAGTCTCTTTCTTGACTAAAATACCATCAACCTCAACCGATTCTTCGCTCTCTATCTGCTGATTTTCATCACTCTCTAACTCCTCATCACTTGCGAATTCTAGCTCCTCAAGCAACTTATCGAATTCTTCAATATCTCGGATTGCTTCTATGCTTCCCGTCCATCCTTCAAGAATCATGGGATCAAGGTCTTCATCTTCCATGAGACTTTGAAGGAATTCCTCATCATCAGTCATTTCTCTAGCACTCACAAAGTATCAAGTATCATCAACTGCAGCAGGGTATTGCATTGACTTGTTGACATCAAACACCACTTCATCATCTCCTACCCTTAAAGTGATCTTTCTATCATGAACATCAATCAATGCCCTCGCAGTGGCTAGAAAAGGTCTTCCCAAAATGATAGGTACCTTAGAATCTTCTACCATGTCCAGAATCATGAAATCGCAAGGGAAAACAAACCTATCAACCTTAACTAACACATTCTCGATCATACCCTTAGGGTACTGGACTGAACGATCCGCTAACTCAATGCACATTCTAATTGGCTTTGGTTCTCCTAACTTGAGTCTAGCATACATTGAATAAGGCATTATTGATATGCTTGCCCCCAAATCAGCCAATGCATGAGTAAGGTCTAAACTTCCAATCAGACAAGGAAGAATAATACTCCCAGGGTCCTTCATCTTTGGTGGAAGTTTATTTTGCATAACTGCTGAGCATCTCTCGTTCATTGTTACTATGGTTGCCTCCATCAGCTTGCTCTTGTTGGTTAAAAGTTCCTTCAAATACTTCGCATACTTGGGCATTTGGGCAATCGCCTCCACGAATGGGATGTTAATGTGCAGTTGCTTCAGATTCTCTAGAAACTGGTGATATTGAGCATCATCCTTCCCTATTCGCAAAGCTGCTGGATAAGGTGGTGGCGGTGCATGATCATTAGCATATTGCTTATCTCTTGCAGTTTGGTCAGCCTCAGTGTCCATCTTAGGAATTTCGACAACTTCTACTTCCTTTTCTTTCTCAGGTAATGGTTGGGAAACAATTTTCTTCTTGACACCCGAATCCTCATGAATTCTTCTACTTCTGGTGATCACAGCCTTAGCTTGATCACGTGGGTTGGTTTCCGTGTATCCAGGAAGAGTTCCACGAAATCTCTCTTGAAGAACTTTAGCAATGTTAGAAATATTTCCTTCAATTTGCTTGATTGCAGCCCCTTGGTTTCTCAATGCTGCATCAGTAGCATCCATCCTTTGTCCAGAACTGGTAGTGAATTTCTCATTTGAGGTAAGAAACTTTCCCATCATCTCTTCTAAGTTGGTTTGTTTATCTGTTGATGGTGCAGCTTGTTGATCCTTTGTGTAAAAACCTGGTTGAGTTTGGCGAAACTGACGCCCTCCATCTTGGTATGGTCTCCTGAAGAAATTTTCACCACCCTGACGGTATGGTGCTTGAGCTTCCCCATACTTAACTTCCTCAGTCGCTTCTCCCGTTTTTATCTCGGGGCAATCCTTCACTAAATGGCTTCCTCCACAGTTGTCGCATCCCACTTGGATAGCATGGACAGTCTTGGTAACCTTTTTAATATCTCTGCCCATGTTGTCCAACTTAGCGGTGATGGCTGCAAACCCATCTTCATCATTCACAGACCACTTCCGTCTAGAAGTACCATCATCCCATAACTGAGAGTGTTTCGCTTGGTCACGAATGGCAGTCAAAGCATCACGAGGAATCTTCTTGGGAATAGGCCCTTGGGAATCCAGTTGCTGTCTCGTGGCACGATCCACTCCTTTATTAGAAAAAACTCACTATTTGCTGATCGTTCAGGTCGTGCTGCGGGCACTTATGCATCAGGTCCTTATATCTCTCCCAAGCTTGGTGTAGTGACTCATCCATTTCTTGCTTGAAATTTCTGATCTCGTCAATCATCTTTGAAGTTTTAGAAGGAGGACAATACATCTTAAGAAACTTGGTGCGAAGGTCTTCCCATGTGGTGATGGACCCAACTGGCTCATTTTGAATCCATCTTTTAGCAGCTCCTTTGAGTGTGATAGGGAAAACTCTGAGCATGACTTGATCGCGTGTGATGTTCGGAACGTTGAACATATCGGCTATCTCCACGATTCTCTCCACATGATCATTAGCATCTTCCCTTTCTTCTCCACGGAACGGATTTTCCCTAAGCTCCTTGAGGAACTGTCCTTTGATTTCAAACTCCACATCTTGGGCAATTGCCGGCCTTACTACTCCAGTGCCACGGTCATTACGCATCCGACTCGAATACTCCTCGAGAATTATGTTGGCGATATCTTCTGCCATTATGTTATCTTGTTGATCGTTAAAAAGGAATCGTAGGCACTCTCCGAAATCGCTTTCTAGATACGAACGGTAGTTTCTGGTTCGTGGGTTAAAAAGGTTATTGGTAAAAACCTCGAAATCGTCGCTAAGAAAGGTGTTGATTAATGGTGAGTTTGGTGGTGCGGAAGAAGCGCGTCTTCTTTGATGAAATATGCGTTCGGGTTCTTCAAAAGGGTCGGTTGGGTCTGGAACAGTTGATCGGGTCATAAACTCCTGTAACGTACTTGACAAGTCAGCAGAATAGGCTACCTAACTACCTAATTATAAACTAAAGTGAAAAGGAAATTAACAAACAAAAGACAACTTCCAATTTATTTAATTGAAACAAACCGCTCCCCGGCAGCGGCGCCAAAAACTTGATGCTGTGTAAACGGGGCTTTAGTTTTAAAAATGGAAATACCTAACTTACTACACACAACACATGCTAGAATACCTGGTCAGAATATAGTATAGCTCAGTAAGTCCGAGTCGAACACAGGGAACGGATGTCAACTTCTAACAAATTGGAAATTATTACAATTAATTAAAGCAGTAATAAGTGGGGACTTTTTAGTTCCGATCGAACAATTGACAAACAATTATGATAAATGGTTTACTAATTAAAACTTAATTAGAAAATAAAGAAATACTAAAATAAGTAATTAAATAAAAGATTTAATTCAAATGATAAAAGAGATACAATTGTTTAGACTATTTTCCTCAGATTCTGATTATCACTTTATTGAATTGCAAATATATGGTTCTTATTGTGACATGCCAAATATACCAGTTATCCTTACAAGATTAACTGATTAAACACAATCAAGGAAGATATAAAGTTGTTTTCAACCCGCTAACAGTTCAATTTAACGTTATCTACCGAATTGTGTTATAGATTAAAACTACACCGTCTATATGATTTACTTTTGCAACTTGAATCAACAAAGTTTATAACTAATAATTAGTTATCATGTTCATTACCAATCATCAATCATAAGTAACCCTAGCCTATCAAACTCAATCTATTTAGTGATAATTATCAATTAAAATCAACAATCATCAATAATTCTATAATCAAAAGGAACTCAATCTCAATTAATCATAAAATCACGCTAGGTTATCACCAACAATCAATAATTAAACATGGATCATCAAGTAAACATACAAACATTCATAAAAACAGATATAAATCCGCAATTCAATAATCAAATCATCATCTGAGTATTATCATCTAAACAATTGTATTAAAAACTTAGCTACTCATTATGTTACTGAAAATCAGAATTGAAATCAACATCATAATCATATTCAAATGAAAATAAGTAATGAATTCGAACCAAAAAACCGAAACAATGATTGAACGAATGAAAGCCTTCAATTCTTTTTGATCATTTGCCTTCAAAAGTCACTAGAATTAGGGTTTTTGATCAGAGAAATCGACTGGAAGAAAAGTGGGGTGAGATAGATGCAAAATGAGAGCAAAATGAGGTTTTTAGGGTTTCTGCCGTATGGACATCCATACGCCGTATGGACATCCATACGCCGTATGGATTGAAAAGCCCACTGATCCAACCCGCGTATTCTGGCAGCCCGCCTCACATCATCCATACGCCGTATGAAATTCCATATGCCGTATGGATTAAATTCTCCAACTTTTTAACCATCGACCACTATTCTTCATACTTCCTTTCTCTTACTTCTTTTCTTCAATTCTCACTCGATTTCTACTTCTTTTTACGAATCAAACTCCAGCTAATTCCTAAATGCAAATATGAACGAAATGAGTATCGAATTCAAATAAAATGCATAAGAAATTAATCAAACAAGGGGGTAATTAGCACTATAAAATAGCACATTTTGGCGTTCATCACGAGTCACTGTTCTTTTTAGTTAGATCATTAAAATCAAGATATTTATACTCTTGTGGATCAGTGAGTGACTCATCATAAGCTTCATCAAAAGTTATATCCATTGATTCTTCAATGCATTCTCTTCTTTAATATAAACTCTGAAAGCTTTAGAGATCATTGAGTAACCAACAAATGTACCTTCATCAGCTTTTGGATCAAACTTGCCTAAGTGATCTCTTTTGTTTAAGACATAGCAGGTACTGCCAAAACATGAAGAAAACTTATATCAGGTTTTCTCCCCCTTAATACCTCATATGCTGTCTTATTATGTCTTATAACAATCAGTGACCTATTCTGAGTGAAGCATGTTGTACTCACTGCTTCTGCCCAGAAGTAGGTCTTAAGACCAACATCAATGAGCATTGACCTGACAGATTCAATTAAAGTTCTGTTTCTCCTCTCAGCCACTCCATTTTCTTGGGGTGTTCTTGGTGCCGAGAAGTTTTGAGAAATGCCTTTTGAATCACAGAAACTTTCCAGGTCAACATTTCTAAATTCAGTGCCATTTTCACTTCTTAAATGTTTTACCAAACTGCCATTTAAGTTCTCCATTTTCTTGATGAACGATATGATTTCACTTGCTGCTTCATCTTTGGCTTTAAGAAAGAATACCCAAGTGTATCTGGAGTATTCATCCACAATTACCAAACAATATCTCTTTCCACCAAGACTTGGAGTACTCACTGGACCAAACAAATCCATATAGAGTAGATAAAAACATTCAATCACTGATGATGTTTGTTTACTCTTGAAAGATGAGCTGTGATGCTTTCCCTTTTCACATGCTGAACAAAGCTTATCTTTATCATAAGACAACTTTGGAAGTCCGGTGACTAAACCATTCTTGCTTAATTTGTTGATAGCTTTTAGGTTCAGATGAGAAAGTCGTTTATGCCATAACCATTTTTCTTCTGAAACAGTTCTGGAATAAAAGCATTTTCCTGACTGAGCTGAGTACATATTGACCACATATGTATTTCCCTTTCTGTTAGCAGCCAGCACAGCACTTCCTTTCTTGTTGTAAACATCACCAACTTCATGATCAAATAGCACCTTGTTTTTGGAGTCACAAAACTGACTGATGCTCAATAAATTGTGCTTCAGTCCTTCCACATATGCAACTCGCTTGAACATCACATTGCCAATTGTTAGAACACCATAACCCCTTGTTTTGCCAACCTTGTTATCATCAAATACTACATCAGGACCTCTTTCTTCCTGGTAGTCACTGAGCAGGGACTTACATCCGGTCATATGTCTAGAACAACCACCGTCCAGATACCACAGATAGTTTCTCTAAGAATGCCCTGCATCAATAAACAAAATTAGTTCAGCTGGTGAACCCATCCTGAGATGGGTTCATAGTGGCTGAGCCTTGGTTTTGGCTTCCACTGATTTGCATAAATGATGTCTGAATGCTCACTTATAGTTAGACATTTCGAGAAAGGAGTTACTGAGCATTCAGAAGACAAATGTTGTATGTTGCCACATTTATAACACTTCTTATTTGAATAATTGGCCTTCTTGTCCTTCTTTGGTTTAAGTTGCTGAGCTGACAATGACTCACTACTTTTCTTGCTGATTTTTACCTCTAGTTTCTTTGACTAAATGTCACTGATAAGATTTTTATCAGTGACTGAAACAGTGTCAGAGAGGTTGCTGATAATCTCTTTAGCATCAGTGATTGTTTTGGTGAGATTTAGATTAGCCAATGTGTTATTGTTTTTCAACATTTTTACTTCATCAACAATCTTTGGTATGTCAGAATCATTAGTGACCAAATTGCTTTTTGTGAAGTAGTTTGGTTTTGGCTCACTAAAGATTGACATTGGTTCAAAAACAACTTCTGAAAAGATTCCATTAGAATCAAGGATTGGATCAACTTTTGTTGAATCAGCGAGAGAAGCAACATATTCATAATCTGTCGCACCCACAATTTTAAGTTGAGTGGAAGCATACTTTGGGGTGCTACTAATCAATAAACAAAGCACAAGAGGTATAATGAACGACCACTATATGCGTCGTTTTACAATTGTAATGATTAGGCAAAAGTTTACATCAATATATATAGTTTGCATTAGCTCGGTTTGAAATTGAGAGATTTACATACATAATTAATTTATACAAAATATAATAATGGAGCTAAATCTTTGAATATTTGTATGCTGACACGAACTAAAGTTTCCTGATCGGGCAGTCCAACCTACTGCTGAGTACCTGTGATACATGCTACAATGGGTCAGCGAAACGCTGGTGAGCTCACAGGTTTGTATGTCAAAACATATTGTATGAACCGCAAGATTTAATTGAATTTAAAATACAATCAAGCAAAATAAAAGTTATACAGCCATGAGCACATAGTCTGAGCTTAACTTGAGGGTCGGGTCCAATGAAGGAATTCCGATCGAGGTGCCTCCTACGGGTGCCTAATCTACAATTGTCTACCGCAAATGCTAATACGTCAGTTTGACCTGTTATTGCTTGCTAACCCGGACGAGGATTGTCAATCCTATATGATATCATATACTAACATTCACGCTACAGATGTATTACCAAACTATGTTTGTGGAGGGCTTTAAATTGATTAGTTGAAAACAACTCTTGTAGTATTTGATTTGATTGTACTTGCGTTCACATGTAAATAAATCGAGCAATGTATCACACCCCTGATGAAAACAGTAAAATAGGGGCTATGAGACTCACCTGAGTCTTGAGAGTTTAACTCAATAAACTTGAGTTGATTAGCCGAGTAGTGATGTCCGAAGACTTGTAACCTGAGGGTGTCCACGACACGCGATGGTTATAAACGTGAGTAGGTATCTATAAAGACTACCTTTGTAGTTGTTCGTCCAACTATAATGTCCAAAATACTACGATTTGGTTGGTTAACTTGTCCAAATGACTACGATTTGGTTGATTTGATTGAGTATTTGAAAACGTGTACGGCCCGTTGGTGATGGTTTGTAATAATAATCTCAACATTATCATTAGAATTTAAAAGTGTTATACTTAAAAGTATGTCACAATGTGTTTTAGAAGTCGTATCGTATAAGTGTTTGAGGTTATATAAGTTTGACACTTAGTATAAAAATGGTTTGAAAACATTCTGTTTTTAGCGTCACTTATAGCTACACTTATAGTGACACTTAAGAGTTTAGGCGACACTCAAGAAGTGTCGCATAAAATGGTAAATTCTGTATTACAGGCGTCACTTAAGGAAGTGACGCATAAGGGGCGACACTTAAGCAAGTGTCGGGTACAAGTGTCGGGCGAATTGCAAATCGATTTCGGGGCGACAGTTAAGCAAGTGTCGGGTACAAGTGTCGGGTACAAGTGCCGGGTATGGAATTCGCGACACTTAGGCAAGTGACGCAAAAAGAGGATTTTTAACGGCACTTAGGCAAGTGACGCAAAATTAGGGCTTTTAGCGACACTTAATGCGTCACTTAAGGAAGTGACGCTATACTGGATCTGGCCGTGCGACACTTAAGTCTGTTCGATTTCCAAAGTTGTCGAAAACGTGTTTAACGACCATCACTTGGTCTGATTCTTTCACCAAGCCATATTTTGGTTCATTAAGCTTATAAAAACCATTACTTTGAGTTGGTTGAGTCGTTTTCTTTAAAATGACCAAAGCCGACATTTTTCGACAATGTTTCCGAAAACGAGTTTTGAACATATCTTTGGACATATCTAAGCTAGATTAACGACATACAACTAAAATAAATCGAAATCTTGAAGTTTTTCGAAAGTGTCGGGAATCTTACAAGTTATGCGAGAGAAATCCGAAAAGATAGATTTGTAGCTCTTGTCGTCGTGGTTCTTTTACTCCAAACGAGTCTTGAAATTTGAGGTCGTCTTGATGGTGATTTTTGGGGTTGAAGGTGGTTGTGGTATGGTGGTGAAAAATGGAAGAAGAAAGAGAGAAAGAGAGAGAGGTAGATAATGGTGTTTGTGTGTGTGTAAAATGAAAAGAAGAGGAAAGGGGTTTAGGGGGTAAGAGGGCCGGTTTTGGTGGGGCCCACCCCATGTGGGTGTGTCCCAAATTTTATCCCCTGCGTTTGCGCTCTGTGCGGTGTTCGTTTCCCCGATCATTTAATGTTTAAATAATTTTAGATGCGTTTAAATATGAGTTTTAAAATGCGAATAATTATTCGATATTTTTGTTGAAGTATTTCATCAAATAATTTACAATTGAGTTATCAAATATAACTGAGTTTTTTTTTTATTTGTTTGCGCGTTTAATATTTTAAATCGCGTAGACGTCATTTGTACGATACGAAATGTAAACGAAATATTATCAAAATAATATTTTAAATACAATAGTGTTATTAAATAATGTTATATTATTTAATAAAATTGTTCACCAACGTCCGTATTATTTGAACCGAATTACATTCGATTTGAGATGTGTACGATTTAATCAAATCACATAATTGTATATATCCAACAATATATATTAATTGATACATTAATTAGCCTAACACAAAACTAATTACATGTATTATATATAATTAGGCACTAATTACTAGTCCTAATTTGACGGGTGTCACATTCTCCCCCTGTTAGGAGAATTTCGTCCCAAAATTTAGCTCGAAGTCGTGTTTGAACTAGCGTCAGTGACTAACTGAGGATTCATGAGTCGCATCTGGTCTTCCCGTTCCCAAGTGAATTATGGACCATGCCGCGAATTCCACCTGACTTTGACGATGGGAATGCGACTTTGTTTGAGTTGTTTGACCTCACGGTCCATGATTTCGGCGGGTTCTTCAACGAAGTGAAGCTTGTCGTCAATACGAATTTCATTGAGTGGAATATTAAGTGTCTCATCAGACAGGCATTTCTTCAAGTTAGAAATGTGAAAGGTGGGATGCACGCTGCTGAGCTCGGATGGCAGCTGCAATCGATATGCCACTGGACCAATCCTCTTGAGGATCTCGAATGGGCCAATCCTCTCGAGGTTCTCGAATGGTCCAATGTACTTGGGGTTCAGTTTTCCGCGTTTACCGAAATGAATGACACCTTTCCAAGGTGAAACCTTGAGTAGTACTCGATCCCCAACATAAGGCTCGAGTGGTTTGCGTCTCACGTCAGCGTAACTTTTCTGACGATCACGTGCGGCTTTGAGTTTGTTTTGGATTTCGACGATCTTTTCGGAGGTTTCATGTATAGGTTCAGGACCAGTGAGTTGAATGTCTCCCACTTCGGTCCAACAAATAGGTGAGCGGCACTTACGACCGTACAGTGCCTTGAAAGGTGCAACCTTAATGCTGGTGTGATAGCTGTTGTTATACGAAAATTCGCAAAACGGTAGATGTTTTTCCCAGTTTACACCGAAGTCAACTACGCAAGCTTGTAGCATGTCTTCCAGTGTTTGAATTGTTCGTTCACTTTGGCCGTCGGTTTGAGGGTGGTAAGCGGTACTCATATCAAGACGGGTACCCAATGATTTCTGAAGTGATTGCCAAAAGTGAGACGTGAAGCGACTATCTCTATCAGAGATAATTGAGATGGGAACGCCGTGTCGGGTTACGATTTCTTTTAGATAGATTCGAGTGAGGCGTTCAATTTTGTCGGTTTCCTTGATCGCAAGAAAATGAGTAGATTTTGTGAGACAATCCACGATCACCCAAATGGTATCGCAACCGCTTGATGACTTTGGTAGTTTGGTTATGAAATCCATTGAGATTTGTTCCCATTTCCATTCAGGAATGTTGGGTTGTTGGAGTAAACCATAAGGTTTTTGATATTCGGCTTTGACTTTCGAGCAAGTAAGTCGCTTGCTGACGTATGTGGCGATTTTGGCCTTCATGTTTGGCCACCAATAAAATTCCTTAATGCCATGATACATTTTGTCGGATCCCGGATGGATAGAGTATTTGGACTTGTGAGCTTCATCCATCACCAAGTCTCGCAGGTTCCCAAGACTAGGTAACCAGATTCGATTAGAAAGGTACCTAACTCCATTTGGTTTGATTTCGAATTGTTTATCCATGCCTCGCAGGGCTTCGCTTTTGATGTTATCAGGTTTCAGGGCTTCGTGTTGAGCAGCGAGGATCTGAATGTTTAGATCATTATGAATAGTCATGCTGAGGGCTCGGACTCGAAGTGGTTTCGATCGTTTTTTTCGACTGAGGGCATCGGCAACAACATTTGCCTTCCCTGGATGGTATTTGATTTCGCAATCGTAATGGGTAAGCAACTCGACCGATCGATGTTGCCTCATGTTGAGATCCTTCTGATCGAATATGTGTTGGAGACTTTTGTGGTCGGTAAAGATTGTGCACTTAGTGCCGTAAAGATAATGTCTCCAGATTTTGAGAGCAAAAACGACTGCTCCAAGTTCGAGATCATGGGTAGTGTAGTTCTTTTCGTGAATTTTGAGTTGTCGTGAGGCGTAAGCAATGACTTTGTCTCGTTGCATCAGAACGCAACCGAGACCTTGATGAGAAGCATCACAGTATACCACAAAGTCATTAGTGCCTTCGGGTAATGATAAAATTGGAGCACTGCAAAACTTTTGTTTCAGGAGTTGAAATGCTGACTCTTGTTTATCAGTCCAATCGAAATTTTTATCTTTCTGAGTCAGTGTCGTGAGTGGTTGAGCTATTTTTGAGAAGTTTTCAATGAATCGTCGATAGTACCCAGCAAGTCCTTGAAATTGCCGTACTTCGATCGGTGTGGTAGGTGTTTGCCAGCACTTGATAGCTTCGATTTTTGATGGATCAACATGAATTCCTTGACTATCGATAACATGACCAAGGAATTGAACGGTTTGCATCCAGAACTCACACTTAGAAAATTTAGCGTATAGCTCCTCATGTCTAAGTAGCTCTAGGATGGTTTTGATATGTTGCGCATGTTCATGTTCGTTGTGCGAGTAAATGAGAATGTCATCGATAAAAACGATAACAAACTTGTCGAGATAAGGTTTGCACACCCGATTCATAAGGTCCATGAATACGGCCGGTGCGTTCGTTAAACCGAATGGCATCACCTGGAATTCGTAATGCCCATAACGGGTTCTGAAGGCAGTTTTCGGGATATCGGTGTCTCGAACACGCAGTTGGTGATAACCTGACCGAAGATCGATCTTTGAATAAAAACTCGTCCCCTGAAGTTGGTCAAACAGGTCATCAATACGAGGAAGTGGATATCGGTTCTTGACGGTCAACTTGTTCAACTCTCGGTAGTCGATACACATTCTGAATGAGCCGTTTTTCTTTTTCACGAATAAGACCGGAGCTCCCCAAGGTGAAGAACTCGGTCTGATGAATCCTCTTTCTAAGAGTTCCTGTAATTGGGTGGACAACTCCTGAAGTTCGGATGGGGCTAAGCGGTATGGTGCTCGGGCCACAGGTGCAGCACCTGGCACCAGATCGATTGAGAACTCGACCTATCTTGGCGGTGGTAGACCAGGTAGTTCTTCGGGAAAGACTTCTGGAAAGTCTCGAACGATGGGCACATCCCCAAGTCACTTATTCTATGAATTTTTCTCCATGATGTGCGCGAGGATTGACGGATAACCTTTTCTCAGAAATTTTTGAGTTTTCAAACAAGAGATGATGTTTAGTCTCGTCCCACCGGTCTCCCCCTGTATGACCAAAGTTCTACCGGCGGCGAGAGGAATGCGAATGACTTTGTTGATTTCAGCGCGGTGTTTGGACAACCAGTCCATACCAATGATGACATCGAAACTTCCAATTTCAACAGGCATAAGATCGATTGAGAAAGATTCATTGGCTAGGTTTAAAGTGCAATTAGGTATCACACTATTGGTTTCTATGAATTTACCGTTCGCTAGTTCTACTGTGTGCTTAACATCTAGAGCAACAGGGGTGATGTCAAGCAGTGGATAAAATTCATCAGAAATAAAGCTCCTATCGGCACCAGTATCAAACAAAACAGAAGCAGATCAGTTGTTGAGGAGGAACATACCCCAGACCACATACGGGTCTTGACGGGCGTCCCCAGAATTGAGTACAAAGGCTCTATCTCTTGCGTTGTTGTTGTTGTTGTTGTTGTTGTTGTTGTTGTTGTTGTTGTTGTTGTTGTTGTTGTTGTTGTTGTTGTTGTTGTTGTTGTTGTTGTTGTTGTTGTTGTTGTTGTTGTTGTTGTTGTTGTTGTTGTTGTTGTTGTTGTTGTTGTTGTTGTTGTTGTTGTTGTTGTTGTTGTTGTTGTTGTTGTTGTTGTTGTTGTTGTTGTTGTTGTTGTTGTTGTTGTTGTTGTTGTTGTTGTTGTTGTTGTTGTTGTTGTTGTTGTTGTTGTTGTTGTTGTTGTTGTTGTTGTTGTTGTTGTTGTTGTTGTTGTTGTTGTTGTTGTTGTTGTTGTTGTTGTTGTTGTTGTTGTTGTTGTTGTTGTTGTTGTTGTTGTTGTTGTTGTTGTTGTTGTTGTTGTTGTTGTTGTTGTTGTTGTTGTTGTTGTTGTTGTTGTTGTTGTTGTTGTTGTTGTTGTTGTTGTTGTTGTTGTTGTTGTTGTTGTTGTTGTTGTTGTTGTTATTGTTGTTGTTGTTGCCCTTGTTCTTCAGTTTAGGGCATTCATTTCTGAAATGCCCGGTGTTTCCACACTCATAACAGGATTTGGGATGTATAGTGTTGCTACTGAAGAGTTGTTGTTGGTTTTGGGAGCCCGACAATCTTTGGTCAAATGTCCGTACCTCTTACAGTTGTTGCAAAGGGTATACATGGACCATCGTGGTGGTGGTTACACTTGGAACAATATGGTTTGCTCCCAGTGTAGCCACGTTTGGGCTCAGAGTTAGAGGTGTACATTTGGATAGGATTGGGTTTCTTGTTTGGTTGGTCGTGGTGTTCAGCAGATTTGCGTTTGTTGTTGGAGGGTGTGGTGGATGCCTCACGGCTGACGATCATTGCCATGAGTTCATGTGCAAGCCGGATAGCACTTTGGATGGTGGTTGGCTTGGATGAGGCGAGGTTCCCCTGGATACTTTTCGGGAGTTCGCGGATATACCTCTTGATGCGTTTCTCCTCCGGATCTACCATAGACGGGCAGAGGAGGGCAAGCTGTTGAACTTTGATGGTGTAACTGATGATGTCGGTGCCCTGTACTCTTAGTTTCCAGTTTTCTTCTTCCAAACGTTGAAGTTCTTCGTTAGGGCAATACTCATCCTTCAGCATTTTCTTCAGGTCTGCCCAGGGATATCGATTAGCGGTCTCGATTCCCACGGCACTAGTATGGGTGTTCCACCAAGTAAGGACACCTTCCTGAAAGGTGTAGGCAGCAAACTTAACTTTGCTGTCTTCAGCGCAGTTGCATAGACTAAAGACAGATTCAATACGTTCCATCCATCAGATCAGTCCAATGGCACCTTTCGTGCCCTTGAAATTTAATGGTTTGCAGCTGAGAAAATCTTTGTACGAACAGGGTTTGATAACAGGGGTGGTATTGACAGTTTGATCACTTGTTTGTTATGAGTCCCGAGCAGCCAAGGCATCGGCTACAGCTCGAGAGATGAGGGCATTAAGTTCAGCATCACTGTAACTTTTCTTCTTCGGTGGCATGATTCTTCAAGAAAGAAACAAAGGGTACATGAGAAATTGTACTAGGGTGACAATTACAACAGATGTATATGTAAAAGCGGTAATATATGATGTCGTGTAACCGGGGCTTTAGTTTTAGAATGGAAATTATCTTACTTGGTAAAACATAACTCAGGCAAGAATACCTGATCGTATAATAGTATAGTATGATAAGTCCGGATCGAACACAGGGAACGGATGTCAATTCAAATAAAATGGATATTATTACAATTAATGGAAATTGTTACAATTCCAAGATCTGTGCGCATTCTGCTAGAGTACTGCTCTAAAGTCATGTTAGGGATATCTTCTGCCATTATGCTATCTGGTTCTGATTGATCGCTAAAAAGGAATTGTAAATACTCCCCGAAATCGCTTTCTAAATACGAATGGTAGGTACGGGTTCGTGGGGTGAAAAGGTTATTGGTAAAAACCTCGAAATCGTTGACAAGAAAAGTGTTAATTAACGGCGAGTTAGGGGGTGCGGAAGCAGCGCGTCTTCTTTGATGAAATATGCGTTCGGGTTCTTCGAAAGGATCGGTAGGGTCGGGCTCCGTTGTTCGGGTCATAAACTTCCTGCAAATAACTTATAAAGTCAGCAGAACAAGCAACTCTGACAACCCTAACTAAACAACTCAAATTAATATTCACAATAGTACCCTAATAGATAAAAGTTGAAACAAAGCTAATAGCTACTAAATAAATAGACAAGTGAACAACTAAACAAACTCCAAATTATTGAATCAAAATAAACCGCTCCCCGGCAGCGGCGCCAAAAACTTGATGTCGTGTAAATGGGGCTTTAGTTTTAAAATGGAAATTATCTTACTTGCTAAAACACAACTCAGGCAAGAATACCTGATCGTATAATAGTATAGTATGATAAGTCCGGATCGAACACAGGGAACGGATGTCAATTCTAATAAAATGAAAATTGTTACAATTAATGAAAGCAGTAAATAATGGTGGTGTTTTAGTTCCGATCGAACAATTGGCAAACAATTATGAAAATGGTTTATTAAATAAAACTTAATTAGAAAAATAAAGAAATGATAAAATAATTTATTAAATTAAAGATTTAATTCAAATGATAAAAGAAATGCATTTGCTTGAATTACTTTCCTTAGAGTCCGGAAATCATTTTATTGATTCGCTAACATATGGATTTATTGGTGATTTGACAAATATTACCAATCTTCCTTACAAGATAGATTGATATAAACACAATTAAGAAAGACACAAAGTTGTTTTCAACACGCTAACAGTTCAAGTTAACATTGCCCACCAAATTGTATTCTAAATTAAACCAACACCGTTTATGTGATTTATTTTCTTGACTTGAATCAACAAAGTCTATAACTAATGAAAGTTATCTTGTTTATCAATAACCAATAACAATTATTAACCCTAACCTGTCAAACTCAATATATTCAGCAACAATCATCAATTGAAATCAACAATTATCAATGATCTTATAACTAAACGGAAATCAATCTCAATTAATCATAAAATCACGTTAGGTAATTAGTAATAATCATTCAATAACCAAGGATCATCAAATAAACACATAAACTTTCAATAAATCCAATTAAATCAGCAAATCAATAATCAATCCATAATCTAAGTATCATTATCCAAGCAAATACAATAAAGAATTAGCCAATCATAATATTACAGAAACTCATATTCATAATCATAACCGAAATCATAATCAAAAGAAAGAAAGAAATGTTTTCGAACCGAGAAACCGAAATAATGATTGAACAAATGAAAGCCTTCAATTCTCCTTGATCTTTATCCTTCAAAAAGCTCTGGAATTAGGGTTTTATTAAGTGAAATCGGCTGGAGAGAAAAGTGAAATTGATCCCCCCCAAAAATGAGAGCAAAATGAGGTATTTAGGGTTTCTGTCGACGCAATCCATACGCCGTATGGATTGCTTTGGCCCATGGATCAAGCCCGCGTACATTGGCAGCCCGGCTCACACCATCCATACGCCGTAAATGCAAATATGAACGAAATGAGTATCAAATTCAAATAAAATGCATAAGAAATCTATTGAATAAAGGGGTAATTAGCACTATAAAATATCACATTTTGTCGTTCATCAAACATCCCCCACTTGAATCCTACTTGTCCTCAAGTTGACCATCAGTTGAAAAACTTCAAAACTTTAAATCTGAACGGCAAACAAAAGTGTAAAAGAACTTACATACTACACAGCATTCGGCAAACCAAATTTTTATCTTAAAATCGATTCTACCTTAAAACTTAGCAATCAAGAAACTCTCAATGGGAAACAACTTCAAATTATTTATTATTAGGCATAAAAGATAATTCACTTAGATTACCGATATTGTTGTCCACATAAACAATCTAAATTTCAGAATTTGAGCTCAACTTATTATTATTCTAGCAGGCTTTACCCTTGATTTACAAATAGCAAAATACTCTTATACAAATAATGTGCCACAATTCCCAAATAATGAACATCCAAATAAATCAATCATTTTTCAAACCAAGACATTGGTGACAGGTCTGTACCTCAGTACAACAGAGAGACATAACTTGGCTTTGGTTTTTCAATTCATGAGTCCTTTGTACTCTTTTTATTTATTTATTTTTTTATAGCAAATATACTGACGGAAACTAGGTCTGTACTTTCCCTGTACTTTCGTACAACAGAGGAGACGACACCCAGTATATTCCCAAATGATGATATTTAGCATCCCAGAATTATGGATTATAACACACTATCATATAAGAATTAAGACTAACATCATACCTTGCTAAAAGATCCTCAAAAGATAAATCCTACTTTATTCATTAAATTTCTTAATAGCTCAATGTCGTGCCCCCGTCTGTCGGTCAGGTTTTTACACCGAATCGTTGCTCCGACCGCAACAGAGGCGAACGACTGTTGAAGTTTTAAATGTTTATATTTGATGGGCTCAAACTATGCAAGCTACCTACCTTGTGGGTAAGGTGGCAAGTATAACTCGAGTGTCGTCCAAAATCGGAACGAATTGAATTGAATTGGAACCTACCAAAGATGATTTGACAATAGGATGGGTTTAAAAAAGGTAGGTATGGGTTTTGGTTTTATCTAATCTAACCTAAAGACAGAAATTAAAGTGCAGAAAAGTAAACGAGAATATAAGCAGCAGGTAGAGAGTGATTGCTGGAACTTCGACGATTAGGGTTTCGGGATGATATTATATTGATGATAGGTAATTACTCTAGTTAAGAATCTTCTAAACAGTCGGTGTAAACACTAGGACCCCACGTATAGGTGTAACCCTAAAGCATATGTCACTGAATCCTAGGCTATCCTGATTCTGGTCAGATGGGACTGTCTTCAGACCCACCTCACTGTCTCTTTCGGAGACCAAGCGACCCTCTGAATGGGGTTAAGGAATAAGGCGACAGTCCACAACACTGACCTTTCTTAACACCTATGTCTATCCAATTTTAATAGAGTAATACTAGTTGTATGCTGAATAAGTTAAACTATCGGTTAAGTAGAGTTTAGGGGTTTTAAGCATCTGGGAACACAGCCGGCATCCTTGCTTTCATTTCCTAACTCTTGTTTTATCTGTTTAAGTTTTAATACTTCCGTCATGGATTAGACCCTCCTTTGCCATCGGTCGTTCATCCCTAGGCATGCGTACAGTGTATAGTGTCCTTATTTTCCACAGTACTCTAACCCTAGGTATATATACGGTGTTTTAAAGACCTAATGTATCTTTACACAGCTTTATAACCAGAGGTAGTTTAACGGTGTACTATGGCATTTTCACGGCTTAACAAGACCTAGACCCGTGTCTGGAAGGGTTGCTTCCAGGTAATCCATGGTGAGATAGTCCACCGGCATTTCCTTGACTTCCACGTATTTGTACTCTACCAGTGGTATTTCCAACGCTATACCAAGTATTCTGCCGTATTATGGCGATCCCACAGTTTCATACAAACAGGAGATAACTATGTATTCGTAGTTAGGGTTGATCAGATTCTATCCTAAGGCAACAGTCACGTGAGAGACCAGAAAGGGTGATTAATTAAGTCTACATCCAGGATAAGTCTAAACATGTATGCAGCATAACAACTACCGATCATATATAAGATATATTAATTAAACATCATCCTTAATCCTAACATCTACATTTCAAAAATCACATATTAATCTAGCTAATCAGCATGGCAACAATCATAGATCGTACTGGAATAATATGCAAAGTAAACATTATAACAGTAAGAAAGTAAGATAATATCACCGGATTAGAAGAGTAATACTGAGGATTACAACAGTCTGACTTGAATAACCTTGCTACAACTTGATTACTCAATTACAACTTTCCTCTAGCTCTAACCGCTAACTTATATCTCTCTAGTTCTCCTCTAACTCCTAAGAGTAGTGCTAGAGAGAGAAACTAGAGAGAGAACTAATTACAAGAACAATTCTCCTCTAACTCCTAAGAGTAGTGCTAGAGAGAGAATTCTAGAGAGAGAAAGAGAAGTATGTGAAATGAGAGGTGTGTCAAAATGAGAAATGGAGGTGATTATTTATAGGGAAAGTGGGAAAGCCTTGGTACAAGTCTTGAAGCACGAAATACAAGCATCAAAGCAGCATAAGGGGCAAGCGGACCAAGGGGGCAAACGGCACCTCACAAGCCAACCAACCCCGTATACGGCACCCTAAGCGCCGTATACGGTACTTAAGGTACCGTATACGGTACCTAGTGCCAAGGGCGGGGGGGGGGGGGGGGGGGGGGGGGGTTGGTGCTTGGTTTGGCCTCCGCTTGTTTCTCGGTTGCTTGGTTCGTCCGTATCTTCTTCGTTTGGGCTCCGATTTGCTTGATTCTTGCGCCGTTGGCTTCATTTTTCCGTTACGCTTCTAATGACACTAAGTTTTCCAAATTTGGAAGTGTTTGACATTTGCGTGTTCCGGATGACGATCGGCGGGCTTCCAGACTGCACATCTTCTTCGTTCTTTACCCGTTTCTTTTGATTCTTTCACCTCCGATCTTGGATTTTCCTATTGAATAATGAAACATGCATTAAGATCTACTTTGATTGGATAATCAAGAATGGAATATTTAAGGTGATTGTTTTTGCCTCGGTTTGCGTGCAAAACGGATGTTTTAACTGATTTTTGTAGCAACGCCCGTATTTAGACTCCCTTGGTGATTTTTGATGATAAATGATTGTTTTGAAATGTTTTCACCAAAGAATAGTCCAAAAAGTGCGGAAATAAGTACTTAAAAACATGACTTTTCGGGTCACATCATGTATCCCACACTTAAGCGTTGCTTATCCTCAAGCAACACTCAGTTGTGTCCCGTGAAAACATTTTATAGATTTTGGGGGAGTTAAAGCACCTCCAAAAAGTTACCACTTTGTCATATGGGAAAATCATTTAGAGAACATAGGGAAAGCTAAGATGATCCTTTCAGAAATAAGTATTGACTTTTCCAGGCATACTTTCCAAATCTCGTGATCTTGGAGTATACATGACTAGGCGATCTCACTAAAGGTGGTCACTCAATTAACTTAGAGTGTATCGGGTTTCCTATCAATCTAGCACAATCAAAATCGCTCAAGTAGCCAGTCATGCAGCACTCATCATCATAAGCTTGGTCGAGAATCGGATCTCCACCACTTAGGAAGAGGACGGTGCTAATTATCCCAAGACATTCGAGTGGGTTGTAGTGTTTGTGAGGGTTAAGGGGTATGGATAGTGGTGATTTTTGGTTGTAAGGGGTTGCTTATCTTAGGCATTCTCAGAATCATGAAAAACTTATTGTAGAACGGAGAAGATAGCTACTCGCATTTCATTGGATCTTTCTTTGAAAGATTGATACACTGAAGCACTATAGCTTTATTTTCTTTTCTTCAGAACTTCTTTGCCAGAGAACTTCCAAGGATATTTTTGATTTTCTTTCGGAAATCTCTTCTTTCTTATCACGGACTACTTCGAGTCTTTTCTTCTGGTGCCAATTTTTCGCACCCTTGATTTTCTAATTTTGGTGAACACGGAGGAGTAGATCAATTCAGAAAGAGATTCTTCAAGATGTTTTTCATAACCTTAGAAATTCCAAGATAAGTTGTTGGGAATTTGGGAAAAGTGTTTAAAGATATAGGGTTTTGATGAAACGAAAGGTTTAGGCTCAACAGGGTTTTCTAGGCGGATCATCGATACTAAAAATGAATATCGGAAGGGTTTTGGGCTTGAAAAGGTATGTAAGAATGGGTTAAATCCTAAGGAATGTCGAGATCATCTAATTGCACCTATACCGCGTACGGTACTCTCCAATGTGGTCTCAAAACGTATGTCAGGAACAAGTTCTAATTTAGAGATACTAGCATCGGCACACACAAGAAATGAACAATGTAGCATCTAAAATGAATGCTTTTAAGGCTCAAAACCTCAATGCAAATTTGGGTTTGTATGTGCCTATCCATGCTCCTTAGATTGTTAATACTTATTTAAGAAATTTCTACCTTAATTTCCCTAATATTCTTGAATAACTAACTCATATTAGAAATGGTTCCTCTTTGAAAGATATCGTAACTCAAAAATAGTAGAGCTAATCGGACGATTCAGCTCATACTTTATTATTTTTGTTTAAAAAGTTTTGAAAATTTTGAAAATTTGAGGAACAGTTTATGAGTAAACCTATTTGGACATTAAAATCTGTAAAACATCTAATTCAAGGTATTCTATACCTGCTATCCCATACTTAGAGGAACATTGTCCCTAATGTTCTCTTGAGTTGAGGTTATATTTGAAAATATAGTCCCACACTTAGAGTTTGAACATATAGAAAATGTTTCTCAAGTGTTTGGTTTGGGCTGGAATCCCACACTTAGTGATAAGTTTGGGACTAGAGTATAGATTACTTTGCATTCCTAAGCTAACAAAATGAATCGAGTTATGAAAACGAGGTGAAAGGTAAGAAACTTCCCAGATGACGATTTAACGTTTAGAGGTGAAAGCTGAGAATTCGAAGATCTTCATTAAGAGTGATTCAGCTCCACATGTCCTTATCTGGTGCACAGCGCTTCTCATTTATGCTTAGCTAAGAGTTGATCCATAATGTAAGTGGAAATTCTTATTAGTGAATTTCACACTTTTGCGATTTAAGATTTTGGAGACGATTCTTGCTAAGATGTCTTGGAGTGTGGGTTGAGATCCCATACTTTGATCTTTGAAGAGTTTGCGGTGCACGTGCGAGTTTCAGAAGAAGATAGACCAAAGTTCCTCTCCCGAGATGTGTGTAAATTCCGTGGTCCGCAGTTGTTAATTCCTTGGTTGTCTGCCTTTTACTCCACGGTTCTTTTTTCTTGAAAGCTCGTCATCTCGTTCGGGCTCATTTCTCATTCATCACACATTCAATCACTTATTCTAAAATAAAGAAACAAACATAATAAGTAACTACGATAAACATGATAAAGCTCAACCATAAAGGTCGAGAAATATTCCAAAAGTTTAACCAAGTGCAAGATAGAGATCACTGTAATCAATACAATACAGAAGTCAGAGATATGAAATATAAATCATAAGAAAAGTAGTCTAGAATGGAGGATCCTCTGCTGGTATGTCATCAGGATGAGCTACGGGTCCTGCGACTGACTGCTGTCCACTGGACACTCTCTGCTCATCTGGAGGTAGTAGTCCTCTCTGAATCAATATCTGCCTGAGGGTCATCGCTGGAAGTGCCATCATATCATCATAACCCTGTGCGAGCATGTCCGCACTGGTAACACCTGCCGTCTGTAACATATCAAGGTAGAGCTGCCTGAGAGTGCTCTCAGTAGGAACCTAATCTGAAAAGATAGGGCCCAAATCCAAGTAAGGGCCGACGCTACCAGTGAACGATGCATCGGTGCCAATGTAGAGCAGATCTGGTCTGTATGATGTGTTAGCCTCTGGATGCTGGTCATGGGTAGGAATTGGTACAGTCGGACGAGGCAATGATGCCTGCTGACGGGCTAGTGATGGTATGTGTACTGAGTAGACTCTGGCTATATCAGATGTGGATCTGTGAGTGGGTAATGGTGCGGAGTAGGTGGTAGGTGTGCGAGGGCGTATGTATGGATGTGGTGGCTGAGTGTAGGTATGTGGATGTGGTGGAGAGAATGTGGTGTATGGGCAAGTGGTGGTATATGGGTGAGTGGCGGTATGGGTAGTGGGTGGTGGTGGTGGTCCACATCTGTATAGGAAGTGATCAGGCTCAGGGGTACCACGTCTCCTAGCTGTCAGAACCTGCTATCACGGATAACCTGTAAAGCATGTAATAGATAGTACTGAGTAAGAGGAGTGACCGGATCCGTGTGATGCACAACGGCCTATGTAGGCAGTACTGATGTGTCTGCTCCTCGTGATGGCTCAGGTATCTCTGCTGCTACTGGTCTCTGTGGCTGGGGACCAACATCTCTATCCTCTGTAGTCACGCGCTTCCTGGTCATGAAGCATCCAGGAATGGGCTGCAGAGTCTGATACCATAAGCACTGTCTCTCAGGTCCCTTATCAATAATCCTGATCAACTTACAGTACTCTAGATCAAACGGCTGCGAACTAGCGTGATGGGTGTAATCCTCACGGTGAAGGTCAGTGAGAATCCCCATGCCGACTAACAATCTCGTGATAATGGCTCCCATGAATACGTGGCGTCTATCCTCTCTCTTCTCCTTCCACAATCTATCCGCTATGATGTATGCGACATTCAGGTTCTGCTTCCTTATGATTGCATCCATGAACTTAAGCTCTTCTGATGTAGCAGGTCCAGCATCTCTCTTCCCAAAGATAGTACAACACATGAGCTTGTGAAGAATGTGATGAACTGGTCGGGTCATGAGTGAAGCTTTCACTCCACTCCTGAAGGTTGTCCCCATCAATCCTCTCCATATCTCCTTGTGATCCCTTGACGGTAAACTGGAGATAGACTGGAAACTGTTGGTGAACCAATCAGATTTGGCCTGTGACTGTGTGTAAAGGCCAAGGTATACCCCGAAATCTCCCACTGTCATACGATACTTCTTCCCACGATACCGAAAAGTGATCTTCTTATTATTGATCTCCAATCTCTCTCGGAACTCGTATGTCATCATAAACTCAGTGACGACCTCTCGGTATATAGCCTCATCAATGGAGAAAAGATGGAAAAATGCGGCATGTTCCTCGCCATATTTATCATACTAAATCAATTCTTCCAACTCATCCCTAATACCCAAGCGTCTCATATCCGGCCACATGATGACTCTGTTTGACCCTAAGTATCGTCCCATCCATTTCTCGATATCGTCCATATTCTCGGGGGATGAAGCTAGCTTCCTCAACGAAGGGTTTGATAGATCTATCTGTTGACAAAGAAGTGAGATGCATAATGTAACACCCGCCAAATTAGGACTAGTAATTAGTGCCTAATCATACGTTAATACATGTAATTAGTTCTGTGTTAGGCTAATTAATGTATCGAATTATATATATTGTTGAATATATACGAAAAATGCGATTTGGTTAAATCGTACGCAGCTTAAATCGAATGTATTTCGATTCAATTTAATACGTTGTAGCGTGAATATTAGTATATGGTACCAAATAGGATTGACCCACCTCGTCCGGGTTAGCAAGCACTAACCGGGTAAACGGACGTACTAATATTTGGGAAGACGAATGTTGATTAGGCATTCGTGGAGGCACCTCGCCCGGAATTCTCTATAGGGGACCCAGCCCTCGAGTTAAGCTCAACTATGTGCTCATGGCTGTATACACGATGACTATCATTAAATTGCTGGATGCAATTCATTATTTAAATTTTGCGGTTCATACTATATTAACTGATTTCAAACCTGTGAGCTCACCAGCTTTTAGCTGACCTTTTAGCATGTATCGCGGGTACCAAGCAGTAGGATGTTTCTGCTTCAGGACTTTTAGCTCGAGTCAGCATACAGACGATTGAGATTTTCTTGCATTAGTATATTTTGTACAAGTACTTATGTACTGAAATCTCCTTTTACTTAAACTCGAGCTATGTAAAGCTTTAAATGTTGTAAACATTTCAATTATCAATATATTTTGTTAAAACGACGCATATAGAGTCGTTTACTATATATCTTTGTGCTTTGTTATTGATTACTAACACCCAAATCAAGCTTCCGCAAATCATTAAATTTGGGGGTGTTACAGATTGGTATCAGAGCCTAAGGTTATAGTGAACTAGGTTGCATTTAGTGGACCTAGACTATGACCATTAGGCAGTATTCCTTATTAGGTATAACTTGTTCAGAGGGTATAGCATACGAGTTTAATTTAACATAGCCTGATCAACTATGTACAATTAAGCAAAGATGATGTAAGATCTGAAGGTAGTTATGGCTGAACAGGGTACAATAGAAGACTCTGACCTCGAGAGAACCGAGACTTAAACATGTTTGTGCTAGACACTCAATAGGCTATATTATATAGGAACTATATGATTATAGGCCTCACTTTCTCTAACGCTTTGTCTCAGAAATGGCAAACATCCCATCCAATTCATCGCGCTCTCAATCCGGGTCGCAGAACCCAAGGGTAGCTAGGAGGAACGCCAGGTTGCCTCGAGCTGGCCCGTACCCCACTCACTTCACCTTGCCGGCCTTAGCCGCTAGGGTGAACCAACACGAACAGCGACTTCGCACCATGGATGTCGTGCTGCAGGAAACGAACGAAAACTGGAGACTTACATCCCTTGAACGCATCGAACAAGTCTCCGACGACCTGGAAACCACAAACAACAACATGGATGTCCTTCGCAACCAAGTAATAGAAATAAGCGTGGAAAATGCCCTTCTACGTCAAAGGATGGAAGAATGTGAACAGCGTTCACATGAAGCAGAAGAGTATGCCAGTGGACTAACACAACGACTTGCACTAGCAGAAGATAACGCCCGTCAAGCTAGCAGACTTGCAAACACTGTGGACCGTCTTGTCACGATGATGGAACAAATTAATCTACGTTAAGACTAGTGTAGTCTTTGTCTTGTAATCTATCATGTAATCTAGTAACTATCTACGCGCTACTCTAAAATTCGGTCGGATGTAACAATTCCCGACGCCTTTTGTAATAACTCTGTAGGATGTAACCTTTGAACTCATATTAGCTATCAAATATTCCTTGTTGTTCAACTCATATTAATTGTCATTTTTCCATGTTGATGTCATGTATTACTGCTTTTATACATATACATCTATAACAAATACAACTTTCCTACGAAATCTCATGTATCTTCATTTCTTTTATTGAAGAATCATGCCGCCAAAGTCAAGACCATACACCGATGCTCAGCTTACATCGCTTATAACCCAGGCTGTTACTGAAGCCTTGGCTCGGAATACCCCCCAAAATTCTACCAGAAACAGCGATGCCGCTGAAACCACTACTGCTAAACCTTGTTCTTACAAGGACTTTCAAAGCTGCAAACCCTCCAGCTTCAAAGGTTCTGAAGGAGCCATCGGACTTATCAGATGGTTCGAGAAAATGGAAACTGTTTTCCGTGTCAGCAAATGCGCGGAGAACGACAAAGTAAACTTCGCCACCTACTCTCTCGAAGATGATGCCCACTCTTGATGGAATTCATATACCCAATCAGTGGGTGCTGACACTGCCTACCAACTCTCTTGGGAGGACTTGAAAGCAAAACTCACTGCCAAATGCTGCTCTATCGCTAAACTCCAAAAGCTGGACAAGGAGTTCTGGAACTTAAAGGTTCAGGGTGGTGATATCGATGGTTATACCACCAGATTCCAACAACTTGCCGCCCTCCGCCCAGCCATGGTAAGCACAGAACCTGATAAAATCAGGAAGTACATCCTTGGCCTTCCTGAGCCTGTTCGGGGGCATGTCGCCTCTTCAAACCAAACCACCATTGACGGTGCAATCCTACTGGCCCAAGACCTGATGTCCATGAGCCAAGATTCTGAACCACTCCCTTCATCCTCCCACAACAACAAACGAAAGTGGTCTGACTACCACAACAACCACTCAAACCAACAAAACAAGAAACCCGACACCATCAAAGCCTACAACACCACCACAGACATCATACGGGGCTACACTGGGAGCAAACCCTATTGTTCCAAGTGCAGTCGCCACCATGAAGGTTCCTGTGGTCCCTTTTGCAACAACTGCAACAGGTACGGCCACCTCACCAAGGATTGCCACTCAGCTGCCAACAACAATTCCAACAACAACACCAGACCACCCAAAGTCTGCTTTGAGTGTGGGAAACCCGGGCATTTCAGGGACACATGCCCAAAGCTGAAGAATAACAGCAACAACAACCGCAACAGCAACAACAACAACACCCGAAGCAGAGCCTTCGTCATCAAATCTGGGGATGCCCGCCAAGACCCGAATGTGGTCTCGGGTATGTTCCTCCTCAACAACTTAACTGCTTCTGTTCTATTTGATACTGGTGCTGATAGAAGTTTTATCTCCGATGACTTTTACCCACTACTTGACATCACTCCTGTTGCCTTAGATGTTAAGTACACTGTAGAGCTAGCAAATGGGGAACTTATAGAAACCGATAGTGTGATACCTAATTGCACTTTAAATCTAGCTGACGAAACCTTTTCAATCGATCTTATACCCGTTGAAATTGGAAGTTTCGACGTCATCATTGGAATGGACTGGTTGTCCAAACACCGAGCTGAAATAATTTGTTACGATAAGATCGTCCGCATTCCACTCGCTGCCGGTGGAACCTTGATCATACAGGGGGAGACCGGTGGGACGGGACTCAATATCATCTCTTGCTTAAAAACCCGAAAATTTATGAGAAAGGGTTACCCCGCAATACTTGCACACATCACAGAGAAGAAGTCGGAGGAGAAGCGACTTGAGGATATGCCAATTGTTAGACACTTTCCCGAAGTCTTTCCGGAAGAACTACCTGGTTTACCTCCACCTAGACAGGTTGAGTTCTCAATTGATTTCGTACCGGGTGCCGCACCGGTGGCCCGTGCACCGTACCGTTTAGCCCCATCCGAACTTCAGGAGTTGTCCTCTCAGTTACAGGAACTTCTGGATAGAGGATTCATTAGGCCGAGTTCTTCGCCTTGGGGAGCTCCGGTCTTATTTGTTAAAAAGAAGGACGGTTCATTTCGAATGTGCATCGACTACCGAGAGTTGAACAAATTGACCGTCAAGAACCGTTATCCACTTCCTCGCATTGATGATTTATTCGACCAACTTCAGGGTTCAAGTGTAACACCCCCAAATTTAGTGATTTGCGGAAGCATACTTGGGTGTTACTAATCAATATACAAAGCACAAGATATACAGCAAACGACCTCTAAATGAGACGTTTTGTAAAATAATTACATTCCATAATTAAATCGTTTGAAAACATATAGTTTTCTTTACAAAAATATGTAAGCCTAGAGTCCGCGTATGTGGCGGGAGATTCTATTACATAACCATAGTTACAAAAGATAATGCCAAAGAATCTCCGTTAAATGCAGTTTGGGAATCATGCGACTCTAGCTAGTAATCCTGGAGTGATCCTACTCCGTAAGTGTACCTGAGAATACATGCTAAAAGGGTCAACCAAAAGGTTGGTGAATCTCACAGGTTTATCAGTAAATAATTAGTTTGAACACAAGATTTCATCAGTAGTGCCCGTAGGCGTATATCAAGTATTTGCAAATCTCGCAAAAGTAAAGAAATCATGTTATACCGTTGCCATGAGGCTCATAATCGAAGCTTAACCCGTAAATAATCAGTTGCTCCCGTGACATGCTCAAACTTGAGCAAGCATAAGTAAACGAAATAATAGTCGCCCGTTTATACATAACGGTTCGTGGTAGCGCTACTACCCCGGGCGGGGAGGGTCATTTCCCTAATGGATCCATTAACTACTGTTCGCGCTTAAGTACATAACTAACGATATATGATGGAGAGACTTCAGTAAATAGTAAGTAACTCATGCAATTCCGTTTGGTATAGTAAACAGTTTAGTACTTGTGTTCAAGAAAAATCAGTAGCAAGTATCTCCCCCAATAAGTTAAAACAGTAAAAGTGGGGCCGTAAGACTCACCTGAGTCTTTGCAAGTACGTTTATATCAATAAACGAGTAAGTAATATCAACCGTAGGTTCTCCGAACCCGTAACCTTCAAATGCCTAAACATATAAAGTTAAGTAAGTAGATGTCTCGCAAGACCATCTAGGCTAGTTGTCTACATAACTCGTTATGTCCAAGTGTTTGTTTAGTAATCCGTTTGTAGTTTGAAAGCAAATATGGCCCGTTGGTGACGGTTTGTAATAATGATTCAAAGTGTTATCATTATATGTATCGTTGAATTAGGTTTCGTTATTTGTAAGTGTTCAACACTTAGTGTGAAAAGTATTTACAACATTTAATGACGGGGGTCCGGGGGCAGCGCCCCTGGTAGCGGGGTCCAAGGGGCAGAGCCCCTGGCTGGGGTCGAGCTGCCAGGTCAGCTTGGAAAATTTTTATTTCTATAATATTGTTATAGTGAAAAACGCATCTGGACTTGAATTTGGGTGAAATCAAGTGGTAAATTTTTGGTCTCGATACTTAGTAGAAATGGTTTGAAACTCTCTGTTTTTAGCGTCACTTATAGCGACACTTAAGGTTTAGGCGACACTTAGGAAGTGTCGCATAAAATTGCGAAATATGAGTTTAGGGCGTCACTTAGGTAAGTGACGCATAAGGTGGCGACACTTAGGCAGTGACGGTAACAAGTGTCGGTTTAAGGTTCTAGGCGTCACTAGAGTAGTGTCGGGCAAGAGTGTCGTATAAAAATTAGGTTTCGATCATAGGCGTCACTAAAGCAAGTGACGCTAGTAGTGACGGATATTGAAAATGCGTCACTTAGGTAGTGACGGGAAAAGAGGGCTTATGCGACACTTAGTCAGTGTCGCACGAAGTGACGCATATCTGGGTTCATCAGTGCGTCACTTACGTCTGATCGACGGATTTTGAGCCAAAAACATGTTTTCGGGTTTCCGTTTGGTCCGATTCTTTTACCCAACCCTCATATGAACATATTAAGCCTATTTAAACCATAAACTAGTAAAAATGATCAAAAACGAGAGATGTCGGGATTTGTCGGAAACTTACAAAACGCCGAAATGAAATTCCGGAAAGATAGCGTTGTAGATCGTGATGTGGTGAACGTTTTTCTCCAAAGGAGGTGTATGATCCAAACTCGTTTTGACGTAGTATTTAAGGATTTTTGATGGTGGTGGTGTGGTGATTTAGAGAGAAAAAGGAAAGAAGAAAAGGAAGAGAGAGAGAGAGATAGATGAAAGTGAAGAAAGAAAATGGGAGGTGGGGGTTTTATCCCCACTTTTCAGCTTTCTCGCCCCGCGTTCCGCGTGGTGTTCGTTTGCTCCGTCGTTTAGATGTTAAATAACTATTTTAAATATTAAAAGTGCGTTTTTAAAATACAATTTATTACGCGATATTTTATTTAAATGTTTTACAATTCAATTTACATTTGAGTTATAAGTTGTAAGTTATTTTATTTAATCTGTGCGTTTTAATATTTCAAATTGTGTAAGGTTTGTTTGTACGATACGAATGAATACGAAATATTATCATAATAATATTTTTGACATTACAACGTTATTTAATAAAATTGGTCACCAACGTCCGTATTAAATTGAATCGAAATACATTCGATTTAAATTGCGTATGATTTAACCAAATCGCATTTTCGTATATATTCAACAATATATATAATTCGATACATAAATTAGCCTAACACAGAACTAATTACATGTATTAACAAAGAATTAGGCACTAATTCTAGTCCCAATTTGCTGGTTGTTACATTCTCCCCCTGTTAAAAGAATTTCGTCCCGAAATTTAAGTCGAAGTCGCGTTAGGGGCAGAATCGGTGAATAAGTAGGGATACTTGAGTCGTATTTGGTCTTCCCGTTCCCAAGTGAATTCCGGACCGCGCCACGAATTCCACCTGACTTTGACGATTGGAATACGACTTTGTTTCAGTTGTTTGATCTCACGGTCCATAATTTCGACGGGTTCCTCAACGAAATGTAGTTTGTCATCGATGCGAATCTCGTCAAGAGGTATAATGAGTGTCTCGTCAGACAAACATTTCTTTAAGTTAGAAATGTGAAAGGTAGGGTGCACGCTGCTGAGTTCAGAGGGCAGCTGCAGTCGATATGCCACTGGACCTATCCTCTCGAGGATCTCAAAAGGCCCAATGTATCTGGGGTTTAATTTTCCGCGTTTGCCGAATCGGGTTACGCCTTTCCAAGGCGATACCTTTAAGAGTACTCGATCCCCAACTTGGAACTCGAGTGGCTTGCGTCTCACGTCAGCATAGCTTTTCTGACGATCACGCGCGGCTTTGAGTCGGTTTTGGATGTCAACGATTTTCTCTGTGGTTTCATGTATAAGTTCAGGACCAGTGAGTTGACTATCTCCCACTTCAGTCCAACAGATCGGTGATCGGCACTTATGACCGTATAGTGCCTCAAAAGGTGCAGCCTTAATGCTGGCGTGATAGCTGTTGTTGTATGAGAATTCGCACAACGGTAGATGTCTTTCCCAATTTGTACCGGAATCCACTACGCAGGCTCGTAGCATGTCTTCCAGTGTCTGAATAGTTCGTTCGCTCTGGCCATCGGTCTGAGGATGGTACGCGGTACTCATATCGAGACGGGTACCCAGTGATTTTTGGAGTGATTGCCAGAAGCGAGATGTGAATCGAGCATCCCTGTCAGAGATAATTGAGATAGGGACACCATGTTGGCAAACGATTTCCTTGATGTAAATTTGTGTAAGGCGTTCCATTTTATCGGTTTCTCTGATTGCCAAGAAATGAGCTGATTTGGTGAGACGATCGACGATCACCCAAATGGTATCGCAACCGCTCGCCGATTTAGGTAGTTTGGTTATGAAATCCATGGTAATTTGCTCCCATTTCCATTGAGGAATTTCAGGTTGTTGGAGCAATCCGGAAGGTCTTTGGTGCTCGGCCTTGACCTTGGAACAAGTTAAGCATTTGCTGACGTACAAGGCAATGTCAACTTTCATGTTCGGCCACCAGTATAACTCCTTGATGCCGTGATACATTTTGTCGGATCCCGGGTGGATAGAATACTTGGACTTGTGAGCTTCATCCATCACCAAGTCCCGAAGGTTTCCGAAATTAGGCAACCAGATTCGGTTTGAGAAATACCTAATCCCGTTGGGTCTGATCTCGAATTGTTTATCCATGCCTCGCAAGGCCTCGTTCTTGAAGTTATCGGGTTTCAGGGCTTCGAGTTGGGCAAGGTGTATTTGGGTGGTGAGGTCGTTATGAATGGTAATACTGAGTGCTCGGACTCGAAGTGGTTTTGTTCGTTCTTTACGGCTGAGAGCATCAGCAACCACGTTTGCTTTGCCCGGATGATATTTGATCTCACAGTCGTAATCGGTGAGTAATTCAACCCATCTACGTTGCCTCATGTTAAGATCTTTCTGGTTGAAAATGTGTTGGAGGCTTTTGTGGTCGGTGAATATGGTGCTGCGGGTACCATAAAGATAATGTCTCCAGATTTTTAAGGCGAACACCACGGCCCCTAGCTCGAGGTCGTGAGTTGTGTAGTTTTTCTCGTGAACTTTAAGTTGTCTGGAGGCGTAAGCAATGACCTTGTCTCGTTGCATCAGTACGCAACCGAGACCTTGGTGAGAAGCATCGCAGTATACCACGAAATCATCGGTGCCTTCGGGTAGAGATAGAATGGGTGCACTGCAAAGCTTGGATTTCAATAGTTGAAATGCCGACTCTTGTTTATCGGTCCAATCAAATTTCTTTTCCTTCTGAGTCAGCACGGTGAGGGGTTTGGCAATTGTTGAAAAGTTTTCGATGAAGCGGCGGTAGTAACCGGCCAATCCTAAGAATTGGCGTACCTCGGTGGGAGTGGTTGGTGCTTGCCAATTCTTGATTGCCTCGATTTTTGACGGGTCTACATGAATTCCCTGACTGTCGATAACGTGCCCAAGGAATTGAACGGTGTTTATCCAGAACTCACACTTAGAGAATTTGGCGTAAAGCTCTTCGTGTCTAAGTAGTTCTAGGATGGTTCCGAGGTGTTGTGCGTGCTCTTGTTCGTTTCGTGAATAGATAAGAATGTCATCGATAAAAACAATGACAAACTTGTCGAGGTACGGTTTGCACACCCGATTCATAAGGTCCATGAATACAGCCGGTGCGTTGGTTAGGCCAAAGGGCATTACTTGGAATTCGTAGTGCCCGTAACGGGTTCTGAATGCGGTTTTTGGGATGTCAGCATCGCGAACACGCAACTGATGATAACCTGATCGAAGATCAATCTTTGAATAACAGCTTGATCCTTGAAGTTGATCGAACAGATCATCGATTCGAGGGAGTGGGTATCGGTTCTTGACGGTTAGTTTGTTCAACTCTCTGTAGTCAATACACATTCGGAATGAACCGTCTTTCTTTTTGACAAATAAGATCGGAGCTCCCCAAGGTGAAGAACTCGGTCTGATGAATCCTCTATCCAGGAGTTCCTGTAACTGAGTAGACAACTCCTGAAGTTCGGATGGGGCTAGGCGATACGGTGCTCGGGCCACCGGTGCGGCACCCGGCACGAGATCAATCGAGAACTCAACCTGTCTAGGTGGAGGTAAACCAGGTAGTTCTTCTGGAAAGACTTCGGGAAAGTCTCTAACGATTGGCACATCTTCAAGTCGCTTCCCCTCCGACTTTTTCTCCGTGATGTGCGCGAGTATTGCTGGGTAACCCTTTCTCAGAAATTTTTGGGTTTTTAAACAGGAGATTAAGTTTAGTCTCGAACCACCGGTCTCCCCCTGTATGATCAAGGTACTACCGGCGGCGAGAGGAATTCGGAGGATTTTATCATGGCAAACAATTTCGGCCCGGTGCTTGGACAACCAGTCCATACCCACGATGACATCAAAACTTCCTAGTTCAACAGGCATTAGATCGATTGAGAAGGTTTCGTTTGCGAGGTTTAAAGTGCAATTGGGTATCACACTACTGGTTTCTATGAGTTTACCATTTGCGAGCTCTACAGTGTACTTAACATCTAAGGCCGAAGGGGTGATATTAAGTAGTGGGCAAAACTCATCAGATATGAAACTTTTATCAGCACCGGTATCAAATAATACTGAAGCAGTAAGATCGTTGAGAAGAAACGTACCCGTTACAACATTCGGGTCTTCTCTAGCTTCCCCAGCTTTGATGACGAATGCTCTACTACGAGCAGGGTTGTTGTTCCGTTTGTTGCTGTTGTTGTTGTTGTTGTTGTTTTTCTGCTTAGGGCAATTATTCTGAAAATGCCCAGGACTTCCGCACCCATAACAAGTCTTCGGGGCACTGGTGTTTCGACAATCCTTGGCCAGATGCCCAAAGCGTTTGCAGTTTGTGCAAGGGCAGGAACCGTCGTGGTGACGATTGCATTTGGGACAGTAGGGCCTGCTTCCACTGTACCCTTTCTTTTCTGAAGAGCCGGATGAATAAGCTCTAATAGGCTCGGGTCTTCGGTTGGTGATTTGGTTGGATGAGTTGGGGTTTCCTTCCCACTTTCGTTTGTTGTTTGCAGGTGGGGCTGAGATTGTGTTACGGCGGACAGCGTTTGCCGTGAGTTCATGGGCCATACGGATGGCGTTCTGGATAGTACCTGGTTTGGATGAAGTCACCAGGTCCTGGAGTTTCTCGGGCAGTCCATCAATGTATTTCTCGATCCTCTTGTACTCAGGATCGACCATGGTTGGGCACAGAAGTGCCAGTTGGTGGAAACGGTTGGTGTAACCGGTGATATCATCACCTTGCATCTTATGGTTCCAGAATTCCAGCTCCAGTTGTTTCAGTTCATCCCTGGGGCAATACTCACCCCTTAACATCTCCTTCAACTCCTCCCACGGGAGTTTGTAAGCATTGGCAACGCCCACAGTTTGGGCATAGGTGTTCCACCACGTGAGTGCGGTGTCAGTAAAAGTACTAACAGAGAACTTAACTTTGTCCCCCTCCGCACAGTTGCAGATAAGAAATACCGATTCAACTTTCTCGATCCAACGTATCAGACCAATAGCTCCCTCGGTACCTGCAAAGTTTAGAGGTTTGCAGTTCTGGAAGTCCTTGTAAGAACAAGGTTTAGCAGCAGAGGTTTCAGCGGCATCGCTGTTTCTCGAGGAATTTGGTGGTGTATTCCGAGCCAAGGCTTCAGTAACAGCCTGGGTTATAAGGGAGGTAATCTGGGCGTCGGTGTATGGTCGTGTCTTTGGCGGCATGATTCTTCAATAAAAGAAATGAAGATACATGAGATTTTGTATGAACTTGTAATTGTCACAGATGTACATGTATGAAAGCAGTAATACATAACATCAACATGGAAAATGACAATTAATGTGAGTTGAGATAACAAGTGATATTTGATAGATAAAGTGAGTTTAAAAGTTACATCCTACAGGGATATTACAAAAGGTGTCGGGAATTGTTACATCCGACTAGTTTATAGAGTAGCGCTAGATAGTCATTAGATTACAAGATAGATTACAAGACAAAGGCTACGCTAGTCTTCTTGTAGATTAATTTGTTCCATTAGCGCGACAAGGCGGTCCACAGTTTCTGCTAGTCGGTTGGTTTGCCTGGCGTTGTCTTCCACCAAGGCCAGTCGTTGTGCTATTGTTCGAGAGTGATCCGCAGTCTCCTGTGAACGCTGTTCACATTCTTCTAGTCGGTTTCTTACAAGTTCATCCGCACCTAATTCGGCGGTCATGGAATCCTGAATTATGCTTACAGAGAGGTTGGTATCCTCTTGTTCTCGCTGTAGTTGTGATATGCGGTCAAGAGCTTGACGAAACAGGTAGGTCATTCGGTGTTGTTCCAGTTCCAAATTTTCGAGTCTTTGCTCCTGACTGCGGAGTTGGATAGCTAACATTGGCACCGTGAGATGTGCCGAGTTCTGAGAGTTAGGTACAGGATAAGGGCTGGTTCAAGGTGACCTTGTGTTCCTCCTGGCTACTCGTGGGTTCCGTGACCCATGTGAGTGAGAGTGTGTCGGATTAGGTGGTGTGTTTGCCATTCCTGTGGCAGAGTGTAAGTAAGACGAGGCTAATATATATAAATATATAATATCCAGCCTAAAGTCTAGCACGTATCAAGTAATGGTCTGGTTCTCTCGTGGTCAGAGTCAACTAACGCATTCCTGTTCGACACAACCATTTCAGACCTCACATCATCTTTCCTTAATTGTACATAGTTGATCAGGCTATGTTAAATTAAAGTCGTATGATGTAATTCCTGAACCAATCATGCCTAGTAAGGAAATACTGCCTAATGGTCATAGTCTAGGCCCACTAAATGCAACCTAGTTCACTATAACCTTAGGCTCTGATACCAATCTGTAACACCCCCAAATTTAGTGATTTGCGGAAGCATACTTGGGTGTTACTAATCAATATACAAAGCACAAGATATACAGCAAACGACCTCTAAATGAGACGTTTTGTAAAATAATTACATTCCATAATTAAATCGTTTGAAAACATATTGTTTTCTTTACAAAAATATGTAAGCCTAGAGTCCGTGTATGTGGCGGGAGATTCTATTACATAACCATAGTTACAAAAGATAATGCCAAAGAATCTCCGTTAAATGCAGTTTGGGAATCATGCGACTCTAGCTAGTAATCCTGGAGTGATCCTACTCCGTAAGTGTACCTGAGAATACATGCTAAAAGGGTCAACCAAAAGGTTGGTGAATCTCACAGGTTTATCAGTAAATAATTAGTTTGAACACAAGATTTCATCAGTAGTGCCCGTAGGCGTATATCAAGTATTTGCAAATCTCGCAAAAGTAAAGAAATCATGTTATACCGTTGCCATGAGGCTCATAATCGAAGCTTAACCCGTAAATAATCAGTTGCTCCCGTGACATGCTCAAACTTGAGCAAGCATAAGTAAACGAAATAATAGTCGCCCGTTTATACATAACGGTTCGTGGTAGCGCTACTACCCCGGGCGGGGAGGGTCATTTCCCTAATGGATCCATTAACTACTGTTCGCGCTTAAGTACATAACTAACGATATATGATGGAGAGACTTCAGTAAATAGTAAGTAACTCATGCAATTCCGTTTGGTATAGTAAACAGTTTAGTACTTGTGTTCAAGAAAAATCAGTAGCAAGTATATCCCCCAATAAGTTAAAACAGTAAAAGTGGGGCCGTAAGACTCACCTGAGTCTTTGCAAGTACGTTTATATCAATAAACGAGTAAGTAATATCAACCGTAGGTTCTCCGAACCCGTAACCTTCAAATGCCTAAACATATAAAGTTAAGTAAGTAGATGTCTCGCAAGACCATCTAGGCTAGTTGTCTACATAACTCGTTATGTCCAAGTGTTTGTTTAGTAATCCGTTTGTAGTTTGAAAGCAAATATGGCCCGTTGGTGACGGTTTGTAATAATGATTCAAAGTGTTATCATTATATGTATCGTTGAATTAGGTTTCGTTATTTGTAAGTGTTCAACACTTAGTGTGAAAAGTATTTACAACATTTAATGACGGGGGTCCGGGGGCAGCGCCCCTGGTAGCGGGGTCCAAGGGGCAGAGCCCCTGGCTGGGGTCGAGCTGCCAGGTCAGCTTGGAAAATTTTTATTTCTATAATATTGTTATAGTGAAAAACGCATCTGGACTTGAATTTGGGTGAAATCAAGTGGTAAATTTTTGGTCTCGATACTTAGTAGAAATGGTTTGAAACTCTCTGTTTTTAGCGTCACTTATAGCGACACTTAAGGTTTAGGCGACACTTAGGAAGTGTCGCATAAAATTGCGAAATATGAGTTTAGGGCGTCACTTAGGTAAGTGACGCATAAGGTGGCGACACTTAGGCAGTGACGGTAACAAGTGTCGGTTTAAGGTTCTAGGCGTCACTAGAGTAGTGTCGGGCAAGAGTGTCGTATAAAAATTAGGTTTCGATCATAGGCGTCACTAAAGCAAGTGACGCTAGTAGTGACGGATATTGAAAATGCGTCACTTAGGTAGTGACGGGAAAAGAGGGCTTATGCGACACTTAGTCAGTGTCGCACGAAGTGACGCATATCTGGGTTCATCAGTGCGTCACTTACGTCTGATCGACGGATTTTGAGCCAAAAACATGTTTTCGGGTTTCCGTTTGGTCCGATTCTTTTACCCAACCCTCATATGAACATATTAAGCCTATTTAAACCATAAACTAGTAAAAATGATCAAAAACGAGAGATGTCGGGATTTGTCGGAAACTTACAAAACGCCGAAATGAAATTCCGGAAAGATAGCGTTGTAGATCGTGATGTGGTGAACGTTTTTCTCCAAAGGAGGTGTATGATCCAAACTCGTTTTGACGTAGTATTTAAGGATTTTTGATGGTGGTGGTGTGGTGATTTAGAGAGAAAAAGGAAAGAAGAAAAGGAAGAGAGAGAGAGAGAGATAGATGAAAGTGAAGAAAGAAAATGGGAGGTGGGGGTTTTATCCCCACTTTTCAGCTTTCTCGCCCCGCGTTCCGCGTGGTGTTCGTTTGCTCCGTCGTTTAGATGTTAAATAACTATTTTAAATATTAAAAGTGCGTTTTTAAAATACAATTTATTACGCGATATTTTATTTAAATGTTTTACAATTCAATTTACATTTGAGTTATAAGTTGTAAGTTATTTTATTTAATCTGTGCGTTTTAATATTTCAAATTGTGTAAGGTTTGTTTGTACGATACGAATGAATACGAAATATTATCATAATAATATTTTTGACATAACAACGTTATTTAATAAAATTGGTCACCAACGTCCGTATTAAATTGAATCGAAATACATTCGATTTAAATTGCGTATGATTTAACCAAATCGCATTTTCGTATATATTCAACAATATATATAATTCGATACATAAATTAGCCTAACACAGAACTAATTACATGTATTAACAAAGAATTAGGCACTAATTCTAGTCCCAATTTGCTGGTTGTTACATCAAGTTTCTACTCAAAAATCGACCTGCGATCAGGCTATCATCAGTTACGAGTTCGCGACACCGATATTCCGAAAACTGTTTTCAGAACTCGTTACGGGCACTACGAATTCCAAGTGATGCCCTTTGGTCTAACCAACGCACCGGCTGTATTCATGGACCTCATGAATCGGGTGTGCAAACCTTACCTCGATAAGTTTGTCATCGTCTTTATTGATGACATACTCATTTACTCGCGCAACGAGCAAGAACACGCGCGACATCTCAAAACAATTCTAGAACTACTTAGACACGAGGAGCTTTATGCCAAATTCTCTAAGTGTGAGTTCTGGATTCAAACCGTTCAATTCCTTGGTCACGTAATCGACAGTCAGGGAATTCACGTTGACCCATCAAAAATCGAGGCTATCAAAGACTGGCAAGCACCCACCTCTGCAACTGAAGTACGTCAATTCTTGGGTCTTGCTGGGTACTATAGGCGATTTATCGAAAATTTCTCCAAAATAGCTCAACCACTCACGATACTGACTCAGAAGGACAAAAGGTTCGATTGGACCGATAAACAAGAGTCAGCGTTCCAACTTCTGAAACAAAAGCTTTGCAGTGCTCCAATTATGTCCTTACCCGAAGGCACCGATGACTTCGTGGTATACTGCGATGCTTCTCACCAAGGTCTCGGTTGCGTGCTGATGCAATGAGACAAAGTCATTGCCTATGCTTCGCGACAGCTGAAAATTCACGAAAAGAACTACACCACTCATGATCTCGAACTTGGAGCTGTCGTTTTTGCTCTCAAAATCTGGAGACATTATCTCTACGGTACTAAGTGCACAATCTTTACCGACCACAAAAGTCTCCAACATATATTCGATCAGAAGGATCTCAATATGAGGCAACGTCGATGGGTCGAGTTGCTTACCGATTACGATTGCGAGATCAAGTACCATCCAGGGAAGGCTAATGTTGTAGCCGATGCCCTCAGTCGAAAGGAACGACAGAAACCACTTCTAGTCCGAGCCCTCAGTATGACCATTCACAACGATCTTGCCATTCAAATTCATACCGCTCAGATCGAAGCCCTGAAACCTGAAAATATCAAAAATGAAGCCTTGCGGGGTATTGACAAACAATTTGAAGTCAAATCTAACGGGATTAGGTATTTCTCAAACCGAATCTGGTTGCCTAATTTCGGAAACCTACGAGACTTGGTGATGGATGAAGCTCACAAGTCTAAATATTCTATCCATCCGGGATCCGATAAGATGTACCACAGAATCAAGGAATTTTATTGGTGGCCAAACATGAAAGCCGAAATCGCCACTTATGTCAGCAAGTGTCTTACTTGCTCGAAAATCAAAACCGAACATCATAAACCACCTGGTTTACTCCAACAACCTGAAATTCCTGAATGGAAATGGGAACAAATTGCCATGGATTTCATAACCAAACTACCCAAATCGTCGAACGGTTGCGATACCATTTGGGTGATCGTTGACCGCCTCACTAAATCTGCCCACTTCCTGGCAATCAAGGAAAACGATAAAATGGAACGCCTTACACAAATCTACATCAAGGAAATCGTTTCTCATCACGGTGTTCCAATCTCGATCATCTCTGACAGGGATGCCCGTTTCACCTCTCACTTTTGGCAATCACTTCAAAAAGCTTTGGGTACTCGTCTTGATATGAGTACCGCATACCATCCTCAAACCGACGGCCAAAGTGAACGAACCATTCAGACACTAGAAGATATGCTACGCGCCTGCGTAGTTGATTTCGGTACAAACTGGGAAAGACATCTACCGTTGTGCGAATTCTCGTACAATAACAGCTATCACGCCAGCATCAAAGCTGCACCTTTTGAAGCACTGTATGGTCGAAAGTGCCGATCACCGATCTGTTGGACTGAAGTGGGAGATAGTCAACTCACTGGTCCTGAACTCATACACGCCACCACTGAGAAAATTGTAGAAATCCAAAACCGACTCAAGGCCGCACGTGATCGTCAGAAAAGTTATGCTGACGTGAGACGCAAACCACTCGAGTTCCAAGTTGGGGATCGAGTACTCTTAAAAGTATCGCCTTGGAAAGGCGTCATCCGTTTTGGCAAACGCGGGAAGTTAAATCCCAGGTACATCGGGCCTTTTGAGATCCTCGAACGGATTGGCCTCGTAGCTTATCGATTGCAGCTGCCATCTGAACTCAGCAGCGTACACCCTACTTTTCATATTTCAAATCTGAAGAAGTGTCTGTCTGATGAGACACTTATCATTCCACTCGATGAAATTCGTGTTGACGACAAACTTCACTTCGTTGAGGAACCCGCTGAAATTATGGACCGTGAGGTCAAACAACTGAAACAAAGTCGTATTCCCATCGTCAAGGTCAGATGGAATTCGCGGCGTGGTCCGGAATTCACCTGGGAACGGGAAGACCAAATGCGACTCAAATATCCTCAACTTTTCACTGATTCTACATCAAACACGACCTCGAGCTAAATTTCGGGACGAAATTCTTCTAACAGGGGGAGAATGTAACACCCGCCAAATTAGGACTAGTAATTAGTGCCTAATCATACGTTAATACATGTAATTAGTTCTGTGTTAGGCTAATTAATGTATCGAATTATATATATTGTTGAATATATACGAAAAATGCGATTTGGTTAAATCGTACGCAGCTTAAATCGAATGTATTTCGATTCAATTTAATACGTTGTAGCATGAATATTAGTATATGGTACCATATAGGATTGACCCACCTTGTCCGGGTTAGCAAGCACTAACCGGGTAAACGGACGTACTAATATTTGGGAAGACGAATGTTGATTAGGCATTCGTGGAGGCACCTCACCCGGAATTCTCTATAGGGGACCCGGCCCTCGAGTTAAGCTCAACTATGTGCTCATGGCTGTATACACGATGACTATCATTAAATTGCTGGATGCAATTCATTATTTAAATCTTGCGGTTCATACTATATTAACTGATTTCAAACCTGTGAGCTCACCAGCTTTTAGCTGACCTTTTAGCATGTATCGCAGGTACCAAGCAGTAGGATGTTTCTGCTTCAGGACTTTTAGCTCGAGTCAGCATACAGACGATTGAGATTTTCTTGCATTAGTATATTTTGTACAAGTACTTATGTACTGAAATCTCCTTTTACTTAAACTCGAGCTATGTAAAGCTTTAAATGTTGTAAACATTTCAATTATCAATATATTTTGTTAAAACGACGCATATAGAGTCGTTTACTATATATCTTTGTGCTTTGTTATTGATTAGTAACACCCAAATCAAGCTTCCGCAAATCATTAAATTTGGGGGTGTTACACATAAGTAATAACAAATTGCTAAGTACATTTCCAAATTTTAAACAAAAAATGGAAATGTAGGCTTTAAAATATGAATAAATCCGCAATTTATTTTAAACTAAACCTAGGCCTAACCAATCCTCAATCCGCAATTTTCGCAACCATAAGTGTCTAACCTATTCCAAGGGTATTAAAGCAATAAAGATACTAGTGTTTAATCTAAGTAAACTCGTCATTTCAAACAACTAGCAAATATTTTTACTTTCTGATGATCCCAGCTAGAGATCTTAGTATGTATTACTTTGATTGATTATTAATAAGCTTGCGGAATAGTTTATTAATAACTTGAAGAACAAACTTGTATATAACAGAATATCTAACCAAAAGCTTCAATATTATTAACAATAATACGAACACACAATTTGTGTTAGGGTTTACAACCTTGAAGCTAATAACTAGAATGAATTCGTCACCTCTAGGGTTTTACAGGATCTCTATTTATAACATATAGAGTCCTTTACAGAATCAAACTATTATGGAATCATATCTATTCCATAATTCTCTCTATTCAACTATATCTAACCAACAGTGGTTATCTATATCACTAACAGGGGTAGTACTCGTATATTATCAATAGTGGTTGAGTACTTAATACAAAATACAAACTACACACTAACAGTGGCACTGTTAGACAAACTACTTGACAGCGGCAGCTACTAACTAGCAGTGGCAACTACTAACAGTGGTAGTACTTCTAACAACGGCACAATACTTGTATTCTGAGCAAATCTAGCAGTGTCTCAGTTCTCAACAATCTCCCCCTAAACTTGATCATTCAGAGTAATGATTCAAGTTTCAATCCTTCTTTTCTTCTTCTATCTCCTTCATCGTTTGCCTCTTATGCAGTTGATTGAACACCATGTATAAAGCTCTGTAAGCTCCTTCAGTAATGATGGTTGTAGATAACTTCAAATCAACCAATCTATTCAGCAGCCCTGTTCCCAGCACATAGTGTCGATTATCAAACATGTAGATCACCTGCCCATTGTTAAATACTACCATGTGTACTCCAGCTCTGGCAAAATATCTCCAGGTTATAACCCTTTGATGACAGTGAAAGAATAAGTGATACATGCTTGCTGGTTCAAACATGCTTTGCAATAACTCCATCATTTGTCTTTCAATCACAGCCTCAGAGTTCTTTCTATTCCTGATTCTGCTCACTTGATACAACTCCATAAGATCATCTCTTGTACAGATTCTGAGCAAATCAATCATACTCCCAACATGGTCATCAAATCCTCTTTCCCTTTCAATCTTGATCTCAAGGATCATTTTTCTGAAACCATAATCAATTGCTACTCCTTCCCAATTTATAATTCTAGCCTTTCTTGGTCCTTCAGAAATCTCCTTGCTATCAGTCAGAATCTTGATTCTCTTTTTCAGCTCTGGATCAAATCTTGGAATGTCAGGAATAACATTGTCTTTAGAAATCTGATTTTTCCATGAATTTCTTCTGACTTCATTCTGCTTATCCTCTAAGGCTTTCTCTGCTGCCTCAGCAGCTGCTTTTTCTCTTCTTTCTTCTTCTTCTTTCAAAAACTTTACCATTTCCCTATCTGCCTTTTCTTTCTTCTCCTTGATCAATGCATTCAAATGCCTATTCTCTTCCAATTTCTTGGTCCACTCATCATCTCTTCCCATATACCTATCATATGCCTGTTCCAGCTTCTGCATATTCCATCCTTTAACAATTTTAGCTGGGGCATAATTATCAGACAGAGCATTGATCATTTGTCTTCTCCTTTCAGCATATGGTAAAGGTTTACTCCTCTTCTTGGCTAATTCCTCTTGCTTTTTCTTTCTAGCCCTTTCCTCATTTGACCTTTTCATCAACAAAAATCCAGAAGATAACTCTTCCTCTTCATTACCTTTCTTCTTCTTTAAATAATCATGAACTCTCTGAGCAGGAAGCTTTAATCCTTGTGCAGTCTTTTCTTTAACAATCTCTGCAGCTTTCTGTGTAATAGTCACTACACTCAGATCATCCAAAATCATTTTAACATCATCACCCTCTTCTTCAGCTTTAGCTTCTGCAGCTCTCCTTATCAACCTTTCCCTTTCTTCTACTTGCATCCTTAGCATATCATGAGACTCAAGATGAGGTTCTTTAATTTCTTTCACTTTTGATTTTTCTTTTAACTTTCCTTTACCTTTGTCTTTTGGATCAATCACAGGCAATTTAGACTCAGGCTTGAGTGGTGAAGTTGGTTCTCTTATTGTAACAGGTACCTCTCTTGGTCTTGTTGTTGTGGTAGTTGTGGCAGGGGTTGATATGACAGCAGTGGTGATTGGTGTATCAACAGTGGTAGGTGTTGGTGTACTAACAGGGGTAGATGTAACAGTGGTAGTGTTAGTGTTGACAGTGGTTGAAATTGTGACAGCAGTGGTAGAAGTTTTGACAGGGGATAAAGTATTAGTTGGCCTTCTTCTGGGAATAGATTTCTTTCTTGTAAAGGTCTGCAACTTCTTCTCTTCATCAATTGACTTTGATTGCTCCCCCTTAATCTCAACTTCTCCTTCTTTCATCTCTTTTTCAACATCATCAACCACCTCATACACTGGCCTATCACTGAAACTGACTCTTTTCTTATTTTCCAGGTTAGCACCCATCACATCCCAAAAATATAATCTAAGTGCAGCTTTCTCAGGCAACCCTTTATTCAATGGAAATACCTGATAAACTGTTTCATCTGTTTCATCAGTCTGCTCTGCTCCTGCACCATCACTTGTATTAACATTTTCAGAAGAATCTTCACCAGTATATACCACCATTCTTCTGTCATCTGCAGCATTTACCATCTCATCATCTAAACTTTCATGTATCACATAATCAGAGACATTGAGCTCCTCCTCAGCCTTATCCCTGCTCTGCACATAATCATCATCTTTATCATCAAACACTAACTCCACAGTGTCTTCTGATTGTGCCTCATTATGCTCACATATATCCATCTCAACTGTATTATCATCAAGCTCAAGCACCTCTGTAGCTGCAGAATCATCATGCATCTCATCAATATTTATCATTGCTCCACTCATATCATCATGAGGTCCATGTGAATCATCATCATCATCATCATCACCTGCTTTTCTTGAACCATCATCTTCAGGCATATTATCATCATCTGCTTTCTTCTCCCCCTTGCCTGAAGATTCCTTTAACTTATTCGCAGGTAGAAGAATATTGTTGACAGCCTCCTCAAGCATTACCAATCTATTCTGCACATCAAGCAACTCTGCCTTCTGATGATCAATGATCTCCTTCTGCTTAGCAATTAACTCATCCTGAGCTTGAATTTTCTGTTGAGCCTCTTTTCTGTAAGCCATTTCCCTCTCATATTTGCTCCACAGTTTATTGATATCATGTACAAGATAGGAAATCGTCAATTCATCAGTATCACCAGGCTCATCAACATTAGAGTGTGACCTCTTAGTTGAATCCTTGCCCACATCTGCCACTGCAGATGTCCCTTGATTATTGGTACTGGGACCTACATTTGAATCATCACCCATAGGTTCATCAAACATAGTTGCCTTTGGTTGGGTCTGATTAATGTTACCACTATCCTGCCATGCCAGTGGGCTAGAAACAGTAGTGGCAGCCCTTCCAGAATGAACATTTTCATCAAGTATGTTCACCTGTTGTGTTGGGACAGTTGACTGAGACTGTGGAGAAACAGGAATCTCCATAGCCTGTGTAGCCTTCTTGGATTTCTTGGCTTTAGATTGGGTAGGCTGTTTGTTCCCTTGTTTTCTTTTGATGCCACCTCCTGATGTGTGTTCAGAACCAACTTGTGTTGTTGGTCTGTCATCATTTGGTCCAGATGGTGTTGGTAATACACCACCAGTGGCAGAAGGAGTAACTAGCATTGTAGAAAATAATGCAGTTTCCTTCTTAGAAAAAGCATTCTGATACTGATTCATAGCCTTAATAGTCCTCAAAGATAGAGTAGAACTAACAATCACACTATCCTCTGCTGGCAGATTTGACAATTGATTATTCAATAAAAGCTGAACAAATCTAGGGTACATAACGAATGTATCACCCTTTACATTCCTAACCATATTATCTAAGATAAATCTAGATATATTAAATTTAATACCCTGTGCCAAGCAGATAATAGGATATGCAATTGTAGAACTAAATTCATTAAAACTAGTTCTCTTTTGAGACAAACATACCAGAAAAGTATGAATGTAGAACTTCCATTGAGGACAAAACCATGACTTCAAGAAAGTATATTCTGATCTTGTCTTTCCTGAACCTTCATACCCCATATCCATAATGCCTTTAAACAAATCTTCTCTCGATAATTCCAGAATTCCACCTTCATCATCAAACTGTAAAAGCTCTCTTAGAACAATCTAAGTAACCATTACCTTCTTACCCTTGACAGTGGAATGAATGTGAGTAATGCCATTAACATTCCCTTCCTTTGCATTCTGCCAGAATTCTTGAATATGCGATCGAATTAATCGTGGACAAACAGTAAGGGCATGTGTAACTGGACAATTACTCAAGAAATCAATAATAGGGTGAAAATACTCATCGGCAAGTTCTTTATTCAAGAAAGCCCTCATATTGTGTTCAGAATGAACACTTAGCGTAGAATGATCAGAATCAGATGACAATGAAGATGCCATTGATGTAATTGATGAACAAACGAAGAGTGAATTACAATAAACAACTCAAAGCGAGAGCGATTATTGAAGGGTTTTGAAAATTTTGAAAGCGTAATTGAAAAAGTGAAGTATTTGAGTATTTATTTGATGACAGTGCCAAGCCCTAAAAATAGAACTAGCAGTGGCACTGCTGGTTATACCCAACAGGGGCACAATTTACAAACAAACCCAACAGGGGTACCTCACTTGGTCAATTTATAGTCAACCCTTTCTAACCATCTAACAAAGCTAGCAGCGGCTGATAGTCTAGCAGGGGCATCCGACAAAGGAAACGCCAACTTAGAACTAACAGGGGCATAAACTTAACTTAGTTAGACAACGAATTTTTTTTTTTTTTTTTTTTTTTTTTTTTAACCAAAAAATAAGAAGAAACAAATAAAACATTAAATTCCAGCTCAAGTGATGTCTCTTGACAGTGGCTGAAACCTGCAATATTAAACTAAGAAAAACAACTAGCAGGGGTTAAATTACACACATATACAGCAGGGGTTTAAAATACATTGACAGTGGCAAAGGTAAACTAACAGTGGCACCATCTGTTATCATGATGAAGCTAACAGTGGCAACACCTGACCCTGTCACATACAATATATTTTACCCCTGTTAGTATCAAATCCAGACTAAAACACTACGTGAGATTGATCATACCAATATTAGTTATCAAAAATGTAAATCTTTCTACATCAAATGCTTTTGTAAAAAGATCTGCAAGTTGATTATCAGTATGAATTTTAAAAATATGAATCAATCTTTTATCATAACAATCTCGTATAAAATGATATCTGATCTCAATGTGTTTGGTTTTTGAATGCTTAACTGGATTCTGAATGATACTAATAGCAGAAGTATTATCAATATAAATAGGAGTGTTCATGAAAGTCAAACCATAATCCAGCATTTGATTCTGAATCCAAAGAACCTGTGCACAGCAACTTGATGCTGCAACATATTCTGCTTCTGCTGTAGAAGTGGAAACCGTGGTCTGCTTTTTACATTGCCATGACACTAATCTATTTCCAAGAAATTGACATCCTCCACTGGTGGATTTTCGATCCATGTTCTCACCACCATAGTCACTATCTGTGAAAGCCTTAAGCTTAAAATCTGATCCTTTAGCATACCAAAGTCCCAAATCAGGTTGACCTTTCAAGTATCTAAAGATCCGTTTCACAGCATACATGTGTGACTGCTTTGGATTGGTTTGATACCTAGCACAAAGACACACTGCAAACATAATGTCAGGTCTAGATGAAGTTAAATACATCAAAGAACCAATCATTGACCTGTACAAGTGCACATCTACTTCTTCTCCATCAGGATCAGAAGTAAGATGTTTGTGTTCCTCCATAGGAGTGCTAGCTATCTTCCCATCTTTATAACCAAATTTATTCAGAATATCCTGCACATACTTTCCTTGGTTAATAAAGATTCCATCTGACTTCTGTTTAACCTGCAATCCTAAAAAGAAAGTGAGTTCACCCATGGAACTCATCTTGAATTTCTTATGCATTAAACTCTCAAACTCTCTGCACAATGAGTCCCTAGTTGAACCAAAAATAATATCATCAACATAAACCTGTACCAACAATATATCTCTCTGAACCCTCTTGGTAAACAAAGTCTTGTCAATAGTACCTCTCTTGAATCCATTCTTGAGAAGATACTCGGATAGTGTATCATACCAAGCTCTTGGTGCTTGATGTAGCCCATACAATGCTTTCTTCAATCTGCACACTCTATCTGGATATGTTGGATCTTCAAACCCTGGTGGTTGGCATACATACACCTCATCATCAATTAGACCATGAAGAAAAGCACTCTTCACATCCATTTGATAAACTTTGAAATCCTGATAAGATGCATAAGCTAAAAATAACCTAATAGCTTCTATTCTAGCAACAGGAGCAAAAACATCATCATAATCTATGCCTTCTTCCTGTGTATACCCTTGTGCTACCAGCCTTGCTTTATTCTTTATCACTATACCTCTTTCATCTCTCTTGTTCTTGAAGATCCACCTTGTGCCTATAGCCCTCTTTCCTTTTGGTAGATCAACCAAATCCCATACATCTTGCAGTTTAAACTGCAACAATTCTTCTTGCATTGACTCTATCCAACTTGGATCTTTGAGAGCTTCCACTGCCTTCTTTGGTTCCATCTAAGAAAGAAAACAAACATATAATGAAGTATGTAAATCTTCTTCTCTTACCTTTGACTGCTGTCTGGTCAGAACAGATGAATTAATATCACCAATGACCAAATCCAAAGAATGATCTTTGTGAACCAGATACTTAGATGTTGATGTATCAAGCAGTTCTCTTTCCAAATTTGAACCCAAAAGATTATCCATTTCAGATTCTGAGTAAGAATCTCTTTCTTCTCTTTCTTGTGAAGGCTTTGGAGTTGCTTCAGAATCTGACAAAGAAGTCCTTTCCAAAACTTGAAATGGAGGACTTTGTTCAACAAATTTTGGAGAATCGGGCTCTCCTTCTGAATCATGCTCTGAAACTATATGAGAACCCTTTGAAGTAAATGGTTGATTTTCTGTTGGAATTGAACCATCTTCATCCTTTGAACCATTTTTGCTACTTGACCCACTTGAATCATCTGAAGGTTCATCTTGCTCTAACTGGAATGCTTCTGGAGGATCTGGAGACCAAATAGGAAACAATACATACTGCAAGTCATCCTTTTTAGTCTGACTTGTGCTTGAAAGCCCATCTTTACCTGCATCATTACCTGCATCTGCACCTGCATCTGTATCTGCACTAATAGACAAATCTGGATATCTAAAAGCATAGGTTAGTGCATCAATATCAAACAAAACTTCTGGACCTTTTCCTTCTACATTTGATGTATGTTCATTAAAGGTCACATCCATGGTCTCATCTATGATCCTAGTCCTTTTGTTAAATACTCTATAAGCCTTGCTTTGAATAGAGTATCCAACAAATACACCCTCATCTACCTTACTCTAAAACTTACCAAGATGATCTCTGGTATTTAAGACAGTACAAGGACATCCAAATGGTTTTAAAAAGCTAACCAAAGGTTTTCTCTTAAAGAATAACTCATAGGGTGTCTTGTTATGAGGTTTAATAATCAAAATCCTATTCAAAACATAACAAGCAGTGCTAACTGCCTCTGCCCAAAAGGACATTGGAAGTTTAGCATCTGCTAGCATGCTTCTAGCAGCCTCAATTAGTGTCCTATTCCTCCTCTCAGCTACTCCATTTTGTTGTGGAGTCCTAGGTGCACTATACTGTCTTTCTATACCTTTATCCTCACAGAACTTATTCATCTCATGATTCTTAAATTCTGTCCCATTATCACACCTGATGATCTTAACCTTTTGATTAGTTGAATTCTCAATCCTAGTTATGAATGATCTAAGTATTTCACCTGTCTCATCCTTAGTCCTAAGAAAGAACACCCAACTCATTCTAGAGTAATCATCAGTTATTACCAAACAGTAAGATTTCTTCCCTTGACTAGCTACATTGGTAGGGCCAAACAAATCCATATGTAACAGGTGTAAGGGAGTGGTATTGGTATTCACAAGCTTGGTCTTATAAGAGGTCTTGTGTTGCTTGCCTTTGAGACATGCTACACAGTGGTCACTACATTCAAATAACTTTTCAGGTAAGCCTCTCACTAGCTTATTCCTAACAAGTTTATTCATGGTCTTGAAATTCAAGTGACACATCCTCCTATGCCATAGTTCAGATTCAGATACAGTAGCTTTAGAAATGAGACAGTTAACATTTTGAGATTCCATCTTGTTTAAATCACTACAGTATACATTATCCTTTCTTGGAACTCTCATTAAAATCTTATCTTCAGGTATTTTGAGTTTTTCAGAAAGTATAAGGCATTCTGTGTCAGTGAAATATACAGGATTTTGCTTATCTGTGATTTGACTCACACTAAGCAAATTGTATCTCAATTTCTCAACATAATAAACATCATTGAAAGTGAGCTTACTGCTTTTTACCTTACCTTTACCTGTGATTTTACCTCCTTTAGGATTGCTTCCAAATGCTACATCTCCTCCATCAAACGCTTTAAAGTCCTGTAGCTTTTTCCTGTCTCCAGTCATGTGTCTTGAACAGCCAGAATCAATATGCCATAAGCTTGGTGGCTTGCCCTGCACATATATGAGAAAAACAATTAGTTTTTCTTGGGAACCCAAACCAATTTGGCTTTGGGTTTCCCATGAGCACCTTTGACATCAACCCTTTTGACAGTGATTGATCTCAGTGCTGCATTGGTTTTGGACACTTCAGATTTACACTCATTTTTATGTCTCCAAAAACAATCAATTTTTGACCTAACAGGGGCAATAAGCTTAACAGTGGTCACTTTCAAATTGGTATTGATAAGCCTGGCAGTGGTAGCTCTACTTGGTGTAAACATTCTTTTGGAATGCTTAACACTAGTAGAGGTAGCATGCCTAGCAGTGGTCAAGCCTTCCCCTGTTCTGTTCATGCCTCTGTTAGCCTTATACAGTGGCACTGCTGCATCATTAACAGTGGTTGCAGCCTTGCCTCTGTTTGGCTTGTTTTTCAACAATGGACTTGTACCTCTGTTCCTATTATTATTAGGATTGAAGTAGCAGTCCTGTTGAGTATGGTTGTACCTGCCACATATATAACATGCCTTTCTTTTCATACATTCAAACCCATTACCCAACCTTTGTGAAACCAATTGGTTCCAATTTCTCTGATTACCCCTGGAAATGGATCTATTTGCATTATTTGCAGAAATTAAATCAGACCTGTTTGATTTACATGCACACTTTTCACATTCAGATTTATCTTTTGACTTATCTTTTGATTCAGGATAAACTCTTTTGTGCACATAACCTAGACCAGATCTAGATTTATTGGATTTTCTAACTTGATCTAACTGAGCCTTTGCCTTCTCAACAAACATCTTTTTACCCTCTTCTAGTTTAGTACTATTTAGTTCAGAAACTAGACCAGTAATAGGCTTAACACAATCATCCACAGAATTACCACTAGATGAGCTATCACTATCACTCTCATCTTCCTCAGTCCAATCAGATACCTCAACTTTATCAAAATTCACATTATCAGCACAATTAACAACTGGATCTACCTTTTTAACCTCCTCAGACACACCTACCTTAAGTTTTTCTAAGTCAAACTCAAGCTTAGATGGGAAGTAAGTATGATTATAAGGTTGGGGTACAGCATTAAGGTTGTAACCTAATCCAAGTTTTAATTTATCATGAATTTGAGACTTGATTAAGTTTTGAACACCTTTTGAAGCATTTTCCAATTCATCAACTTTCAATTTTATTGACTCTTTATCAGAAATTGCCTCAGCCAACTTTGCACTTAGCATATCAACTTTTGTTTGTAAAGCTTTCTTTTCCCAATTCAGATATTTAATATCTAAGTGAAATTGTGATTCATTCTTTTCAAAAGCTTTTATCTGTCTTTCTAAGTTTTCAATGGCTAAAGTTGAATGTTGACTCTTTTCCACACAAGCTTTTAATTCATTACACACAACCAGATTATGATCCCTATAAAATTTAACCATTTTCTTACATGCAGGAAAACATAATTTAGATTGTACCTCATATGGAATGTCTGAAGGCTCTGGTTCTTCTGTGACAGCCATCAAAGCTTGATTCTGAACTACAAGCTCTTCTTGGTCACTCCAGTCAAATCCTCCCATCCCATCTTGTGCAACCAATGAATCAGAAGTGGTGTTCTGAACAGGTACCAATCTTCTTTGTGGAGCAGAACTATTTCTCATAATACCATTCTGAGATCCTCCAGCCTGTGTGCTCTTGCATTCTCTAGCAAAGTGTCCCATCTTGTGACAGTTGAAGCACTCCACCTTGCTCTTGTCAAATCCAGCTACACCATCTCTCTTGTAAGTGAAGTTTCTGTTCCCAGACCTCTGCATAAACCTTTTTGCCCGGATAGTAATCATAGCCATCTGCCATCTCAAATCCATCTCTTCAAGATCTTCTTCATTAACCTGTTCCAAATCCTCTGTTGTTAATGATGAATTAACATGACTCGCAAAGAAGGCTTCCAAGATATTATCATTAGCACCAGATGTGCTACAGCTACCAGATTCACCAACAGACACAAAAGCAGCATTGTTAGAGCTACTATTGGACTGTTTCAGAGCCATCACCTCAGGCTCAAAGTTCCTCAGATCATTGTATAGATCTTCAATCTCCTTTTCTTCAAGATCTGCACTTTGTCTAAGTCCCACAATATACATATTCCAATCTGTGCCTAATGATCTTAGAAACTTCCTATTCAAATCATCTTTATCAACCTTAACATTGTGATTCTCAAGATCACCCACAAGCTTTTGAAATCTATCAAAAGTCTGAGTCAGAGTTTCAGACTTTACACCTGCAAAGTTTTCAAACTGTTGTTTGAGAAGAGATCTCTTATTCTTCTTGGTGTTATCATTACCACCAAATCTCTTAACAATTGCTTGCATAAGAACCTGAGCATCTTCACAGTTTTCAAACTTCCTTTGATACTCATTAGGAATAGACAAAAGTAGAGTACTTAATGCCTTCCACTATGTTGCTCTTTCTTTTCTCTCTGCATCAGTCTTTGGTGGTGGTCTTTCTTCCTTTTTACCATCTGCATCCTTAGTATAAACTGGTCCATTAGTAACCACCTCCCACATCATATAATCAGTCAGCAACATGTATTGTCTGATCCTAGTCTGCCATAGCTCAAACTCATCGGGTTTGAGCATGGGGATTTTTGTAGCTTGAATACCTTCCATTGTTTCAGTTGACATGTTGTTGTTTGTTGAAAAAGCTGCAAAATTTAATTACCTTCTTCAAGATCAAAGTAATACCAAGCTCTGATACCACTTGATGATCCCAGCTAGAGATCTTAGTATGTATTACTTTGATTGATTATTAATAAGCTTGCGGAATAGTTTATTAATAACTTGAAGAACAAACTTGTAACACCCGGTCAAAAAGTCAAATTTCGCGCCGATTTTAAACTTTGAATAATGACATTTTATAGTTCAAGTGAAATATTTTATTAAAAATATTTACAAAATGATATAAACAAAATTATGGATTTAAATAATAAATCTACATTTTAAACGGGTACGAAATCACGGACATTTTGTGCTGTGGTTGGAGACCACAGTACACGAGTTAGGGATCTGAGTTTTAACAAAAACCCAAACTCCCACCTCATTTCTTCATTTTCTTCTTCTTTTTCACCTACCTTTTCTCTCATCTCTCTCTCTACAACCTACCATCACCACCACCATAATCCGCCAAAAACCACCGTCAAACGACCTCCAATCTCAAAGCTCCTTTAGGGAAAAACGATCACCACGCAACGATCTACAATCCTATCTTTTCGGATTCTCCTCGCGCGGATTTGTAAGTTTCCGACAATTCTCGAAATCTCTGAAAACCTTGTTATTTTGCTTGTTTGCGGTTTAGATAAGCTTAAAATACTTAGTTACGGGTTGGGTAAAAGAATCAGACTCAACGGAGGCCGGAAAACTCGTTTTCGGCTCAAACTCCGGCGATCAGATCGCTACGTCGCAGAGACCAAAAACAGTGCTGCGACGTCGCAGCCGACGTCGCAGCCAACGTCGCAAAAACATCTCAACGTCGCATGATGCGACGTAACACCCTACGTCGCAGTAAATCTTAAACGTCGCACATTGCGACGTAACACACAACGTCGCATTAAATTGCGACGTCGCACATAGCGACGCACGACCCTACGTCGCAGCTGACGTCGCATCTGACGTCGCATCTGACGTCGCAGAACCTTAAAAACCTATGTTTTTCACTAAGTATTGACAACCAAATTTTACCACTCGATTTTACCCGAATTTGGATTCCGAACACGTTTTCTTTAAAGTAAAGTAGTAGAAATAAAAATTTTCCAAGCTGACCTGGCAGCTCGACCCCAGCCAGGGGCTCTGCCCCTTGGACCCCGCCAGGGGCTGCCGCCCCTTAGACCCCGCTACCAGGGGCGCTGCCCACGGACCCCCGTACACAATTCCCAGACTTCAGCAACAAATGCACACATGAACAACTCGCTTAGACAAACTGATTTGTCTCATACTTATATAACCTCACGTGTTTAGGACACTAGAAGGTTACCATTCGGACGTCGCGCGTATCATCGTATCGCTAACAACTCACAGGTGAGTTTCATAGCCCCACTCTTTCAACTGTTTTACTGTTTTTGGGGTGAAACACATGCACAACAACTGTTTTCGGATTATATTAATAATCTTTTATAATTCACAATCAATTATATTACTGTATGTAATACAAATGTGTAATACTTAGGAATTACACCCAACACGTCGTTTTGGAACAATATCAAGACCTAATCTAGATAGGTCACAATCGTACACTATCAGATTGTTGGAAAACAATTACCTAGACATAACTTGATATAGTTAGTACTATTCATTGGCCATATTGTCGCGGGACAATATTATCCAATACATTAGAACTAGTTAGTTCTACCTACACTAGATGATATAGATACAATTACAGGATTAGTTGCTCTTTTAGGAACTAATATTTTCAATACAATTCAGGAACCTCAATATACTTGCTAGGCTTTAGGCTAGAAGTATACGATAACATAATATGTTAGTATAGATTCTTCATACTAATACAATTCAACTAGGTAATGAGCATTCATACCTAGGACCAACGTACTACTTAATATCTAAATATTTGCTTATACGTATTTAGATAAAATCAATTATTTTCATGCGTGTCATGATTGTTACTTACGTTTGCTCATTCGACAAACATATATATATATATATATATATATATATATATATATATATATATATATATATCTACATGTTTAGATATTATCATTAGCACTTGGTGCTAACTTCAATAGTATTTATGTATATTAGTATACATACAATCATACACACATTCAAGCCTGACGCGTCGTTGTACGGTCGGCTCTTATTTGCAATAGCTAGTATGTCGTTGTACTGCTGGCTCTACATTTCAACTATGCTCTCGAGCACTTCATAAACGATGCCGCGGTATTGCAGCGGGCACAAAACGATACCACGGTAAAGTGGGTACAAAACGATGCCACGGTATTGCAGTGGGCACAACTTCAATCAAACAAGTCGTTGTAACTTGTATAACTTCAATCAAACAAGTCGTTGTAACTTGTATAAATTCAATCAAACAAGTCGTTGTAACTTGTATCAATTTAAGACAAACAAGTCTAAGTAACTTGTAACAGTGCAATCAACCAAAATCGGGGTATTTTGGACATTAAGTTAGACTTTTACACATTGGTGTTATAAACTTCAACGTATTACATATCAAAAATCACTGATTTTGGAAACAACTTTTCAAAACATAAATTGTTTTATTACTTTATGTTTTCAACTAACCTTCCTATGAACTCACCAGCTTTATAGCTGACCTGTTTTAGCATGTGGTCTCAGGTTGCCCAGCAGGATTAGGATTGCTTCAAGGCTTAATTAGCCCGAGTCGCATATTTTCAAACCATTGGGACTGCTCTGCATCTACTTTAGCATTTTCAAATTTTGTACTTGGAAATCACTGTTAAACTTATAACGTTGTAAACGTTCTATTTTGGAAATGTATAATTATTTTCAAACGTCTCATTTAGAGTCGTTCATTATGTATCTTATGCTGTGATATTTGATTTAGTGACACCCGACCCGACAGCTTCCGCAAACCGAAATTTGAGGGTGTCACAGATTGGTATCAGAGCCTAAGGTTGTAGTGAACTAGGTTGCATTTAGTGGGCCTAGACTATGACCGTTAGGCAGTATTCCTCGTTAGGTATGACTGATTCAGGAATTACATCATACGAGTTTAATTTAACATAGCGTAGCTAACTATGTACAATTAAATAAAGATGATGTAAGATCTGAAAGGGGTTATACTGAATTGGGAATGCGTAGTTGACTCTGATTTCATTTTATGTGCTAGACATCCTAGGCTATTATATGTACTGTAGGTATATATGAATAGGCCTTACGTGTGTACTACTATTACATACCTATATAAATATATATTGAGTATATATATACAAATTTATTTCCGCTGTATCATCATACTTTCGTGAAGAGGCATATCGCCGTCTTCCTAGCTATCACGACTCGACACTTTTCTCCTTATGTATGCATAGGAGGATATCACATATATCACTGAATCTCGGGAAGGAGGTACAACCGTATTTAATGGGAATGGAAACCCACACATGCTAAACGTCCACGAAACTTAAAACAGATTTAAAACTTTTCAACCATAACCGTATGGATTGCAATTGGATTAGTGTTAACTAAGTCCACAATAAATTAATTATTTCAATCATTACTTGATCATTTAGATCAATTGATTCAACACCTCAGTGCGTTGGGCACTCACAGTCTAGCCTCTGTGCTACATTTGGGAAAACACATAACTTCAACCCACATTTGGCCTTAGGGCTACAATCAAACAACACACGGCACGTGGTGCTGCAATCACACGGTATATTGATACTGCCATTTGGGCACGTTAGTGCAATCCTCATAGTATGTCGATACTACAAATTATAGCATGTTGATGCTACACTCATAGTACATGGGTACTACAATTTCAATGCCGCGGGCACTTCATTACAGCACGTGGTGCTGCGTTTCATGGTACTTTGGTACTACAATTACAAAACACTAGTATCTCAATTACTGTGCTGATAGCACTGCATTATAGCACTAGGTGCTACTTCAATTATACATGTAGACTTGTTATAGTTGCATGTACGACTTACATATATACATATACACTTACTTAACTGGGCACGAGGTGCCACACCTGACTTTTATTATGAACGTATACTGGTATAGTTACGTGTACACCATATATGTATATACGACCAATTAAGCATGTAATGCTTTAATCAATAAATACACAATGATGTAACCACACACATGGGTTGTGTTGGTGGACCCTGCTTCAACACCACCGAGGACACTGTAGTTGTCACATACACAGGCATGAATGGCCGTACGATATTCTAGTACTACGATATAGTCCATTGGACTACTCACAACAACATAATCTTGGATTGACTACATAGAAAACACAATTTGATCATGGAACGACCGCAACTAGAAACTACAACTCAACTGGTCACAACACTCGAAAAACATGAGATTCATGATAACTTAACTAAAGAAAACTAAACAACGGTTACTTAAACTGTTGTACCAACAATACAAAAGGGCAGTGATGCGCCTGCCACCTACAATATCAAAAACTTCAACGTCAAGGATCGTAAGATCCCGTGTATCATAAATTCCAACTCAAGTTAACTACTTATGTCATTGTAATAATCATCATCTTTGATTAAAGATCTCACACTTTGTCATTTCATTCTTGTTCAAGAATCATGCCTCCTAAACGACCAACTTTCACTCGAGCTGAGCAAGATCAAATCATTAATCAAGCAGTGACTGCGACCCTAGCTGCTCAGAACCAAGTAAAGCCTTGCACTTTTAGGGATTTCCTGAGGTGCGAACCCCCAAACTTCGTCGGGACTGAAGGAGCTGTCGGATTAATTCGATGGTTCGAGAGAATGGAATCTATTTTCCACATGTGCAACTGCCCCGACGACTGCAAAGTCTTGTACGCCACATATACCCTCCAGGATGATGCCTCTACCTGGTGGAATTTTCACGCCCAAAATATAGGAATCGACACTGCTCACGAACTTCCGTGGGAAGACCTGAAACAAATCTTGAAGGACAAGTATTGCCCCATCGAAGTACTTCACAAACTTGAGGACGAACTTTGGTATCTCACCGTAAAAGACAACGACATCGAAACATATACCAATCGTTTCCAACAACTAGCATCCCTTTGTCCAAACATAGTAAACCCTGAAAACAAACGAATCGGGAGGTACATTGGGGGACTCCCGTTACTAATTGAGGGAATGGTCACCGCCTCTAAACCCACTACTATTGAAGAGGCTATTCGCATGGCCCACAGACTCATGGCACAGGTGGTTCGACGCGGGCCACCTGCGACAGAAAACAATCAAGAAAAAGGGAATGGAAGTTCCAGCTCTAGCCAAAATCCAACGAATCAACCTGAAACCTTGAGGTCCTACGCTGCTGAACCCAACGACAGACAAGGCTATGCGGGTAACAAACCATTTTGTCACGGCTGCAAACGTCATCATGACGGATTTTGCGGATTACCCTGCGAAAGATGCCAACGATATGGTCACGTAATCCGGGACTGCAGAGTTCCCGCCAATCCCGACTCTCGAAGGATATGCTTCAAATGTAAGGAACCTGGACACTATAAGCAGGATTGCCCAAAACGGAAGCGTAAGCTTCAACAAATCGGTTCCGAGTGAACCATACCACTTTCCAACAATAATGTAAGTACAACCTCCCTCGCAAATTATAACCTTTCACTTCTGGTTTACACTGAATGTGTACTTTTCATTTCCGATATCAATTTTATCAATTTAATGCTAGATGCACCATAGGGCTAGTTGCCTTAGACCACGTAAAACTAAAAGTTTGCTTTCAACAGACTAACCGGCTGAACATTCACCAACTACTTAGTCCTGATAGGACTATTCACTAAACGGTCACTATGTGACAAATATCTAGTCCCGAATGGACTACGACGTAAACGGTTATCTAGCAATCACAAAATAATCATACACCCGACAAACAATATGGTCAGAATGTGACCACAACGATTAAACATGATGCGGTCATGGAGTGACTGCTATTCAACCTCGTTATAGACATCATGTGTCTGCAATCTATTCGACAAATACCTCGTACGTGCATTGCTCCCCAGACCAGGCGCAACCCTGACATCACTTTAAATTTCGGGACGAAATTTTCTTAACAGGGGGAGAATGTAACACCCGGTCAAAAAGTCAAATTTCGCGCCGATTTTAAACTTTGAATAATGACATTTTATAGTTCAAGTGAAATATTTTATTAAAAATATTTACAAAATGATATAAACAAAATTATGGATTTAAATAATAAATCTACATTTTAAACGGGTACGAAATCACGGACATTTTGTGCTGTGGTTGGAGACCACAGTACACGAGTTAGGGATCTGAGTTTTAACAAAAACCCAAACTCCCACCTCATTTCTTCATTTTCTTCTTCTTTTTCACCTACCTTTTCTCTCATCTCTCTCTCTACAACCTACCACCACCACCACCATAATCCGCCAAAAACCACCGTCAAACGACCTCCAATCTCAAAGCTCCTTTAGGGAAAAACGATCACCACGCAACGATCTACAATCCTATCTTTTCGGATTCTCCTCGCGCGGATTTGTAAGTTTTCGACAATTCTCGGAATCTCTGAAAACCTTGTTATTTTGCTTGTTTGCGGTTTAGATAAGCTTAAAATACTTAGTTACGGGTTGGGTAAAAGAATCAGACTCAACGGAGGCCGGAAAACTCGTTTTCGGCTCAAACTCCGACGATCAGATCGCTACGTCGCAGAGACCAAAAACAGTGCTGCGACGTCGCAGCCGACGTCGCAGCCAACGTCGCAAAAACATCTCAACGTCGCATGATGCGACGTAACACCCTACGTCGCAGTAAATCTTAAACGTCGCACATTGCGACGTAACACACAACGTCGCATTAAATTGCGACGTCGCACATAGCGACGCACGACCCTACGTCGCAGCTGACGTCGCATCTGACGTCGCATCTGACGTCGCAGAACCTTAAAAACCTATGTTTTTCACTAAGTATTGACAACCAAATTTTACCACTCGATTTTACCCGAATTTGGATTCCGAACACGTTTTCTTTAAAGTAAAGTAGTAGAAATAAAAATTTTCCAAGCTGACCTGGCAGCTCGACCCCAGCCAGGGGCTCTGCCCCTTGGACCCCGCCAGGGGCTGCCGCCCCTTAGACCCCGCTACCAGGGGCGCTGCCCACGGACCCCCGTACACAATTCCCAGACTTCAGCAACAAATGCACACATGAACAACTCGCTTAGACAAACTGATTTGTCTCATACTTATATAACCTCACGTGTTTAGGACACTAGAAGGTTACCATTCGGACGTCGCGCGTATCATCGTATCGCTAACAACTCACAGGTGAGTTTCATAGCCCCACTCTTTCAACTGTTTTACTGTTTTTGGGGTGAAACACATGCACAACAACTGTTTTCGGATTATATTAATAATCTTTTATAATTCACAATCAATTATATTACTGTATGTAATACAAATGTGTAATACTTAGGAATTACACCCAACACGTCGTTTTGGAACAATATCAAGACCTAATCTAGATAGGTCACAATCGTACACTATCAGATTGTTGGAAAACAATTACCTAGACATAACTTGATATAGTTAGTACTATTCATTGGCCATATTGTCGCGGGACAATATTATCCAATACATTAGAACTAGTTAGTTCTACCTACACTAGATGATATAGATACAATTACAGGATTAGTTGCTCTTTTAGGAACTAATATTTTCAATACAATTCAGGAACCTCAATATACTTGCTAGGCTTTAGGCTAGAAGTATACGATAACATAATATGTTAGTATAGATTCTTCATACTAATACAATTCAACTAGGTAATGAGCATTCATACCTAGGACCAACGTACTACTTAATATCTAAATATTTGCTTATACGTATTTAGATAAAATCAATTATTTTCATGCGTGTCATGATTGTTACTTACGTTTGCTCATTCGACAAACATATATATATATATATATATATATATATATATATATATATATATATATATATATATATCTACATGTTTAGATATTATCATTAGCACTTGGTGCTAACTTCAATAGTATTTATGTATATTAGTATACATACAATCATACACACATTCAAGCCTGACGCGTCGTTGTACGGTCGGCTCTTATTTGCAATAGCTAGTATGTCGTTGTACTGCTGGCTCTACATTTCAACTATGCTCTCGAGCACTTCATAAACGATGCCGCGGTATTGCAGCGGGCACAAAACGATACCACGGTAAAGTGGGTACAAAACGATGCCACGGTATTGCAGTGGGCACAACTTCAATCAAACAAGTCGTTGTAACTTGTATAACTTCAATCAAACAAGTCGTTGTAACTTGTATAAATTCAATCAAACAAGTCGTTGTAACTTGTATCAATTTAAGACAAACAAGTCTAAGTAACTTGTAACAGTGCAATCAACCAAAATCGGGGTATTTTGGACATTAAGTTAGACTTTTACACATTGGTGTTATAAACTTCAACGTATTACATATCAAAAATCACTGATTTTGGAAACAACTTTTCAAAACATAAATTGTTTTATTACTTTATGTTTTCAACTAACCTTCCTATGAACTCACCAGCTTTATAGCTGACCTGTTTTAGCATGTGGTCTCAGGTTGCCCAGCAGGATTAGGATTGCTTCAAGGCTTAATTAGCCCGAGTCGCATATTTTCAAACCATTGGGACTGCTCTGCATCTACTTTAGCATTTTCAAATTTTGTACTTGGAAATCACTGTTAAACTTATAACGTTGTAAACGTTCTATTTTGGAAATGTATAATTATTTTCAAACGTCTCATTTAGAGTCGTTCATTATGTATCTTATGCTGTGATATTTGATTTAGTGACACCCGACCCGACAGCTTCCGCAAACCGAAATTTGAGGGTGTCACAAAACTTGTATATAACAGAATATCTAACCAAAAGCTTCAATATTATTAACAATAATACGAACACACAATTTGTGTTAGGTTTTACAACCTTGAAGCTAATAACTAGAATGAATTCGTCACCTCTAGGGTTTTACAGGATCTCTATTTATAACATATAGAGTCCTTTACAGAATCAAACTATTATGAAATCATATCTATTCCATAATTCTCTCTATTCAACTATATCTAACCAACAGTGGTTATCTATATCACTAACAGGGGTAGTACTCGTATATTATCAACAGTGGTTGAGTACTTAATACAAAATACAAACTACACACTAACAGTGGCACTGTTAGACAAACTACTTGACAGCGGCAGCTACTAACTAGCAGTGGCAACTACTAACAGTGGTAGTACTTCTAACAGCGGCACAATACTTGTATTCTGAGCAAATCTAGCAGTGTCTCAGTTCTCAACACTTTCATTCATGGCAACTTAATCTAAGTGAGCATGAGTTTTGCAAAAACCATGTAATTACCTCAAATATATCAAGTAAACCAAAAAGAGCATAAATTAATTTATTCATGCAAATACCATGTGGTTAAAGACACGTGTTAACTTATTCGGTTACTTTTAACAATTTTGCAAGTTTTAAAGATTTTGATAGATGAATGACGGTAGCTTATGTGTGATGGTCATATTAAAAATATTCAACACTTTATTAAATTAAAGTGGTGAATAATTAAAATAATCGAGGACCAAAAGCTAACTAAAGATTTATTGAAAATCTAAGAAACTTGCCATGATTTAATTAACACATGTACCATTTAAAAATTGAATATTTAAAATATAGTATGATACTTGGTTAATTTTAATCACAACATGCTTTCTTTAACTTTCAATAATCCTAAAGATCATTCAAAATAAACTAGCAATCATATAAACATGTTTAACAAGTCAAAACAAACTACTAGTTACCAAAAGTCAACAAATCAAGCAACTTTGACCACTTAAAGTCAACACTTGAAGATCAAAGTCACAAATCATCAAGTAATCTACTCAATCAAGCATGTAATCATGTTAAGCAACTATGCAAGAACACTTTTGAACCGTAAAACACAAGATTTCACCATGGATTTCATAGATCAAAAGTTGAAACCCTAACTTTTAAAAAGTTAATGAAGTTTAAAGATTTGAGTTAGGAATTACCTTGCAAGTGATGAAATGATGTTATGTATGCAAGAGAGATGACAAAATGAAGAACTTGAAGCTTTAAATCATCAAAAATGGTGGAGAAATGGAGGTTTTAGAAATGGTGATGGAGGCCGTGGGTTTTGGGGAAGAGGAAGGAGAGAAAATTTTGACTTTTTGACCTTTTGTTTGTTAGTGAATCCCTTCCTCTTGGTTTAAATACGTTTCGATTTAAAACGAGAAAGATACGATACGTACGATTGGTTTTCGAAAGGTTTTAAGATTTTTAATAAAGTAACCAAAAGTAAATACGAATCTTTATAAAAAGTTTTCGCGAATTAAAATTGTGTTTTAAATTGCGTGCGAAAAGTTCTTTGCGTTAAAATTAAAACGAGTTTATTTAAAACGAAATAATATTTTTGTGTACTTTAAACTTTAAAACAAATCATAATTAATTTACCAAAATTTTAAAATTAAAACTTTGTTAAATTTTTCTGAAAAGTTCGAACTTACGCAAATCGCGCGAGTTTAAAGTTTAAAGGACGTTTTCTTGAATTTTAAACGAAAGCTTTAAAACGAAAAATTAATTTAAACTAAAATTAATACTAACTAATATTAATTAACCTAGATAGGCTTAGGGTGCCTCCCAAGAGCGCTTTGTTAAAGACGAAAGCTCGTCCATATTGGACTTACTGTTTTACCGGATAGTGTCCGAGATGACACTGTTGGGTACGGTTGATGCTTTGGATAGAGACAAGGTATAGCGGGAAATAAACGTACCTCGGAGAGCTCGGATGACATAGTAAACTAAATCAGCAGGATTTATGAAATACCGATCAAATTCTGTTAAGAATTCTCGTTCTTCCTGACTGAATTGTAACAATGCATCGACAAAACGATTAAATTCCCGTTTCACCTTTTTCTGGTTTGAAATGCCATCCCTAAATCCTGTATCTAGATAAGACAGATCGTAGAGCAGTTTTGAAAGTAAATCCATAAATTTTGTTTCCTCAGAAGAATCGGGATTTCCGTAAAACTGCTTGCGTAAGTTCTTCGATATAAATCTTCTGTTGGTTAGTAAATGAGAATTTGGTTTTTTGGAATAACTGGATTAGCTGGATATGGATCTGTTTCCTTTTTGCAAAGAAAGCAGCGTCCATAGTTTCCTCAGTTGATTCAGGAAAAATAGCTCTAAGCTCATTAATTAAATAAGTAGCAGGATCAACAAAGAATGAAATATCTGCAAGAATCATGTCAGACTTGATAGGGCTTCTTTCTATCCAAAATTCAAGCTCGTCAATCAGGAACGCAACATAACGATTAATCCTAGGTTGTGAATCAGAGGGATAATAGGTGCTGACAAGTAAATCCATTAAAAGATCTAATACTGATTTTAACAATAGCTCGTCTTTTCTACCGTGGTTAGCATGAAGAAGTCTAACAATCCTATCAATCTCAACAAAGGTCTTTCTCTGCTCAAATGTAAATGGAAAATCAGATATCTTAAGATATTTCAGAAAGTTGGCATGGATATCTATCCTCCTATTGGGCTTGAGAGAATTTCCTAAGTGATGGTCTGTTTCTGATTCGGGTAGATGATCCCTAGATTCAGTGTTTAATCGGGTTGGTGTTTCTATCCTAAGTTCATTCTCAACCTGATATTGGAGACGCTTTTCCTCAACAACACTTGAATAAAGTGTAGTGGGGTGGGCTCGCAAAATATCTGGGAGATCGTACTCAAAGTATTCATCTAAACAATGAAGACGTTCATTCAAATCCATCCAAGGCATGGGTGGATAGAAGAACACTTCGATTCCAAATGGTTCATCATCAGGTAAAGTAGCATGTCTAATATAGTGTGGATAACAAGACAAGATTGACAGAATCTCAGGGTCAAGTGTGGGTTGACCAATTAAAGCAACAGTAACAGAAGCTGGAATCTTCTGCTGAGATTCATCAAAACCTAAGTCTAAGCTCGATATTTTTGGGTTCTCAACATCATGGTTAACACAGACTTCTTTAATGTCAGAGGAGTTTGACTCATACTCTGGACAGTCAAAGAATTCCGCATATACCAAAGCCGTCATCTCATTCGTCATTATTTGATTGAGAGGAGAGATGGGGTTTGAAGGAGAATTAGGGTTTTTAATCATTTTTTAATTTTTTTTATGAATTTTCTAGGGTTTAAGAACTAAGTTATCTAACTAATAAAGTAGTTAACTTCCTAAGTAATGATAATCTTAGGAAATGATCTCCTAAAGTTAATTATCTAAGGCAGAATTCAATTCTTGACGAAACCGATTGATGTGACCCAAAAAGTCATGTTTTTAAGTACTTATTTCCGCACTTTTTGGACTATTCTTTGGTGAAAACATTTCAAAACAATCATTTATCATCAAAAATCACCAAGGGAGTCTAAATACGGGCGTTGCTACAAAAATCAGTTAAAACATCCGTTTTGCACGCAAACCGAGGCAAAAACAATCACCTTAAATATTCCATTCTTGATTATCCTATCAAATTTAATCTTAATGCATATTTTATGATTCAATAGGAAAATCCAAGATCGGTGGTGAAAGAATCAAGAGAAACGGGTGAAGAACGAAGAAGATGTGCAGTCTGGAAGCCCGTCGATCGTCATCCGGAACACGCAAAAGTCAAACACTTCCAAATTTGGCAAACTTAGTGTCATTAGAAGCGTAACGTAAAAACGAAGCTAACGGCGCAAGAATCAAGCAAATCGGAGCCTAAACGAAGAAGATACGGACGAACCAAGCAACCGAGAAACAAGCGGAGGCCAAACCAAGCACCCCCCCCCCCCCCCTTGGCACTAGGTACCGTATACCATACCTTAAGTGCCGTATACGGCTGTTAGGGTTCCGTATACGGGGTTGGTTGGCTTATGAGGTGCCGTTTGCCCCCCCTGGTTCGCTTGCCCCGTATGCTGCTTCGATGCTTGTATTTCGTGCTTCAAGACTTGTACCAAGGCCAACTAGCTTCTCCTATAAATAGCTCACTCATTTCACCATTGCAAAACACACCTTACACCATTATTCTCTTTCTCTCTCTAAAATTCTCTCTCTAGCACTACTCTTAGGAGTTAGAGGAGAATTATTCTTGTAGTTAGTTCTCTCTCTAGTTTCTCTCGCTAGCACTACTCTTAGGAGTTAGAGGAGAACTAGAGAGATATAAGTTAGCGGTTAGAGCTAGAGGAAAGTTGTAATTGGGTAATCAAGCTGTAGCAAGGTTATTCAAGTCAGACTGTTGTAATCCTCAGTATTACTCTTCTAATCCGGTGATATTATCTTACTTTTTACTGTTATAATGTTTACTTTGCATATTATTTCAGTACGATCTATGATTGTTGTCATGCTGATTAGCTAGATTAATATGTGATTGTTGAAATGTAGATGTTAGGATTAAGGATGATGTTTAATTAATATATCTTATATATGATCGGTAGTTGTTCTGCTGCATACATGTTTAGACTTATCCTGGATGTAGACTTAATTAATCACCCTTTCTGGTCTCTCACGTGACTGTTGCCTTAGGATAGGATCTGATCAACCCTAACTACGAATACACAGTTATCTCCTTTTTGTATGAAACTGTGGGATCACCGTAATATGGCAGAATACTTGGTATAGCGTTGGAAATACCACTGGTAGAGTACAAATACGTGGAAGCCAAGAAAATGCCGGTGGACTATCTCACCGTGGATTACCTGGAAGCAACCCTTCCAGACACGGGTCTAGGTCTTGTTAAGCCGTGAAAATGCCATAGTACAACGGTAAACTACCTCTGGTTATAAAGCTGTGTAAAGATACATTAGGTCTATAAAACACCGTAGATATACCTAGGGTTAGACAACTGTGAAAAATAAGGTCACTATACACTGTACGCATGCCTAGGGATGAACGACGATGGCAAAGGAGGGTCTAATCCATGATGGAAGTATTAAAACTTAAACAAATAAAACAAGAGTTAGGAAATGAAAGCAAGGATGTCGGCTGTGTTCCTAGATGCTTAAAACCCCTAAACTCTACTTAACCGATAGTTTAACTTATTCAGCATACAACTAGTATTACTCTATTAAAATTGGATAGACATAGGTGTTAAGAAAAGTCAGTGTTGTGGACTGTCGCCTTATTCCTTAACCCCATTCAGAGGGTCGCTTGGTCTCCGAAAGAGACGGTGAGGTGGGTCTGAAGACAGTCCCATCTGACCAGAATCAGGATAACCTAGGATTCAGTGACATATGCTTTAGGGTTACACCTAGACGTAGGGTCCTAGTGTTTACACCGACCGTTTAGAAGATTCTTAACCAAAGTAATCACCCATCATCAATATAATATCATCCCGAAACCCTAATCGTCAAAGTTTCAGCAATCACTCTCTACCTGCTACTTATAATCTCGTTTACTTTTCTGCATTTCAATTTCTATCTTTAGATTAGATTAGATAAAACCAAAACCCATACCTACCTTGTTTTAAACCCATCCTATTGTCAAATCATCTTTGGTAGGTTCCAATTCAATTCAATTCGTTCCGATTTTGGACGACACTCGAGTTATACTTGCCACCTTACCCACAAGGTAGGTAGCTTGCATAGTTTGAGCCCGACAAATATAAATTTTTAAAACTTCAACAGTCGTCCGCCTCTGTTGCGTTCGGAGCAACGATTCGGGGTAAAAACCCGACCGATAGACGGGGGCACGACACCGATCCCCGACAGCGGTGCCAAAAACTTGTCGTGCCCCCGTTCGTCGGTCGGGTTTTTACCCCGAATTGTTGCTCCGACCGCAACAGAGGCGAACGACTGTTGAAGTTTTAAAAATTTATATTTGCTGGGCTCAAACTATGCAAGCTACCTACCTTGTGGGTAAGGTGGCAAGTATAACTCAAGTGTCATCCAAAATCGGAACTAATTGAATTGAATTGGAACCTACCAAAGATGATTTGACAATAGGATGGGTTTAAAACAAGGTAAGTATGGGTTTTGGTTTTATCTAATATAACCTAAAGACAGAAATTAAAGTGCAGAAAAGTAAACGAGAATATAAGCAGCAGGTAGAGAGTGATTGCTGGAACTTCGACGATTAGGGTTTCGGGATGATATTATATTGATGATAGGTGATTACTCTGGTTAAGAATCTTCTAAACAGTCGGTGTAAACACTAGGACCCTACGTCTAGGTGTAACCCTAAAGCATATGTCACTGAATCCTAGGCTATCCTGATTTTGGTCAGATGGGACTGTCTTCAGACCCACCTCACCGTCTCTTTCGGAGACCAAGCGACCCTCTGAATGGGGTTAAGGGATAAGGCGACAGTCCACAACACTAACCTTTCTTAACACCTATGTCTATCCAATTTTAACAGAGTAATACAAGTTGTATGCTGAATAAGTTAAACTATCGGTTAAGTAGAGTTTAGGGGTTTTAAGCATCTGGGAACACAGCCGGCATCCTTACTTTCATTTCCTAACTCGTGTTTTATATGTTTAAGTTTTAATACTTCCGTCATGGATTAGACCCTCCTTTGCCATCGGTCGTTCATCCCTAGGCATGCGTATAGTGCATATTTGTAACACCCCCAAATTTAACAGTTTGCGGAAGCGACGTTTTGGGTGTTACTAATCAATAATCACAAGCACAAGGGATACAGTGAACGACTCTAAATGAGACGTTCGAAAAGTTATTACATTAATACATAAGTAGTTTCAAAATACAAGCTCGAGTTCAAGTAAATTTCCTAGAGATTCTAATACATAACAGTAAGTACAAAAGTAATGTAATAAAATCTCCAAGCTTGTAAATGCATGTGACTCGAGCTAAGTAAGCTTATCCTGCTGGGCATCCCTACTGATGCTGTGTACCTGAGAAGCATTACTAAAACGGTCAACCAAAAAGGTTGGTGAATCTCACAGGTTTGTAAGTAAGTAAACAGTTGAACACACAAGTAGTATTTGTAAATCATAGCCAGCCAGTAAGTAACGATCACAGGTTATGCTCATCGTTTACTTAAGTTTTAATAAGTGGGTGGTTGCAGGTTATGCTAACCGTTTGATACAATTGCCATGAGCCACCATAGTTGAAGCTTAACGTACAGTAAATATAGGTACCCCCTCATGAATGTAATCCAAAACATTCATACGGAACGAGTAAGAAACGCCCGTTTCTACAGGAACGGTTCATGGTAGTGCTTGCTACCCCGGGCGGGGATTGTCAGTCCCATATGGATCCATATACTAAAACTCGCGCTTATCACATAACTAACAACTATGGTTCAGGAGGATTTCATTGGATTAGTCGTAAACTCATGCAGTTGGCGTATTCGTAATCTCATACAGTAAGTAAATCATGGCAGCAAGTAAGTTTTGTGTGTTCATGTAAAACAGTAATGCATCTCACCCCTGAGTAAAAACAGTAAAGTAGGGGCTGTAAGACTCACCTGAGTCTGGCAGATAATGCAGTAAGTAAGCAAGTAGTATCCCGAACTAGCAACCCTTAGCGTCCTAATACGCATAAGGTTTAGTAAGTAAATGGAATACTTGTAAAGTATCCATGCTAGTTGTTCCCAAACTAGTTAATGTCCGTTAGTTTGTTTGTACGTTTGTATTCGTTTGTAAATCGTAGTTTGTATAAAAGTTGTACGGTCTGTTTGTTATCAGTGTATAATAATAATTCCATCCATTATTATTATGTATTCATAGTAGTTGTACAGTTGTAAAGTATACTCGTAAAATCGTTTGTTTGTATTACAACATGTATCGTTTGCGTAAGTTCCAATGGGCTTAAACCCCAAAGGGTACGAGTGAAACCTCGTAAGTATTCGAGTGTATGTTCGTATCAGTTAACGTGTAATCCAGCACGTAACTAGTGAGTGAACTTGTAAGTTCGTATCGGATGTAATCCCGTGTAGTTGTTCAAGTGTATGTTTGTTGGAGTGCAATCTCCTAAGTATTTCCAAGTGTAATCTCGTACGCGTGTGTGAGTGAAATCTCACGTTAGTTTAGTATAGTCTTGTACATATTCAAGTGTTGCTGTATACTCTCGAAAGTATAGTATTTTCAGGTATAAGTAGCATCGCATTTGATTTAGCAGTTGAAAAGTGACTCCAACACTTAGAATATATTTTGTTTTCTGATCTGGGCTATCTGCGACACAAGGCTTGCGTCGCAGACCGTATGCGACACAAGGTCTGTGTCGTATGGATTGATTTCGGTTTGGTGTTTATGCGACACAATAGTTGTGTCGCATACAAGGGTACGACATAACGATACGACATAGTCGTTGTGTCGCAATCAAGCGATAGGTAAACTTTGTGTCGTAGATGATACGACATATAGTGCGACATAAGCGTTGTGTCGCATACATTGCGACATAACGTGCGACATAACATGCGACACAGTGTTGTGTAGCATGAAATTTTGGTCCGATGCGACACAAGAGGTCTGTTCGGAATTTAAGTTTCCGAAAACGTATTTTCCGGTTTCCGTTGGGTCTAGAACTTTTATACTAGTTTTAATATGTTATAATGAGTTCATAATAACTATTGGTATTCGTTTTTTAATGTTGGTGGTGTCGTTTTCTTTAAAATGACCAAAACCGACCTTTTCGTTAACGAGTTCAAAAACGAGTTTTAATTACATATTCGGACATCATTTAGCTAGGGGAACAACATGGAAGTAAAATAAATGTAATCGGAAAAGTTTGCGAGTCGCCGGAAAACTTACAAAGTTGTCGAATCAAGAAACCGAAAAGATAGGATTGTAGAGCTCGTTCTCGTGATCACTTTTCTCCAAACCGAGCCTAACTTCCGAGGTGTTTTAGTGGTGTTTTTAGGGTGTTTTGTAGGCGGTTTTAGAGAGAGAGAGGTGAGCCGATTGAGAGAGAGAGAAGAGAGAATAATGGAGGGTGTGGTGTGTTGTGTTTGTGTGTCAAAGTGTACAAAAGGGTGAGGGTGTGAGATCCCCTCACCTTGGCCGGTTTTTGGGTGGGGCCACAGGGTGTGGTCTCACCAATTTTTCGTTCCCTCGCGGTTGTGCTCCGTGCGGTGTTCGTTTCCCCGGTCGTTTAAACGTAAAAATCATTTTATACGCGATTAAATATACGTTTAAAATACGAAATAATATCCGATAATTTAGTTGAAGCATTTTAATAAAATACTTTGTTTTTAAGTTATAAAATGTAACTTTGTTTAGTTTTGTCGGTTGGTCGAGTTTTCAGAGAGTTCGGTAACGTTTTAATTAAAACGTACGTTTTCCGTTATATTATAAACATAATATAAAGTACTAGTCAAAGTAATTAAATAATTTCATATTATTTAATAATTGTTTTACCAATGTCCGCAAGTTTGTACAATTGTAGTTTCATACGATATGTACGAATCGTATACGCGTATATATATATATATTCCATCCATATATATATATAATAAGTAAATAACGTATATAATCCTATTTCATATTATATACAAGTAATAAACACGTAATTAGGGAAAATTTAAATTGGCCCTAAATTTGGGGTTGTTACATTCTCCCCTTGTTAATAAAATTTCGTCCCGAAATTTGTTTGAAGAAGTAGTCGGTAATTCGATACTAGTCAGGTAGCTACAATGTGTACTAGTAGCCTACGGTAGTAGGGTAGATCCTACAGTGTTTGTAATCAAGTAATTGTTAGGTGGTAACGTACCCTAAATTTTGTTGCCTGGAGGTAGTGGGCATTTGGCCTTGAGATGGCCAGCACTCCCGCAGTTGAAGCAGAGTTTCGCTTTAGGAGGGTTCGTACCTTTAAGATAGGATTTGCATTGACCGGTGGGTGTGGTACATGGTTCGTCATGATGCCGAGTGCATCGGGAGCAGTAAGGTTTATTTCCTAAGTAAATTTTCACCCTTTTTGCTGGAGGCGGGGTACAGTCAGGGTCGTTATCCTTTTCAGTAGGAGTACTTTGGGAAGTTGGTGGTGAAGTAGGGTTTTCTAAAGCTATCAAACGTAGCTCGTATTCACGCATACGTATGTCATTTTGGAAAGCAATTCGTCGTAGGTCATCAATGTCTTCCCGTGCTTCATTCAGTTGTTGTCGCAGCGAATCAATAGTTTGGTTGAGGTGACTGACTGATTCAGCAGTCAAGGTTACATCAACTGGTGCTTTTGCAGCAGTTAGAGCAACAGGAGAGGCAGGTGCTGTTGCTGATTCAACAGAAGGTTTGGTATCACACTCGAGTTCGAGGAGGTAAGAAAACATTATTGGTTCCTCACTGAGCAGTTCATCATCCAAGGTAGGGTTGTTGACGGAGTGAGTTGTCATTTCCTACGAAATAATTATTCTATTTAAGAATTGTTACTAGTAAATGAAGTTCTATTGGATGACTTGTTTAAAGTAACGAATAATATACGAGTTCCCGGTCTCAACCAGTGTGAGATATTTGGGAAAAGAGTTTGTTATTGGTAATCCAAGGGTAATACAAGTTTTATGGTCGGGATTCGTATAGTCGGTAGTTTTCTAATCCTATTGGGTACTTAGGATCAAAGAAAACACACAGAATAAGAGACAATTACACATAAATCATTAAGCGAGAGATTTATGGAGAACAGTTTCAAGAAATCAAAGGATGAGCGTACCCGGGTTGAGCAAATCACAAAGTCTCGGGTTTGGGTCATCATCCCTAGCATTAATTACGTAAGCTCTACTCTTCGTGTGGTTGGTTCGGAGTTTCAGTTTTGGGCAATCCTTTCTAAAGTGCCCGGTACCATTGCACTCATAGCAGGTTTTGGGTGCAGGAGTATCAGTACCAGTGGGGTTGGTTCGGCAGTCTTGGGCCAGGTGCCCGAATTTCTTGCATTTGGTGCAGGGACAGGAGCCATTATGATGGCGACTGCATTTGGAGCAGTAAGGCTTGCTCCCCTTGTAAGCCTTTGAGTCATTGGCATTGACAGTTGCAGGCTTTTTGTCAGAGGTAGGGTTGGATGAGTGGGGACTCACTTCCCATTTACGTTTGTTATTCGTAGGTGGGGTCGAAGTCGAGCCACGGCGAACAGAATTTGCCGTTAACTCATGAGCCATACGAATGGCGCTTTGAATGGTTCCCGGCTTGGACGAAGTTACTAAGTCTTGAATTCGCTCAGGAAGTCCATCAACGTACTTTTCGATCCTTTTATACTCAGGATCAACCATGGATGGGCACAGAAGTGCCAGTTGGTGAAAGCGATTGGTGTAACCGGTGATGTCATCACCCTGCATCTTGTGATTCCAGAATTCCATTTCTAGCTGTTTCAACTCGTCTCTGGGGCAGTACTCGCCCTCAGCATAATCTTCAGCTCATCCCACTGTAGTTTGTAAGCCTCGGCAACGCTCACAGTCTGTGCATATGTGTTCCACCAGGTAAGGGCGGTGTCAGAAAAAGTACTGGTGGCGAACTTAACTTTATCCTCTTCCTTGCAGTTGCAGATGAGGAACACTGATTCGATTTTCTCGGTCCATCGAATCAGACCGATCGCTCCTTCAGTACCTGCAAAGCTCAAGGGTTTGCAGTTTTGGAAGTCCTTGTAGGTGCAGGTTTTGGGTGGAGGTGTATTGTTAGCCGTATCTTCGCTACCAGGATTGGTTGCTCGGACAGCTAGAGCTTGGGCCACACTACGGGCAATAATACCCACGACTTCGGCTTCAGTAAGTGTGATTTGTCGTCGAGGAGGCATGTTCCTTGAAACAACAATTTAAGAACATGTAAGGGTTTGAACAAGAATTATGACGGTAATGATTTAGTATGTTCAAAGAAATTTCGTCAAAGGTTGAAATTTGTTCAAAGTTTGTGGGTTATAAATAAGTTTATACAGTTTCGAAATTTTTGAGAATTTTATAAAACATTTTGTAAGAAATTTTGTAACATGTTTGATAGAAATATATTTGTTATAAAATTTTTGATAGTAAAAGTCGGTTGTATAATTCGAAGTCTAACGAAAACTTGAGTTGAAAATGGTTCGGTTGAGAGTATGGTCGGTGACAAGGTTTTGAAATTTTTGTATAACAATAACTGTTTAAAACAAAAGTTATGAAAGTTCCAGTGTAAAAGCAGGTTAAAATTTGTTGAAGATGTTTTTCCTAGAATACATCTAACAGTGCAGTAATGTACGTTGTAGAATGTTATAAACGTAGAATTTGATAGGAATGGCAAATGAAAACAAGGTCTCGATCTTCATATCGAAGGATGTTGCAGTAGCTATGGTTGTCGGTTATAATGGTGTGGATATCTTCGGACGTATGTCGGTATTCGTGAATTCATAAAAGTTAAATAAGGACAGAATGACGAGAATCGAGTTGTCGTTTGTTCGATGAAATTTTAAAGAATATTGATTTCGTAGTAGTCGAGAGAGAGTATCGTATCGGGGAAAAAGGCCTATGTATATATATATATATATATCACATAACCGCCTAGTTCGTGTTTAGCACAATCAAGTAAAAGTCCCGGTTCTCTCGAGGTCAGAGTCAGCTAGTGCATTCCTGTTCAACATAACCCCTTTCAGAACTCACATCATCTTCATTTAATTGTACATAGTTGATCAGGCTATGTTAAATTAAATTTGTATGCTGTAATTCCTGAACCAGTTATACCTAATGAGGAATACTGCCTAACGGTCATAGTCTAGGCCCACTAAATGCAACCTAGTTCACTATAACCTTAGGCTCTGATACCAATCTGTAACACCCCCAAATTTAACAGTTTGCGGAAGCGACGTTTTGGGTGTTACTAATCAATAATCACAAGCACAAGGGATACAGTGAACGACTCTAAATGAGACGTTCGAAAAGTTATTACATTAATACATAAGTAGTTTCAAAATACAAGCTCGAGTTCAAGTAAATTTCCTAGAGATTCTAATACATAACAGTAAGTACAAAAGTAATGTAATAAAATCTCCAAGCTTGTAAATGCATGTGACTCGAGCTAAGTAAGCTTATCCTGCTGGGCATCCCTACTGATGCTGTGTACCTGAGAAGCATTACTAAAACGGTCAACCAAAAAGGTTGGTGAATCTCACAGGTTTGTAAGTAAGTAAACAGTTGAACACACAAGTAGTATTTGTAAATCATAGCCAGCCAGTAAGTAACGATCACAGGTTATGCTCATCGTTTACTTAAGTTTTAATAAGTGGGTGGTTGCAGGTTATGCTAACCGTTTGATACAATTGCCATGAGCCACCATAGTTGAAGCTTAACGTACAGTAAATATAGGTACCCCCTCATGAATGTAATCCAAAACATTCATACGGAACGAGTAAGAAACGCCCGTTTCTACAGGAACGGTTCGTGGTAGTGCTTGCTACCCCGGGCGGGGATTGTCAGTCCCATATGGATCCATATACTAAAACTCGCGCTTATCACATAACTAACAACTATGGTTCAGGAGGATTTCATTGGATTAGTCGTAAACTCATGCAGTTGGCGTATTCGTAATCTCATACAGTAAGTAAATCATGGCAGCAAGTAAGTTTTGTGTGTTCATGTAAAACAGTAATGCATCTCACCCCTGAGTAAAAACAGTAAAGTAGGGGCTGTAAGACTCACCTGAGTCTGGCAGATAATGCAGTAAGTAAGCAAGTAGTATCCCGAACTAGCAACCCTTAGCGTCCTAATACGCATAAGGTTTAGTAAGTAAATGGAATACTTGTAAAGTATCCATGCTAGTTGTTCCCAAACTAGTTAATGTCCGTTAGTTTGTTTGTACGTTTGTATTCGTTTGTAAATCGTAGTTTGTATAAAAGTTGTACGGTCTGTTTGTTATCAGTGTATAATAATAATTCCATCCATTATTATTATGTATTCATAGTAGTTGTACAGTTGTAAAGTATACTCGTAAAATCGTTTGTTTGTATTACAACATGTATCGTTTGCGTAAGTTCCAATGGGCTTAAACCCCAAAGGGTACGAGTGAAACCTCGTAAGTATTCGAGTGTATGTTCGTATCAGTTAACGTGTAATCCAGCACGTAACTAGTGAGTGAACTTGTAAGTTCGTATCGGATGTAATCCCGTGTAGTTGTTCAAGTGTATGTTTGTTGGAGTGCAATCTCCTAAGTATTTCCAAGTGTAATCTCGTACGCGTGTGTGAGTGAAATCTCACGTTAGTTTAGTATAGTCTTGTACGTATTCAAGTGTTGCTGTATACTCTCGAAAGTATAGTATTTTCAGGTATAAGTAGCATCGCATTTGATTTAGCAGTTGAAAAATGACTCCAACACTTAGAATATATTTTGTTTTCTGATCTGGGCTATCTGCGACACAAGGCTTGCGTCGCAGACCGTATGCGACACAAGGTCTGTGTCGTATGGATTGATTTCGGTTTGGTGTTTATGCGACACAATAGTTGTGTCGCATACAAGGGTACGACATAACGATACGACATAGTCGTTGTGTCGCAATCAAGCGATAGGTAAACTTTGTGTCGTAGATGATACGACATATAGTGCGACATAAGCGTTGTGTCGCATACATTGCGACATAACGTGCGACATAACATGCGACACAGTGTTGTGTAGCATGAAATTTTGGTCCGATGCGACACAAGAGGTCTGTTCGGAATTTAAGTTTCCGAAAACGTATTTTCCGGTTTCCGTTGGGTCTAGAACTTTTATACTAGTTTTAATATGTTATAATGAGTTCATAATAACTATTGGTATTCGTTTTTTAATGTTGGTGGTGTCGTTTTCTTTAAAATGACCAAAACCGACCTTTTCGTTAACGAGTTCAAAAACGAGTTTTAATTACATATTCGGACATCATTTAGCTAGGGGAACAACATGGAAGTAAAATAAATGTAATCGGAAAAGTTTGCGAGTCGCCGGAAAACTTACAAAGTTGTCGAATCAAGAAACCGAAAAGATAGGATTGTAGAGCTCGTTCTCGTGATCACTTTTCTCCAAACCGAGCCTAACTTCCGAGGTGTTTTAGTGGTGTTTTTAGGGTGTTTTGTAGGCGGTTTTAGAGAGAGAGAGGTGAGCCGATTGAGAGAGAGAGAAGAGAGAATAATGGAGGGTGTGGTGTGTTGTGTTTGTGTGTCAAAGTGTACAAAAGGGTGAGGGTGTTAGATCCCCTCACCTTGGCCGGTTTTTGGGTGGGGCCACAGGGTGTGGTCTCACCAATTTTTCGTTCCCTCGCGGTTGTGCTCCGTGCGGTGTTCGTTTCCCCGGTCGTTTAAACGTAAAAATCATTTTATACGCGATTAAATATACGTTTAAAATATGAAATAATATCCGATAATTTAGTTGAAGCATTTTAATAAAATACTTTGTTTTTAAGTTATAAAATGTAACTTTGTTTAGTTTTGTCGGTTGGTCGAGTTTTCAGAGAGTTCGGTAACGTTTTAATTAAAACGTACGTTTTCCGTTATATTATAAACATAATATAAAGTACTAGTCAAAGTAATTAAATAATTTCATATTATTTTATAATTGTTTTACCAATGTCCGCAAGTTTGTACAATTGTAGTTTCATACGATATGTACGAATCGTATACGCGTATATATATATATATATATTCCATCCATATATATATATATAATAAGTAAATAACGTATATAATCCTATTTCATATTATATACAAGTAATAAACACGTAATTAGGGAAAATTTAAATTGGCCCTAAATTTGGGGTTGTTACAATATTGTCCTTATTTTCCACAGTACTCTAACCCTAGGTATATCTACGGTGTTTTAAAGACCTAATGTATCTTTACACAGTTTTATAACCAGAGGTAGTTTAACGGTGTACTATGGCATTTTCACGGCTTAACAAGACCTAGACCCGTGTCTGGAAGGGTTGATTCCAGGTAATCCACGGTGAGATAGTCCACCGGCATTTCCTTGGCTTCCACGTATTTGTACTCTACCAGTGGTATTTCCAACGCTATACCAAGTATTCTGCTGTATAACGGCGATCCCACAGTTTCATACAAACAGGAGATAAATGTGTATTCGTAGTTAGGGTTAATCAGATCCTATCCTAAGGCAACAGTCACTTGAGAGACCAGAAAGGGTGATTAATTAAGTCCACATCCAGGATAAGTCTAAACATGTATGCAGCATAACAACTACCGATCATATATAAGATATATTAATTAAACATCATCCTTAATCCTAACATCTACATTTCAACAATCACATATTAATCTAGCTAATCAGCATGGCAACAATCATAGATCGTACTGGAATAATATGCAAAGTAAACATTATAACAGTAAGAAAGTAAGATAATATTACCAGATTAAAGAGTAATACTGAGGATTACAACAGTCTGACTTGAATAACCTTGCTACAGCTTGATTACTCAATTAAAACTTTCCTCTAGCTCTAACCGCTAACTTATATCTCTCTAGGTCTCCTCTAACTCCTAAGAGTAGTGCTAGAGAGAGAAACTAGAGAGAGAACTAATTACAAGAACAATTCTCCTCTAACTCCTAAGAGTAGTGCTAGAGAGAGAATTCTAGAGAGAGAAAGAGAAGTATGTGAAATGAGAGGTGTGTCAAAATGAGAAATGGAGGTGACTATTTATAGGGAAAGTGGGAAAGCCTTGGTACAAGTCTTGAAGCACGAAATACAAGCTTCAAAGCAGCATACGGGGCAAGCGAACCAAGGGGGGCAAACGGCACCTCACACGCCAACCAACCCCGTATACGGCACCCTAAGCGCCGTATACGGCACTTAAGGTACCGTATACGGTACCTAGTGCCAGGGGGGGTTGGTTTGGCCTCCGCTTGTTTCTTGGTTGCTTGGTTCGTCCGTATCTTCTTCGTTTGGGCTCCGATTTGCTTGATTCTTACGCCGTTGGCTTCGTTTTTCCGTTACACTTCTAATGACACTAAGTTTTCCAAATTTGTAAGTGTTTGACATTTGCGTGTTCCGGATGACGATCGGCGGGCTTCCAGACTGCACATCTTCTTCGTTCTTTACCCGTTTCTCTTGATTCTTTCACCTCCGATCTTGGATTTTCCTATTGAATAATGAAACATGCATTAAGATCTACTTTGATAGGATAATCAAGAATGGAATATTTAAGGTGATTATTTTTGCCTCGGTTTGCGTGCAAAACGGATGTTTTAACTGATTTTTGTAGCAACGCCCGTATTTAGACTCCCTTGGTGATTTTTGATGATAAATGATTGTTTTTAAATGTTTTCACCAAAGAATAGTCCAAAAAGTGCAGAAATAAGTACTTAAAAACATGACTTTTCGGGTCACATCACTCAACAACCTTCATATAGTTTGCCTATCGATACATCACAAGATGAACTATCTAATATTTAAAAATTAAGATCATTTCATTCCTTGCATTCCCAAATTATGTTACAGGATTTGCTAAATCTTACATAGAATACAATTTTAAAAGAAAAATTTGGGCTGAAAAATGACTAACACGTAAAATGCCCTTCAACTTTAAACTTTTGCCAATATCTACCATTCATATCTTAAGGACAAAAAGACTTCTTTTCCCCCATCCCCCACTTAAAAGTATGCAATGTCCTCATTACAAATGAAAACAAAAATAAGGGCAATAGAAAAGAAGTGAACAGAAACTCCCCTGATCTTAGAAGAAAACTTATTGGCCGATACGCTTCAAAACTATACAACAGCACACTTCCGTAGGCAACACGGTTGCATTTAGCGCATGCAACAAGCCTTTAAACCTCTCAGCATCCTGAGTGGACGAGTTGTAGTCTCGTGAGGGTTTCCAGGGAACACACCCACAAAGTTCAACCCTGCAAATAAAAACAAGAAAACAAAGTAACGGGTTATCTCCCGAAAGCGCTTTTGTTTATCACGTCGGTAAGCTCGACACTCTGCTCCATATCTTAACTTAAATTCATCTCCAAATCACGCTTGGAGTCCCTTACATCACCATAGTACTTCTTCAACCGACTTCCATTTACCTTGAAGGTTTTTCCAGAATGTCCTTGCAGATCAACAGCACCAAAAGGATAAACTTTCTCGACCACAAAGGGTCCTGTCCAGCGTGTCTTCAACTTACCTGGAAATAGATGTAACCTAGAAATATACAATAGAACCTTATCACCTTTCTGAAATGTATGATTCGACTTAAGACGAGCATCATGCCATTTCTTCGTTCGCTCCATGAACAGTCGTGAATTGTCATAGGCGTTCACCCTTAACTCATCCAACTCATTTAGCTGTGCCATTCTTTCTTTTCCAGCTAACTGATCATCAAGATTGCACTGCTTTAGAGCCCAGTATGCCTTATGCTCCAACTCAAAAGGCAAGTGACAAGCCTTCCCATAAACAAGATGATAAGGTGTTGTTTCAATTGATGACTTAAAAGTTGTTCGTGCCGTCCATAATGCATCATCCAACTTATACGACCAATTCTTAGGGTTTCCTTCAACTGAACGTTCTAAAATACGCTTCAACCCTCTATTTGTCACTTCTACTTGACCACTTGTCTGTGGATAATAAGCAGTCGAAAACTTGTGACTTACTCCATACTTCCGCAGCACTTTTTCCAACTGAGCATTTGTGAAATGCGCCCCCCGATCACTAATTAAAGCTTTCGGTGCTCCAAAACGTGAAAATAACTGCTTAAGAAATTTCATCACAACTCTAGCATCATTTGTGGGTAATGCTTTGGCTTCGGCCCACTAGAGCCACAATGATGTATTTATTTCCATTACTAGGTGGAAACGGGCCCATAAAATCTATCCCCCAGACATCAAAAATCTCACTTACCATTATTTGATTTTGCAACATTTCATCTCTCTTAGAAATTCTCCTAGTGCGTTGACAGGCATCACAGTCCTTCACATACTTGAATGCATCCTTATAAACTGTTAGCCAGTAAAAACCCGCCTCAAATACCTTTCTTGCAGTATAATTAGGACCATGATGTCCTCCAGTTGGACCATCATGGTAATGCTCTAAAATTATGTCGCATTCCTCTCCAGCTACACACCTTCAGACAATTCCATCAGCACACTGTCTGAACAAGTACGGGTCTTCCCAGAAGTAATATCCTAAAGATGAGAAAAATCTCTTTCTTTGGTTGAAATCTAATCCAGACGGAAGAGTGTTTGTAACTAGGAAGTTTGCAATATCGGCGAACCATGGCAATTCATTCAAAATTGCCTTCAACAAGCTTTCATCAGGAAATTTATACTGAATTTCCGATTCATCTAACTTATCCAATTCTGGATTTTCCAGTCTTGATAAATGATCGGCAGCCAGATTTTCAGCTCCCTTCTTGTCTCGAATCTCGATATCAAACTCTTGCAACAACAAAATCCACCGCAATAACCTTGGTTTCGCATCTTGTTTGCTAAACAGGTACTTTAATGCGGAATGATCGGTAAAAACAACTGTTTTTGACAGGACCAAGTAAGAGCAGAATTTGTCAAACGCAAAAACAACGGCAAGAAGTTCCTTCTCAGTTGTAGTGTAATTCTCTTGCGCGTTCGTTAAAGTCTTGCTTGCATAATAGATCGGTTGAAACTTCTTATCAACCCTCTGACCTAAAACTGCTCCAACAGCATAGTCACTGGCATCACACATCAACTCAAATGGGAGATTCCAATTTGGACTAATCATAATTGGCGCGGATACCAACTTTTCCTTTAAAAGTTTGAACGCTGTTAAAATACTGTATATATATGGTTTAGCCCATAGCTCACATTGTATAATGGGCCCGTAGGGTTTTCTTAGATTAGGGTTATATGCCTATAAAACACCCTGTACATTGTATCATTAGAGTATGTGTATAAAGATAATCAGTCTTTAATCTTTACATGGTATCAGAGCCGTGTATCGATTAACCTTCTGCCATCTGCCGCCGTGTATCAATTCCGGCAGCCACCTTTCGCCATCTGCTGTCATGTATCAATTCCGGCAGCCACTCTCCGCCATCTGCTGTCGTGTATCAATTCCGACAGCCACTTAATCAATCTGATCTACTCCAATTCTGAAATCACCACCACCAGATCAGCCAAGTGCCACCGGAACCCTACCGGAATCTGACCGAAATCCGAGGAACCCTAATTTTTAGATTTATTTTTCAATTATTGGTATTGTGTAATCAGCATCATGGGCACCGTTATAAATCCACAGTCATCGGGTAGTGGTGGTGGAACTACTCAGTCTTTTATCATCGCCGGATCTCACTCTATCACTACCGAATAGTTGATGGGATCAGCCAACTATCTCGCATGGGCAGCCTCAGTTAAAATGTGGTTCAAGGGGCAAGGTCAAGTTGATCATCTAACCAGAAGATCTACAGATATAGCGGAGTCTGACCATGCTAAATGGGAACAAATGGATGCCCAATTATGCAATTTGTTGTGGCAATCCATTGATCCTTCCATCATACAACTCTTTCGACCTTTCGAGACTTGTTATGAGGTTTGGGCTGAGGCATCTGAGTGTTATACCAATGATATTCAAAGATTGTACACGGTTGTTAGCAACATTCAGAACATGAAACAAGACAACACTATGGAATCATATCTAGGGCATGTTCGCGCACTTATGCAGGAGTTCGAGGCACTTATGCCATTTGTCACGACACAAGCGGAACACACTGCACAAAGGGAGAAATTCTTTATGGTTGCAGCTCTTTCCGGACTAAAACCAGAGTACGAGTCTGCTAGACACCAGATCTTGACAAGTTCTACCACACCTACCATGAGAGACACCTTCAGACGACTCCTGAATATGACTGGAACTAGTGTTGCTCCCACTAATTCTAGTTCAGCTCCTTCTGCATTTGTGGCTGGTAATAAAAAGGCTAATAACAGTAGACGCCCATACTGCACCGAATGTCGAAAAGTTGGTCATACGAAAGATAAGTGTTGGGAGATACTTGGTCGGCCTGCAGCACCTGCTACTCGATCTGCTCATGCTTTTGAAACAATTCAACCTCTACCGAATTAGCATCACAGTCTCAAGTAGTACATATGACAGCCGCTGAATATGATGCTTATATGAAATATCAGTCGGCTCAACATGCCATCCCTACTGCAGCTAGTCATACCGGTAATCCTTCTGCTTGTGTTACTCAAGGGCAGTATCCATGGATCATTGATTCAAGTGCCACTGATCATTTATGTGGTAACAAAGATCTTTTCTCTTCTCTCACATACTCGGATAATTTGCCTCCTATTATTGTTGCTTACGGGAATAAAACTGTAGTCAGTGGAATAGGGGAAACCCGACCACTTCCCTCTTTATCACTCGACTCTGTTTTATATGTACCTAAAAGTCCCTTTAACTTATTGTCCGTCAGTCGTGTTGCCAAAGCTAAATCTTGTTCTGTAACCTTCACACCTGATTTTGTCTTTTTGCAGGACCTGAGTACAGGACGGATGATTGCGAAGGACATGAGTCAGAGGGACACTACTACTTAAGTGGATCTCGCTCCCCAGTAGTAGCTGCTAGCACCACATCACCACAATACCTTCATCACCTTTATGGTCATCCATCTCTTTCAAAGTTGAAGAAGTTAGCACAAATTTGTTATCTTTGTCTTCTATTGATTGTGAGTCGTGTCAGTTGTGAAAACATACTCGTGGTGTATATCCTAGAAAAGTCAATAAAAGAGTCGATTCTCCTTTTTCTCTTGTACACACTGATGTGTGGGGTCCTAGTCGAGTCAGTTCTACTTTGGGTTTTCAATACTTTGTAACATTTTTTGATGATTATTCTCGATGTACTTGGATTTTCTTAATGAAACAACGGTCAGAATTATTTACTATTTTTCAAAAAATTTGTGCTGAAATAAAAACCCAATTTGGTATGACCATCCGTACCATTAGAAGTGACAATGCACTTGAATACTTCTCTACATCCTTCACCGATTTCATGGCATCACAAGGTATGTTACATCAATCTTCGTGCCCTAGGACTCCTCAACAAAATGGTGTTGCTGAAAGGAAAAACCGCCATTTAGTTGAAACTACTCGCATCTTACTGTTGCATGCTAATCTTCCACTTAAATTTTGGGGTGATACTGTTCTTACGGCATGTTATCTCATTAATCGCATGCCATCATCTGTATTACAGGATCAAGTCCCTTTCTCTGTGTTATTTCTAGATCAGACACCATATCATCTTCCTCTTCATCCTTTTGGGTGCATTTGCTTTGTTCATTATTTAGATCCAGGTCGAGATAAGCTTGCTCCCAAAGCACTAAAATGTGTCTTTCTTGGTTATTCTCAACTTCAGAAAGGCTACAAGTGCTACTCTCCTGGACTTGATAAATACTTCATGACTGCAGACGTCACCTTCTTGGACCATCAAGTGTACTTTCCTGTTGATCAACAAGATTCATCAATTGTTGGTCAGTGATGTGACCTAAAAAGTCATGTTTTTAAGGACATATTTCCACACTTTTTGGACTATTCTTTGGTGAAAACATTTCAAAACCATCATTATTTACCAAAAATCACCAAGGTAGTTTAAATATAAACGTTGCTGCAAAAATCGGTTAAAACGTCCAAATTAGCACGCAAACCGAGGCAAAACAATCACCTTAAATTTTCCGTTCTTAATATTCTTATGGAAATAGAGCTTAATACATATTTTATGATTCCATAGGAAAATCCAAGACCAGAGGTGAAAGAATCAGAAGAAACGGACGAAAGACGGGGAAGATATGCAGTCTGGAAGTTCGCCGATCGTCATCCAGAACACGCAAAAGTCAAACACTTCCAAATTTGGAAAACTCAGTGTCATTAGAAGCGTAACGGAAAAACGAATCCAACGACGCAAGAATCAAGCAAAACGGAGTCCAAACGAAGAAGATACGGACGAACCAAGCAACCGAGGAATCAGTATACAGCATATGGAGCACCAACCCCCCCTGCCCACCTAGGTACCGTATACGGTACTGTAACACCCCCGAAATTCACTGTTTTGCGGAAGCATAGTTTGGGGTGTTACTAATCAAATATCACAGCACAAAGATAAAGCAAACGACATCTATATGCAACGTTTGTAAATTAGTTACATTCCATAGATATAATGTTTGAAAACTTAGTGTTTTCGTATACAACATGTAGTTTCCCCTAGAGTCCACGCGTATAGCGGGAGATTCTATTACATAATCGTAATATACAAAAGATAATGCTAAGAATCTCCGTTAATGCAGTTGTGTTGAAATCATGCGACTCTAGCTAAAATCCTGGAGTAATCCTACTCCATCCGGGTACCTGAGAAAACATGCTAAAAAGTGTCAACCAAAAGGTTGGTGAATCTCACAGGTTTGTAAGTAATATCAGCTTTGAACACGAGATTTCATCAGTAATGCCCGCATGCGTAAAATCAGCAATTTCAATCCAGAAATCGTAAACCAGTATTTGCAATCCCGCAAATGTAAGTAAGTAAGTTTATACCGTTGCCATGAGGCTCATAATCGAAGCTTAACCCGTAAGTAATAAGTTTGCTCCCGTGACATGCTCGTAGTTGAGCAAGCATCAGTAACGAATAAGTAGTCACCCGTTTCTACGTGTAAATCAGTACGTGGCAGCGCTACTGCCCCGGGCGGGGAGGGTCATTTCCCTAATGGATCCATTAACTAGTGTTCGCGCTTAAGTCCATAACTAACGATATATGATGGAGAGACTTCTGTTTGTAAGTAAACTCATGCAATTCCGTTTGGTATAGTAAACAGTTTAGTACTTGTGTTCAAGGAAAAGTAGTAGCATGTTTCTCCCCCAATAAGATAAAACAGTAAAAGTGGGGCCGTAAGACTCACCTGAGTCTTGTAGTAATCAGTTGCAATTAGCAAGTAGTAAGTAAAGCAAGTAGGTTCTCTGAACCCGTAACCTTCAAATGCCTAATCATATGAAGTTATGTAAGTATGCGTCTCACGAGACGTTTCGTTTAGATGTACACAACTAGTATATCCAGTGTTTGTCCGTATGTTTGTAATTGTTTGTTTGTTGGAAAACATGTTTGGCCCGTTGGTGACGGTTTGTAGCAAAAATTCTAAAATGTTGACTTTGCTACAGTAGATTTGCTACAGTACTGCTACAGTAAAATTTGACTTTTTTGTACAGTAACTTTGACTTTAAAATTCTGGTCTTCTGTGTTTTTGCGACACAATCTGCGACACTAAAGTTTGGTATGCGACACAGTGGTTGTGTCACATAAAGTGCGACACAAGAGCTCTGCGACACAGTGGTTGTGTCGCAAAAAGCTTGCGATGCTAATTCAATAGTGACAGAACGGTTGTGTCGTATTAAATACGACATAGTATGCGACATAGAGTGCGACACAAACGGGTTTATGCGACACAAGGCTTGTGTCGCATGTATGAACACCAGCCCAGAAACTTTCGGGTTTCAAGAATTTTCGACCAAAAAACGCAAATCTAACCCATTTTTGAGCTATAAAATCGTGTATTCTTCATGTATTAGGTTATATCTAAGTTGTGTACACATCAAAACATCAAAACATTACACCAATTTGGAATAGATCTAAGATTTTAGGAATTTCTTACTTTTGCAAATCGAGCTAAATGGAGGATGAAATGGTGAAAACGATCTTGATATTCTTGCTCCACTCGTGATGGTGATTCCGAATATGTAATTTTTGTGGGTCGGTTTGTACTCCGAAATTTGGGTGTGAATTGAGGTTGAGAGGGTTTGGTTTGTGTGTGTTTTGGTGATAATGAAAATGAAAGAGGGAGAAGTGGGTGGGGGTTGGGGTTGGCTGATCCAAGGGCAAGGGAGGGGAAAACATCCCTCAAAACACGGTATTTACTTCGTGTCCTAATCGGTTAATCACTAGTTTTTAATATTTAACAAAACGTTTATATAACTGGAGTATTTAAATAAAAATACTTTGAACTTAATAGTAAAAACAACTGTCGCAATATTTAAATTATTAAGTCGCGTTTATTACGTTTTGTTGCGTTAGTTAAAATGTCGTCGCGAGAATATATAAATAATGCTCGTTCGGTTGCGTATTTTACATAACAAAATACATTCCCATTATTTAAGTAAATTTTCTGTCACCAACGTCCAAATAACCGTGTCGGACTCCGTCCGGTTAATTCGTACGATTTATCCAAATCGCGTAAGTACACACATATATATATAAATCATCTTATATATATATACAAATAGAGCCTGTAATTAGTCCTATTACATACTAATTACAACTAGTTACAAACAATTAGGCATAATTAATTATCCTAATTATGCAGGTGTTACATTCTCCCCTTGTTAAATAAATTTCGTCCCGAAATTAGCTTGAGTGCACGGACGGTGCGTTATCTGGGAAGAGATGTGGGTATTTCTGTCGTATTTGGTCTTCCCGTTCCCAGGTGAACTCAGGGCCGCGCCTAGAATTCCACCTGACCTTTACGATGGGAATACGACTCTGTTTCAATCGTTTGACCTCACGGTCCATGATTTCCATAGGTTCCTCGACAAAATGAAGTTTATCATCGATTTGAATTTCATCGAGCGGTATAATCAGTGTCTCGTCAGACAGACATTTCTTCAAGTTAGAAATGTGGAATGTGTTGTGTACGCTGCTAAGTTCAGCAGGAAGTTGCAGGCGGTATGCCACTGGACCAATCCTTTCAAGGATTTCGAATGGTCCGATGTATCTAGGATTTAGTTTGCCTCGTTTTCCGAATCTAATGACACCCTTCCACGGTGCCACTTTAAGAAGTACCTTGTCCCCTACCTGGAACTCAAGGTGTTTGCGTCTCACGTCAGCATAGCTTTTCTGACGATCACGTGCGGCTTTCAGCCGGTTTTGAATACCAACGATTTTCTCAGTAGTTTCTTGAATGATATCTGGACCCGTGAGTTGGGAATCTCCTAACTCAGTCCAACAGATCGGTGATCGGCATTTACGCCCGTAAAGTGCCTCGAAGGGTGCAGCCTTTATGCTGGTATGGTAACTGTTGTTGTACGAGAACTCGCACAACGGTAAGTGATTTTCCCAAGAAGTACCGAAGTCAACTACGCAGGCTCGTAGCATATCCTCCAGTGTTTGAATAGTTCGCTCGCTTTGGCCATCGGTTTGCGGGTGATAAGCAGTACTCATATCCAGACGAGTACCAAGAGATTTCTGTAATGATTGCCAAAAGTTAGAAGTAAAACGGCTGTCCCTATCCGAGATGATCGAGATAGGTACACCGTGTCGCGAGATGATTTCTTTGATGTAGATGCGAGTCAGACGCTCCATCTTGTCGGTTTCCTTGATGGCCAGAAAATGAGCAGATTTCGTGAGACGGTCCACGATCACCCAAATGGTATCGCAACCATTCGAAGTTTTTGGTAGTTTGGTAATAAAGTCCATGGAAATCTGTTCCCATTTCCATTGCGGAATTTCAGGTTGTTGGAGCAACCCCGAGGGTCTTTGGTGTTCGGCCTTGACTTTGGAACAGGTTAGGCATTTACTGACGTACAAGGCGATGTCAGCTTTCATGTTAGGCCACCAATACAACCCTTTGACGTCATGATACATCTTATCAGAACCAGGATGTATAGAGTATCGAGATTTGTGAGCTTCAGCCATCACCAAATCTCGCAAGTTTCCGAATTTGGGTAACCACACCCGGTTAGAGAAGTATCGAGTTCCATCGGGTTTGATTTCGAATTGTTTATCCAAGCCTCGCAAGGCTTCATTTTTCAAGTTTTCATCGTTGAGTGCTTCAAGTTGAGCGGTAAGGATTTGAGCAGGGAGCTCGTTAAGAATTGTCATAGAAAGTGCTCGGACTCGAAGGGGTTTCGCTCGTTCCTTTCGGCTTAAGGCATCGGCAACTACGTTAGCCTTGCCCGGATGGTATTTGATCTCGCAGTCATAGTCACTAAGTAACTCAACCCAGCGACGTTGTCTCATGTTTAGATCTTTCTGATCGAATATGTGTTGGAGACTTTTGTGATCGGTGAAGATGGTGCTTTTCGTACCGTAGAGATAATGTCTCCAGATTTTCAATGCGAAGACCACAGCACCTAACTCGAGGTCGTGGGTCGTATAGTTTTTCTCGTGAATTTTTAGTTGTCGTGAGGCATAGGCAATGACTTTTTCTCGTTGCATCAACACACAACCAAGTCCTTGGTGTGAGGCATCGCAGTAAACTACAAAGTCGTCGGTGCCCTCGGGTAAGGACAAGATTAGTGCACTGCAAAGTTTGTTTTTCAATAGCTGGAAGGCTGACTCTTGTCTATCAGTCCAATCGAACTTCTTATCTTTCTGAGTCAGTGTGGTTAGGGGAACAGCTATTCTTGAAAAGTTTTCGATGAATCGGCGGTAGTAACCAGCAAGACCTAAGAATTGTCTCACTTCGGTTGGAGTGGTCGGTGACTCCCAGCCCTTGATTGCTTCAATCTTGGCGGGATCAACATGAATTCCTTGGCTGTCAATCACGTGCCCGAGGAATTGAACGGTTCGAATCCAGAACTCACACTTAGAGAATTTGGCATATAACTCTTCGTGTTTCAGGAGTCTTAGAATGGTTTTCAGATGTTGAGCATATTCCTGCTCGTTGCGAGAGTAAATCAAGATATCATCGATGAACACAATGACGAATTTGTCAAGATATGGTTTGCACACCCGATTCATAAGGTCCATGAATACGGTCGGTGCGTTGGTCAACCCGAATGGCATCACTTGGAATTCGTAATGCCCATAACGAGTTCGGAAAGCTGTCTTTGGGATATCATTGTCACGGACTCGGAGTTGATGATAACCCGACCGTAGATCAATCTTTGAGTAAACACTCGATCCCTGGAGTTGGTCAAATAGGTCATCGATTCTGGGAAGTGGATACCGATTCTTTATGGTTAGCTTATTCAGCTCTCGGTAATCGATACACATGCGGAAAGATCCATCTTTCTTTTTCACGAATAAGACCGGAGCTCCCCAAGGCGAGGAACTTGATCGAATGAATCCTCTGTCCAGGAGTTCCTGTAGTTGGTTAGACAACTCCTGCATTTCGGATGGTGCTAAACGGTAAGGGGCTCGTGCCACGGGTGCCGCTCCGGGCAAAAGTTCGATTTGAAATTCAACTTGTCTAGGTGGCGGAAGTCCGGGCAAGTCTTCAGGAAAGACTTCCGGGAAATCCCGCACGATCGGAACATCCTCAAGTCGCTTCTCCTCCGACTTCTTCTCCGTTACATGTGCAAGGATGGCTTGATACCCTTTTCGTAGGTATTTTCTAGTTTTCAGACAGGAGACAATATTCAGATTTCGTCTGCCGGTCTCCCCTTGTAGGACTAAGGTTCCACCGGAGACAAGAGGTATGCGAACGAGTTTATCATGGCAGATGATTTCAGCTCGGTGCTTGGATAACCAATCCATACCGACAATAATGTCGAAGCTGCCGATCTCGACAGGGATTAAATCAATGGGAAACGTTTCGTTCGTGAGGTTAAGTGTACAGTTGGGCATGATGCTATCAGTCTCAATCAGTTTGCCGTTAGCTAATTCTACAATGTATTTAGCACCTAAGGCAGTGGGAGTTATATCAAGTAAAGGGCTAAATTTCTCAGAAATGAAGCTTCTATCGGCACCGGTATCAAATAATACAGAAGCAGTAAGGTCGTTGAGAAGGAACGTACCCGTCACGACATTCGGGTCTTGTCTGGCTTCCCCAGCCTTGATAACGAATGCTCTACCGCGAGCAGGGTTGTTGTTATTTTTCAGCTTTGGGCAATCTTTCTTGAAGTGCCCTGAATTTCCGCACCTAAAGCAGGCCTTTGGTGCGTTGGTGTTGGGGGTAGAAATGTTGGTTCGGCAATCCTTGGCTAGGTGCCCGAACCGTTTGCAGTTGGAGCAAGGGCAAGAACCGTCATGGTGGCGGTTGCATTTGGGACAGTAGGGTCTGCTCCCGCTGTACCCTTTCTTCTCCGAGGTTCCGGATGAATAAGCCTTAATGTACTCAGGCTTTTTGTTGGAGGTTTGGTTGGATGAGTTGGGGTTTCCCTCCAATTTGCGTTTGTTGTTTGCAGATGGGGTTGAAGTTGTGCCACGGCGGACAGAATTTGCCGTTAGTTCATGGGCCATACGGATGGCGCTCTGAATAGTACCCGGTTTGGATGAAGTCACTAGGTCTTGTAGTCTCTTGGGAAGTCCATCGACGAATTTATCGATCCTCTTGTACTCAGGATCGACCATGGTTGGGCACAGGAGTGCCAGTTGATGGAAACGGTTGGTGTATCCGGTGATATCATCACCCTGCATCTTGTGGTTCCAGAATTCCATTTCCAGTTGTTTCAATTCATCCCTGGGCCAGTACTCGCCCCTCAACATTTCTTTCAACTCCTCCCACGGGAGTTGGTAAGCAGTAGCAACACTCACAGTCTGGGCATAAGTGTTCCACCAGGTGAATGCGGTGTCAGTAAAAGTAATAACGGAGAACTTAACCTTATCTCCCTCCGCACAGTTGCAGATAAGAAATACAGACTCAACTTTCTCGATCCAGCGTACTAGACCGATAGCTCCCTCGGTACCTGCAAAGTTTAGAGGTTTGCAGTTCTGGAAGTCCTTGTAAGAACAAGGTTTAGCAGCAGAGGTTTCAGCGGCATCGCTGTTCCTCGTGGAACTTGGTGGAGTATTCCGAGCCAAGGCTTCAGTAATAGCCTGGGTTATAAGGGAGGTAATCTGGGCATCGGTATATGGTCTTGTCTTTGGCGGCATGATTCTTCAATAAAAGAAATGAATATACATGAGATTTTGTAGGAGCTTGTAATTGTCACAGATGTACATGTATAAAAGCAGTAATACATAACATCATATGGTAAATGACAATTTATATGAGTTGAAATAACAAGGAATATTTGATGGATAACGCGAGTTCAAAGGTTACATCCTACAGAGATATTACAAAAGGTGTCGGGAATTGTTACATCCGACTAGTTTATAGAGTAGTGCTAGATAGTCATTAGATTACGAGATGGATTACAAGACAAAGACTACACTAGTCTTAATGTAGATTAATTTGTTCCATCAGCGCGACAAGGCGGTCCACGGTTTCTGCCAGCCTGTTGGTTTGCCTGGCATTGTCTTCAACTAAGGCCAGTCGTTGTGCTAGTACACGAGAGTGATCCTCAGTCTCCTGTGAACGCTGTTCACATTCCTCTAGTCGGTTTCTTACAAGTTCATCCGCACCTAATTCGGCGGTCATTGAATCCTGGATTATGCTTACAGAGAGGCCGGTATCTTCTTGTTCTCTCTGGAGTTGTGATATGTGGTCAAGAGCTTGACGAAGCAGGTAGGTCATTCGGTGTTGTTCCAGTTCAAGATTTTCGAGTCTTTGCTCCCGACGGCGGAATTGCGTAGCCAATACTGGCAACGTGAGATGTGCCGAGTTCTGAGAGTTATGTACAGGATAAGGGCTGTTTCGAGGCGACCTTGTGTTCCTCCTGGCTACTCGTGGGTTCCGTGACCCATGTGAGTGAGAGTGTGACGGATTAGGTGGTATGTTTGCCATTCCTGTGGCAGAGTGTAAGTAAGACGAGGCTAATATATATATACATATATCATATCCAGCCTAGTGTCTAGCACGTATCAAGTAATGGTCCGGTTCTCTCGTGGTCAGAGTCAACTAACGTATCCCCGTTCAACATATTCATTTCAGACCTTACATCATCTTTCCTTAATTGTACATAGTTGATCAGGCTATGTTAAATTAAAGTCGTATGCTGTAATTCCTGAACCAGTCATGTCTAATAAGAGAATACTGCCTAACGGTCATAGTCTAGGCCCACTAAATGCAACCTAGTTCACTATAACCTTAGGCTCTGATACCAATCTGTAACACCCCCGAAATTCACTGTTTTGCGGAAGCATAGTTTGGGGTGTTACTAATCAAATATCACAGCACAAAGATAAAGCAAACGACATCTATATGCAACGTTTGTAAATTAGTTACATTCCATAGATATAATGTTTGAAAACTTAGTGTTTTCGTATACAACATGTAGTTTCCCCTAGAGTCCACGCGTATAGCGGGAGATTCTATTACATAATCGTAATATACAAAAGATAATGCTAAGAATCTCCGTTAATGCAGTTGTGTTGAAATCATGCGACTCTAGCTAAAATCCTGGAGTAATCCTACTCCATCCGGGTACCTGAGAAAACATGCTAAAAAGTGTCAACCAAAAGGTTGGTGAATCTCACAGGTTTGTAAGTAATATCAGCTTTGAACACGAGATTTCATCAGTAATGCCCGCAGGCGTAAAATCAGCAATTTCAATCCAGAAATCGTAAACCAGTATTTGCAATCCCGCAAATGTAAGTAAGTAAGTTTATACCGTTGCCATGAGGCTCATAATCGAAGCTTAACCCGTAAGTAATAAGTTTGCTCCCGTGACATGCTCGTAGTTGAGCAAGCATCAGTAACGAATAAGTAGTCACCCGTTTCTACGTGTAAATCAGTACGTGGCAGCGCTACTGCCCCGGGCGGGGAGGGTCATTTCCCTAATGGATCCATTAACTAGTGTTCGCGCTTAAGTCCATAACTAACGATATATGATGGAGAGACTTCTGTTTGTAAGTAAACTCATGCAATTCCGTTTGGTATAGTAAACAGTTTAGTACTTGTGTTCAAGGAAAAGTAGTAGCATGTTTCTCCCCCAATAAGATAAAACAGTAAAAGTGGGGCCGTAAGACTCACCTGAGTCTTGTAGTAATCAGTTGCAATTAGCAAGTAGTAAGTAAAGCAAGTAGGTTCTCTGAACCCGTAACCTTCAAATGCCTAATCATATGAAGTTATGTAAGTATGCGTCTCACGAGACGTTTCGTTTAGATGTACACAACTAGTATATCCAGTGTTTGTCCGTATGTTTGTAATTGTTTGTTTGTTGGAAAACATGTTTGGCCCGTTGGTGACGGTTTGTAGCAAAAATTCTAAAATGTTGACTTTGCTACAGTAGATTTGCTACAGTACTGCTACAGTAAAATTTGACTTTTTTGTACAGTAACTTTGACTTTAAAATTCTGGTCTTCTGTGTTTTTGCGACACAATCTGCGACACTAAAGTTTGGTATGCGACACAGTGGTTGTGTCACATAAAGTGCGACACAAGAGCTCTGCGACACAGTGGTTGTGTCGCAAAAAGCTTGCGATGCTAATTCAATAGCGACAGAACGGTTGTGTCGTATTAAATATGACATAGTATGCGACATAGAGTGCGACACAAACGGGTTTATGCGACACAGCATGCGACACAAGGCTTGTGTCGCATGTATGAACACCAGCCCAGAAACTTTCGGGTTTCAAGAATTTTCGACCAAAAAACGCAAATCTAACCCATTTTTGAGCTATAAAATCGTGTATTCTTCATGTATTAGGTTATATCTAAGTTGTGTACACATCAAAACATCAAAACATTACACCAATTTGGAATAGATCTAAGATTTTAGGAATTTCTTACTTTTGCAAATCGAGCTAAATGGAGGATGAAATGGTGAAAACGATCTTGATATTCTTGCTCCACTCGTGATGGTGATTCCGAATATGTAATTTTTGTGGGTCGGTTTGTACTCCGAAATTTGGGTGTGAATTGAGGTTGAGAGGGTTTGGTTTGTGTGTGTTTTGGTGATAATGAAAATGAAAGAGGGAGAAGTGGGTGGGGGTTGGGGTTGGCTGATCCAAGGGCAAGGGAGGGGAAAACATCCCTCAAAACACGGTATTTACTCCGTGTCCTAATCGGTTAATCACTAGTTTTTAATATTTAACAAAACGTTTATATAACTGGAGTATTTAAATAAAAATACTTTGAACTTAATAGTAAAAACAACTGTCGCAATATTTAAATTATTAAGTCGCGTTTATTACGTTTTGTTGCGCTAGTTAAAATGTCGTCGCGATAATATATAAATAATGCTCGTTCGGTTGCGTATTTTACATAACAAAATACATTCCCATTATTTAAGTAAATTTTCTGTCACCAACGTCCAAATAACCGTGTCGGACTCCGTCCGGTTAATTCGTACGATTTATCCAAATCGCGTAAGTACACACATATATATATAAATCATCTTATATATATATACAAATAGAGCCTGTAATTAGTCCTATTACATACTAATTACAACTAGTTACAAACAATTAGGCATAATTAATTATCCTAATTATGCAGGTGTTACAGGTACCCTAGGTGCCGTATACGGCCCTTAGGGTGCCGTATACGGGGGGTGTTGTGCTTGAAGGGTGCCGTTTGCCCCCCCCCCCCCCCCCCCCTTTGTCCGCTTGCCCCGTATGCTGCTTTGATGCTTGTATCTTATGCTTCAAGACTTGTACCAAGCCTTCCACCATTCTCCTATAAATACTAACCTCCATTTCCCATTTTCACACACCTCTCATCTCATTCTCTTTCTCTCTCTAAAAACTTCTCTCTAGAATTAGGTTAGCATTCTCTCTCTAGCACTACTCTTAGGAGTTAGAGGAGAATTAGTAGGTTAGAGTAGAAGCTCTTAGTAGCTTTTGTACGAAGTTACTCCGGGACTTCAGATTTGTGAAGATTTGTCTGTATTACTCTCTTATTCAGGTTTAATACAATCTCTCACATTTATTCTTTTAATTATGCTTTCTTATTATGCATGCTTAGGAATGAATGCTAGAATTATGCTAGGCTAGACAAATCAATGTTAGTTGTGATGTATGCAATGTTAGGATAGTTATGATATAATATACAATTGGGGATGACACCATTATGAAACAACGGAGGTAACGTTATACGGCTTTCATTTGTATAGCGCCGGAATCATCACGAATGTGTGTAGTACGAAACGTGGAAGCTATGAAAGTCGTGGGCACAATTTTTTGTAGAAATAATGATTCCCAATTGTAAACATACTGTTACTCTGTCTGTGTAGGTTTAAAACTGTTTGCGAACTTATAAGTTGAACCTCTGCCTGTTTATCTATCCAACTTATGTTGTGGTTTGTATCCTCTTCCCTAGAACCTCGCCAATTGCTAGAAGTAGGATTGCCAACTATTCTGTGTATGATGATCAATGAACTCAACATGGTCGCTGTTCCCTTGATTGAAACACATCCGAGGGACACGAAGCATAGGATTAGAGATAGATTAGGTTCACGCTTGTTTGTTGTGTATCTTTGGGACAACTTCCGGGATATCCATAATTTAATCATTAGGTCAGTTAATGTGATGACTAGTGTTCTGCTAGAGGGACGAGGAGGACCGATCGTAGCACCAACCGACGAAACCCTTGAAATTAAGCCTCACTACATAAAAATGATTAAATCTGAGTGTCAGTTTCATGGTCTTTCGGTTGAAAACTCAAACGCCCATCTCAACAAGTTCATCAACCTTACCGACTCATTCGATATAATAGGAACCAATAGAGACCTTCTTCGACTCCATCTGTTTCCTTATTCTCTATCTTCTCGAGCCTTAACCTGGTTTTATGATTTCGAACCCAATTCGATTCATACATGGGAAGAGATGGCTACTAAGTTTCTAGCTAAGTACTTTCCTCCTTCCATGCAAACCAAGCTTAAGACCGACATTGCTAACTTCCGTCAGGAAACTAACGAATCATTAAGAAAGGCTTGGGAACGATTTAAGAATCTTATTGGAAGATGTCAAAACCATCAGTTGGCTGAAATGAATCTGGTCTGCACGTTCTACAACAGCTTAAATCCTCAGCACCAACAAACCCTCGATGCTGCTTCATCCGGAAACTTCATGCAACATACTTCAGACGAAGCTTTGAAGTTGATTGAGACGATAACGATGCACCATCATGACTTGGAGCCAGATGAATCCACTTCAGAGGAAAGGAATACTTCAGATCAAGCCTTGGACACCTTGAAAACTCAACTCAAATCCATCTCTAAAGTTGTCAAGGACTTGCAAGATTCTTCTAAACCCATGCAAAAGAAGAAAACCCCAAAGTTCTTCCCAAACATACGGGCCAACGAAGAAATTCTTGACACCACTGGTAGAAACCCTGACCAATCCTTTCATTCTAAACCATTCATTCAACGGTTAACCACACTACCCCTGTCTCAATCTTTAGTTCTCTCTACGCCTACCCAATTGACTTCTCGTCCAAACAATACGATTTTCAATAACTTCATGGTTGAGCAAAATAATACAAACAAATGAATTCTTGATTTTCAAAACCAAAATGATTATTTGCTCAGGATTTCAAATGATTTAATTAAAAACATGGAGGATAATGTTAAAAGGTTGTTTTTAAAAGTTGAGGAGAAGCAAAGGGAGGAAGCGATCTACAATTCTGTCTTTCACTCATCCTATGAGCACGATGACATGCTTGTGGTCACTAGAGGAGGAAAAGAAACAAAGAACGAGAAAACTATAGATATTCCTTCAGATAAACCTTCTACTTCTCTACCCACTAACTCGGTACAAGCTGACACCCCTGTCACTTCTCCTGAGCCAGAACCTTCTAAAGCCCTAGAAGTCTTTAAACCCGTTCGAATACCTTTCCCTGGTAGGCTTAAGAAAGAGAAACAAGAAGCTCAATTTGGAAAATATCTAGAAATGTTCAAAAGCCTACACTTAAACGTTAGATTATTAGATGCTTTAGTAGAAATGCCCAGTTGTGCTAAATTCTTTAAGGAACTAATATCCAACAAAGAAAAACTTAGGCAGATAGTTAACTTACCCCTAGATGCCAAGTGCTCTCTAATTATGCAACAAGGACTACCCCCTAAGCTTGAAGATACTGGCTGTTTCACTATTCCTTGTTATCTTCAAGATGTTCAAATAAGTAACGCCTTAGCTGACCTAGGAGCTAGTGTAAACCTCATGCCATTCTCGCTTTATAGGAAACTAGGATTAAACGAACTCTTGCCTACACGTATGACCATCCAATTAGCAGATAGATCAGTTAAACTCCCCCGAGGAATTGCTGAAGATATTATGGTCCGTGTCGACAAATTCGTCTTTCCAGTTGATTTCGTTGTTATGGATATTGAAGAAGACACCCAGGTTCCACTCATCCTTGGCAGACCTTTCCTAAACACTGCCAAGGCCGTCATTGACGTAAATGAAAAATCTTTAAAACTCCGAGTTGGAACTGAAGAGGTCACCTTCAATGTTGATAAACTAATGAAGCAGCCTGTGGGAGAAGATCTTGGTCTTGTAGATTCTATGCAGGAAATAATTGAAGAACACCTGGAAGAGACCCTCGCAGTAAGCAGCATTAACCCCCTTCCCAAAACTATCACCACTTCAAGAATACTCTGTGAAGAAGGTACGGGTCTACGCTCAGCTATCTCGGATTCTTCTGACACATCTGGAGAGTTACTATTTCCTTTAAAGAATTCCAAGCCGCAGCTCAACTCCATCTTGACTGCTCCACTTGGATATGGCACTCCTGTCACTCTACTACGAAGGAACCCGACTTCTGAAGTTGATCATTCATCTCTCTCAAAGAAAGAAATTCTGAAGACTCTTAAAAACATGGAGTCAATGCTTAAAACACCTGCTTCGCAACCATCTGAAGGTTGTGAAAATCCAGAAATCACCATCAGCGAGTCTTCATCAGCTCAATTTCAGAGATTTGCAACAACTGACAAAGGAAAAGAAATTATCACTGAAGAAAATGCAATCTCTCAATCTTCCCAAGAAAAATATGAGCTGAGAAAAGATGAGCTGTCCAACAATACAGAATGGGTTGAGATAGCGTCAGCCGACATTCCGGAATCACCTGCAATGGAGTCAGATTATCAAACAACATAAGACGAGCTTAAAAGAGACGAGATTGCCAGGATGAAACCATCTACTGAAGAACCACCCGAATTGGAACTAAAGGAACTTCCCCCACACCTTGAATATGCTTTTCTTGAAGAAACTTCACACTTACCGGTTATCATATCTAAAGAATTGAAGCCCGAAGAAAAAGCAAGGCTGGTACAGGTTCTAAAGTCACACAAGAAGGCGATTACTTGGAAGATCTCTGACATACAAGGGATTAGTCCAAACTACTGCACGCATAAAATCTTAATGGAAAACGACTTCAGACCATCAGTTCAAAGGCAAAGGAGAATCAACCCGAAGATTCAAGACGTGTTGAAAAAGGAGGTTATCAAACTCCTGGATGCTGGTCTGATCTACCCTATCTTAGATTCCCCATGGGTTATCCCAGTTCAAGTCGTCCCAAAGAAAGGAGGCATGACGGTCATCGCTAACGAAAACAATGAATTGATTCCAACACGAACTGTCAATGGTTGGAGGGTGTGTATCGACTATCGGAAACTGAATGAAGCTACACGCAAAGATCATTTCCCTCTACCATTCATTGATCAGATGCTCGAAAGGTTATCTGGAAACGAATTCTATTGCTTCCTTGATGGTTTCTCAGGCTATTTTCAGATACCTCTCGATCCAAAGGACCAAGAAAAGACGACGTTCACTTGTCCCTATGAAACGTTTACTTACCGACGTATGCCTTTTGGTTTATGTAATGCACCTGCGACTTTTCAAAGATGCATGGTAGCAATCTTCCACGACATGATTGAACAATGCATGGAAGTGTTCATGGACGATTTTTCAGTTTTTGGGGTTTTTATTCACCACTTGTCTTTCTAACTTGGATAGGATGCTTGCTCGATGTGAAGAATCAAACCTAGTTCTGAATTGGGAGAAATGTCACTTCATGGTGAAAGAAGGCATAGTTCTTGGACACCGCATTTCAAAGTCTGGAATTGAAGTTGACAAAGCAAAAGTTGAGACTATCTCGAAGCTTCCACCCCCTACTTATGTGAAAGCCATCCGAAGTTTTCTAGGTCACGCCGGATTCTACCGTCGCTTTATCAAGGATTTCTCTAAGATCTCTCGACCTATGACTCATCTTCTCGAAAAAGATACTTCGTTTGACTTTACAGATAAATGTCTCAAAGCTTTCAACTACCTGAAAAATCAGCTTGTACATGCACCGATCATGGTTGCCCCCGATTGGAGTCTTCCATTTGAAATCATGTACGACGCCAGTGATTTCGCTGTTGGAGCTGTACTGGGACAGCGGAAGGAGAAACACTTTCAACCAATATACTACGCCAGCAAAATGCTCACGGATGCTCAAGAAAACTACACCACTACAGAAAAGGAGCTGCTTGCGGTAGTATTTGCTTTTGATAAATTTCGTTCTTATCTAATCTTGTCCAAAACTATTGTCTACACAGATCACTCCGCTTTGAAATACCTTTTCAAGAAGCAAGATGCTAAACCGCGCATTCTACGATGGATTCTACTCCTACAAGAATTTGATATTGAGATTAAAGATAAGAAAGGAGCAGAAAACGTCGCGGCCGATCATCTTAGCTGATTGGAAAATCCATCAATGGAGAAGTTGCACGAGAACGATATTCAAGATCTGTTCCCCGAAGAACAACTCATGATTATAGGAGGCTACCAACAAGGGTCATAGTTCACACACAACCCTTGGTATGCCGACTTCGCCAATTATCTGGTAGGAAACATCGTACCAAAAGGAATGCCAACTTCTCAGAAATGAAAATTCTTCCGAGATGTCAAGAACTATTATTGGAACGATCCTTATCTCTTTAAGGTTTGTCCCAATCAACTTATTCGAAGATGCGTCGATGGGAAGGAGGCAGAACTAATTCTACACCAGAGCCACCACGGACCTACTGGAGGACACCATGGCAACAAAATGACTGCACGAAAGGTTTACGATGTCGGCTTTTATTGGCCAACCATATTCCGAGACGCTTGCGACCTGGTGAAGCGCTGTGATATTTGCCAAAAGCAAGGCAATATCTCAGCCCGAAACGAAATGCCACTCACTAATATCCAGGCCGTGGAGATCTTTGATATCTGGGGATTAGATTTTATGGGACCATTCCCTAAATCTAACGGTAAAGAGTACATCTTAGTCGCAGTTGACTACGTCTCCAGGTGGACCGAAGCTCAAGCTTTTCCGACTAACGATTCAAAAGTAGTAACCCAATTCCTCAAAAAGCTGTTCAGTCGATTTGGAACTCCTAGAGCTATAATCAGTGACCGTGCCACGCATTTCTGCAATACTCAATTCATGCGAGTGCTGCAGCAGTATGGTGTCACTCACAAAACTTCAACAGCTTACCATCCACAAACAAATGGGCAAGCTGAAGCGACAAATCGGGCTTTGAAAAGGATATTGGAACGAACTATCAGAAATCACGGGCATAGGTGGGCCGAAAAATTAGACGATGCGTTGTGGGCATTCAGAACTGCCTACAAAACACCATTAGGAACCAGACCGTATCGGCTAGTCTACGGAAAGGCGTGTCACCTTCCAATTGAGTTGGAATATCGGGCGTACTGGGCATTAAAACACTGCAACTTGGAAATTTCAGCAGCTGGAGAACAACGGAGAATGCAACTGAATGAGTTAGCAGAACTAAGAGACCAAGCTTACGACAGTTCGCTAAGCTTCAAGGAAAGAACTAAAAGGGTCCACGACGCTAAGTTAAAGCCCTCTAGGTTCAAACAAGGAAATAAAGTGCTGCTCTTCAATTCGCGATTCAAGAAATTCTCCGGTAAATTCAAAAGTAGGTGGAGCGGACAATTCATAATCTCAAAGGTATTTCCCTATGGCGCAATCGAACTCAAGGCTCCAGAAGGTAATTTTAAGATTAATGGTCATCGCTTAAAGCATTTTATTGAAGACTTTCCCATCAGGAAAGACGTCTTCATCTTTGAACCTCCATGAGTCTTCAAGAAAGGTACAAAGAGTCAAGCTAGAGACTCGTAAAACAAGCACTCTTGGGAGGCACCCCAAGCTTATCTTTACTTTTCTGTCAAATTTTTACTTCTTAGTTTATTTTTGTTAAGTATGATTATCTCTAACGAAATTTCGGGATTTGCTACTTATCTGACTACAAACTTCAAATTTTAACAAAATCAGAGATAAGTTTTAAAAATGCAAATGCCAAAACTCTGATAACAGAAATCTTTATAAAACATCTTCGCACTGTCATCAGATCTCTGTGCGTTTGTATTCATTATTTTATGCATTACCTGTTTATTTTGTTTGTTTCAGGATGGATAGCTCCAGTGATACCAGAGAGATCATAGCTGAGATACCACCGAGACGTCGTAGAGATCGCATACGAGGACGTAGAGCACGCAGGACCATGCCCACTATTCGCGAGGAGGACCTTACTGATGTCCCGATCATTCATGAGGAGCCATCCGCTGAGAGACCCTCATCACCTGTTCACCAGTCAGCTCCCATACCCACTCTTGAGTATGAACCTGGGCCCTCTTTCGGACACTCCACCTTCAACATGACATCATGTCCACCCTCTGTGTGCATGTAGGGCTTCCGAGGCCTTCTGACTGTCCGTTCCATCTTGGTCCGGACCAGGGACCTTCTCGCCCGCCCTGGTCATTCTTCCCTCCTGCTGGACAGTTCGCTGCTGGACTTTCCACTGCTGCGCCTGCTGCTGTTGATCCTGCCATGACATCAGGGAGTGCATCAGCAGAGCCTTCAGTTACTGAGCAGTTGATGGCTGTGTTGGATGTCTTTAGCCCACCTCATGCTCATGCTTCTACTGGCATTACTGAGCCGAGCATGGATACGATTGAGGAGCCTGTACCATCACCCACCTCAGTCCTTGCTGCTGCTATTGCTGCCTTCGATCCTGACAGCGATGATCGACTTGATGACTTTTAGTTTATTTAGTTTATTTTATTTGCCTTATTTCAGTACTTAGATTTTTATAACTCTTTGTTATTTTTAAGATATGATGTTGTGTTGATGTTTATTGCAGAACTTAGCTTTTTGTAGAATGGATAATCTTACACGAGACTGGTCCTCCAATCCAGCAAATCACACGCACCATTTCTACACTAATCTGGTCATGTCCAGTAAATAGAATGGGGAGTATTTTAAACCTTTCTTCGTTTTTGATGATTCTATGTTTACTTAAGTTTATGTGTTATAATCGATGCCACATCCTAACTTATCACTAAGTGTGGGATTCCAGCCCAATTCAACACTTAGGAAACATTTTCTTACATGTTCAAACTCTAAGTGTGGGATTTTAGTCGTAAAATCTCAACTCAAGAGAACATTAGGGACAATGTTCCTCTAAGTGTGGGATGGTTGGTATATAATACCTTGGATAAACGATTTTTATGTCTATGGCATATCTCAGAAAACGTTCCCTAAAATTTTTTCAAATTTTTCAAAAATATTTTTCAATAAAACTAAAATATGAGCTAAATCTTGCGATTAAACTCTAAATTTTTGAGTTTTGGTATGCCTGAAAGAAATCATTTTCAAAATATGAGGAAAATATTTCAAAAACTTAAGGAAATTAAGGTAGAAATTTCCTAAGCAAGAAACGACAATCTAAAAGGGGCATCGCATGACAAGGCACATACAAACTTGCAGTGAGGTTTTGAGCCTTAAAATCATTCATTTTTAATGCTACATTGTTCATTTCTTGTGTGTGCCGATGCATGTATCTCTGAATTAGAACTTGCTCTTGACATACGCTTCGAGACCACATTGGTGTGTACCGTACGCGGTATAGGCGCAATTAGATGACCTTGACATTCCTTAGGATTTGAACCCCTTTTTAGCCTTCTCTTTCAAGCCCAAAACCCTTCCGATACTTATTTTTAGTATCGATGATCCGCTTAGAAAATCTTGTTGAGCCTAAACCTTTTCATTTCTTCAAAAACCCTAATCACAAAACCCACTTTCCCAAATTCCCAAAACCTTATCTTAGAATTTCTGAGATTATGAAAAACATCGTGAAGAATATCCAACTCAATTATCCTACTCGTTCGTGTTCTCCATAAAGAATCAAACCTCTCTAAAAGTGCGGGAAAATTAGCACACAAGAGAGACAAGAGAACAACGGTGCGGGAAAATTAGCACCCGAAGAAAAGACTGGAATTGATCGAATATAAGAGAAAGGATTTCTGAAAAGAAAATAAAAAAAGCAGAAAAAGAAAGAAAAGAAAAGAAAAGAAAAAGGAAAGAAAATAAAGCTAAAAAGGCTTCAAAGTATCAACCATTAAAGGGAGATCCGATAGAAGACGAGTAGTTACTTCATCCGTTCTAAAAATAAGTTTTTCATGATTCTTGGAAAGCCTAAGATAAGCAACACCCTTACAAACCAAAAATTCCCTTATCCATACCCCTTAACCCTCACAAAAACATTACAACCCCCGAATTTCTTGGAATAATTAGCGCCGTTCTCACCTAAGTGGTGGAGATCCGATTCTCGATCAAGCCTATGACGATGAGTACTGCATGACTGGCTTTATGAGCGATTTCGTTTGAACTAGATTGATGGGTAACCCGATACACTATTGAGTGAATTGAGTGACCACCTTATGTGAGATCGCCTAGTCATGTATACTCCAAGATCACGAGAGTTGGAAGTATGCCTATGAGAATCGCTTCTTGTTTCCGAAAGGATCATCTTACTTTTCCTTGGTTTCCTGAAACTATCTACTCATACGAGAAAACGGTGACCGACGGGGATGTCATAACTGTCCTATAAAACATGTTTTAAAAATGTTTTCAAAAGGGATGTTGATGAGTGTTGCTTGAGGACAAGCAACGTCTAAGTGTGGGATACATTATGTGACCCAAAAAGTCATGTTTTTAAGGACTTATTTCCACACTTTTTGGACTATTCTTTGGTGAAAACATTTCAAAACCATCATTATTTACCAAAAATCACCAAGGTAGTCTAAATATAAACGTTGCTGCAAAAATCGGTTAAAACGTCCAAATTAGCACGCAAACCGAGGCAAAACAATCACCTTAAATTTTACGCTCTTAATATTCTTATGGAAATAGAGCTTAATACATATTTTATGATTCCATAAGAAAATCCAAGACCAGAGGTGAAAGAATCAGAAGAAACGGACGAAAGACGGAGAAGATATGCAGTCTGGAAGCTCGCCGATTTTCATCCGGAACACGCAAAAGTCAAACACTTCCAAATTTGTCAAACTCAGTGTCATTAGAAGCGTAACGGAAAAACGAATCCAACAGCGCAAGAATCAAGCAAAACGGAGTCCAAACGAAGAAGATACGGACGAACCAAGCAACCGAGGAATCAGTATACAACATATGGAGCACCAACCCCCCCCCCCCCTGCCCACCTAGGTACCGTATACGGTACCCTAGGTGCCGTATACGGCCCTTAGGGTGCCGTATATGGAGGGTGTTGTGCTTGAAGGGTGCCGTTTGCCCCCCCTGGTCCGCTTGCCCCGTATGCTGCTTTGATGCTTGTATCTTATGCTTCAAGACTTGTACCAAGCCTTCCACCATTCTCCTATAAATACTAACCTCCATTTCTCATTTTCACACACCTCTCATCTCATTCTCTTTCTCTCTCTAAAAACTTCTCTCTAGAATTAGGTTAGCATTCTCTCTCTAGCACTACTCTTAGAAGTTAGAGGAGAATTAGTAGGTTATAGTAGAAGCTCTTAGTAGCTTTTGTACGGAGTTACTCCGAGACTTCAGATTTGTGAAGATTTATCTGTATTACTCTCTTATTCAGGTTTAATACAATCTCTCGCATTTATTCTTTTAATTATGCTTTCTTGTTATGCATGCTTAGGAATGAATGCTAGAATTATGCTAGGCTAGACAAATCAATGTTTGTTGTGATGTATGCAATGTTAGGATAGTTATGATATAATATACAATTGGGGATGACACCATTATGAAACAACGGAGGTAACGTTATACGGCTTTCATTTGTATAGCGCCGGAATCATCACGAATGTGTGTAGTACGGAACGTGGAAGCTATGAAAGTCGTGGGCACAATCCGTTGTAGAAATAATGATTCCCAATTGTAAACATACTGTTACTCTGTCTGTGTAGGTTTAAAACTGTTTGCGAACTTATAAGTTGAACCTCTGCCTGTTTATCTATCCAACTTATGATGTGGTTTGTATCCTCCTCCCTAGAACCTGGCCAATTGCTAGAAGTAGGATTGCCAACTATTTTGTGTATGATGATCAATGAACTCAACATGGTCGATGTTCCCTTGATTGAAACACATCCGAGGGACACGAAGCATAGGATTAGAGATAGATTAGGTTCATGCTTGTTTGTTGTGTATCTTTGGGACAACTTCCGGGATATCCATGATTTAATTATTAGGTCAGTTAATATGATGACTAGTGTTCCGTCCTATTGCATGTTCTTGTTTTATTGTTGCTTAGGTACTGCATGCTAGACATACGCAAACATTATCACTGCCCTGCTAATTAGATTTTCAAGAACATAATAAACATATTACAGATAGGTTAACATGCACGTAATAGTTGTGCTGATTGTATGATTAATGATGAACAATTTAACTGACCGTTAGACAGATTATCCCAACCGGTTCCGCGGGTTAAACCCTGTTCATGTTATTGTTCAATGAACAATTCATGCCATGATACTAACGTCCTCCGGATGTCTGTAAATGGGGACCTGGATTAGAGGATAGTTGTCAGTTGAATTGGTCTGTGCATTTGGGAGAACTTCCAGTGTACTGGACATTCTATAACTGATATCCATGTGACATATTATATATCTGATTGCGGATAACTCTACGTTAGGTATATAGTAGGATCGTAGTTGTAGCTCATTAAGAAATATAGAAATATCTAGTGAGTAATCTGGAACCCTAACTGGTATAACGGAAAAGCTGTAAAACATCCAAGTATCCGGTATAGCGTTAACATAAATACGTGGGAAACCGAGTAAAGGTCGTAGGCATAATACTTTATCTACCAATTAAGTTTCTATGACCTCACCGGATTAATCATCACATCTAGTAAACTTATCCTTCATAACTTTCCATCCAAATAACATTGCCGAAGTCACAGCAAACATATTCCTTATCTTGATTTCTCTGCGTTCTCCGTACAAACCCCTGTCTTTAATTTAGTTTTTAATTTTAGTAATTATATTAGAAAACCAACCAACCTATCAAAAAGTTTTAAAAATCCCAGCTAAATTACAAAAGATAATTAATCCTCCTGGATTCCCAAGCCCGTTGTAGTTTGAAGAATGACACCTGAGTCATACATACCGCTTACTGCCATTTAGGTCTTTAAGTTGTATTAAAACTTAGGATACCCAGCTTAATAAATATAAAACACACTGTCCGCGCGTCCTTGCCGGAAGGTTCAACGACCGGAGTAAAATCCGACCGACCGCGGGGTGCACGACAGTCAGGTTCTTCCTCTTTCGGTATTTTATCCAGTATCTAATGAGGATACCAATAATCCATCTCATGTCCCTCATGTAGAACCACCACTGAAAACTTACCAAAGACGTTCTCGGCCTACAGCTCCAACTACCAATAATCTGCATGACGAGTTACCTACTGCAAGTCCCTCTGACTCTTCTCCTTCAACAATTTCTCCTCCAACTCCGGTTCTGCAAACTGACGATCTCCCCATTGCCCAACGGAAAGGTACACGATCTACCACTAATCCTTATCCCATATATAGGTATTTAAATTAAGATCGTTTATCACCTACCTTTTCTGTTTGTGTTGCTAGTATTGCCTCTGTTCCTATTCCTAAAATATTAGGCAAAGCTTTATCGCATCCTGGTTGGCGTCAAGCAATGATTGATGAAATGACAGCGTTGCACTCAAATGAAATGTGGGATTTGGTTCATTTGCCTCCAGGAAAAACCATAGTTGGGTGTCGTTGGATTTTTAGACCTAAAGTAGGGCCAGATGGCAAACTTGATCGTCTTAAGGCCCGCTTGGTTGCTAAAGGATACACCCAAATATATGGACTCGATTATAGTGATACTTTTTGTCCAGTTGTTAAGATGACAAGTATACGTATTTTATTATCTATGGCAGCAATCAGTAATTGGTCTCTTTATCAACTTGATATCAAAAACGCCTTCCTCCATGGTGATCTACAAGAAGAAGTATACATGGAGCAACCTCATGGATTTGTTGCTCAGGGGGAGTCTGGATTAGTATGCAAACTCCGGAAGTCTTTGTATGGCCTTAAACAGTCTCCCAGGGCTTGGTTTGGCAGGTTCAGTAATGTGATTAAAGACTTTGGGATGACACGTAGTGAGGCAGATCATTCGGTATTTTACAGACATTTGGATTCACATTGCATATACTTGATAGTCTATGTTTATGATATTGTAATCACCGGGAATGATCTCATTGGCATCAAACAGCTGAAGGATCATTTATTCAAGCACTTCCAGACGAAGGATATGGGAAGACTCAGATACTTCTTAGGTATTGAAGTTGCACAATCAAAAGATGGAATTTCAATTTCTCAAAGAAAGTATGCCTTAGATATTCTTGAGGAGGCTGGTCTAGTAGATTGCAAACCGGTTGACACTCCGATGGATCCTAATGTTAAACTCTTACCGGGACAGGGGGAGCCTCTATTGGATCAAGGTAAATATCGGAGGTTAGTTGGCAAGCTTAACTATCTCACAGTAACTCGTCCTAGTATCTCATTTGCTGTGAGTGTAGTTAGTCTGTTCTTGAATTCCCTTTGTGCCTCTCACTGGGAAGCTGCACTACGGATTCTGAAGTACATCAAAGGAGCTCCAGGAAAAGGATTACTATATGAGAATAAAGGTCATGTGGAGGTTCAATGTTATTGTGATTCAGATTATGATGGGTGTCCCTTCATTCGAAGGTCAACCTCAGTATTTAGTGTCTTATTCGGAGGTAATTTGATATCTTGGAAAAGTAAGAAACAAAATGTGGTAGCAAGATCAAGTGCAGAGGCCGAATATCGAGCAATGGCAAATGCAACATGTGAGCTAATATGGGTTAAGCAACTTTTAGAAGAATTAAAGTTCTACAAGATTTCCCCAATGAAGCTCATATGTGACAACAGAGCTGCAATGCACATCGCATCTAACCCTGTTTTTCATGAGAGGACAAAGCACATTGAAATTGATTGTCACTTCATTAGAGAAAAACTTCTCGATGGTATCATTGTAACCAAGTCTGTTAACTTGAATGATCAACTGGCAGATGTATTTACAAAGTCTCTTAGAGGTTCTCGTGTTGAATATATATGTAACAAGGTTGGAGCTTATATTATATATGCTCCAGCTTGAGGGGGAGTGTTAAAATACTGTATATATATGGTTTAGCCCATAGCCCACATTGTATAATGGGCCCGTAGGGTTTTCTTAGATTGCGGTTGTATGCCTATTAAACACCCTGTACATTGTATCATTAGAGTATGTGTATAAAGATAATCAGTCTTTAATCTTTACAAACGCATCTTGACATTCCTTTGAAAACTCAAACTTAGCCTCTTTCTCCAGTAACTTGTTCATCGGACACGCTATCTTTGAAAAATCCTTGATGAATCTTCTATAAAACCCAGCATGTCCTAGGAAACTTCGTATTCCTTTAACATTTGTTGGATGAGGTAGCTTTGCTATGTCCTCAATTTTGGCTTGATCTACATCAATACCAACACTTGAAATTTTATGCCCCAAAACAATTCCTTCACGTACTATGAAATGGCACTTTTCCCAATTCAAGAAAAGATTTGAACTCTCACACCTTTGCAACATCTTCTTCAGATTTGCCAAACACTTATCAAAAGAATCACCGAAAACGGAGAAAGTGTCCATGAATATTTCCATGCTATCTTCCACCATGTCATCGAAAATTGCAATCATGCACCGCTGAAATGTTGCGGGTGCATTGCACAGACCGAAGGGCATCCTCCGATAAGCGAAAGTTCCAAATGGTCATGTGAAGGTAGTCTTGTCTTGATCATTTGCATCTATTGTAATTTGGAAGTACTCGGAAAAACTGTCTAAAAAGCAGTAGTATTCTTTTCCAGCTAGACGTTCGAGCATTTGATCGATGAACAGCAAAGGAAAGTGATCCTTGCGTGTAGCATCATTCAACTTCCTATAATCGATACAGACCCTCCATTCGGTGACAGTTCTTGTGGGAATTAATTCATTTTTCTCATTAGCAACCACTGTCATACCTCCTTTCTTGGGCACAACATGAATGGGGCTAACCCATGGACTATTAGAAATTGGGTATATCAACCCAGAATCAAGCAACTTTATGATCTCCTTCCTAACCACATCAGTCACTTTAGGATTTAAACGACTCAACGGTTGCACCACTGGTTTGAAATCAGATTCCATGAGAATTTTGTGCGTGCAATAAGAGGGGCTTATTCCTTTTATATCACTAATCGTCCAAGCGATAGCATGCTTGTGCTCCTTCAGAACCTTCAATAAGCTTTATTTCTCGTTTGCTAATAGATGAGATGAAATGATAACCGGCAGGTCCGACTCTCCTTGCAAGTATGCATATTCCAAATGGGTCGGTAAATTCTTTAATTCTAACTTTGGTAGTTCTTCAAACGAAGATTTTACTGCCAACACCACTTCTCTTGAGCAAGGAATCCCATGCATAGTGATGCGAGTCTCTTTCTTAATTAATATACCATCAGTCAAGACCGACTCTTTGCTCTCTATCAGCTTATTTTCGTCACTCTCTAACTCTTCATCACTCGTGATTTCTAGTTCCTCAAGCAACTTATCGAATTCTTCGATATCACGGATTGCTTCTAGACTTCCCGTCCATCCTTCAAGAATCATGGGATCAAGATCTTCATCTTCCATGAGACTTTGTAGGAATTCCTCATCATCAGACATTTCTCTAGCACTCACAAAGTAACAAGTATCATCAACTGCAGCCGGATATTGCATTGATTTGTTAACATCAAACACTACTTCATCATCTCCTACCCTTAGTGTGATCCTTCGATCAGAAACATCAATCAATGCCCTCGCTATGGCAAGAAAAGGTCTTCCCAAGATGATAGGTACCCTTGAATCTTCAACCATGTCGAGAATAACAAAGTCACAAGGGAAAACAAACTTATCTACCTTGACCAACACATTCTCTATCATTCCTTTAGGATATTGAACTGACCTATCCGCTAACTCAATGCACATTCTAATTGGTTTTGGTTCCCCTAACTTGAGTCTAGCATACATAGTATAAGGCATTATTGATATGCTTGCTCCTAAGTCAGCCAGTGCATTAGTTATATCCAAACTACCAATAAGACAAGGAAGAGTAATACTCCCAGGGTCTTTCATGTTTGGCGGAAGTTTGTTTTGCATCACCGCTGAGCATCTCTCGTTCATCGTTACTGTGGTTGCCTCCATTAGCTTGCTCTTGTTGGTCAACAACTCCTTCAAGTATTTTGCATATTTTGGCATTTAAGCAATTGCTTCCACGAACGGAATGTTTATATGGAGTTGTTTAAGATTCTTGAGAAACTGGTGGTATTGAGCTTCAACCTTTCCTCTTTTCAAAGCTGCTGGATAGGGAGGTGGCGGTGCATGATCCTTAGCGTACTGCTTATCTCTAGCAATTCTATCACCCTCAGTGTCCACCCTAGGACCGTTAATTACTTCTACCTCCTTCTCTTTTTCAGGTAGGGGTTGAGATACAGGCTTCTTCTTGACAATGGGATCTTCATAACCCTTTCCACTTCTGGTAGTTACAGCTTTCACCTGATCATGTGGATTGGTTTCAGTAAATCCGGGAAGAGTTCCAGGAAATCTCTCTTGGAGAACTTTAGCAATGTTGGAAATGTTTCCTTCAATCTGCTTAATGGCAGCTCCTTGATTTCTCACTAATGCTTCCGTAGTATCCATCCGTTGTCCAGAACTAGCAATGAATTTCTCATTAGTGGCTAGAAATTTCCCCATCGTCTCTTCCAAATTGGTTTGCTTCTCAGGAACTGATGCAGCCGGTTGATCTTTGGTGAAAAGACCAGGCTGAGTTTGACGAAATTGGCGGCCTCCATCTTGATATGGTCTTCGGAAAAAGGTTTCACCACCTTGGCAGTAATTTCCTTGAGCTTCTCCGAATTTAACTTCCTCCTTGGCTTCTCCAGACTCCATCTCAGGACAATCCTTTACCAAATGCGTTCCTCCACAGTTGTCGCACCCTACTTGGATTGCAAGAATAGTCTCAGTTACCTTCTTTATGTCTCTTCCCATACTGTAAAGCTTAGCAGTAATGACGGCGAGACCATCATCATTGCTTACTGACCTTTTTCTCCTAGAGGTGCCATCATCCCAAAGTTGAGAATGCTTTGCTTGATCACGAATGGCCTTCAAGGCTTCCCTAGGAATCTTCTTTGGAATAGATCCTTGAGCATCAAGTTGCTGTCTCGTAGCACGATCCACTCCTTTGTAGAATACCATAATGATTTGTTGGTCGTTTAGATCGTGTTGTGGACACTTATGCATCAAGTCCTTGTACCTTTCCCATGCTTGTTGCAGCGACTCATCGATGTCTTGCTTGAAATTCCGAATGTCGTCGATCATCTTTGACGTCTTGGACAGTGGGCAATACATCTTGAGGAACTTCGTGCGAAGATCTTCCCAAGTGGTGATGGATCCGGCAGGTTCATTTGAAATCCATCGTTTTGCAGCTCCCTTAAGTGTTATCGGAAACACTCAGAGCATGACTTGATCGCGTGTGACGTTGGGAACATTAAACATATCGGCAATCTCCAGTACCTTCTCAACGTGCTCGTTAGCATCTTCCGAATCTTCTCCTCTAAAAGGAGTCTCTCTAAGCTCCTTGAGGAACTGTCCCTTGATTTCGAACTCCACTTCTCGCGCAATAGCGGGCCTCACAACCCCACAATTTTAAGTTGAGCGGAAGCATACTTTGGGGTGCTACTAATCAATAAACAAAGCACAAGAGGTATAATGAACGACCACTATATGCCTCGTTTTACAATTGTATTGATTAAGCAAAAGTTTACATCAATATATATAGTTTGCATTAGCTCGGTTTGAAATTGAGAGATTTACATACATAATTAATTTATAAAAAATATAATAATTGATAAGCATCAAATAGATAGTATATTTTATAGTAATTTATCCCTATATTTATATACATTTTATTGCATTTATATGATTTTAGATACTTATTTTGTTAATAATTGCAGAAATGTATTTTAATTGAAGAATGAAGAAAAAGGAACAAGAACGAGACCAGAACTGAAGAATTAAAGCACTAAAAGAAATAAAGATTAAAGACCTTGAAGAAATGAAGACTAAAAGAGTTAAAATGAAGAATTGGGTCAAGAAAACAAATGTAACACCTCGTCAAAAAGTCAATTTTCGCGCTGAATTTAAACTTCAATTAAACGATTTAACTTTTATCCCCAATTAGTATTTTTATAAAATACTTTCATTAGAAAACATTTTAAAATAATATAAATAAGAATTTTATATTATCTTATGACTGGACAAATAAAACACGGGTATTTTGTACTGTGGTTGGAGACCACAGTCCGCGCACTGGGGATCTGTGTTGGACAAAACCCAACTTCCTCCCCCTTTTTCACCTCATTTTCAACTTCACTCTCTCTCTCTCTACTTCCATTTCTCTCTCAATCTTCTCTCTAAAATACTCACTAATCACATAAAAACTACCACAAAACGACCTCAAATCGCTTGGGCCATTTAGAGAAAAACGATCACGAGTTCACGATCTACACAACCACCTTTTCGGATTTCAAATCCGACCACTTGTAAGTTTCCGACAAATCCCGTAAATCTTTAGATTTTGAAGTTTTCTTTCATAATAGTGTTTAACATACTTAGTATTAACCAATACAACAAAGAAACACGATTTTATAGCTCAAAAACACGTTTGGATTGGGTTTTTGGTCGGAAAAATGCAACAGTCGCTGCTGACTGTCTGGGTGTTCATCTTTGCGACACAACCATTGTGTCGCATATTGTGTCGCATAAACCATCCATGCGACACAACCCTTGTGTCGCGCTCTTGTGTCGTATAAACCGTATTATGTCGTATCTTATGTCGTATCTTGTGTCGCATCTTATATCGCAAAACCCATGCGACACAACGCTTATGTCGCTGTTGACTCAGCACCTCGAATCCATGCGACACAACCCTTGTGTCGCATAATTGTGTCGTACCATGCGACACAACCCTTGTGTCGCATGTTGTGTCGCAGAAAACAGAAATTTGCCAAATCTTTCTAAGTGTCGGAAAACGTTTTCAAATGAAAATTCAAATACGATACGGCTTGTAATCCAAAACAAATATACTTTATAAAGTATACGAAAACTCGAACCTAATAATAATCTAAATTATTATTACGAACCATCCATAACGAACCGCACTTACAAACGTACGAAATCTCTCATGTTTAGGACACTAGGAGATTTCACTTGGCACGACTCGTTACACTAGGACGCTAGCTCCTCAGGTGAGTTCACAACCCCACTCTTTTACTGTTTTCCAACTGATTTCGGGGTGGGAATGCATACTCCTGTGTTACTACTTTCAACTGTTCAAACATTTACGAACGTTTTACTATCGTTTATGGTAACGGTGCTAGACCACGACAGCTATGAACCATTTGACCATACTTAGAGATATTAAGTATGACCGTGTTAGAAACACCTAGAATTATATTACATATGATACCTAGGGAATAAACGCCTCACTACATCAGTGACTTGCTAAGTACTAGAAATGACTAGTGGACTTGTGAATACCAACTAGAGGCACCGATTTGCTAGCTCAGTGATGACTATCTTTACGAACTAACGGATGACTTTAACTAAGTACTGAAAGTACTTCCCTACAGTTAAGTGACTTAGATTTTACACATTACTTCAGGCAAACTAGGTGACGTAGATACGTACTTACTAATTGATTACGATCATCCCTTACATCTAGGTGACGCTCCTACATTTCTTAGTATGATATACTACTGTGATTTACGTAACAACTTGAGGTACTGTTGAGTGCCTGTAACAATTTACTAGCCTTGGGCTAAACTTACTTGCGGCATGTCGTGTACTGCCAAAACGATTACTTGCATCTCCTGCGGGAGAATAACGGACGCTGTCACTGTATGTGAAGCAAAACGATGCCACGGTGGGTGGTACAAACCCGATACCAATGTGATTGGTATTACGGATTTACAAACGAGCTCACGATACCACGGTGGGTGGTACAACTTACTTGCGAGCTGGATTGCTCACGATACCACGGTGGGTGGTACAACTTACTTACGAGCTAAATGCTCACACTCAGCAACGGACTTACGAATTATTACGGTCGGGGTCGTTGGCTCAGCATGTGGATTCATGCTCTATCGTAGTCCTGCGGGACTGCACGGTTACTCATTTCAGCATATGGACTTATGCTTTACTTACATTCAGCAACGGACCTACGAATTATTACGGTCGGGGTCGTTGGCTCTATGACTGGTTGATTTACTTAAACATAGTCCTGCGGGACATAACTTGACACTTCCCTTGGGGGATAACCATTACCATCACTGTAGGTGATTACTAGATTCTTATGAGTCGGAGACTCAGGAAATTACGAGCTTTTGCTCACTTGACCGTAATTACGAACCCATTACTATCACTGTAGGTGATGCGAAACACTTACGAGTCAGAGACTCAGGAAATTACGAGCTTTTGCTCACTTGACTGTAATTACAACCCGTACCGATATGACACGATTACAAAACAGATAACTTGATCACGTTGCCGGGGTGCAACCTTTCATGCCAGGTGGCATCGTGACCTATTAGTAGCCATAGTACTAATACTTGAAACCGTACAAACTATCCGTACCGTATTGCCGGGGAGCAATACCGACTGCCTAAGAACTTACTTGCTTGATTGCTTGCGGCCAGTAGCACGACAGATAGTCTCCTTACGCTACTCTCGTATACATATTGCCAGGTGGCAATATCTTACCGGATAACACCCAGGCTGGGGATTGGTCCCCTTTACTTGACCAGAAACCTATTGATTAGGTTCACCTGATTACCATAAATTACTTATAACTGCCTCGAGGGGCAACTGTTGTTATTTAAACTGCTAAACTTGATTAATATTTCTGAATGAAATATTTATTACTTGAACTACTTGTTTCTACAAATTACTTGTGAACTCACCAGCTTTTCAGCTGACCCTTTTAGTGTGCATTCTCAGGTACACTGCTGTAGTAGGATTGGACTACAAGATTCTAGTTCGAGTCGCATGTTTTCAACACTCAGGACATTTATTGCATTTGCTTCAGTACTAGTAGAATGTAATATTACTTTTATGAGAGCTCGCAACTTGTAAACACTTTAATTTCAGAAATGTATAACTATTTTCAAACGTCTCATTTAGAGTCGTTCATTATGTATCTTATGCTGTGATTACCAGATTAGTAACACCCTAAACTCGCTTCCGCAAATCATTAAATTTGGGGGTGTGACAGATTGGTATCAGAGCCTAAGGTTATAGTGACCTAGGTTGCATTTAGTGGGCCTAGACTATGACCATTAGGCAGTATTCCTTATTAAGTATAACTAGTTCAGGGATTACATCATACGAACTTAATTTAACATAGCGTAGCTAACTATGTACAATTAAGCAAAGATGATGTAAGATCTGAAAGGGGTTATATTGAAAGGGAATGCAGTAGTTGACTCTGATTGTTATTTGCTACTTGCTAGACACCCTAGGCTATTATATGTACTGTAGGTATATATGAATAGGCCTTACGTGTATACTATTCCGGCATATCTATATACAGGTAGGTATGATTATACCCGACATGATTCCGTTGTGCAACTGATACACATTTTCGAAGTGGCATATCGCCAGCTTCTCAGCCGTTACGACTTAATCTCAAAATTTTGACCAGGTTGGTCACGACTGACTGGTATTACGAGAGATGCTCGTAATGACTAAGTCCACAAATTACTTTCAAACTTACTATCGGCCTGAGGGCCATACTTGGATAACATGTGGCACGTGGTGCTGCATCGTGCTTTGGGCACAATACTACTCCAGCACGTGGTGCTGCAACTACACAGTATGTTTATACTGCATTCGGCACGATGGTGCTACACTCACAGTACAGGGGTACTGCAATTACGGTGCCGCGGGCACTACATTACAGCATGTGGTGCTGCGTTTCATAGTACTTTGTACTGCAATCATAATAAATTACGGTGCTTCGGGCACTACATTTTGGCACGTTGTGCTACACCCAGGCTCGATGAGCTACTATCCAATATGCATGTGGACTTGTTATAGTTACATGTACGACTTATATGTACATATACATTTACTTAGCTGGGCATGAGATGCCACCCCTGATTCTTTACTACTGCGCACTTATACTTGTATAGCTACGTGTGCATCACATATTTATATACGACTATTCTACTGGACACGAGGTGTCCCACTCGATTTCTTTGCGTAGGAACACCCGCTATAGGCACTTGTACACTTATACGCATACGCAATTACCTTAATGGGCACGAAGTGCCACACCACGACTACTCAGGCATGTGATGCCTCATTCGATGAATACACTCTAAGTTATTGGGATCACATTTATAGTACTTTAGTACTACATTATAGTCTGATAGACTACGACGATACCATAGTTCTGATCGAACTACATATAATACACAACTAGGTCGCTAGTACGACTACACATTTAAAATTTCAAAGTCCGAGGACTTTCATACAGACACCTTAAGTGGTTTCTGGGTCATTATCACTTTTATATCCGTGGGCAACGGTGTAATACCGATTTACGTATACGACTGTAATAATCACAATTCCTGAATAAGGAATCTCACGACTGTTGTTTCATTCTTGTTTAAGAATCATGCCACATGGACGACAAACGTACACTCAAACAGAACGCGACCAATACGCGGAGCAAAGAGTAGCTGAAGCTCTGGCTGCACAAAACTTAACGCGCCTCTGCACCTAGAAAGAATTTCTGAACTGTAACCCGCCAATCTTTGTTGGTACCGAAGGGGCTGTAGGACTGATCCAATGGATCGAAAGGATGGAAGCTGTTTTCCGCATTTGCAACTGCCCTGATGGATACAAAGTCAAATACTCCACCTACACCCTTCGAGATAATGCTCTAACCTGGTGGAATGCTCACGCCCACACCGTAGGGGTCGACACCGCCTATGAACTTTCGTGGGAGGAACTGAAACAACTGATGAGGGACGAATATTGTCCTAGCGAGGAACTACACCGACTCGAGAATGAACTCTGGCATCTTACCGTGAAAAACAACGACATCATGACCTATACCAATCGTTTTCACCGACTAGCACTCTTTTGCCCATCACTAGTAAACCCAGAAAGCAAACGGATCGAAAAATACATCGAAGGACTTCCAACACAAATAGCGGGCATGGTTACCTCCTCTAGACCCAACACTATTCGCGACGCCGTTCGCATGGCCCATAACCTCATGGCGCGGGTGGTTCAACGCTAAACCCTCACCACTGAAAACCATACACAAAAGTGGAATGGCGATTCCAGCACTAGTCATAATCCAACAAATCAACCCGAACCCCTGAAATCTTACCCTTCTGAATACAAAGGAAAGCGGGGCTATGCGGGGGATAAACCCTTCTGTCACAGCTGTAAACGTCATCACTCTGGCCCTTGTGGCTCACCTTGCGAGAGATGTCAACGATTCGGACACCAAATCTGGGACTGTAGAGTTCCTGCCAACCCCGACAAACAACAAACGTGTTTCAAATGTAACACCCCTGGGCATTTCAAGAAAGATTGCCCAAATCAGAAACGAAAAATCCTCATGATCAACTCCGGAAGGACCGGACGAAACCGCGACAATATCACGGGTATGCCCCTATCCAATACTAAACTTCCAAATCAAACACAACGTTTCGATCGGCGGGAAAGACGATTCCAAAATGATACCGATTACATAAATTAATACCGACTACACGAATTAAGCCAAACTTAAAATCTAGAGTTTGCTTTCAACAGACTAACCGACTGAAAGTACACAAAACACTCAGTCCTGATAGGACTACTCATCGAACGGTCACGTGGTGACAACTATCCAGTCCCGTATGGACTACAATGCAAACGGTCTCTTAGTGACTACGAATCAACGATAACTTGAACAAAACCATATAGTCAGGATGTGACTACAACGATAAACCGCGACACAATCATGGATTGACTGCCCTTCAACCCCGTTATAAGACATGATATGTCTAAAACCTACTCGACAAACAACATGTACGTACATTGCTCCCCAGACCTCACATGACCACGACATCACTTTTTAATTTCGGGACGAAATTTTCTTAACAGGGGGAGAATGTAACACCTCGTCAAAAAGTCAATTTTCGCGCTGAATTTAAACTTCAATTAAACGATTTAACTTTTATCCCCAATTAGTATTTTTATAAAATACTTTCATTAGAAAACATTTTAAAATAATATAAATAAGAGTTTTATATTATCTTATGACTGGACAAATAAAACACGGGTATTTTGTACTGTGGTTGGAGACCACAGTCCGCGCACTGGGGATCTGTGTTGGACAAAACCCAACTTCCTCCCCCTTTTTCACCTCATTTTCAACTTCACTCTCTCTCTCTCTACTTCCATTTCTCTCTCAATCTTCTCTCTAAAATACTCACTAATCACATAAAAACTACCACAAAACGACCTCAAATCGCTTGGGCCATTTAGAGAAAAACGATCACGAGTTCACGATCTACACAACCACCTTTTCGGATTTCAAATCCGACCACTTGTAAGTTTCCGACAAATCCCGTAAATCTTTAGATTTTGAAGTTTTCTTTCATAATAGTGTTTAACATACTTAGTATTAACCAATACAACAAAGAAACACGATTTTATAGCTCAAAAACACGTTTGGATTGGGTTTTTGGTCGGAAAAATGCGACAGTCGCTGCTGACTGTCTGGGTGTTCATCTTTGCGACACAACCATTGTGTCGCATATTGTGTCGCATAAACCATCCATGCGACACAACCCTTGTGTCGCGCTCTTGTGTCGTATAAACCGTATTATGTCGTATCTTATGTCGTATCTTGTGTCGCATCTTATATCGCAAAACCCATGCGACACAACGCTTATGTCGCTGTTGACTCAGCACCTCGAATCCATGCGACACAACCCTTGTGTCGCATAATTGTGTCGTACCATGCGACACAACCCTTGTGTCGCATGTTGTGTCGCAGAAAACGGAAATTTGCCAAATCTTTCTAAGTGTCGGAAAACGTTTTCAAATGAAAATTCAAATACGATACGGCTTGTAATCCAAAACAAATATACTTTATAAAGTATACGAAAACTCGAACCTAATAATAATCTAAATTATTATTACGAACCATCCATAACGAACCGCACTTACAAACGTACGAAATCTCTCATGTTTAGGACACTAGGAGATTTCACTTGGCACGACTCGTTACACTAGGACGCTAGCTCCTCAGGTGAGTTCACAACCCCACTCTTTTACTGTTTTCCAACTGATTTCGGGGTGGGAATGCATACTCCTGTGTTACTACTTTCAACTGTTCAAACATTTACGAACGTTTTACTATCGTTTATGGTAACGGTGCTAGACCACGACAGCTATGAACCATTTGACCATACTTAGAGATATTAAGTATGACCGTGTTAGAAACACCTAGAATTATATTACATATGATACCTAGGGAATAAACGCCTCACTACATCAGTGACTTGCTAAGTACTAGAAATGACTAGTGGACTTGTGAATACCAACTAGAGGCACCGATTTGCTAGCTCAGTGATGACTATCTTTACGAACTAACGGATGACTTTAACTAAGTACTGAAAGTACTTCCCTACAGTTAAGTGACTTAGATTTTACACATTACTTCAGGCAAACTAGGTGACGTAGATACGTACTTACTAATTGATTACGATCATCCCTTACATCTAGGTGACGCTCCTACATTTCTTAGTATGATATACTACTGTGATTTACGTAACAACTTGAGGTACTGTTGAGTGCCTGTAACAATTTACTAGCCTTGGGCTAAACTTACTTGCGGCATGTCGTGTACTGCCAAAACGATTACTTGCATCTCCTGCGGGAGAATAACGGACGCTGTCACTGTATGTGAAGCAAAACGATGCCACGGTGGGTGGTACAAACCCGATACCAATGTGATTGGTATTACGGATTTACAAACGAGCTCACGATACCACGGTGGGTGGTACAACTTACTTGCGAGCTGGATTGCTCACGATACCACGGTGGGTGGTACAACTTACTTACGAGCTAAATGCTCACACTCAGCAACGGACTTACGAATTATTACGGTCGGGGTCGTTGGCTCAGCATGTGGATTCATGCTCTATCGTAGTCCTGCGGGACTGCACGGTTACTCATTTCAGCATATGGACTTATGCTTTACTTACATTCAGCAACGGACCTACGAATTATTACGGTCGGGGTCGTTGGCTCTATGACTGGTTGATTTACTTAAACATAGTCCTGCGGGACATAACTTGACACTTCCCTTGGGGGATAACCATTACCATCACTGTAGGTGATTACTAGATTCTTATGAGTCGGAGACTCAGGAAATTACGAGCTTTTGCTCACTTGACCGTAATTACGAACCCATTACTATCACTGTAGGTGATGCGAAACACTTACGAGTCGGAGACTCAGGAAATTACGAGCTTTTGCTCACTTGACTGTAATTACAACCCGTACCGATATGACACGATTACAAAACAGATAACTTGATCACGTTGCCGGGGTGCAACCTTTCATGCCAGGTGGCATCGTGACCTATTAGTAGCCATAGTACTAATACTTGAAACCGTACAAACTATCCGTACCGTATTACCGGGGAGCAATACCGACTGCCTAAGAACTTGCTTGCTTGATTGCTTGCGGCCAGTAGCACGACAGATAGTCTCCTTACGCTACTCTCGTATACATATTGCCAGGTGGCAATATCTTACCGGATAACACCCAGGCTGGGGATTGGTCCCCTTTACTTGACCAGAAACCTATTGATTAGGTTCACCTGATTACCATAAATTACTTATAACTGCCTCGAGGGGCAACTGTTGTTATTTAAACTGCTAAACTTGATTAATATTTCTGAATGAAATATTTATTACTTGAACTACTTGTTTCTACAAATTACTTGTGAACTCACCAGCTTTTCAGCTGACCCTTTTAGTGTGCATTCTCAGGTACACTGCTGTAGTAGGATTGGACTACAAGATTCTAGTTCGAGTCGCATGTTTTCAACACTCAGGACATTTATTGCATTTGCTTCAGTACTAGTAGAATGTAATATTACTTTTATGAGAGCTCGCAACTTGTAAACACTTTAATTTCAGAAATGTATAACTATTTTCAAACGTCTCATTTAGAGTCGTTCATTATGTATCTTATGCTATGATTACCAGATTAGTAACACCCTAAACTCGCTTCCGCAAATCATTAAATTTGGGGGTGTGACAACAAAGAAGTCTGGTTGTGAAGATTAAAAGTCCAAAAATTAAGCCCAAGCCCGAAAATAGAATATTCTGGAATTTACATCCAACCGGTGGTTGGATTAACTAACCGGCGGTTGGGCTTTAGGGTTTAAAGGCGGTGCAGACACGTGGAGTTGGACTCGGATTCAAATAACTCCAACCGGCGGTTGAAGAATCCAACCGGCGGTTGGAAGGTCAGCCAGTAAAACTATAAATAGAGGCTCAAATTAACTTAAACCATATACGATTCAAGAATACTAAAATCGAAAGTTAGGGTTTTAGGACGACTTTAGGTGCGATTTTGGAGGCCAAGGAGCTCGGGTTTGAAGGTTTTTAACCCTAGGAAAAGCTGGTTTGCTAATTGGTTCGGTTTTCTTTATCCTTGTAACTTTATTAATCTTTTGGGTTATTTTGGATATTGTTTATTTGAATTAATTGCTTATTAAGTTTTCATTATAAATGTTTAAATGTATGGTTATTAGATTTATTATATGAATTATATGTTTATGTTGGAACTATATTATTGAATGCTTATTATACAAGAATTATCTGTGTTATATTAATATTGATAAAAGTTAATTGATTTATATAGATAGCTTTACTAATCTTGTGATTTTTATAAATTAATTAATGACTGTCAATTATTAATGTTAAGTAACATTGTAATTCAACCTAATCTTGGAATTGTATTAATAAACTACTGATAGATCTTAATAAATAGTAATACTTTACTTAATCTTTGGGAGTGTTGCTATATGAAAGTTATCTTAATCTTTGTGATTTTCTACATTAGTAATTCACCAATAATAATAGCCAACAAAGCAAATAGACATAAGTTGATATAATACGTTTAATAAATAATTGTTTAAATAGTTATAATCTTCTATCCAATTGAGTATTCTTAAGTTGTTTCTTAAAACTTATCTATTAGAATCTGTATCAAAATATAAAGATAATTATGTTCGTTCGGAACTAAAACGTCCCCCTTATCTTGTAGATTATTGTAAATTGGATCCTTTTATTTATTTGTATTATAATAGTGAATATTTGTAATTGGAAATAATAGATAATTAGTTATAAATAAGAATCACGTTTCTTGTGTTCCTTGTGTTCGAATTTGGACTTACTTATTAAGCTATATTACATGAACGGGTCAATCTTGCCTGAATTGTGTGATAGTATTATTTAGTATTTCCTTAATTAAACTTGTTATTATAATTGCATATACTTTCACCACATCAAGTTTTTGGTGCCGCTGTCGGGGAACACTTAACCGGTTGAACTTTTGTTTTGCCGAGGAGCGGTGTATTTTAATTAAACTAATTATTTTCCCTGTAAAATTTTTATTTTTAATACTTTGCAAAATCAATACGAAATATCGGCTCACCCATTGAGAATACTGACAAAAACAAAGGTATAAGGAGAGTAAAGCCCTATCTCATTGATTTATCATATAAGAGGTAAGGTGCTTCTCGAAAGAGATAAGTTTTTAATAAGCTTTGCGCTGACCTGTTTCTCTGCTTTTGTGTACTATCTTTGGAGCTACCGAGATCTATTGACTAGCTTTGTAGAAGAAATTCAACAAACTAACTTTAATAAATTAAAAAAAAAAATCATTTGTATAACAACTAACTTGCATTACTAATTAAACCATTTCTAAGGTTGGGTTGGGTATTCTTTTTCAATCATTTAATTTTGAATGTGTTTTATTATTAGATTATTGTGATTAGTCTACACCAACCTGATTCTAACATATCCGGATCTATCAATTTTTAATTTTTATTTAGTTTTTATTATCTTTTCTTTTCTACTCTTTTCTTTTTCTCTTAGTTTATCAGGTATGTACCAACCCATGAATAGTATTCCATTAATTTCTCAAAACTCGAGAAACTATCATATGAATGAAGATATTGCCAACATGACGATTGAGGAGTATATGAAAAGATTTCCTTATGATGTTTTCACAAGTTTATCCGAACCATCGATTGTGAGAGCTCTACAATTTATGGAAACTCCAAGTAAAAGAACGGAAGAGACCGAAACTCTTGATCACAGTGGAGGAATCTCCATTCAACAACTTGAGGGGATGGATAATAAAATTGATAAGTATCCTCAATTTTCTAACTCTGTATTTTCTAATGAAATTTTTAGTGAATTTAAACAGAAAGAAGATATGGAGGTAGATTGGTCAATTTTGCCAAAATTTGATTACTATGATCCTGACGAGGAGAAACTTGAATTGGGAAACCAGAATGGGGTGATGACGAAAGAGGAAATGATGACGATTATTGACAACTTTATATCATTGCACCCAGAGGAGGAACAATTAAAGGAAGATTATCAAGGGATTGGAAAAGATACCAAAAACAACATTTGCGTTAATCAGATATTACACACTAATTGGATCAAACCACTGTCTATGGTGGAAATTCAAATGAAGGTTGAGTCTATACAACCAACGGTTGGAGTATCTGTAAACACAGATTCATTGTTTTACAACTATGAAGATCCTTTTTGGCGATTCGAGCAGAAGGAAAGTTTCTCGCAATTTTTGGAAAATCATGGAGCATCTCAGAATGGACATTTACCTTCTATAAACGATAAGTATCTTCGTAGTTTACTTTTATTAAATTTACATTTAAATGATATTTATCGATATTACCATCCATGCTTACTTTTAAGTGTGGGGAAAGTCGCTAGATTTTTAGGTAAGTAAGGTGGGAGTCAGGCTCGTAACTCAAACAAAAACAAGCGCTTCTCGGGAGGCAACCCGTGCTTGTATATTATATTGTAGAATTTTTAGGTAGATTTAGTTAAGTAGATTTTACTTTATTTTTAGTTTTTAGTTTTTAGATTGTTATTAAGCATAGATTTACGAAACAATAATCATTATAAAACGTTGCTACGTAGATTAAATTAAATAGGGCTAATTAAATAACATATGAAAAATGTCGTTATTTTTAAATTGCTGCTAGCAACCAATCGGCGGCTGACATAGTTAACCGGAGGCTGGACATTTTTTTTCGATTAAACACTAAGAGCAGCAGTTATAATTACCACACTTTTTCACAAAAACCAAAGAACACCATACAATTATTCTTAAAGTAAATTGTTATGATCATAAATAATTGTAATATTTGTTAAGGTTTCATATTTTGAGAATATCTAATTACGGAATTGTCATATTTATTTTATGAGAAATTTGTTATTTAGGGTTTACTCTAGTAAAATAATTTCTCTTAAAATTGATTCTAATATTTTCAATTCTTGTTTAGAGATTCAGATTAGGTGATAAGTGTAAAATTTTGGGGTTTAAATTAGAACTTATTAATGTTAATATTAATGGTTTATAATATATTTGATAACATAGTTTTCATAATAAGTTAAGATCTTCAATTTAGTTAACCCAGTAGAAGATTTGATCTAAGTTTAAATTTTAAAATAAGAAATTGAAGTTACATTGTATCTACTTTTATCTAAGACTCCTGCCAGTAATTGAATTAGGAAACCAACGGTTGTAGGTACCCAACTAGCGGTTGAATACTTTTTGGCTTTATTAGGAGATGAATTGAGGAATAGTAGAAGTTTCATAAGTTTTTACCACACAATAAGCCCATAAAAAATAACAAAAACTAGTAGCACGTATTTATATGTTTCTGGACTATCTTTAATTTGTATTTTTCATTTAATTTTAGTTTTTATTTTTTGGTATGTTTAATTTGTTTGCATGTTTATTTTTAGAATACCATTGCCACTTTTCAAAGTTGGCATACAATACAATATGGAATAGTTCAGCTGAACAATGAGTTAATTTTTGGAAATTTAATAAGTTTATCTTATTAATTTTGAACTTTGTGGGTGTGTTCCCTGGAAACCCTCACGAGACTATAACTCGTCCACTCGGGATACCGAGGGGTTTAAAGGCTTATTGCATACGCTAAATGCAATCGTGATTAACTACGAAAGCGTGGATGTTGTATATTATTTTTCAAGAGATCAAGGAACCAACCAAGACAATATTTATTAGCCGATGATGAAATTTATAATTTCAGTCAGTGGAGTTTTTCTGTTCTATTTTTCTTTCCCTTACTCACTTTTGTTTATCATTTTTATACAATGAGGGCATTGTATAATTTAAGTATGGGGATAGGGTTCGTAAGAAAAAGAATTTCTTTAATTAAACATTTAAGTTTATGTTTGTTCATAAATTTTAACAAAAATTTAAAATTTTTAAGTGAATAACTAAATATTTATTAGTTAGAATAATTTTGTTAAAAGTTTTGTTTTGTATTTAAAAGTTTAGACTTTAATATGGATTAACTGTTTTGTATATATAACGTAAGCTACTTAATAAGGAGTGATATATAGTTATATGAAATGATGTACTGACAGACAATCTATATAAAGAATTCTGAATTTTAAAAAATTAATAAAATAACTTGTTTATTATTTTATGATACATAATATGATGTATGACACAAAAGTATTAAATTTTAAATTTATTATACGATACTTTTATATCTTTTTACTTATGTGAATACACTTGGGGGTATATATTGATGGTTTCCTCTGTTATACGAAAGTATAGACCTGGTCTCTATTAATATATACTTAACATTAAGCAAACACAAGTCAAAAGTACTTGAAAAGTCTTAAAATAAAAAGATACCTAACAAGGTCGCCAAAATAGTTTGACCAAGTATGGTTTTGCTTAAACCTGAATCAAGTTATGTCGCTCTGTTGCATGAAAATGCAGACCTGTCACCAATGTCTTGATTTTTAAAAATGTATTTTATATATTTAATGGGAATATAAGAGGAAATTGTATAATTAAATTTAAGAGTATATCATATATGGAAATCATAAGTAATATGCATACTAACAATAAAGGTGTATTCAGAAGTATAAATATAGATTGTTTAAAGTGGACAAATATATTAGTAATCGTTCATGAACTATATATTGCATGAATAATAATAATTTTTATTTGTACAATATAGTTATCCATGTTAATTAAATTGTTTAAAGTTTTAAATCATGAAACGGATTTTTAATTTAAGTATATTGATTATTAAATATTAGTTTGATGCTTATCTTAATTTTATTCAGTTTTCTACTTGAGGACAAGCAGAACTTAAGTGTGGGATATTTGATAAGCATCAAATAGATAGTATATTTTATAGTAATTTATCCCTATATTTATATACATTTTATTGCATTTATATGATTTTAGATACTTATTTTGTTAATAGTTGCAGAAATGTATTTTAATTGAAGAATGAAGAAAAAGGAACAAGAACGAGACCAGAACTGAAGAATTAAAGCACTAAAAGAAATAAAGATTAAAGACCTTGAAGAAATGAAGACTAAAAGAGTTAAAATGAAGAATTGGGCCAAGAAAACAAAGAAGTCTGGTTGTGAAGATTAAAAGTCCAAAAAATAAGCCCAAGCCCGAAAATAGAATATTCTGGAATTTACATCCAACCGGCGGTTGGATTAACCAACCGGCGGTTGGGCTTTAGGGTTTAAAGGCGGTGCAGACACGTGGAGTTGGACTCGGATTCAAATAACTCCAACCAGCGGTTGGAAGGTCGGCCAGTAAAACTATAAATAGAGGCTCAAATTAACTTAAACCATATACGATTCAAGAATACTAAAATAGAAAGTTAGGGTTTTAGGACGACTTTAGGTGCGATTTTGGAGGCCAAGGAGCTAGGGTTTGAAGGTTTTTAACCCTAGGAAAAGCTAGTTTGCTAATAGGTTCGGTTTCTTTATCCTTGTAACTTTATTAATCTTTTGGGTTATTTTGGATATTGTTATTTGAATTAATTGCTTATTAGGTTTTCATTATGAATGTTTAAATGTATGTTTATTAGATTTATTATATGAATTATATGTTTATGTTGGAACTATATTATTGAATGCTTATTATACAAGAATTGTCTGTGTTATATTAATATTGATAAAAGTTAATTGATTTATATAGATAGCTTTACTAATCTTGTGAGTTTTATAAATTAATTAATGACTGTCAATTATTAATGTTAAGTAACATTGTAATTCAACCTAATCTTGGAATTGTATTAATAAACTGCTGATAGATCTTAATAAATAGTAATACTTTACTTAATCTTTGGGAGTGTTGCTATATGAAAGTTATCTTAATCTTTGTGATTTTCTACATTAGTAATTCACCAATAATAATAGCCAACAAAGCAAATAGACATAAGTTGATATAATACGTTTAATAAATAATTGTTTAAATAGTTATAATCTTCTATCCAATTGAGTATTCTTAAGTTGTTTCTTAAAACTTATCTATTAGAATCTGTATCAAAATATAAAGATAATTATGTTCGTTTGGAACTAAAACGTCCCCCTTATCTTGTAGATTATTGTAAATTGGATCCTTTTATTTATTTGTATTATAATTGTGAATATTTGTAATTCGAAATAATAGATAATTAGTTATAAATAAGAATCACGTTTCTTGTGTTCCTTGTGTTCGAATTTGGACTTACTTATTAAGCTATATTACATGAACGGGTCAATCTTGCCTGAATTGTATGATAGTATTATTTAGTATTTCCTTAATTAAACTTGTTATTATAATTGCATATACTTTCGCCACATCAATAATGGAGCTAAATCTCTGAATATTTGTATGCTAACACGAGCTAGAGTTTCCTGATCGGGCAGTCCAACCTATCGCTGAGTACCTGTGATACATGCTAAAATGGGTCAGCGAAACGCTGGTGAGCTCACAGGTTTGTATGTCAAAACATATTGTATGAACCGCAAGATTTAATTGAATTTAAAATACAATCAAGTAAAATAAAAGTTATACAGCCATGAGCACATAGTCTGAGCTTAACTTGAGGGTCGGGTTGATAAGCATCAAATAGATAGTATATTTTATATTAATTTATCCTTATATTTTTATACATTTTATTGCATTTATATGATTTTAGATACTTATTTTGTTAATAATTGCATAAATGTATTTTAATTGAAGAATGAAGAAAAATGAGCAAGAACGAGACCAGAACTGAAGAATTAAAGCACTTAAAGAAATAAAGATTAAAGACCTTGAAGAAATGAAGACTAAAAGAGTTAAAATGAAGAATTGGGCCAAAAAGAGAATAAAGTCCGGTTATGAAGATTGAGAGTCCAAAAGTTAAGCCCAAGCCCGTAATTGAAATATTCTGGAATTAACATTCAATCGGCGGTTGGATTAACCAACCGGCGGTTGAGCTTTAGGGTTTAAGGCGGTGGAGACAAGTGGAGTTGGACCCGGATTTGAATTACTTCAACCGACGGTTGGAGTATCCAACCGGCGGTTGGAAGGTCGGCCTGAAAAAGTATAAATAGAGGCTTAAGCTAGGTCATTTGATATACGATTCAAGAATACTAAACCGAAAGTTAAGGTTTTAGGGCAACTTTAAGGTGCAATTTTGGAGGCAAAGGAGCTAGGGTTTGAAAGTTTTTAACCTTAGGAAAAGCTGGTTTGCTAATTGGTTCGGTTTCTTTATCCTTGTAACTTCATTAATCTTTTCGGTTATTTTGGATATTGTTTATTTGAATTAATTACTTATTAGGTTTTCATTATGAATGTTTAAATGTATGTTTATTAGAATTATTATATGAATTATATGTTTATGTTGGAACTATATTATTGAATGTTTATTATACAAGAATTGTTTGTGTTATATTAATATTGATAAAAGTTAACTGATTTATATAGATAACTTTACGAAGCTAGTGAGTTTTATAAGTTAATTAATGATTATCAATTATTAATGTTAAGTAACACTGTAATTCAACCTAATCTTGGAATTGTATTAATAAACTACTGATAGATCTTAATAAATAGTAATATTGTACTTAATCTTTGGCAATGCTACTATATGAAAATTGTCTTAATCTTTGTGATTTTCTACATTAGTAATTCACCAATAATAATAGCCAACAAAGCAAATAGACATAAGTTGATATAATACGTTTAATAAATAATTGTTTAAATAGATATAATCTTCTATCCACTTGAGTATACTTAAGTTGTTTCCTAAAACTTATCTATTAGAATCTGTATCAAAAATATAAATATAAATATGCGTTCGGAACTAAAACGTCCCCCTTATCTTGTAGATTATTGTAAATTGGATCCTTGTATTAAATTGTACTATAATTGTAAATATTGGTAATTAGAATAAATAGATAATTAGTTATAAATAAGAATAACGTTTTCCTGTGTTCCTTGTGTTCGAATTTGAACTTACTTATTAAGCTATATTACATGAACGGGTTAATCTTGCCTGAATTGTGTGATAGTATTATTTAGTATTTCCTTAATTAAACTTGTTATTATAATTGCATATACTTAGCACACATCAAGTTTTTGGCGCCGCTGCCGGGAACACTTAACCGGTTGAACTTTTGTTTTACCGGGGGAAGCGGTGTATTTTATTTTAAACTAATTATTTTACTTGTATAATTTTTATTTCTGATACTTGCAAAATCAATAAGAAATATCGGCTCACCCATTGAGAATACTGACAAAAACAAAGGTATAAGGAGAGTAAAGCCCTATCTCATTGATTTATCATATAAGAGATAAGGTGCTTCTCGAAAGAAATAGGTTTTTAATAAGCTTAGCGCTGACCTGTTTCTCTACTTTTGTGTACTATCAATGGAGCTACCGAGATCTATTGATTAAGCTTTGTAAAAGAAATTTAATTAAATATGTATAATTATGTAAATGTATTCTATTTGTATAATATGTTTTATTTGTACTATATGTGTTCTAAATTAAATAATTTGTGTACACTGACTTCATTAACTGTTATTGAAATGGAAAATAAGCAAATGGAAATCTTGAATGAAACTGTGGAATGCAAGGATGTCTGTGTTGATGAACATTCTCTTAGGAAATTTGATAACCCTAAACTAGATACTATATCTGAAGAAGAGGAAGAGAATTTAGATAGTATGTCTGAAGAAGAAGGAAATGATTTAGGTATTAACACTGAGGTTGAAGATACTAATTTAGAAAGGATACCTGTGCCAGTAGTTAGTACGAGAGGTGGATTGATGCAGCTTTTAGAAGTTGGGAAAGATGATACATATCATATTATGGCTGTTATTAGGGCATCTACTTATGAATTTACACCTGAACAAAAGTACATAATTGAAAAGATTGGAAAAGAATATGAAGATTGGTATAATCCTAACCAGACCCGAATGGTGAACTATTTTGATAAGTATGTGACTGAACTAATGGACACGCTATATCAGCAAGAAGCTCAAGAGGAAGATTTCTTTGAAGGGCAGAAGATTTTGTATTCATGTGTCTACAGAGCGTTGACTAGATATCCGTTTCCATATTCTGATAAACAAATTAGTTTATTGGAATCCTACAAGCATCATATGGATTGGGCAACTGGAAATCCAACGCAAATGGCGGATATTTGTTTGATAGAAGAGTTGCAGGAAGTGATTAGCTTATTGGAACAAAAAGATTATAAAAATTGCAGCACTTACTATGTAGATTGCACAGTGGAATATTATGCGCATCAAATGATAAATGATTTGTACTATCCCGCACAAGAAGAGCTAAGAATGAGAGTTCCGGAGGGGATATCTGAAGTGGCATTAGTTAATGTGGCGAACTACGTGATTATGGAGCTTAAATCAATTTTTCAAGGAAGGAATCATTTTTGTCATAATGATCTATTTCACTTAGGATTATCTCAGATTTATACAAAAATGATAAATATGTTTAGATTTTCGGAATTGTTGTTTACTGAGCGTCAGAGAGAGTTAATGAAAGGAATAGTATGGGAAGTTGAAAAGGTAGTGAGAAATCCTACAACTGGAAAGTATGAAATGTTACATTTAGGATTTTATGGTTTTATCGATGAGTTAAGACGTAAGCATCAAGAGCGTGAAGTGAAAGAAGTAAATGGATATAAGGTAATTAATGAGGAAGGACAGGTAGCAAAGATAATAAAGAAAATAATGAGGGAATTCTATGGATTGCAAATAGCAGCTGATGAACATTACCGACATTTTGAAGATTCTACTGCTCAAGTGCCTGATATCACTAAAATCATGTTTAGATACTTTTTAAGAATCTTTCCCCCTGACCAGAGAGTTCCTATACACTTTATGCTACCGAATGGTTACTATGTTTCACCACTAGCTCGAGAATGGGTTCATCAACCTTGAAGATATTTGCACATTCTTATTTGGAGTTTTTCATTTTGTTATTAGTATGATTTTTTTTTAAACTTTAGTTGGTTGTTTGTTTCTGGATATTAAGTTTTTAATATATGTGTTATTTTAGGAATAATTTTTATGTTTATTTAGTAATATTTAAGTGGTTAAATGTTTTCATTATTAATCTCGGTTATATTATATAAGGTATGATACGTTTCAATTAAATAACCATATTTTATGACTGCATTAAAAATCATTTTAAGATTCATATTGGATTTTATCCTCACTTTTATAAGTTTTTTTTTATGATATCGTACAATTTTTATAATGTTGGTTTGATAAGTGTGAGTTATTTTTTAGAAATTGTTAAAATATTTTAATAATATAATGGAAGTAGATATGAGGAATTTAACTATATTATATGCTATGTTCTTAATTGTTAACTTAATGAAATGAATGGTTTTTCTTTGAATATTGGTATTATTTTCTTAACTAAGGTGTGGATACATTAATCCAGTGATTGTTTTTATTTAATTGTTTTTTATAGTTAGGATTTTTTTAGAATCTGAATTGTATATATGTTTTTGCTATAAAGATAATTACTAAAACATATTAGATAATGATATGAAACATTGATGAAGAGACTTTTTTATCAATTTTTGAAGTACAATAAAGTTTGTTAAATAAGTTTAACATTATTAAAGAATTAGTGTGTTAATATTAGAAATATTGTATGGGTATTTTAGTTTTAGGATAGGTTTGAGAAACTATAATTATTAGAAAACATTGTAAGTTAGGAAATCGATAGTTATAGGTACCTAACTAGAGATAGAATAACTATAGTTTAATAAGTTTTGATACAATAAGCCCATAAAAATTTATGGATTATCTTTAATTTGTACTTTTAAGTTTTTAGTACGTTTAATTTGTTTGCCTGTTTAGACTACCATTGCCATTTTTCAAAGTTGGCATACAGTACGATACAATGTATGGTATAAAATACAGACTAGAACAATGCATTGCTTTTGGAATATTTTTGGAAAGTTAATAAGTTTATCTTATTAATTTTGAACTTTGTGGGTGTGTTCACTGGAAACCCTCACGAGACTATAACTCGTCCACTTGGGATACCGAGGGGTTTAAAGGCTTATTGCATATGCTAAATGCAATCGTGATTAACTACGAAAGTGTGGATGTTGTATATTATTTTTCAAGAGATGAAGGAATCAACCAAGAAGATTTTTATTAGCCGATGATGAAATTTGTAATTTCAGTCAGGGGGTTTTTCTGTTCTATTTTTCTTTCCCTTACTCACTTTTTGTTTATCATTTTTATACAATGAGGGCATTGTATAATTTAAGTGTAGGGATAGGGTTCGTAAGAAAAAGAATTTCTTTAATCAAACATTTAAGTTTCTATTGTTCTTAAAATTTTGAAAATGTTAAGTGAATAACTAAGTATTTATTAGTTAGAATACTTTTGTTAAAAGTTTTGTTTTATATTTAAAAGTTTAGACTTTAATATGGATTAACTGTTTTGTATATATAACGTAAGCTACTTAATAAGGAAGTGATATATAGTTATATGATATGATGTACTAATAGGCAATCTATATGAAGATTTTTGAATTTTAATAAATTAATATAATATAACTTGTTTATTATTTTATGATACATAATATGATGTATGACATAAAAGTCTTAATTTTTAAATTTATTATGCAATAATTTTATATCTTTTTACTTATGTGAGTACATTTGGGGGTATATATTGATGATTTCCTCTGTTATACGAAAGTATAGACCTGGTCTCTATTAATATATACTTAAAAATTAAGCAAACGCAAGTCAAAAGTACTTGAAAAGTCTTAAAAATAAAAGATACCTAATGAGGTCGCCAAAATGGTTTGACCAAGTCTGGTTTTGCTTAAACCTGAATCAAGTTATGTCGCTCTGTTGCATGAAAATGCAGACCTGTCACCAATGTCTTGATTCTTAAAAATGTATTTCATATATTTAATTGGAATATAGAAGTAAATTGTATAATTAAATTTAAAGGTATATCATATATGGAAATCATAAGTAATATACAAACTAACAATAAAGGTTTATTCAGAAGTATAAATATAGATTGTTTAAAGAGGACAAATATATTAGTAATCGTTCATGAACTATATATTACACAAATAATAATAATTTTATTTATACATTATAGTTATCCATGTTAATTAAATTGTTTAAATTTAAAATTTATGAAACAGATTTTAATATTGGTATTCTGATTCTTAAATATTAGTTTGATGCTTATTTTTTAAATTTTATTCAGTATTCTACTTGAGGACAAGCATAACTTAAGTGTGGGGATATTTGATAAGCATCAAATAGATAGTATATTTTATATTAATTTATCCTTATGTTTTTATACATTTTATTGCATTTATATGATTTTAGATACTTATTTTGTTAATAATTGCATAAATGTATTTAATTGAAGAATGAAGAAAAAGAAACAAGAACGAGACCAGAACTGAAGAATTAAAGCACTTAATGAAATAAAGATTAAAGACCTTGAAGAAATGAAGACTAAAAGAGTTAAAATGAAGAATTGGGCCAAAAAGAGAATAAAGTCCGGTTATGAAGATTGAGAGTCCAAAAGTTAAGCCCAAGCCCGTAATTGAAATATTCTGGAATTAACATTCAACCGGCGGTTGGATTAACCAACCAGCGGTTGAGCCTTAGGGTTTAAGGCGGTGGAGACACGTGGAGTTGGACCCGGATTCGAATTACTTCAACCGGCGGTTGGAGTATCCAACCGGCGGTTGGAAGGTCGGCCTGAAAAAGTATAAATAGAGGCTTAAGCTTGGTCATTTGATATACGATTCAAGAATACGAAACCGAAAGTTAAGGTTTTAGGGCAATTTTAAGGTGAAATTTTGGAGGCAAAGGAGCTAGGGTTTGAAGGTTTTTAACCCTAGGAAAAGCTGGTTTGCTAATTGGTTCGGTTTCTTTATCCTTGTAACTTTATTAATCTTTTGGGTTATTTTGGATATTGTTTATTTGAATTAATTACTTATTAAGTTTTCATTATGAATGTTTAAATGTATGTTTATTAGAATTATTATATGAATTATATGTTTATGTTGGAACTATATTATTGAATGTTTATTATACAAGAATTGTCTGTGTTATATTAATATTAATAAAAGTTAACTGATTTATATAGATAACTTTACGAAGCTAGTGAGTTTTATAAGTTAATTAATGATTATCAATTATTAATGTTAAGTAACACTGTAATTCAACCGAAGCTAGGAATTGTATTAATAAACTGCTGATAGATCTTAATAAATAATAATATTGTACTTAATCTTTGGCAATGCTACTATATGAAAATTATCTTAATCTTTGTGATTTTCTACATTAGTAATTCACCAATAATAATTATAACACCCCTTGTTTCAATAAACAATCATAATAATAATTGTAACTCGGAAGCGTAGATTTTCAAACATAGTTCTATGCTTTACATTATTCAACAATGTAGATAATTTTTTTTTTTTCAAACTAAATACATGATATATCAACCACTAGGTGTTATATAATTCATAACATATCATTAGTTATCAAACTAACATCAGAGTAAAAGCCTGTCAAACAATCCATCAATTCCAATAACTTCCTGCCCCGCCCAATATGTCCCATCAATTATAACCTGCAGGAAGATCTGTGGTGGGGTTAGCATAAAGCTAAGTGAATGAAACTATAAGCAACAGTCCAACTTAGCACAACAATCTATTTACATCAATTAACAATAAACTGTCAATCATCATGAGGATCGGTGGTTCTTGATATACCTTATTACCGGTATGGTACTCAAGAAAACACTTATCAATCATCTGTATTGGCCTATACAGAATTACCGATGACTTGTTGTTAGCCACATACGACCTAGATCTTTAAACCCTCATTTCAAGTCTTAAGATCTCCTGTCTTTTATAACAACAACCAAGTCCAACCATCCATTCAAGTTGACCTCAGAATCTTACATACTAGCTCTAACAGCCCAGTAAGCTAACAACCAAACTAACATGGCAATTTATCTCAAACCAAAACATTCTATCAAAGTAATACTATAATTACTTGTTGTAACCAAATCATTACAACTAAATCACACTGAGGTTACAGATCCACTCACCAATACCTCATCTGCAAGCTTAAAAGTCTAATATTACTGAGCATTCTCCATATCTGACAATACAACAGAATATCACAAGTTAGTAACTTGTCATCACCGGATAATACTTATGTAAATTACAACATCACACAAGTAATCACACCATGAATACAACTAATTATAATTGTTGGAAGCCTAACATGCTTCAGACATATTACTGTACAATACAACAAGTACCATTTAAGTAATTAGCTTTAAATGACAAACACTGAAACAGCCTATTACAACCAGGGGAATCCGCCGGATTCCCATTGAATCCGCCGGATTCCCATTGAATCCGCCGGATTCCCATTGAATCCGCCGGATTCAATGATGTTTCAGCTTCAACTCATGATCAGCACATTTTTAACCAATCCGGTTATGAATCCGGTTCTTTACATTTGAATCCGCCGGATTCCCTTAAATCCGACCGGATTCCCTAACCAACCCGAATCCGCCAGATTCATTAGGAATCCGCCGGATTCTACCTTCGTCCCAGACCTGTACAATCTGCTCAAAACCCAAACTCGCAAAATCTCACCAAAACCACAAAACTCAAGTTCTATTTGATAATATACAACGAATAACAACTTCTAACAATGACTAACATCATATATCATCATCTAAACACTAGTTCCACAATTAATCATCAATTCTTAATAATTTCAATCAAAATAAATTCAAAGAAATAAGCTTACAATTGAATAGGAAAGAGGTGAAGATGATGATTGTGATTATAATCAGATTCACAGCTTCAGATTCAGTTTATACTTTTGATTTGTGTTTGATAGCTTCTTAGGGTTTATGTGTTTTTAGTTTAGTAATGAAAATAACAAACTTTCCTAAAAAGGAAGGAAATATAAGTCGGCTCAACAAACCGCCTTCAATTATACGGGTATAATTTAATACCCCTTCTCAACCTATAGTCTGGAACCCGAAAACCATTTGCGAGTCAAAACATTTTATTGTTCCATCAACTATATTAATTTACAACAATCAATAATTTATTTATCACATTGGAATATTTAACTCCTATTCCCATTATTTCAACTAATTCAGACAATATTATTTCCAAACACATTTAAATAATAATTTAAATCAAGAAATAATATAAAACAACTAGGTCCATTTCGAGGATGTTACAAATCTCTCCCCCTTAAAGAGATTTCGTCCCCGAAATCTACCCACACTCAATCTGTCTAGTGTGATATAATCACATATATCTTAACATACATTTGTCCTCAATAGCAACTTACAACTATACTTAGATCTTTTCAATCCTTTCCACATTCACATGTTCCCATGTACATGTTTTTTTTTTTTTTACTTACGCACATATACAGTGCATCCATCCAATATTTCATATGAAACAACTATTTATCTAAATCCTTTATCACCAATCAGATAAATATTTAGAACACACAATCATTTTAACAAACAACAATAAGTAAAATCTAACGTCACTTAATAGGTCTGTGCAACCAGAAATTAGCAATGTGCTAAAATCTTTAACATATTACCACTATTCATCTTTGTTAACAACAAAACAAAATCAACAATACCACAACAGTGGTTATTGAACCACAGTATACCTAGCAACACTGAAAGTTAAATTCAGTTCACGACTAACAATCAGTCCAATATTCAGATAACAAACTCACATCTCAACTGTCAGAGATTCAAACCCTTATTAAATTTCTATTTTACTCATATCATAGAAATTGGTTTAATTCAAAACTAGGTCAACTTTCCATCCAAAAGTTTCATATCTTACTCTCTTGAACAACATATAATGTTCACATATCACTACAATTATATGAAATCCTTTACTTAAAAGTAATCCGGATTCATATCACCTTAATAAGCAAAGTAGAGGTCAAACTCAGTAGGTAAAACCACAATCACAAGTACTTTGCTCAATCAACAAATGTACAACAATGTTATATTACCTACATTCAACCAACCTCTATAGTGACTTGTTTCAATTTGTAATTCCTCTCATTACAATCTAACAATTATCAACAACAACTATAGTACAAGCAATAATCATAACACTAATGATTATACACTATAGTTAACCAATCAACAAGTAATATTTAACTTCAAGCCCTAACTAGCTATCAAGCTGGCATTCACATTAGACTTAAACTGGTGAGACATCCAGAATCTTTTCTTAGCAACCAGTTAATTCAATTCAACTTTAAAATTTCAAACCACTACTTGATTACATCAAACTTCTTAATCACAAGTAATTTGAAATTATACAACTTTAACTGCATAATCACTTAGCATTAAATCCTATCAATATAGCTGCTGAGTCGGCATTAATCAATATTATGATACTGCAATTCAAGCATCATAATATCACAATGTGCTACTTTCCAGCACATACCCAACAATATCTATATCAAGTTAATCACAATTAACTGACCTCCACATAACTTATGGCACATTTTAATTCATTCTAATTAAAATTTATCATGCCATTTGTTATCATGTATACTACACGTACATAATTTTAAGTAACTTTCTAAAATGGACACGTACACATCAATTCCATTTAATTCTATATAATAGGCCATTCAGACTGTTAAAGTCTTTACCAAACCTTCACATTACTACTAATCATCATATATCCATACCATAGGAAATGGAACAATTACAATTCAACAACTCCATGTTTCATTTATATACATACTAAGTCGTATATAACTGAAACAATCCAATTTAAACTTACAAGAAAAGTTTAGTGAAAACAATCATCACCTACTGATTTCAAGGTTTTCCTTACTTCCTAACACATACAATTATACACACATCAGGTTTTCAAAACGAATTTCAAATGATCATTATTCTAAAGCTAATTAAACAATGATCATTACAATTAAACACATATTTTCTTAAAATATGAACAACTTTCCAATTCATATTCTCTCGATTTATTAAACAAGATCAAGTTAGATCTTTAATACAGTTTTAATTCCAGATATCTTTTCATATCATTTCTTATTTGGATCTAATCCCAATTTATCACTTTATCATTTACTTTATTTGTATACAATCAACAAATAACACAAGAATCCATTCAATTCTTTCAATACTTAAGTAACTCGCCATGAGATACCAATCAACCTATGCAGATATTAATAATAACTATCAATTAATTCTCTTCTCACATTCTTACCCAATTATGGCTATCATCACTAGCCTCATACACTGGTGAGACTTTCTTATCACAACTCTAATCAATGTGATTTAATTATTCTTAACATTCTTTAACAAATTATAACTGTCATATCATATAATGGCTTCACATCTGTATAATTCTTTAACACATATTCAGTTCAAATATCAAATATTACCTAACTGAATACTCAATTATAATTAACAACATTTCAATTACTCAATACTAGCTTTAAGTAATTACTCAAATTTTACAAACTTTGACCAATCTGGAAATTCAATCACATTTCACACAATCATAACATTTCAATATATATTAAACTATTTCAACACAAACAGTTGACTACTTGTCAATCTTAATTTCAATCAACCAATCAATAAAATTTTCTAACTGCTTTTCTCAAGTTTGATCCATCCTCAAACCAATCACAAGCAATTATTTTTATACTCTTTCGGTACATGTATACACATAACTCTTTATTCATGGTTTGACCTTCAAAGTTAACATACTATCAATATTAACTCCCAACAAACCATTTCATACTTTATGTTTACTTTCAAACATATATTTTAAATTATTACTTTCAATAATCTTATCAATCCCTTACAAGGACAGAATCAACCTACATCAATCTTGGCTCCATACAAGCCATTCCTACAATAGTGATTCATTTAAACACTATCAAATCCACGTATGGGTAATCTAACACAATCAGTCACAACTACATTTTCAACAAAATCATATTTATCATTTACGTTTATCATCAAAACAACTATCAATGACAAATATAATTACACTTACACCTTTACAGTCTAAATGTCACAGTCCTATCAACTGATTGTTTTCTTATCAAAACAACTATGAAACAACTTAGCATACTTTCATGCTCAATTTTCCCTAATCACATTACATTTCTTTTATACCTAGTAGCCTTAACAAGTTCATGTGGCACAACATAATATAACAACGGTGATCAGCCGTTGCAAGATTATGTTCTTCACACTCCATTCTCAGGCTACTCTATATTATAATTATCAATGTGATTTACTCTCACCTCATATATACTAAATACATCATGATTTTAAATCAATTAAAATCCATTTAATAGTTTCTAACAGCTGATACATACTGAAAATCAGCTTACTACTTACATATTCGACTTTACATCAAGCCATCTCACATACACACATGAGCTTCTCTAGTATGTATTTATTCATATTGATTTCTAGTCAATCATTTGTACCAATCAATGTCCCTATTTACTCCAAAATTCAGGACACATCATAATTAATTAATTATCATCACTTTGACATATGCTTTACTATCAAGCATCAATGTCACAACAAGTCTATTCAATCATGTTATTATAAAACATTTCATTTATTAATTCTCAATTGACCAGAAAGATCTACCACTTCCTCAATCAATTTAACATTATCATACTCCACAATTCTCATAAACCTATCCATCTTGGTTTAGATCAATTATTTAACTATAGTCAAAATTATCATATAATCACATATACACATATTTTCTCAAATAGCAGTCATTCTCAATTCAAATGACACAACATTCCTTAACAAGAATTTAAATCACACCCTGTAATCAATCTACTAATATAATACTATCAATTACTTTGTCTCACCAATATAGACACTTTTAGATTCCAACATCACTCCTGTTAAAACCTTAATCAACTCTTTGTCTACTTATTTAAACACATTTCTGCATTTTCAATTCAATCATAAATAATCACAACAATGAGCATCTCATTTACTACTTCTATCCTCATGTCAACATATAACAATCATTAGTTGACTCAAAACTGGGGAATCATATCAGTCTAACTCAATTAACTTCACAACAATGCTTACTTATCATAACAAAGTAAACAATTCAAGCAAATTTAAATTAATATAGGCTTATCGAAGATTACCTGGCAATCTTAAGCCAACGAGTATTGAGGAATCAATGAGAATACCCATCAGGTTCTCATATTCCTCCATCTCTGCAATCAAACAACAACTTCACAACTTGTTAAGGGTTAGCACATATCTAACTAACTACTTTCTCATACATCAACTAATCCCACACCCACTGGAATGTTTGACTCAACACAATTAAAGTTTAGGATTGAACATTCTATCATGCCCAATTCGCCCAAACTGTTTCTCTGATACCAACTTATAACACCCCTTGTTTCAATAAACAATCATAATAATAATTGTAACTCGGAAGCGTAGATTTTCAAACATAGTTCTATGCTTTACATTATTCAACAATGTAGATAAAATTTTTTTTTCAAACTAAATACATGATATATCAACCACTAGGTGTTATATAATTCATAACATATCATTAGTTATCAAACTAACATCAGAGTAAAAGCCTGTCAAACATTCCATCAATTCCAATAACTTCCTGCCCAGCCCAATATGTCCCATCAATTATAACCTGCAGGAAGATCTGTGGTGGGGTTAGCATAAAGCTAAGTAAATGAAACTATAAGCAACAGTCCAACTTAGCACAACAATCTGTTTACATCAATTAACAATAAACAGTCAATCATCATGAGGATCGGTGGTTCTTGAGATACCTTATTACCGGTATGGTACTCAAAAAACACTTATCAATCATCTGTATTGGCCTATACAGAATTACCGATGACTTGTTGTTAGCCACATACGACCTAGATCTTTAAACCCTCATTTCAAGTCTTAAGATCTCCTATCGTTTATAACAACAACCAAGTCCAACCATCCATTCAAGTTGACCTCAGAATCTTACATACTAGCTCTAACAGCCCAGTAAGCTAACAACCAAACTAACATGGCAATTTATCTCAAACCAAAACATTCTATCAAAGTAATACTATAATTACTTGTTGTAACCAAATCATTACAACTAAATCACATTGAGGTTACAGATCCACTCACTAATACCTCAGCTGCAAGCTCAGAAGTCTAATATTACTGAGCCTTCTCCATATCTGACAATACAACAGAATATCACAAGTTAGTAACTTGTCATCACCGGATAATACTTATGTAAATTACAACATCACACAAGTAATCACACCATGAATACAACTAATTATAATTGTTGGAAGCCTAACATGCTTCAGACATATTACTGTACAATACAACAAGTACCATTTAAGTAATTAGCTTTAAATGACAAACACTGAAACAGCCTATTACAACCAGGGGAATCCGTCGGATTCCCATTGAATCGACCGGATTCAATGATGTTTCAGCTTCAACTCATGATCAGCACATTTTTAACCAATCCGGTTATGAATCCGGTTCTTTACATTTGAATCCGCCGGATTCCCTTAAATCCGACCGGATTCCCTAACCAACCCGAATCCGCCGGATTCATTAGGAATCCGCCGGATTCTACCTTCGTCCCAGACCTGTACAATCTGCTCAAAACCCAAACTCGCAAAATCTCACCAAAACCACAAAACTCAAGTTCTATTTGATAATATACAATGAATAACAACTTCTAACAATGACTAACATCATATATCATCATCTAAACACTAGTTCCACAATTAATCATCAATTCTTAATAATTTCAATCAAAATAAATTCAAAGAAATAAGCTTACAATTGAATAGGAAAGAGGTGAAGATGATGATTGTGATTATAATCAGATTCACAGCTTCAGATTCAGTTTATACTTTTGATTTGTGTTTGATAGCTTCTTAAGGTTTATGTGTTTTTAGTTTAGTAATGAAAATAACAAACTTTCCTAAAAAGGAAGGTAATATAAGTCGGCTCAACAAACCGCCTTCAATTATACGGGTATAATTTAATACCCCTTCTCAACCTATAGTCTGGAACCCGAAAACCATTTGCGAGTCCAAACATTTTATTGTTCCATCAACTATATTAATTTACAACAATCAATAATTTATTTATCACATTGGAATATTTAACTCCTATTCCCATTATTTCAACTAATTCAGACAATATTATTTCCAAACACATTTAAATAATAATTTAAATCAAGAAATAATATAAAACAACTAGGTCCATTTCGAGGATGTTACAATAATAGCCAACAAAGCAAATAGACATAAGTTGATATAATACGTTTAATAAATAATTGTTTAAATAGATATAATCTTCTATCCACTTAAGTATACTTAAGTTGTTTCCTAAAACTTATCTACTAGAATCTGTATCAAAAATATAAATATAAATATGTTCGTTCGGAACTAAAACGTCCCCCTTATCTTGTAGATTATTGTAAATTGGATCCTTGTATTAAATTGTACTATAATTGTAAATATTGTTAATTAGAATAAATAGATAATTAGTTATAAATAAGAATAACGTTTTCCTGTGTTCCTTGTGTTCGAATTTGGACTTACTTATTAAGCTATATTACATGAACGGGTTAATCTTGCTTGAATTGTGTGACAGTATTATTTAGTATTTCCTTAATTAAACTTCTTATTATAGTTTCATATACTTAGCACACATCACGGGTCCAATGAAGGAATTCCGATCGAGGTGCCTCCTACGAGTGCCTAATCTACACTCGTCTACCGCAAATGCTAATACGTCCGTTTGACCAGTTATTGCTTGCTAACCCGGACGAGGATTGTCAATCCTATATGATATCATATACTAACATTCACGCTACAGATGTATTACCAAACTATGTTTGTGGAGGGCTTTAAATTGATTAGTTGAAAACAACTCATGTAGTATTTGATTTGATTGTACTTGCGTTCACATGTAAATAAATCGAGCAATGTATCACACCCCTGATGAAAACAGTAAAATAGGGGCTATGAGACTCACCTGAGTCTTGAGAGTTTAACTCAATAAACTTGAGTTGATTAGCCGAGTAGTGATGTCCGAAGACTTGTAACCTGAGGGTGTCCACGACACGCGATGGTTATAAACGTGAGTAGGTATCTATAAAGACTACCTTTGTAGTTGTTCGTCCAACTAGAATGTTCAAAATACTACGATTTGGTTTGTTAACTTGTCCAAATGACTACGATTTGGTTGATTTGATTGAGTATTTGAAAACGTGTACGGCCCATTGGTGATGGTTTGTAATAATAATCTCAACATTATCATTAGAATTTCAAAGTGTTATACTCAAAAGTATGTCCCAATGTGTTTTAGAAGTCGTATCGTATAAGTGTTTGAGGTTATACAAGTTTGACACTTAGTATAAAAATGGTTTGTAAACATTCTGTTTTTAGCGTCACTTATAGCGACACTTAAGAGTTTAGGCGACACTCAAGAAGTGTCACATAAAATGGTAAATTATGTATTATTGGCGTCACTTAAGGAAGTGATGCATAAGGGGCGACACTTAAGCAAGTGTCGGGTACAAGTGCCGGGTATGGAATTTACGACACTTAGGCAAGTGACGCAAAAAGAGGGTTTTTAGCGGCACTTAGGCAAGTGACGCATAATTAGGGCTTTTAGCGACACTTAATGCGTCACTTAAGGAAGTGACGCTATACTGGATCTGGCCGTGCGACACTTAAGTCTGTTCGATTTCCAAAGTTGTCGAAAACGTGTTTAACGACCATCACTTGGTCTGATTCATTCACCAACCCATATTTTGGTTCATTGGCCTTATAAAAACCACTACTTTGAGTTGGTTGCGTTTCTAGAGTCGTTTTCTTTAAAATGACCAAAACTGACATTTTTTGACAATGTTTCCGAAAACGAGTTTTGAACATATCTTTGGACATATCTAAGCTAGATTAACAACATACAACTAAAATAAATCAAAATCTTGAAGTTTTTCGAAAATGTCGGGAATCTTACAAGTTATGCGAGAGAAATCCGAAAAGATAGATTTGTAGCTCTTGTCGTCGTGGTTCTTTTACTCCAAACGAGTCTTGAAATTTGAGGTCGTCTTGATGGTGAATTTTGGGGTTGAAGGTGGTTGTGGTATGGTGGTGAAAAATGGAAAAAGAAAGAGAGAAAGAGAGAGAGGTAGATAATGGTGTTTGTGTGTGTGTAAAATGAAAAGAAGAGGAAAGGGGTTTAGGGGGTAAGGGGGCCGGTTTTGGTGGGGCCCACCCCATGTGGGTGTGTCCCAAATTTTATCCCCTGCGTTTGCGCTCCGTGCGGTGTTCGTTTCCCTGATCGTTTAAATGTTTAAATAATTTTAGACGCGTTTAAATATGAGTTTTAAAATGCGAATAATTATTCGATATTTTTGTTGAAGTATTTCATCAAATAATTTATAATTGAGTTATCAAATATAACTGAGTTTTGTTTTGATTTGTTTGCGCGTTTAATATTTTAAATCGCGTAGACGTCATATGTACGATACAAAATGTAAACGAAATATTATCAATATAATATTTTTAATACAATAGTGTTATTAATTAATGTTATATTATTTAACTAGGTAAATACCGGCTCGATGTGCCGGTTACAAAAATATTACGACATTATTATGATCTTGATAATGCTAAACATAATAAACCAACACAAATACACATTAAAACGTTGAAAGTGTAAAATATTTCAAGCTGAAAAATAGTTAGTTATTTTGATGCATCTCTTTAAGTTCTTATTTATCTAAAAAAATGTAATGACATATTAAAGCGATCCTAACATATGTAGTGATGATAGAGCAATATATCCAAATTCAAAGTCTTGAATCTTCATTATACAAATTTCAATTTTTAAACATTAGATTATCATTTTAGCAATTCAGTAAATTATAGAAATTAGTTCACTGAAGATGTTGATCGAATAAATCATTTGAAGTTCAATGGCATTTAAAATGAAGAAATAAATTAATTAAATAGTTTATACTTCACCAAATAATGAAAGTGGACTACTTGGATTATGAGTCATATGGGATGTGCTAGGTATTAGCACTATTTAACTTTTCATTTTAAACACAAATTTTGTGTTTCGTATATACAAATTCCAAAAGATAAAACACATAACATTGTTAAACACTAACGACTAAACCCTTGACACATAAACCCTCTATAAAGTTAAAAACTATTAAAAATATTAAACATATATATAACCCTTTTGAAAGACTAACAAACTCTTCAAAAGGAAATGTTCTAAAACGCTAAACAAATACCCTTTCAAATAGCTAAAACTAAACCTTCGATATATAACTTTCTAAAGAGCTAAACAATTAACCTTATAAATATCTAAACACATAGCCTTGAAACATAGCTCTAAAAACTAAACATTAAACTCATATCATGAACCCTTCTAAAAGGTAAACACAGCATAAATTATGTTAAAACTAAGCACTAATCTCTTGATATGGAACCCTTCTATAAAGCGGAACGTGTGACCCTTCAAGAAAGGTAAACGCACATACCTTCTAAAAACCTTCACAAATAGCCCTTCTTAAAGGTAAATGTATAATCCTTCTAAAATACAACACTAAACCCTTAACACATTACCCCTCTAAAAACTAATCACATAGTCATCCAAAAAAGTAAATCTTTAAAAAACGCTTCTAAAAGATAAATACATAATATTTCTAAAAACCTAACAATAAGCTCTTGAAAAAGAACACTTATACATTTACTTAACCCTTAACTGAAAAGTGACAACCCTTCTAAAAGGTAAACAAAGTTCTAAAAATCAAAACACAAAACCCTTTTTAAAGCTAAATATATAACTCTCCTTAAATGTTATTCACTAAAGTCCTATAAACGTAACTCATCTAAAGGTTAAATACATAACCCCTCGAAAAAGCTAAACACAAAACCCTTATAAAAGACTTAACGCGAAAGCAACGACAACGAACCTTCATAAAAGCTGGACACATAACCCTTACAAGATTTAAACACTAAACACTAAACCCTGTTGGTGATTTGTGTCACCAATAATGATTTAAGTGTAATTGGATTAATTTGTTAACCAATATAATCATAATAAATATTGAACAAGTTTGGATGGTGCGGAGTGCACGCTTGTTTGAATATATTTTGATTGTTTAGGGGCGAAGCCCCTAAACGACGGGGGTCCGGGGGCAGCGCCCCTGGTAGCGGGGTCCAAGGGGCGGTTAATATTGCTTTATTAAAAATGCAACGGAAAATCGAATTTGAAATAGAAACCCAATTTTGATTTATTTGACCCGAAACCCGTTTTGGACGGTTTTAACTGCCTAATGGCAGTTATTCTAATTAGAAAAACCCGTTATTATATGTTGGTTAATTACATTCGTTTTTGGTACAGAATCATAACAACACACATATTCAAGTTCAAATCAAATTCCGAGTTTTATCCGATTATTGATTTCGATTGTACCATCGGAATACTTTAATCTGAAAGTGTTATCACGACTCTCAGAAATCCAAGTGATCGAAACCCTAATTCTCTAACAAACCCTTAAAACAAAACCCTTGTAAAAAATTAAACACTAAACCTTTAAAACCAAACCCCTCAAAGCAATAACCAGAAAATACAAAGCTTATTTGCAAACACCACAAGGCATCATATTTAAGAAAAAAGTGTGTCATAGTTATAAAAAGAGCACACCATAGTTATAACCTAAGCACATCATAAAAAAAGTTAAAGCTTAATCGCATCGTACTTATGATCAAAGTAACATGGACAATATTTGATTTGTCATATGAATAACCAACTATGTAAAGACATCAAATCCTTATAAAAGTTATACATAGAACCGTTGTAGAGAACAACGTTTATGAAATAATTAATATCAGGTAAACTCGATCTTCGTTTGATAGTAATATCAAGTATACTGATCTTCTTGGTTTCTCATTGTTATCAAAGTTTACATTCAAGCCATACATAGGTGTTCTTTTTATTTATCTCTAGAATACAATACAAAACATAAAAATGGGCAAATTCTACGGCAATTAGTACATGCTTTGCACCAAGAATTTGGGCATGTACAGCGTGGCTTTTTCTCATAGATGCTACACAACGTGAAATTAAATAGGGTCATTTTACAATTTACACCGGTTAAAGCATAAAACCAGAAAAGATTTTATAAGAAAATATTAAATTTTGAGAAACCTCTCCAGTTGAGCATAAAGTTATTCTGAAAATTAAATAGGGTCATTTTCCAAGTCTTTGTGTGTAGGTTTAAAAGAAAAGCTTTTCATCATTGGAGCATAAAGATTTTCTGAAAATTGATGATATGTCTTATAAAAAAGCTTTGCAAAAACTTTTTGCATTGTGGGTGCTCCAAGGCCTATAATTAGTCCCTCCAGACTCCAGAGAAACTACTGTCACTTTAGTCATACCGTATGTCCGTATCCCTATTCCTCACACCTTCAGTAAAAAATTATATAAAAGAATATGAAATTATAATGTTATACAATTACAGTAAGGCATAAAAGACAATTGACAATATGTTAACTCAGTGACTCTAGTTTATGTCACAGATTTTCAAGATTCTTAGCCAAATGTGTATCACAAATTACTAAATGAATACATAATATCATAGTTACATCATCCACATGATAGCAAAACTACTAAGTAGCAACTTCTAAAATTCTATATATGTTAACTCACTGAAGTTTGTATTTTAACCGGGTTGTCAGCTCGGCTCAATTACACAAACTCGAAGACAACCCCAAAAGTTAATTGGGTTGTAGGATTTAGGTTAGAATGTTAGTGGGCTGAGATCAGCTGACTCTAACTCGCTCAACGATTGTTGCCCGTAACCTTTTGTAACAATTCAAGCAAATTTAAATGATTAAACACATTTATATTCGCAAAACCCACTATTTCAGCAACTACTATCTTTCTAATGAAGTATGCTAACACAAATGCCGTTACAAATCGTTGTTAAGAATAATTTACTTACAAACCAAGAAGCGTGTTTTGAAGTTAAGAGGGTTATCTGAATGATTTCTAATACACAACAATAAGTCATTTTTATGGTTTCACTAGTGAATGAACACCTTAATTGTGCTCTCCAAGTTCAATATTAAAGGGCTATTGTACTTGATGAGATCATAATTAGTGCAAGAGATGATAAATAGAACAAAAATTCAAACTGCAACCACATTTCTAGATAATACAGTTTAAAATCTTGAATACTATTGAGGTTATAAAAGCAATCACGTATCACTCAACAATGAGTCATCACTAATTTCTTTAATGTATCATTTGACATTACTTGCCTTCCATGAATGACCTTAAACTCATGGACACTTGCCTTCCATGTCCATGTTGATTCATATATAAAATTGCTGTCCCATGTCCCATACGTATATCCTGACCCATCCAACTAATTTGTCCTACCCCACAAGATAGTTAATCCAACTCTTCTATCCTACTCCACACGATAGTTATTAACTAAGGTACCTGAAAACTCCAATTTGCAATTTAAATCATCGCTCATAATTTATAAACCTCGTGAGGTTGACTATTTATACAGCGAATACAAACCCAGTATAGCAGTTGCACACAAAAAGCAAAACTACATCCCCTAAAATCATACAAACAAATTAATAATTTACCCATTTGACAATAGGTCTTTAGAAAAAGGTACGAGATTGAGCAACCAAACCCCTACGTTTGCGCTCCGTGCGGTGTTCGTTTCCCCGATCGTTTAAATGTTTAAATAATTTTAGACGCGTTTAAATATGAGTTTTAAAATGCGAATAATTATTCGATATTTTTGTTGAAGTATTTCATCAAATAATTTATAATTGAGTTATCAAATATAACTGAGTTTTGTTTTGATTTGTTTGCGCGTTTAATATTTCTAATCGCGTATACGTCATTTGTACGATACGAAATGTAAACAAAATATTATCAAAATAATATTTTTAATACAATAGTGTTATTAAATAATGTTATATTATTTAATAAAATTGTTCACTAACGTCCGTATTATTTGAACCGAATTACATTCGATTTGAAATGTGTAAGATTTAATCAAATTGCATAATTGTATATATTCAACAATATATATTAATTGATACATTAATTAGCCTAATACAGAACTAATTACATGCATTATATATGATTAGGCACTAATTACTAGTCCTAATTTGACGGGTGTCACATAATCACCTCCCAAAATAGCTCTAGCTTGCTTTGGAATTTGATTATTAATACATTGATTTACTCTCACTGTAGACTTACACCATGACTCCATGACTTTCTTAAGTTGTAAAAACTTTGTTTCAGATTTTACTTTCTGTTGAATACATACTTGATTTGCATGTATTTGAGCATCATGATCTAGTTTTAAATTCTTTACATTCATCATGTTTTCATTTTGATCATGGAGTTTAGATTTTAAGTCACTGATCTCATGATTCTGTTTTCTTTGAATGTCATGAGCATTTGACAATTCAACTATCAAAGATTCAAAAACATTATCCTTTTCGGTAGCTGAATATGATTTAAAACAATGTACCTTGCAGAGAGTTTCAGGATCCCATCCAGTTGCTGAACATTTATGAGCTACTTCTTTGATATCCTCATGGAAAGCAGCATCATCAGCCATCAGACAGTAATCCTTATCTAAATAGATCATTGCTTCTTCTTCATCAGATGATGAGGATGAGTCAGAGTCACTGAAAGAACCTTCTTCAGCGACAAATCCTTTACCCTTCTTCTTTCCAGACTTGGACATTGCCTTCAGCTTCTTGTACTTTACTTTGTACTTGTTGTACTTGTCATTTCTAAAGCTTGGCTTTGCTTCAGGGAGTGGGTTAATTGACTTAGATCTACAGTCAGCAGCGAAATGACCAGGTTTGCCACACTTGTAGCAATCATCTTTTGATTTGAAATTATCAGATGATGGAGCACCAGCGAATCTTTTTGATCTGGTATTCCTTCTGAAATTTGCAACCATCATCGCCATGTCTCTTTCTAACTTCTCTAGACCCTCATCATACTCATACTCTGACTGTTCTTCAGCTCATTCACCTTCTTCATCAGCTATCAGCGACTGTGAGCTTAGCTTTGAGACTTTTGATTTCTGTCTCTGATCAATTTCATCAAGCTCAGCTACAAGGGCATTTGAGATCTTTTGACTTCCAAGTGTTGCACGAATATGCTCACTTTGATCAGGTTGCTTTTCAGACTGCTCCCAGTTGAGTAAAATACCATAGACTTGGGTAAGATTCAGCATTGTATAATCATTCCTCTGTCTTGTGCAGGTAGCAATGGTTCCCCATATTTTTCTCGGTAAAAGTTCCAGAAACTTTTCAACAACAAACCTCTGTTCTTTGCCTATACCAGCCTTTTCCATTTTGTTCATCAGTGATTGATATCTGGTATAAGTAGAAGACAAAGACTCGTTGGGTTCCATTGCGAATAATTCATACTGGCGAGTGAGATTTACTTCACTGCAGCGAATAATATCAGGAGTACCAATATATATATATATATATATATATATATATATATATATATATATATATATATATATATTCCTTAGGGTGTCCCACATATCTTTAGCAGTTTTGCAAAGCCTAATTGATTCAAACACTTCATCAGGAAGTGCCATTCCTATGTAGATTTTAGCTTGTTTATCTAACCTTATTAACCTCTTGTCCTCATCTGACCATTGTTCCTCTCTCTTGGGAACAACCACTTCTGGTATAGCCAGAGTAGTTGCTGTAAAAGCAACAGCAGGAATAATAGTGGTAGAAATATGAGGACCATTGGTTATAATGTTACAGAGACGATCATCAACAAGATCCAAAAATATCATCATCCGGGACATCCAGGTCTCAATCCTAGAGGAATCAAACGCTGGAGGTTTGGTAGTAGAACCATTTCCCTTTTGATACTCAGAGTCGATACAACTTTACTTTACTGATTCCGTTGCAGATCTGGTTAATTATTTTAAACCAACTCTGCTCTGATACCAATTGAGAGTCTCTAAATCACTATTGCTTAGTGATTTGGAATGTCAATAAGTAAAGTTTAATTGTAAAAGGGGGGTTGAATACAATTAATTTTTTTTCTGATTTTATCTAAGTTAATTTATCAAGTTTTTAATCGAATTAACACAAACAGAGTATGATTAATATTAAACAGAGATAAACAAAAACGCAATAATAGCTGAACTGTGAATCTTATAAATTATAAAACTCACTGAGTGTTGATTGCTGAATAGACTAGCCAAAGTTAATCTAAATCAAACACTTAAGCTAATTATTACAAATGAGATGAACAGTAGTGGAAAAACACGCTAACTGCTCACTCGCTGATCGCTGGTACGTGCTTAGACAGACTACTCACTGACAGACAAGTGATTAACACGTACACAACGACTAGTTTCTAAGTACAACGTACTACTCTATATATACTACAAGTATCCCGTAAATATCTCCTATAAAATAGGATCTTGGAATGACACGTGTAGCTGCTTGATTGGCTTGATCACTGATGAACCGACATTCTGTAGGTCCCAATTCTATTACCGCAAATATCTCTTCTTCCTTAACACCAATCACTTGCTGCCACATAATTCTTCAGATATTTTCAAGTACGAGGAACACTTGCTTATGTATATATGAAGAGTGACTTGTACTTGTAAAGAAACTTTATTGATATAGTCACTGAAGATGTAATAATCCTCCTCACTCACTGCGAGCTATCATGCTCTTGTAGAATGACTTGAATTATATATCTTCAGCGACTAGATTTTATTAGGGCAGTGACTTTCGCCTTTATTTATTTGAAGAAGTAAAACTCTCGCTGCTAGTCTTGAAGTCAGCGACACACCAAGTTGAGTTTTAAACTTCCTCAGCAGATCAGTTTCCATGAGTAGCATGAACAGCGAGCAGCGAGTACACACTTTAGCAATGGCAGCTTTGACATAATCATTTTCTTCATCGAGTTTGATATCATTGAGTTGGTCAGCGACCAGTAACTCAACAATATGATCTAGTGATATTGTGTTATTTTTTAAAATACTTTGATTGTTTTTCTAATGGGATTATTGCATACAAATTGTCTTTAACTAATCTCGTAACTGTAGCAACTGCTCAAATAGGCTTTTCAAAATTTAAGTTGTTGATGTCCTACTTGTGGTTCACAATAATTACTCTGTTACTTTTGTATATTATTTTTTTTTTTGTGACGTTTCTATGTTTATATAAACTATGTCTGTTATGGCCTATTTTTTTATATCGCACCGGGCCTTTGTAATTCATTTGCCGCCCTGTTAGCAACATTTGTATTATAAGTTTGTGTGTACGTTCTGAAGAAACATAGAATTTTCTTGCTATAAAGAAGTTTATTTTCAGAATAATATGATGCAATGGTCACTGTCCGCACATTATTGTATATTAATGATTTATGTGCGTAAGGTGCCTTTGTTTAAGTGTCCAGTACATATCATATATGTCAAAGATGGCGAAATGTACCTTCATTTTCTTGACATAGTAATTGAAATGGTGAATGCAAAAAATGGCAAAAGCACCTGAAGATGACATGGTTCTTTGCAATGAAGAACACGCAGATTACTTCGATCAACTTTGTAGATTAAATTGTCCCTGATGTCTTTACAAGTTGTATGAGATGTGAAACTCTTCCTACTTTCACTCAGAAAATACACCATGATCAGCAAAAAGAGTTATGCCACATCAATAAAAATCCGTAAAAAAATATGTATTTCTGGCGTTCGTCATGTCATAAATCCTGACTGCCTTATGAATTACAAGCCACGAGTTCATAACGATACAACTAGAAAACACTTCTGTCATTTTCCTTACACAACGACCGCAATTTTTGTTAATCCTTTTCCACACTCTTGGATTTTGTCATGGTATTACATGACATTACTACTTTCTGTCGAATGACATTTTTCCCACCGACTAGTCCCAGAACCAATTAACCAAAGTAAAATGGGTAATTGACTTGGGAATGTGGTTTTGATATTATGTGGTAGCATGTATGTTTTAGAACATAGGACATACGGGTCGATTTTGAAAGGGAAGTATTTGAAAATGTATCAAACTTCAACTAATATTATATTATCTAACTTTAAGAAACTTATTCTATCATACATAACAAAATTTTTAGCTTTTATATTAATTGTATGTATCCGATGATGTAGTCATAATGATGTAGTGCTAATTGAGATAATAAGATTAAACCTGTTGAATCCTTGGAATACCAGGAAAAATCTCTTCCAAAACACGTTGATTCACAAAGAATTTTGTGGATGGGTATAATTCGACTCACAAAATTGAGATTAAAATCAAATTTCTTGAAATTAAAAATTGAGTTCTTTACAATGACAAAGGAACCCTAAATAACAAGCAGAATTTCGAATGGGCCTTAAAAACATAACGGACCGGTCAAAAAGCCCAAAACAAAAGTCCAAATGCAGCCGAAAAAACATAAAATGGCCCATATCTTCTAAACGGAGCCGGCTTGGTGGGCTTCGCTCCAAGCTTCGATTAGCCTGCTCATGGGTCTGAAACGGAGGCCTGTAGCCCAAGTTATCGCCTTTTGCGTGCAGCCCTTTTTGTTACACAGTCATGGGCTTCCAGAAACATAAGGGCCCTTTCTTCAACACTTGGGCCTCCATCACAGAATGTAACCAACAATTTTAATGACGTGTCAAACTATCAACCACATATGTTGTCATGTCATAAAAAATCGACGCCACATCACTAGTTTACAAGTTATAAAAAAAAAAAGATGCATATAATAGATTGATACCCACACTAAAAGTCGATAAGACAGAGGATACACAATAGAAAATTTACTTAAGAGAACCTACCGTTAAAGAACTCCATATTTTTACCGCATTGTTCACCGAATGGCCACCCCATAATTAGTAGACCGGCCTGCTCTATGCATTTTTTTCCAATGAGTAACGTATAAAGTTTTAACATTGAAATACAATAAGCCCACTCCTAACCGTTGCTTCTTCGCTTACTTCTTCAGTATTGTCAGCTCAGCGCCACGTCAGCACATTCACAACTGATGAAAGACTGATTAAACACTCCCAACAATCCTTTCATCACTTCAATTTTTGGGCCCCACATTTACCAATATGCCTACATTTACATACACTAAACAAAAAATAACAATACATTAAATATAAATTGGGTCTCACCTCAACTCTCTTCCCTTTCGTCGGAATTCCGAAGAAGCAAAACTGACGAAGCAACCGACGAAGCCGTGCAAATGGTGTCGGCTCGCCGGCCTTCATCGGTTGCCCAACCGCACTGTTGTTGCATCGATCCTGGAGAAGTGCAATCTTTGTCTTGGTTCTATTGAGCTCCTACGAGCTAAGAAGGATGTCCTTGGTCTTGACGATCCCAATGGGCCATTTCTCATCACCCCGAGCTTGGACCATGCAACAAACATCAAGTAAACTATAGAAGAGGTACCCGGGCCGGAGCTTAAAATCTTATCGGCTGGCGATTCCCAATTAGTACCTATACTACATTATAGGTATATATGGTTTGTACGCCACGGGGCCGGGAACCTTTTTCATATCAAGGTTTTAGAGAGTAAATGTGAGAGAGCTAGTAGTAAGAGAGGGAGTGAGAATGTGTAAGTTAATCTCCCTTCCTTTACTTGTGGTCATGATGTGGTATTTATATTGGAGAGGGTTGATGCCCTGCTCCTATTCTAGGAAGACATCTTGATGCAAGTCCAAGTGTTATGGATCGGGCCCTTGTGTTTCTGGAGGTCCATGACTGTGTAACAAAAGGGGCTTCACAAAAAAGGCCATAACTTGGGCTACAGGGCTCTGTTTCAGGCCCATGAGCTGGCGAATCGAAGCTTGGAATGAGGCTCACCAAGTCATAAACCGCCTTTGGGGGTTTAACCGAACCTCGAGGCCCAAAAATGGCTCCTAGAAGAAGTTATGGCCCATTTTATGTTTTTTTTGTTCCGTTTGGACTTTTGTTTTGGGTTTTCTGGCCGGCCCATTATTTTTAGGCCCGATTCCAAATCCTGCTTTCCTTTTAGGGTTTGTTTGAGGCATTGGAACATTCAGTTTTGAGTTTTATGAAAATTGAATTTTCTCTCAAATTGTGTTGATCATTTGAGTTGAATTTTTGCCTAACAATTGGTATTCTTTTTAATCAACACTTATATCTCATTTTCTCTCAGAAGTGATTTTTTCCTGGGTATTCTTAGAATCAACATAATTTAATTTATATCTCATTTTATACACTACATCACATCTTTTGTTGATCTGGAATATCAGATATAACTATGTCCATTTTAGGAGCATCATCCTAAAGCCCATCGGTTTCTTTAGTAGCGCCGTCTTTGGAATTCGTGATGTTCATTTGACATTCCTTATTCCCAAGGTTGAATCGAACCTCTAACTTTGGTCCTCCTGACTTTCTATTGAAGATCACCTCCTCTACTTAGGAGGACATGATCTTTTGTGGTTCTCCAAGTCATGGTTCTATATAGGAAGTCTTGATCCTTTGTAACGTAATCCTAATAGGACCTATGTGACTAGTCCCAATAGGACCTCCGTGATGTGATCCTAAATAGGACCCATGTAACGCGGTACTAATAGTACCTTTGTATTGTGATCCTATATATGACCTTAATAATGTGATCCTAAATGAAGATGATGAAAATTACGTAGACGTGTATATGTGTGTATCTGTTTGTTGGTTTATCTAAGAATATCTGTATCCATTTAATTTGGTATATATTAATTTGAACGTGGGAAAAGGATCAGATCAAGTATATTAATTTGAACGTGGGAAAAGGATCAGAGATCGAGTATCATGGAAAAGTTGTTGAAAAATTCATAGAAACCAGTTATATACAAGCAACTGGTCTCTAAAGTTTAGGAACCACTTGTTATCTATCCAACTTGTCTCTAAAGTATAGAGACCTGTTTTATTTTTACGTCTCAAATTTAACCCACTTAGAGACCTAGTGTTATCTAAGAAACTGGTCTCTATGTAAAAAGTGGTTTCTTTGGAATATTTTTTGTAGTAGTGCACATACATCGAGGAACTCGATTGCGTAAGCCTTATAAAAGTATATATCACTTAATACATAAAGTTGTTTAGCAAATTCCGTCAACTTCAGGCCCCGATCAGACAAGGAAGGAGTCTTCCCCAACCTTTGCTTTAAACTACAAAGTTGTAGCCTAATGAGTTGTGGATCTACCATAAAAATTTGAGGTCCTAACTCTGTATAGTTTATTTGTTACTATTTTTTTAGTAAACTGGTATCATGCAATCATCAACTTAAAAAATTATAACAAACTTACATATAACAATTTATTAATCATCGGATTTGCACGTATCTTATTAACACTTAATCAAGCTACATATATCACATTTCAAATATCTATATCCATCAAATCAAACGTGCATGTGTTCGTCATTGGTATCCAATGAAAACTTAATTATAAACGTAAAGTTAAGCTAAAACATGCGAATCTAGCGTTTTTTAGGTCCAATTTTACGTTTTTTCTTTTATGTAATTAATTACACTATACAAGGCTCGTGATGCCACTGGTGGAATTTATACTTATTAAATAAGTAATAATCACGAGTAAACGCAGCGGAAAATCGGATCATGTATAGCATACAATTAATTAACATAAACACAACGAAAAGATCTTGCGTACTTTTTCTTGTTGTGGATTAAGCGAGCAACGAATTCAAGACACGAACAAACTATAGAGGTTTTAAAATAAAAACCCTAGATGGCTTCACACATAACACGTTGTTGATCACCACCCGAATACTAGTTCACAAAACCAATTATGTATCCTTCCTTAGGTTTGCCTTTTTCGCCAAAAGTCAAACACCCTCTTGGGGTTTTATGTTTTTCGGCCGAACACCAAAGGGAGGAAGGAAAAAGTGATCTGTGCCAAGAAAGTCGATCAAGGGTTTAGGTTTATTATTATATTTATAATTCTTTTGTAATATTAAATTAATAAATAATCCTTTATCATTAATTAAATACTTAATCTCCAAGTAAATAGTATTAACAATTTAATCCCTAATTACTTTTGACTTAGAATCCGTTAATTTAATAACCTTTATTAAATGATCACAAATTCATTAAATTAACTTGTTATTATAATTAACTTAACTTAGTTAAATGAGCAGTATCTACGTGTTAACAAGTATGATCCCATAGGCTCACATATAATTCGGACATATATTTATTTATGATACGGACATATCCCAACATAATGTACCACTTTTTACTTGTGCCATATGTTTTTGACTATTTGTACTATATCTATCTCCAACTTAATACTAAAAAATTGAAGTAAGATAATGATGCACAGAAATATATAGAAATTTCAATTTTGGCATGTGACGTACATTTAGTATTCATTGATGTACAGGTAGTAGATAGATCAATATTTAAAGCATGCATTTATATATAAAAATGTGGTAGCTGTTGCAAACAGCAGAAAAAGAGAACTAATAGCCATGGATAATGATCAGGTGATACTGCAACGAAGCGTAGATGAACTTAGACAGACGTTTAAAACAGGCAAAACTAGAAGTGTTGAGTGGCGAAAAGAACAGCTTCGAGCAATTCGTCGATTGATAGATGAAAAAGAAGAGGTTATGATCAAGATACGTCAATCAGAACTCGGAAAACATCCGGTCGAAACGTATCGTGATGAAGTAATTTGAGATTATAATTTTTATGTCGAATTTGGATTATAATTTTATAATTATATATGCATGGACTCACATGATCTTTTTATCATATATGCACTCACATGATCTATTTATGATGATTTTGAATTTTATAATTCTATATTGTCACTGAAGTAAATATTTGAGTTTGAGATTCAAGTTCATTTAAGCTGTGGTTGATTTATCTGTTACAATTAGCAAATTAAGCATGCTAAATTTAGGATTATCATGATACTGCAATTAATGAGAGTTTAGGCTATGGTTGATTTTGTTTATTATCATTAACTTGAAGGTAGAGGGTCATAAAGTCAGCCATAAGCTTTGGTTTAAGCTGATTTATGTTAACTTTTTTTACAGATTGGGGTAGTGAAGAAATCAGTTGATCATGCCTTGAGCTGCATTGACCAATGGATGTCCCCAAAGAAGGTTTGTTACTTTCTTCTTATTTCCTTGATTACACAATATTTTTAAGGATTAAATGCACCAAATGTATATGGTTATGCGTTACGGCTGCAGACTTTCACTTATTGCTAATTGGGTTTTTCTAACTTGTGCCTTAAGGGCGCATATTAGTATGCATTAAATGAGAGTAAAATTCATCTTGAAAATATAATAAGACAATAATTAACTTTAATTTCAATTATCTACCCAATTTGCCCGATTACTTTTCAAACAACTAATTATAGTAAAATAAACCATTCTATTAATGCAATTAACACAATTAAACTTAACATGAATAACTATTTATGTATATTGGATACGAGCAAGTTTCTGTCAATGAAAAAATCACATGTATTAAGATTGGCGTCACATTATTATAAAATGTTAGATGTTTACATAATTCATCATATTTAAATACTGGAAGATGATAAATGCATAAATAATATGTAAAATAAACGTTTATGTAATTTGTACATCAATTATTATTAGAATAATTTAACAGAAAAAGTATATGAAACTAGAATTTTAATTTTTAAGTGAAATTTGGGAAAATAAAAGAATAAAAATACACATCGAGAGTAGGAGTGAAAACAGTAAGTTTTTTTTACGTATTTTTAGTTACTGTACTATTTATATATAAGTAGTCTAATCATGATAAAATGAAAATGAATTACTTCTATTAATAATTGTTAGTGTTAAACTAATTCATACTCCAAAAATTGCATACGTACAGCTAACCGAGACTAAAGTAATTAATAAATGTTTGATTTACATATTGTTTAAGTTAAAAACAATCAGCTTTATAACAACTTTACATTTACATTAATAGATTATTTTTCAGGGGTGAAAACATGTTTCGTGGTGTTCAACATGTTAATTTTAATATAGTTAATTGTATTCATTAATTAGTTGTTTGAAAATTAGAAGGGCAAATTTGGTAGATTATAAAAAATTAAAGTTAATTAATGTCTTATTATATTTTCAAGATGAATTTTGCTTTCATTTAATGCATACTAGCATACGCCTTTAGGGCACAAGTTAGAAAAACCGTTGCTAAATTATATGCATGTGACATCCTATAACTTGTAAACTGTGACGGGATACCAGCTTTGATAACGTGGCGGTGTATCTAATTGTCACGTCAGTAAAATACCGCATGTTCAGATACCTGATGAATAAGTCATCCAACACCAGATGGTCATTTATACTAACTGGACCGTGTATTATACAACTATTAACAGTAATTGTTTTCAATTGATCGAAATATAACACTCCCTGTGGGAGTGTCAAAACTGAGTCTTGAATCCACAACAATTACTCGAACATGGAATTAACCGTTGTAAACTGATTTCGCCTATTTCTGGTTAAGTTACATTACTACAAGGATAACGATATTTTCGGGCAGGGTCGACTACCACTACTTTTCTTCCCGGCAAGCAGAAAAGTTTTGTCCGAACCACTTGGCCTTGTCCTTATCATTGGTTCTTGGAACTTCCCCATTCGTAAGCAACTTTTTGTATGATGATTAACAGTTTTACCAGAACCTTAATAATGGATCACCTTTATTTTTTTTTTGTGCAGCTTTGACATTGGACCCGTTGATAGGAGCAATATCTGCTGGTAACACAGTGGTACTAAAACCATCAGAGTTGGCCCCAAATTGTGCCTCTTTTCTAGCCAGTATATTGCCGGTTTATCTGGACCCGAAAGCCATAAAGGTTATAGAAGGTGGACCGGAAGTATCCAACCGACTACTACAATATAAATGGGACAAAATATTTTTTACAGGTATATATACCAAAGTATATCAGATAAGTTTTTGATCATTAGTGCATTAATTTACCAGAGTGCAAGAGTAATACCTTAGTATTCTGTTTAAATTCAAGGAAGTACAAAGGTGGGAAAAATTGTCATGGCTGCAGCTGCTAAACACTTGACTCCTGTCACATTAGAGCTAGGAGGAAAATGTCCTGCTATCTTTGATTCCCTCCCTAGTTCAGATATGAAGGTTTTTCAGTTTCCTTTTTCTTTAGTTCTATTCTATGCTATTTTTAAGTGACATGCGCTGTTAACCACATATTCTATGCCATTTTTCATGATTACGATCGTATACTCTCTGTGTCCCAAAAAAAAGTCACCTCCAAAACTAAAGTACATACTTTACCATTTACCCTTATTCCACACTCTCATAAGAATGTTGATTGGGTCTACTTAAAAGTGTGTGTTATAATAGGGTAAATCTGACATTTAATCTTGAAAATGGCATTAGTTTTACTCGCCTAAAACCCGAAAACTATGTGTCTTTTGTCTAGTGGACACTTATTTTGTGAGAGATGGAGTATTACATCATATATCGCGTATTAAAGTTAATTTATGGTGTTTCAAGGTGGCTGTGAAAAGAATTGCTGGTGGAAAGTGGGGGCCTTGTTCTGGACAAGCTTGTATAGGAGTTGATTATTTGCTTGTTGAACAGAAATTTGCATCCACCCTGGTATTTTGTGATCTTTTCGCTTATTACGGTTCTTCTCACTCCAGTAGCTCTTTATGCACTTTATTTTATCATTACAGATTGAACAACTGAAGAAAACCATTAAAAGATTTTATGGGGATGATGTGAAGAACTTGAAAAATCTCTCCAAAATCGTCAACAAGTTCCATTTTGATAGATTGCGGAATCTTCTCGAAGATCCTGCTGTAGCAAATTGCATCGTTTATGGTGGTTCATTCGATGATATAAATTTGTAATTTATTGTTCCTTCGTCCATTAAGTTTTAATTAAGACATGGAAATTTTAAAACTTTCTAACTAAATAATAACACTATTTGGGATATTAGATGATTTGATCACATCATTGGCTCATTGCAGAATGATTGAACCAACAATCTTGTTAGATCCTCCACTAGATGCAGAGATCATGAACGAAGAGATATTCGGCCCTTTGCTTCCAATTATCACGGTAAGTAAAGATTTATGATCTTCTTGTTACATTCTTTCGATGTTTCTTGAATGTAATACTGGTTACAAGTGATGTCCTTGTTACGACAGTTGGATAACTTAGAAGAAAGCATTGATTTTATCAACTCAAAGCCAAAGCCTCTTGCTCTTTATGCATTCACCAAAGATGAAAAATTTAAGAAACGAGTCTTAACAGAAACATCATCCGGGAGCGTGACTTTCAATGACACCTTGGTTCAGGTACTAGAAATAGACACGTTGGACTTTCATACTCATAGATTTGGCAAGCATAATATTTATCTCACCGAAATATGTACATAGTCTCCGATGAGACATAAACCACAACCTATTCCTATTGGTTGTTAGGTTTTTCACATACTGCTAGCCCAACTATAGTCCAATAGAATGGTGCAATTTTAAGTCTATTCATAATAGATTATGCATTATTGGGGGTTCAATTGCATGCTAAGTTCTGACCATTAAATTATGTTACATGTTCAGTTTGTGTGTGATGATTTACCATTCGGAGGGGTTGGGCAGAGTGGGTTCGGAAGGTACCATGGGAAGTATTCATTCGATACATTTAGCCATGAAAAAGCCGTTTTAGAGAGGAGTTTCTACTTCGAGCTCGAGCCTAGGCATCCACCATGGAATGATTTCAAGTTGGAGTTCTTGAGGTTAGCATACAGCTATAACTATGTGGGATTGGTGCTACTCCTGTTGGGATTGAAGAAGCCATCAAATTCTTGAGACGAGCGTGAATGTATACTTGTTATATATACAATAATTACAAATGCATCTATGCAACTTCTAAAAGTATTTAACATCGTATACTATTGTAAGGGGAGAACTGAAAAATCATCATCATATTATACATGTATCTACATTCTGAAAAATCTATTACTATCTCCGTCTCAAAATTAGTGTCCAGTTTTGACTTTATGAAGTTTTTCTTTTTCAATTTTGAGCTTAAATATTTTTGTTTGTGTTATATAATATTTAATGCAAAATATATTAATGGATTTGAATTTAAATGTATTTTCATTGGTATAAATTTCATCAAGTATTATATATAACACACAAAAAAATAAAAAAATTTAAGATTAAAGTTGAAAAAAAAAACTTCATATAGTCAAAACTGGACAATAAATTTGGGATGAATGTAATAATATACTGGTTTTTATCTTACTTTTATATGTACAGAACTTATAAAAAATACATAAATATATATAGCAAGAAACAGACGAACGTACACAAGTATATATGTATACGATAAAAAATTTCAAAGTTAACCCATACAATAATAAAACGTTTAAAACCCAAGGTAGTAGCCTAATAGTGAAGACTTGAGATTCTCCAAAGGAGGCTAGTATTTCAATACCCGCGTGGTTCAACTTTGGGGTCAGCCCTCATGCGTGTAACTCAGTTAGTTCCGAAAGGGAGAACTTTGCAAGAAAATGGTCATACTTTCCAAAATGAGTTGACACTCTTCTTAGCGGGCAGCTGGGTCAGTCTGGTGCACATGCTTAGCATAGACTTTCACATATTCCTTGGGGTGGGTGAGGCGTGTGAGCCGGTCAGCGTTGTTGATCGACGTCTTGCAAGAATAATAAAACGTTTAAATTTTAATGTATTTTAAAAGGGTGGTGATATTTTCACCATCCAAAATTATAGATACACCACATGTATGCATTAACAGATTGTAGTGTACAACATGTTAATGTATATATGTGGTGGATTTATCATTTTGCATGGTGGAAATATCAATTGCCATTTTAAAACGATAAATCTTGTATCGTAATATATTATGGAGTCTATCTACAACGATGTAAACTTGAAGGATAATAACTGTCTTTTATTATAAGTTGAGGGGTCATTTTGTAAAACTGAAAAATTATTCTTCCACGTCTCTGATTGGTCAAAATCGTTACAAAACACATGGCATCAATTCCCATTCAATATCTTCCTCCATTCCACCGGTCCTCGTCGCCGCCGTGTAACCACCACCGCATTTCAATTCTCCGACAGCAACATGACGGCGTTGACCGTAGGTCAGCTATGAGATCATCTAATCTTCAACGAATCACCACTGCTGTTAATCAGTCTCATCGTAATCAAATCCAATTTCATCTCAAAAACACAAATTACAACGATCTCAGTTTCGATTTTAACAATTATTTTATCACCACAATGAATGATTCTTCTGATGCTAAGAATAAATCAGGTGACGGTGTGATAGATACGAAGGATACGAAGGAAACGGAAAAGTCGCCGGAGATTCCGCCGCCGCCGGAGAAACCGTTGGCCGGAGATTGCTGTGGTAGCGGCTGTGTACGGTGTGTCTGGGACGTTTATTATGAAGAACTCGAAGAATATAATAAGCTTATTAAAGGAGAATCTGAATCCAAGGTTTAATTAAACATTTTACTCAAATTATTCGATATATAGATTTATTTTGATGCGTATTTAAATTTAGATGATTACATTGTATATCTATGTTGTAATGCTTATGAATTCGCAAGGTTCTGAATCTCTATTTGCACATGCCTTGTTAATTGATTGAAATTGATTATTAAAATTAGTTGAATGATTATTATGTGTAATATATTTGTGTTTTGAATATTTTTTAGTTAAATGATTCAATTCTCATCTTTTTTAGTTATAATTGGTCATTTTCGAGTACAGCAGATTTATTTTAAAGATGATCACATTCTACAATCTACAGTATTATTGGGTGAACTGTTTGTGTCATGATTAACCATTTGGACGGGGTTCGGTATAGTGAATATTGATACATTCGGTCATTGGAAAAACCTTGTCAGACTCTGAGATCAGTGGAATGATTTCACGTTGAAAGTTTATATGTTTAGCATAAAACTTTAAAAGTAGGGGAGTTACTGCCTGTGAGACACATTCTATGATAATGAGAACTCAATTGGAATTGCTAAATCCGTGTGTATAGACTACAACTTATCAAGCCGTGTTACATATGTGCTTGGCCGCCACAATGACTTTTGACCAATGATTATTCCTTCTTGATTATTTGTAAATGCCAAGTTAACTTCCCAATGCAATGACTTCAGAAGTTTCTGAACTTCCTTTATCATACTGGGCTCATCTCGAGCAATCAAGTACCCTCCTGGTCTCAAAATTCTATCAATCTCCGCCGTTACAGCTTTAATGTTGCACCTGCATATACACACTCCATCAAAGGTTCCTTTACATATCATCCATGACTAAACTGTATGTAAATTTTGTTCACTGAAATCACCTATGTTTCAGCTTTGAAAACAAATGGTCTGCATGGAGAAGATCATAAGTTCGAGGATACGTGCTAAAAGACTCGCACCAATCATGGTAGATCCCTAAGAGACCCCTTTCGAATATTATTGGAAGTGTATCCGGTGAATCTATGCTCACCACATTTAGTACCCATAATTTCATGTCCTTAAGTGCTGCAGCGAACCTGTAATTGAATGTGAATGAATGGTTTTATATAAGTAGGTCAGTTATGAAAATTATGGTTAAATGGTCTGAAGTTTCAACACGTACCCACCATAAACCGCTCTCATGTCCATAATATTTCGTATATTTGACCAGGTAATCCCTAAATTATTCATATATGATCTGCTAATTACCCGTTTCCAGTGCTCATAATCTGCTTCAAAGTCGTTTGCAGTTGGTTTCCCGTAAATTCCAACTTGAGATTGGTTTAACCAGTATGCAGGTTTATGAATCCGGTCTGGCCATTCAAGGGGCCAGTGTGAACCTCTTTTTGTGTCGGCCGTTGGTATCTTGTGTATACATGTTTGTAGAGGCACGTACCTGTGAATCAAAAGATTGATATTACTCGTCCCATATGCTTAGAGGTGGCAAGAGGGATATCCATAATGGGTCAGACAACTTTGAATTGAATGGATTATTTTTGAATGGGTCAAAATGGGCCATGTGGATTTTAGTTAGGCTGACCAGCAAACGCCTTTTTATCTTTAATATCTAACTCATCAATTATAATAATGATAATATTGATATCTACTATATAGAATTTATACGATTTTCTGCCAATTCAATTGTTTTCTTGTAACTACATTTTCTCTTATGACCCGTTTGAGATAAATATGAACTGAAAATATCTCCTCTGACAAAAAAGGATGTGTGGACTATGTTCGAGTCATACCAAGCAGCATTGGGGTCGTCATTGGGTACACACATGGGAGGATTTTGTTTCTTTCTAACGTTGTAGCATTCATTCGTGACCGGCTTATGGTAAATCCCAACGCCAATCCCTTCCATTTTGTATCTCTTGATGGTCACAAGCTCCCAACACATTGCAACGGTTAGAGCAGACATGTCTAATACGCTTACAATATGTTAAAAGTTATTCCAATTTATTATCGGGTACAGAGTTAATGTACAGAATATTTAGTGATACCTTTCCATATTTGGACATCTTCTTCAAGTGTTCGATACACAGGTGTTGCTGACCAAACAAAGTAACCACCTGGGCGAAGCACTCGATTTACCTCTAAAAGATGGATGCCACCATCTTTATGCCAAGGTACCTTACAACGAACACAATGTACTAAATCAAATACTCTATTTGGAAACGGAAGGCGTCGAGTCCCAATAACAGCAGAAATCGCAGGTATTCCCCTTTCTAATGCGATTTGAATTTGAGTTTGTTGTTCATGTAACGACATTGCTAAAACGTCTTTATCAAAGAGGTTACCTCCAAAACTTGCTGCACCACATCCAACATCAAGTACTACTCTTGTGTGCTTCCCCCATGAAATTGCAGGTACTGCCTGTAGTATATAAATGTTGTTTTTAGAAAGTTAATAGGATTCCGAATGAGATGATTTTGTTAAGTTTAATATGAAAGGTTCGCTTTTCATACCTCTTGTAAAAAGTTAATATAATGAAGAGCACCTTTAGGGAAAGTGATGAATTCCCCAGTCACCTTCACCAAGTTTTGGTGTCCTTTTAGATATGATATGGCCTTGTTTGCCACATTATGTAACCATATCTGCCATTTACATCCTAATATTCGTTAAATATTTCTGAAGTTTTTGTGCATATATAGTATAACTCATAAAGTATCACCAAGAGAAAAATAGTTGTTATCAGTACTTTATCTTTACTCCCAGGCCATGAAATAGGCGTCTTATAATCCTTCGGAATAGGAACTAGACACAGAGGAGGCTTATTCGGGCAATGTCTCTCTTGGTGCTTGTTATCCAAACATGGTATATAGTCTGCCCCGGCTGTCATGTTGCATAACTCCCATTCATAACTGTAACCATTATCATTAATATCATCTTCAATGTCTGTCGAGTTCCCTGAATTATTTGAAGAAGCTTTGATGGGTATAGTGATGTTGGCTATGGTAGACTCTATCTTGGCTTGTTCCATTTTTTCTTTAACATCTATTGCTTCTCGGTTTTCGACTTGGGCTTTTGTCTCGGCTGCTATTGAGTGAGATTCTATCGGTCCATCATCTTCGTGTTGTTCTTGTTGATTATCCACTGCTTTTTCTTGTTCATTGGTTATTTCTTGTTCGTGGTTATCCTCCAATTCCTGAATCTCATCTTCGTTACCCGCTTCTGTTTGTTCATCCTCTTGATTCACCGTATCATTTTCACTTTGTTGATCATCGGTTATGATGCTGCTTTCCTCATTCGACAATTCATTCTTTTGTGTTTTGTATTTGTGCTCCTGTTTTATCGACGTTTTCCCATCCAATCCATCTGTGTTATCTTCAATTACTGAAGTTGATATATCGATTTCTTGATCTTCTTTGGCCTCCTCAATCTGTTGCTCAGCCTCTTGTTTCCCTACATCACTATCATTCAAACTTTCGTTATCATCAACAACAACATTACTCATAGTTTCTTGCGCAGGTTCTGTTTCTATATCAGTAGCTAACCGATCACCATTCTCATCATCAATCTTAAAATTTTGACCCGTTTCTTGAATTGTTTCCACATCATTTTGATTTTTCATTTCATCATCATGTTGTATAACATCCATAGGAAGATTGTCATCATAAACACTAGTAGTATTATCTACAAAATCAGTAAGTTTACCCCGTCCATCATTAGTTGGGATTTTACGGTTTAACTTTAAGAAAGACGAATTATCATCATTGGATGTGTTGATGATCCGACTGGTTGTCTTTGAAAAAGAAACCGCAGAGTTGGCATGCAGTTTCCAGACACCTAAAACACAGAACGTCACTACAACCACCATTGTCACGCTGAAAGAACAGGACCCACCTAGTGATCTCTTGTTACCACGAGGTTTTCCGATTGCCATTGTTGTTGCATAGGGAGACAAGCAATGAGATTTGATCCAAAAAAAAAAAAAAATTAAAGAAAACATGAACAAAGGTCTAGGAGAAGATTCAGCAAGCTTAGTGGAGCTGGACTGTGTTAAGATCCCAAATAAATGGACAAATTCATTGATCAACACATAATATTATACAATATTACTTAATTAATTAAATTAATTAAGAGTTATACTCTGTATGTCTTTTTCTATTTGGCGTAATAATATAGATTATATTATATTAAAGGCATACATATAAAGCTATGATCAGGTTTCATTTAGCTATCCTTTATGGATTATATTTGAAGCTGTATTACTGCAAAATATACGCAAATTTTTTGTTCTATACAAACCTCAGTACCACATCTACTAATTCAAACATGTAAACTGATAAAACAAAGATCGATATCTACGTGATTTGTTCAAATATGGACGATGGTTACTCAGAATGAGAAGTTGGTTACACACCCAACAAAGTTCATGATATAATCTAAGGATTATTATTGATTTGGTTTTTGGTTTGTTGGTCTGCCCAGTTTAATCTTGTACAATGTTGTTTTCTTAACCCAATTTGGAGAAAATAATAAATAAATAACGGTGGAGGATCAGAGTGACAGTCACATTTTGAGATGAAGGAGGAACAAACGATTTAGTCGTTGATTTCTGTGATTAACAGATTCGAAACATTGTATTTATGTACACATTTAGTGTTGGTTGAAATCGCTTGCCCCTCTTTATACTCAAAACGCAGCTGGCCATCAATCCGAACTGAATTCATTTGAATCTGCACTTGAGAGTTTACTTTAGTTTACAAAGGTAGAATTATTTAAATTGAAACTACATCAGACTCTGGGATCTTTTTTTTTTTTAGAGAGAACATGAACATGAACATGAGAAATACACAATAAAAGAACAAAACAATTATTCTCAAACATGGTGTTGTGTGAATAAAGTAAAAGATAGTAATGCAAAATATATACTCTTTCCGTCCCAAATTGTTTGTCCACCTTACTATTTATATTTGTCCCAAAATTATTGCCCACTTCTAAAATTAAATATGCATTAATGATTATATTTCTCATATTACCCTTAACTTTAAAACTACACATACTTCAAAGAAAACAATTTAATTAATGATTGAGGGATAAAGTTATCATTATACTAATGTCAAAGTTGCATTTAATGTGATTTCCTTAATATGTGTGTTTTCAACTTGATGACAAACAATTTGAGACGGAGGGAATATATTATTATATTATTGCACATAAGTATTAAATGGTTAATTTGGTGATTAATTAATAGGTTGGTCCCCATAATGCCACTCATAAAGTCATAATCCCTTCATTATTAACATACATTTAATAATTGAATTCCATGGAACGGGCATTAACTAATTTATACAATTAATTATTTACTTTTTTTTTTTTTTTTTTATCTTTTGCTTTTCAGAAATTATATTAATTTAGTACACGTGCTTTATGCTTTTGTAGGAGAAAAGACACCTACATGCAAATTGTTGCTCCAATTTTTGGGAACACTATATATGCTAAAACTATGTACTTATATTCATCCATGGATACATTTATGATTAAACTTTTAAGAAAATTTATTCGACTGAAAATGAGTTTGATTTTGTTTAACCATGAGGAGGCGGCTTAGTGGTAAAGGCTTGGTCTCTAAGGTGTAATACCTAGAGGTTCCAAGTTGGAACCCTAGGGTTTATTTACGTTAAGTCATTTCATTCGTTCATGTTTTGTAAATTGTCCGTTTCTTATAATTTGCGAGTATGTGAAATATGCCTAGTTAAAGTTAAATATTTAAATTTGTACCTAACTATACAGTTTTCGACACATGTATTTCATTTGTTCTCCCTTCTTATAATCGTTAATTCTGGTAATATATATATACATACAAACTATTTATAGTACGTATGATCATAAAAACTCTTTCGTAGTATTAATTACGCTATTTATTCATTTTACGTTTCATATTTCAATTTCAGTTATAAGTGACGTTACTTGCGTAAAACGCAGGTAAATATTTTATTTAAGTCATGAAAGTATTACGACGTAATAAACTAAAGAACCACATAAAATCACTGTCAAGTTTATGTTTTGTCATTTAGTGATAAACGACTTTTGTGCTTAAAAATTGCCACTTTTTCTTTTATAGAAAAAGAAAAATATTTAAATTCAATTTAATTATCAGATTATTTTGATGATTTGTCCCAAAATTTCTTGCAAACTTCTTTTTATCCGTTTTAAACCACATCCGTATGCTCGAGTGTTTTTTACTTGATTCAAAAAAGGAAAGGATCACAGAAAGTAGCGGGTTTCGCGGGTAAAAGATCCAATGCAAAAAAAGGCAAGCCACGTGGCATAAACCTACACCGTTAGATCTTCATGCCATTATTTTTACCTTGATTATGGATATGAATGTTTCAACTTTCTATAACACTTTTGTCTCCTTATCATTCAGTTGAAACAAAATAGTTTTTAAAAATAGGAATTTTGCTATATATACTGTATAGCTAGGCCTGTAAGCGAACTGAATGTTCGGTGAACTATTCGTGAACCGTTCGGCGGGAAGTTCGTTTATGTTCGTTCGTTGCATTATATGAACGAACATGAACAAATTTTTACGTTCGTTTGATTATATGAACGAACATGAACACATGTCTCGTTCGTGAACGTGTTCGTGAACGTTCGGTTAAATGTTCGTTTATTAACTAATAGTTTAATTAAATTAATACATATTTGTATATCTTATTTTGATTAAGCTAAATATCAAATAGAATATTATTAATATTTTGATATTTTCTTTTTAATAATATTAAACATCTAGATATTTTTACCTTTCATTATTTCTCTGTCACATTTTCCTCCACTCCAATCACACCTCCACTAGTTTCAGATTTGCTGCTCTTTCAACGATCGGACCTAGCAAAAGATTTTATTTTCATATTGTGATCGTTTTGTAATGTTAAATATGCATCGCAAAGTTTCTAAATATCAGATAGAATATTATTAATATTTTGATATTTTCTTTTTAATAATATTAAACATTTAGATATTTTTACCTTACATTATTTCCCTGTCACATTTTCCTCCACTCCAATCACACCTCCACTATCTCCCTCAACTAGTTTCAGATTTGCTGCTCTTTCAACGATCGGACCTAGCAAAAGAGTTTATTTTCATATTGTGATCGTTTTGTAATGTTAAATATGCATCGCAAAGTTTCTAGTTATATATATATATATATATATATATATATATATGTATATATGTAGATTTGTAAATATATATATATATATATATATATATATATATATATATTACAAATCTACATATATACATATATATATATATATATATATATATATACATGTTCGTTTATGTTTGTTGAGGTTCGTTTAAGGTATTAACGAAGACATTCATTAATTTATGTGTTTGTTCGTGTACGTTCGTTTGTGTTCGTGAACAAACAAATTTTCTTAGTGAACGAACATGAACAACAAAATCCGTTCCCTTATCCATTCGTGTTCGTTCATTTGTTCGTCAAAACCTTAATGAACGAACACGAACATACTCCGTTCGTGTTCGTTCGGTTCGTTTACAGGCCTATACATAGCCCTTGGCCTATGTTTAATATTTCATCCGTCTCAGTTTTATTGTCCTCTTTTGACTTTTGGAGTATTTCTTTGACAATTTTGACCTTGAATATTTTTGTTTGTGTTATATAATACTTGATGCAAATTATACCAATAAAAATACATTCAAAACCCAATCCATTCATATATTTTGCATCAAATATTATATAACATAAACAAAAATATTGAAGGTCAAAGTTGTCAAAAAAAGAATCCAAAAATCAAAAGATGACAATAAAACTGGGACGAAGGGAGTAAGATAACACCTCATAACCTCCATTAAAACTGACAACCATCCGAAATCGTCAACCAATTACTGTTAAATAGTGAACATTAACCAACTAAGTTGGTTTATTAACCGCTATTTACTAACTGCACGTGAATTTTTTGTTGTTATCCATAGCCCTAAAGGCTACGTATAGCAAAATCCTTTTATAAAAATCGTGGTGATCCGTACACAATTATTTTTTATTGTATCATTTTTATAATTTACAACCTTGTACAATATAATATTATAAAACATGTTTAATAGTCTACGGATAAAAAATGATTATGTACAAACCACCACCTAAAAAAACGATAACTTTAGCGGATAATGGTGTAATTTGAGCGACCATTATCATAAACAAAATCATGAGATGAAGTTGGTCACTAAATTGGTAGGGAATGTCAATTTATTAGAATAACTATTATGCCTGTTTAGTTCGTGTAATATTTTTAAAAGAATTGAAATTTGTCTAAGGGATTGGAATATAAATGAATTGGAATCAGAAAAAATAAAAATTTGATGTAATTTGTGGAATCTGTCGCATTGGTTAAAAGAAATTGGAATGGATTTTAAATTGATAAATAAAATTAATAAAATAGGCATAATGTTAATATATAATTAATTAATATATATAATAAAATAATATGTATAAATTATTAAGTATATATATAAATAGTTATTGTAGTCTTATATTTATATTTATATTTCATAAATAATTAATATTAATATTAACATAAAAAATTAACTATTGCATTTGTTCAGATAAATATTTCAATTGCATATACAATTCTGAAAGTGATAACAAGTATTCATATTAAAAGGTTACAATATATAATTCATTCTTGACAATATATAATTCTTTATAAAAATATTATTACAATATAGTTTTATATTTATATAATACAACATTAAAATAGTACTTAATTAATAATACTATTAATTAAAAAAATCAGAAATCTAATGAAACTGTAAGTATTCCATCCAATAAGCTAAGGAATCTGAATTCTTTTGTCTGATGGAATTCGAAGGATTCCAATTCCTTCCAATTCTGTGAAACAAACACAATGCATTTGATATGGAATGGAATTCAGATTCCAATTCCATTAGAGTTCTACAAATTATGTGAAGCAAACATGCCCTTCAAAAATTTTTAATAGACATGCAAAGTGTAATATGTTAACGGTTGATAAGTCTCGAGGTGAATCTAAATAAAGTGAATGACAATTATTGTGAGTTTTGTTGACCCATATAAGTATGTTACAAAGGGTTTAAAATTTGGTTTTATTTTAATTTAAGACACAAACACATTCAATTTTAAAATGTGATCTTTCCTCTCTTCCTTTTCATAAGCAAAGACGTTCAAGATTTTCGAGGTCAATAACTTTGATGGAGTCAGTAATACACGTTAATAATCGAATGGCTTATAAATTTTATGTCGAAGGAATATCTTTACTTGCAACAACTAAATATTTTGCTGAAGTTTTTTCTAAACTTAAACATCACTATTAATGGCATTGATTGATCTCTACTAAACGCCGCGGTCAATTACAAGATGTTTAAATTGCTTTCACAATTTGTCAAAATTAGAGAGCTTGAGAGTGCCAAAGGAGAAATCAAATCAAAAGTTCGTAAAGACTTTGAGATACTAGATGGACTTCATATACTAGATCATATATGTAGCTTGTTGAGATTGTGTAGTCCGCGAATGTAGATGTTGGGACGATGACCCTTCTCATACATTTAATTACAGCATATAGCCTGAGTTACGTTGCTCAGTGGTCGTTGCATATTTAATCAATGGCCATTTATGTAACTTAACAAGTAAAAGGGCATATTCATGTTTACTCTTTAAGTACCTAGCTTATAGAGTCTTTAATCCACGTTATTACTATTGAAGAATAATGCATGAAGTTGTAACACCCCAATTTTGTAAGTATTTTATTTAGTTTGGTGGTATTATTTAAATTTATATTATATGAGTATTTGAGATGAGTAATAAAAATTAAGGCTAAATTATAATAGAGAAGTTATTTTGGTGACCCGAGTGTGACCATATAACCTTGAGGGGTTGAAAATGACAATTGAGGGAAAGATTGAGGTCAAAATTCAACTTAATGCTAACACCACATCTAGCAAAATCTGGAAAGAAAAGAAATCAAAAAGTGTGAGTGTGTTGTGTGTGTGGACGATGATTTTTAGAGGGAGTAAGAGGGAAGAGGAGCAAATTCAATCTAGTGTTAATTCTTGACAAATTGAGGCTTAAAATCTGCTATTTCATCATCAAAAGGTAAGTATAACACCCTCAATCCTTTCAATTTGTTGTTTTAATGATTTAAGAGTTATGACCCCTAATTTGGGTGGTTGAGAAAATCTGAGTTTTGAGTTAGGAAGGTTGTATTGTTGTTAATGAGTATAAATGAGTGATTTTAAACCTAAAAGAAATTAGTTTTGTTCTTGAGTTTTGATGAATTTGTTGAAAATGGAGAATCTTGATGATGGTGATGATGATGAACAATTATGGTTATTGTTGTTTAGATATCACCAAATTAGTTATATATATGCATGTGAGTTTATGAGCAAAGTAATAACTTGCTAGTTAGAGAAATTTTGAGTTGGTTTATGAAATTGTGTTCTCGAGTGAATGCAAGAATGTTGACATATTGCTAGCAAGTTAGAAAATGAGTTAAATGAGAATTTGGTTAATATTACGTTATAACTTTGAGTAGTGAATAATCTTGTTTATGTGATTATGATTAGGTGACTCAAAGAGTTGATTGGAGACATTGTTGAACTAACTAAACATCCATGTTTGGCAAAGGTAAGTAATTGGGGAGGGAATTCACTAGTTAACCACCCTTAAAAATCTTGAGTGATGATTAAGTATGTGTTATCTAGTGATGTGTATTGATAATATGATATTTGATTATGTCATATGTCATATGAGTATGAGTACAATGGGGGATTCAAGGTCAGAGTCCATGATTCACTATTTGTTAGTGAATTGGAATCACATATGTAAAGTTTAATTGTAGAAGGGGTGTTGAATACAATTAAAAACTTTTTATGATTTAACTTAGTTAATTTGACCAAGTTTTAATTGTAACGAATAGTGAATAAAATAGAGTATAGCAATCAATATATAAATAATAAGTAATTGAAGTAACAGTAGCTGAAAGTGAATTTATATTAGATACAAATTACACTGAGTGTTGATTGCGGAATGATTTAGTCAAGGCAAAATCAAATCAAACACTTAAGCTAAACTATTACAAAATGAGTGAAGAGTAGTTGACACACAACGTACACTGTTCAACTCGCTGCTCGCTGTTCGTGCTTAGCCAAACTACTCACTTGTTATACACATGATTAACACGAAAACGGCAAGTTTCTAAGTACATTACTATGCTCTATATATAGCCAAAATGATCCATAAATATCTCCTACAAAATAAGATCTTGGAATGACACGTGTCGCTGCTTGATTGGCTCTAAACTCCCTGAATTTAGGATAACAGACTCTCTGTGGGCCCTGATTCTATTACCTGCGAATATCTCCATTCAATTTTATCCAATAGCTTGCTGGCACGTCATCTGAAGATATTTGTAGTACAAGGAACACTTGCTGACATATATATGATGAGCGACTTGTACTAGTGCAGAAACTTCATTCATTATTAAGTCACTTGTGACACCCGACAAATTAGGACTAGTAATTAGTGCTTAATTATTGTATTAATACATGTAATTAGTTATATTCTAGGCTAATTATGTGTATCATCATGTATATTGTTATATATATACACACGTACGCGTTTAAATATAATCGTGCATTATCATATCGGATGAATTCCGGTACATTTTATATGGACGTTGGTGAATCAAATTATTAAGTAATATGAAATTATTTAATAAACACATTATTTTCTAAATATTATTTTGATAATATTTAACACGTAAATCGTACCGTATCAAATAAATTATACGCAACGAACACGCGCGAGACGCGCCCGATGATAGAACAAAATCCAAAATATATTTTTACAAATTAAAAATATATCATGTTGAAAGAAATTATTCGTTTAAAATGTCGTATTTTATACCATAAAAAAATTGTACGAATTAAACGTCACACGATTAAACGATCGTAACACGAGCGCGTAAACCAAACCAGACACTGTAACTAAACATTTTTATAAATGTTTACCTAGTATTATTGAGTAATACTACCAACTAAATTATTGAATTTCGATCGTTATTTAAAACACGTACGCATAACATATAACGTATAATTAAACGTTTAAACGACCGGGGACACAAACACCGTACGGGGCGCTAAATTGGGGAACCAAAAAGCGAGACACTACACCTCTGTGGGCCCCCTTGGAGCCGGCATTAGCCCCCCCACCACCACAAAAAATAAAATAAAATGGGGAATATGTTTGTTGACCTTAAACCCCTAATCATTTCACTCATTTTGTTTCTCCATATCTCTCTCTAATTTCTCTCACTATAAACACACACTCTTCCCCTCTCCGTCTCCTCCCTCACGGAACATCACCACCACCACCATAATCCATCATCAAGCCACCATCATTTTGGAGAAGAAAGCAAGGAGAAATGAAGCACGAAGCACAAACCGAGCATCTTCTATCATTTCGGCTTTAAATCATCGCTTTCTTGTAAGAATCCTCAAAACCTTTCACTAGTTTTACTCAAGGTTGTAAAAGTCGGAATCGGAGGTGAGTCGGTCGGGACCTCGGGAGGACTAGTCGGGACTAGTCGGATTTTGACTTTTGTTGACTTTTTTACAATAAAATAATAAAATTCATAATTATAACTAATAAACTATAAACATGAGCATAAATAAACATAGGGTTTAACATAATTAATTGTTCAAAACACATAAAACATAAATATTCAATTGTTTGGGCTGTTGGCTGCTTGCTGTTCGTCGCCCAGAAGAAAAAAAGAAGCGGGAGTTGTTGGAATGAAAAGAGAGGCGCACACTCCAGCTATAAAACCCTATTGTATTTTTTTTTAAAGTTGACCAATGTTGACCTGGCCAAAAAACCGACCCAGATCCGACCCAAGTCCGACCCAGACCGGATTTTGACCAAAAAACCCGCCCCAACCCGACTAATCCGACCCAGACCGACTTTGACCCGTTGACCGTTGACCCGTATTTTGGTAGCGATTTGACCGGTGTCGAGTCGGGATGCTACCCAAACCCGACTAGTCGACGACTAAGCGCCCGACCCAACCGCTTTTTACAACATTGGTTTTACTTGCGTAACACTTGTTTACATGTTTAGTTGTTTATTTAACAAGTATATGTCCAAATCTAAGCTTGAAACATGTTTTTACAAAACATATATATATTACAGTTTCTGTCCTAGAATTTTACTCTCACAATTTTAACTATATCTTGAGTTCTAGGTCAGATAAATACATGAAACCTATGCCAAAATCTTCGTATGTTTGTCGAATACAACTTTCATGTTGAACGTTTCTTCCGAAAGTACACCTAATTTTACAGAAAATTCGAGATATGAACATGTGTCGGTTTTGGCCGAAAATGGAACTCACTTGTTTCTTGATTTTATTTACCTAACAAAATTACCTCTATAATTCACGGGAAAATTAGGTAAAATACTAGACATATAGTAGAATATGTGTGATTTTTGTTGGATTTGATTTCGGGCTAGAACATGTCAAAAATGAGAGGCGAAAGAAACCGACAAAACCGAAAATATAACTTAAGGGTTGTTTTGGAAATAATCATAAAACCGAGACTTCGGGCTAACCCCGACACGAACCGACAATTTTTATAAACTCTATGAACCATTTTAAGGGTTGGGTAAAAGTTTCGGGTAAAACCGAAGTCGTTTGACCATGTTCCCGACAACACGAGACCTGATCAGCCTCTAGTGTCGCAGGTGGCCCAAAGCCATTGTGACACAAGCCACTATGTCGCAACATGCGACGCAACAATTACGTCGTAAACGAATTTCGATGTCGCATGGTGCGACACAAACCCTTATGTCGCAAAAACTGATCGCCTTCGCATACTGCGACACAGAACCTTTATGTGGCATTTAATTGCGAATGTCGCATGGTGCGACACAAACCCTTGTGTCACTAACTCATCAAATGTCGCAGAATGCGACACAAATCTCAGTGTCACAATATTTCCAAATTTAAATCTCCGATGCGTTTTTACTAAAGCAATATTTCCAAATTTAAATCGACCCCAGCCAGGGGCTCTGCCCCTTGGACCCCGTCAGGGGTTGCCACCCCTTGGACCCCGCTACCAGGGGCGCTGTCCCCGGACCCCCATCGCTCAAATGCTTAAGAAAACCTATAATTAGTTTCACATTAAGTGACGAACTTTTATACCCACGAATACTTATACGATACGACATCTAAACACACGAAATATACTTTATAAGTATAACGTAACGACATAATGATAATTACACTTTGGAATTATTATTACAAAAACTCACCAACGGGCCGTACATGTTTTCAAAACACATACAAACAATTAATCATTTGGATATAACTAGTTGAATGAACAACTATCATAGATGGTCTGTTGAGACATCTAATCATTATTTTAACCTTGCGCGTTTAGGACGCCCGGCAGGTTACATTCATTTGGACGACATCATTTCCTTGTGACTTCATTAATTGCTGTTAGCAAACACTTCAGACTCATGTGAGTCTCACAGCCCTGCATTTTACAGTTTTTACTCCCGGGGTGGGAATACATGCTCCATTTTGTTTTACATGTGAACACAATTACTAAACATCGCTATATTCTGCATGAGTTATTTGCTAATCATTTTAAAGTCCTCTACGATCATAGTTTGGTAATACTTTTGTAGCATGAATGTTAGTGTATGGTACCATATGGGATTGACAATCCCCGTCCGGGTTGGAAGCCCCAACTGGTCAAACGGACGCATTATCATTTGTTCATACGAGAGTAGATTAGGCACTCGCAGGGAGGCACCCTCGATCGGGCACTTGATTGTGATCCTGACACCTCAGTTAAGCTCAGACTATGACCTCATGGCAGTAATATACACATTATTTGATTGGTTTCAAATCATTATTTTAAATCTTATGGTTCACACACTATATTTTATCATTATGTAAATGTTGGGACATAGATTGTGACAACAGATCTAGCTTGAAATAGGACTGGTGTAATTATTATTACGTTTGTATATTGGTTTAGATTTGTAAATAAATATTTGTTTTGTTAGTAATATTCGTTAAACATATTATTGTGCTAAGTTAGACGAATGTTTAAAGACGAAATAAATAATAGACGTTTAATGCGAGGCGAGTCGAGATCTCAGGTCGCAGCGAGTTGAGCTGTGAGGTGAGATCTGAACTCGCGAAGCATTAGTCTGGCGAGCCGAGTTCTTTGTTGGGCTTGGGCTGCGAGTTGGACCGAACTCGCAGGCCCATGCGAGCCGAGACGAACTGAACTATATAATGTTTTTCCAACGTGTAAAACATAAGACTTTTGCATATTCCGAACCTGCGATTCCAGCAAACCAGAGAAAACATAACCTACGGCTAGGCTTTGACGATTCATCGTTTAAAGTTAAGCTTTATTAAAACGCAATTCGAACGTATTCGTTGTTAGTAAGATAACACCGTATTGAGGGATTCCGCACCTTAATACTACAGATAACGAAGTTATCGATCCTAGAACTAGGGGACTTACAGTAAACCTGTGAGATCACTAGCTTTTAGCTGACCTTTTAGCATGTATTCTCAAGTTCTCAACAGCAGTAGGTCTGCACTTTCAGGATACTTAGCTCGAGTCGCATGAAAACATCAGGAGATTCCCCTGCATTTCTATATTTTGTGAAATTAGATATGCCTTAAAATCTCTCACATTAAGATCATGAGCTTTAGTAACTATTATAACATTGTAAAACTTTTATATTATCAATGTAATTTGTAAACGACGCATGTATAGTCGTTCATTATATCTTATGTGCTGTGATTACCTTGATTAGTCGCACCCAATGTATGCTTCCGCTAAATAGTGATTTTGGGTGTGCGACAGATTGGTATCAGAGCCTAAGGTTATAATGAACTAGGTTGCACCGTAGGACATAGCTGGATACACCACCCGTTTTCACCAACTAGCTCTCTTGTGTCCAACTATGGTCAATCATGAATACAAAAGGGTCGAGAGATATATCTGGGGACTTCCCGCAAGCATCAAAGGGATGGTAACTGCATTCAAACCGGGGACTATCCAAAGTGTTGTTCGTATGGTTCACAGCCTCATGGCACAGGTTATCCGCGATGGGAAGGATAACAAAAGAAAAGCTGACGGAAACCCTGACAACCAAGGCCAAACCAACAAAAAGCCTGCAACCACCAAGGTCAACGCCTCTGGATCTGAGAACAAGAAGGAGTACACTGGAACTAAACCCTTCTGCTCAAAATGCAAACGCCACCATGACGGGCCTTGTGGAACCCCCTGTGACAAGTGCAAGCGTTATGGTCAACTTGCTAAAGATTGCCAAGTAAAAGCTTGTTACGAGTGTGGCACCGTAGGACACTACCGAATTGACTGTCCTAAGCTGAAAGATAATAACAAAGGAAGGTTCTTCGTACTGAATACTAGGAACACTCATCCACACCCTGACACGGGTATGTATTTTGTTGCGTAACAAAAATCACTTCCGTAGTACATATTACATAAATTTCAACATGCTGTGTAACGTCTATTCTATTTCCTTTGACAGTAAATGTACAATCGGTTTAGCAAACGGTAGTTAATCGAGTCCGGCAGTGTAATACGTAATTGCACTTTAAAATTTAACGACTAGACTTTTTGTTGAGATCGATAACTCGGATATCATTATTGATATATATCGGCAAATCGGTCATTTTGTCGGAATCATTTGTTCAGAGGAAACTAATCGTTTTCCTTCTCACGGATAAATCGGTAGTAGTGTGTGCTATAGTATTCGGTTAGCTAAGACGGTATATAATTCGGTAATTAATTCGGTATGCATGATTTGGCATTTAATTCGGTTATCACTTCGGTGATATAAATCGGGTATCACTTCGGTGATATAATTCGGGTATCACCTCGGTGATATAATTCGGGTATCACTTCAGTGATATAATTCGGTTTAGGTACCGGAAATCTATACATGCTAATGTAGAACAGTTATAGATCTTGTACGGTATCGGTAGTTACGCTAAACTCTAAGAACCCGATTGGACTCATTTAATCTGGTGGATTATCAAGTCCATTCATAGTAATACTTGTTAATGCGAACCGACGTTGTCACGTAGACATAACGGTCGGGTAGGAATCGGAATTCTCCCTCATTCCTTTAGTGATTGGTAGGCTTAAGCCTAACTAGGGGAGAAGGCTCGGATAAATCGGATGTCTTAGAATTAGACATATTACATAGTAGATCCTAATAAAAACTCGGACTTCTGTTTCGGTTGAATTTCGGGACGAAATTCTCCTAACAAGGGGAGAATGTGACACCCGATCAAAAAGGGCAAAATTAGCTCCCAATTTAAATCTTAATCATTCGTACTCAGTACGCGTTAATAAGTATTCGGATGATATATATATATATATATATATATATATAACGTTAAATGATTATTTAATAATCACATACAAGCAAATCTGAAAGAACGCGCAATCTCAAATACGGACGTTGGTGCAAAACATTTCTAAATAATATATTATTGAGGAGAATAATAATTGTTTACTCGGTTGAAAATTTAAACACATTTCGTTTCATTTAAAAATGTGTTTGTTTTTAGTTGAGACCACGCGAAAACAAGTTATATTTTTATAACTCAATTAAAGTATTGTAATAAAATATTTCGACTAAAAGTATATACGATTTCATATTTAGAAAATTATCATTTGAAAATACTATACTACTTAACGATTGGGTACAAAAACACGGGTATTTTGTACTGTAAACGGGAGTCAACCAACTCCAATAATTGGAGCCGGTCGACTATACCAAACGCACCCTTCCCATTTTCATTATCATCTTCATCAATTTTTCTCAATCTCTTTCTCTACTCTCGGTCTCTATCTCAACAACAACAACAATATAAACAACAACAAGATCAACAACCACAGCAACATAATCATCATCATCTTCTTCGTCATCATTATCATCATCGAGTTCATCACCATCACTCACGGTTCAATTTTTGATTTGTAAGCAAACTCCACTTTTCTTTAATTTTTGTATTTATAATACTTATATTATCATATATTAGTGTTCTATATGTGAGAATTTTATTAAAAACGAAGTTAAAAACTGGTTTGGGGATGAACTGCACGAACAGAGCCTGAACACGATACCCGATCGGCTGGGTTCATGTAGCCGAACGGCTAGATAGTGATAGCCGATCGGCTAGGTATAGAGAACCGTTCGGCTGGAAAGTTTGAGCCGTACGGCTCAGTAAACTCAGATGATCGGCTATAAAAACTCAGATGATCGGCTATAAAAACTCAGATGATAGGCTAAGATTTTTCAGATGATAGGCTAAGATTTTTCAGATGATAGGCTATGATTTTTCAGATGATAGGCTAAGATTTTTCAGATGATAGGCTATGCTTTTTCAGATGATCATCTAAGGACAAATACTTCTTTTTCTTCCAAAAAGTATCAAACTTATTCGACAGCAAATATTATTATACGATACGAAAACATATAAAGTATATCTTTACGAAATGAACAAAAATTATATTTTGAAATATGATTTCAGTTCCGTCACCAACGGGCCGTACCACTTTTATAAACCACAAACTTAAACGGTTTTAAAGATATATTCGGACACCACACATTAACGAATGAAAGGACACACATCGGGAGTGATCTATATAGACGTTCACTTATATATAACCTTATATGATTAGGGCGTTAGGTGGATTCGGACTGTCCATTCCACATCGGATATACAATTGCTCGGCTAGACTCTGGTGAGTCTCACAGCCCCACTTTTACTGTTTTTAAACTTGGGGTGAGATACAATGCTTAATTGTTTTCGTGATCACTGTTATTCGGTTAGTTAATTTAATTATTAACTCAGTTTGGTTATCATTGTCGGTCTTGATTTTATTTGTTCGGTTATTGCATGAGTGTTTTAATTCGGGAAAGTCCTCATCATTTCATGGTTCGTTAACTTAATAAGGCGCGATTACTAAAAGATAGATCTATCATGGGAGTGACGTCCCCGTCCGGGTTGCTAGCTACAACCACGTCCAAATGGACATTTTAGTAATTGTTATGGGTGTTGACACCGTTCGGGAGGCACAAATCGGGTTAGGCCTCGAACCATGGCTTAATGCAATACAATGTCATTGTCGGTAAATCTAGTCGGAAACCTTAATTGGTTTGAACATTGTTCGGAAACCTTAATTAGTTTATCATTGTTCGGTTATGTTGTTTAATCATTGTCGGTATTAAAGCGTCGGATAATCATGTTGATCACATCATATTTTATGTTAAACCTGTGAGATTCACCAGCTTTATAGCTGACCCTTTTAGTGTTGTATTATCAGGTGATCAGCAACAGTAGGACGCCCTGTAGGATTTACTAGCTTGTACGAGTCGCATGCATCTATATAAACATGAAGATTTTCTTGCATTATATTTTGTATAATGGTTATGTATTAAAATCTTCGGGATCATTATGCGAACTCGTTAACGATATAGCTTATGACTTAAAACGATGTACTACTTTTGTAATATATTTATAAACGTCTCATGTAGAGTCGTTTGCTTGTAATACTTTGGTGTTCTGATTATTGATTAGTCACACCCAAAATCGTCGCTTCCGCAAACCATGAAATTGGGGGTGTGACATTATTAATGTATGGCATTAATTCAAAATTTGATGACATTAAGTCTTAGATTTGAGATTTAGTCTTAATATTTACATGATAAACATATTATGATCTATATTTTAGGGTCTCTATATAATTTTATCTGGGCGTTTGATTTCTATGTTGTATTAAGTACATAACTGATTTCAATTGGTATATTTTTAAAAAGAACTTAGGTTTGTAGTCTGTAACAAGTTACGGACATATTACGAACCCGTGGTATCCTGAATCTATAAAATTGTACTAAAAGTACTAACACATAGTTTCAAGTCAGGAAAACTTAGTACCGATTTGTGATAAACTATGATACTTTATTGTACTAAGTACAAATCTGTATCCTCTAGTTTATTTGTTCAGATTGGTGTTTGTTCAATCCGAATCAATGTGTATATGACTTTGTTGTACTATGTACAGACCTGTCACCTCTAACTTGAACTTAAAGATATTATTATATTTTCACCCTTTATATAGAAAATACTAATATGTTTTGATTACAAATGTATATTATTATATGAATTATATAAAGTAATATGCATGGTAATAATAAAGATTCTGGGTTTATTTACTTAAGTATATAATGTTTAGGTGGACAAACAATATCAATGATCATCGTAAATTAATTTTTAGAAAAAGTAATTTTAATATGCTAAGTAAACTTAAAGTGGACAAAATATACTAGCATTCGAAATAGACTTACATTTCTGCATAAACATTTTTACCTGATATGATCCCAAAGCATAAATGTTTTTCCCCACACAAATATTTTTCATCTTTTATTTGTTTTAAATGCATTCTTAGTTTAAGTTTGTAAATAGTTATGTAAAAAATTCAAAAAGATTTTATATTTCTATGTTTTTTTTTTTTTATCATTTTAATCACTCAATACGGTTTAGATTTGATTTCTGTGAGAAAAACTTACTTGAACTTAAAAGTTTTGGAAATTTTTGAAAAAGTGTTATGTATTTTTCAAAATGATTATGCGTATTTGTTAAATGCTCTTGACACTGTTCATGCGTACTTAACTAAATGTGCATAACTGTTGAAACGTATATAATACACGCATCTGCGCAATTTGCTCTCAAAATTAAAAAAATATCAACTTTTGATCTGCTTGATCTCTGGACGTTGATAACATTATATAATGTTATATTTATTTTAATAATATTTCATAGTTTTTATATACTTTTATTACAATTGTTTGATAATAGATACTGATTTGGTTCATATTTACAAAATAGGTAAAAATAGAGTTTATATTAGAAAAGGAACGAAAATGAGTTAAATAAAGTAATTTTGTATAAAAGTAATTGGACTTAAATATAGTTCGTACAAAGTGGCTAAAAGAGCAAAGAAAATAAATAAAGTTTGTGAATACTTGAGTTCGAAAAGTTAAATGGATTGTACGAAAATAATTAGATTGAAGATTTATTAGAGTTTACGAGTTAGACCAAATAATTATTTAGGCTAAATAATAAGAATAATATAAACATTAGTAATACGGAGTAGTAAATATAATAAAAATAATAAAATAATAATAATCCTAAATTCTAACTAACGTTAATAGTAATAATAATAATCATAAATAATAAATATAATAATTATAACAAATAATTATGATACATGATGTTGTTAGCTTCACGTGAAGCAGTAGAAGAAAAAAAGATGCCAAGTCAAACGGTCAACAGGTGGGGCCCAGGTCAAAGGTACAAGTAAGTTGGTCAATGTCAAAGTTTGATTCATGTAAGGAAACGAGAAGATGGCACAATATTTTAGAAGATTATCCATTGGATCCAATTTGTGCAAAGTCGATGGAAGCAATTTGAGGCGGCAAAGAAAAAGAGATCAACCGGCGGTTGATGCATGGACCGGCGGTTGGGACCAACTTTCAGCATTATAAATACAGCCCCATACCCTACGAATTTGATACCACTTTTTCATAGGATTAAACCTAAAGTCGAAAATAAAATTCTAAATTCGAGTTTTTAACCTTAAATTCGAATTTAGGGGTTTTTCTAAGGGATTAGGAGCTCATTTTCGGAGCAAGAGAAGTTAGGGTTACGCACAATCATTGTAAGGGTATAATAATTATTTGGTTTGCATTTTTTTTAATAATAATGTTTACTTTATTTATAATTATTATTTGTGTTTACTTTATAATGATTATGAGTGGCTAAATTTCTTTGCACTTACTTGAATGATGTGATCTAATAATTAGGGTTATTATTTTTTAATATTTATGTTGAATTATTTTTGTTTAATCGTGAACCTTATGTATTTGAGTTTAATATAATTGATTTATTTTGTTGGTAAATTATTATATGATTAATTTAGCGGGAGCTTTTTCATAATAATAATTTATTATAATTATTTGCCTATGAATAATTGTTAATTGATTGCGGAAGCAGATATTAAATAAGATAATCATTTAAACATGAATGTGTAAGTTGGTGAAGTTGACGGGAGTTATTCACTAGATTAAATCTTAAATTAATGAATTGAAATTAAGGTATAGGATAAGTGGACGCTAATCCTAGTTTAATTAAGATTAATATATTCAACTTAAATAAGTTATTTATTGCAATTTAATTAATGTTTAATTGAAACTTTTTATGTATTTAAGTTTTATTATATTATTGAAGCTTGTTAATGATTTAATTAGTGGCTATAGCGAACGTTTGTCACAAAGTTATTTCATTATTTGATTATATGTCTATGTATGATTAATCCAATGTTAGCGAACGCAGATTTGGTATAAGTTAAATAATTAAACTTAAATGTATAAGGTGATGATATTGATGGACATCTTTCATTAAATTAAATTATTAATTAGTTAATCAAGATTTATGTGATGGTGATGGCGAACGTTAAACCTGATCTAAATTAAGATGAGCATTGATTACTAGATAACCTGATTTTATTAAACAACCCAAAATCATTAGTGAGCTAGTTCATGTAAGTGTCGTTTTTAATATTTGAATAAGTTTAATAAATCAAATTTAACTCTTTTTGAATTTACTTGCCTTTTAGTTTAATTTAGTAGTTTAAGCAAAGTAACAATTCGGTTACACAAAACCCAAGTCTTTTTCAGTATTTAAATTAATTATATTTTAAGTATTAAATCTACATTCCCTGTGGAACGAACCTAGACTTACTGTAGCTATATTATAAGCGATAGGGTATACTTACCTCAGTTGTGTAATAGTTAAGTGTCAGTATTTCTTAGTTTATTTTTATAACTAGATTTTACACATCAAGTTTTTGGCGCCGCTGCCGGGGACTATGTTAGAAATACTTAGGGAATTAAATTATTAAACTATTGTACATAGTTTGTCAATTGAAAAATCGGCTCACCCGTTGTAACAAAACACAAAGAGGTATAAGGCGGGTCGTTCTGCTTCCCTAAAGAAGTAGGTTTTTAATAAGCTTCGCGCTAACCTATTTCTCCGCTTCTGTTTTGTGTCTGTTCAAAGGAGCTACCGAGGACTTTTGATAAGCTTTGTTAAAATAATTTATAAATTTAATTTAATATAATTAATTGATCCTTTCTTGGATTTTTTCAAGGAAGTTACTTTTATTATTTTAGTTATTTTGTTTAGTTTTTATTTTTTGTGTAGAATAGTTACGTTTTACCATTTTTAGTGTTTGTGATTTTAGCAGATTTTATTTTACCAATGTCTTATTATTCCAATTATCAAGATTACAAACCTTTATGCCGTAAGAGTGATGACGATGATGTGCCAATGATATCACATGAAAGGCATATACAGAGTGTGAGGAATGCACAACAGGGGTGTTACCAAGGTAATAAGAATTTCATAGATAGCCAACACTACCGATCAAGGTCTTGGAATGACGAACCGTTAGTCACCGAAGAGATAGAGCAACCGAAAATTTCGAATCTCAAAACATTGTTGAAAGAGGCGATAGAGCATACAGAGAGACAAAGTAGAGAATGGGATGAATTTTTCGATAGACAAAATAGAAAAGTTGATGAAATCTTTGATTGGACTATATAATCGAATCATGAAAGGCCATATGATACATTTATCAATGCAAACGAGCATGTGGATGATGTTGAGGCTAGTGAGGTTAATGATTTTGATTCTAACGTTGATGTTGCAAATTCTTCTAACTTTATTTTTCAGGATGATAGTGAATCTGAAACGGACGAGGAGGAAGAAGATGATGAATTTACTAATTACCCTCATGGAACTTCACAAGTTGTTTTGCTGGATTTAGATATGATTGAGTTGGAAGTTAAAGATGATTTAGAATATGAAGACTCTAACGTTGAAGAAGAAGAGAAGTTGAAGGAAGTAGTTGAGGAGATTTCTGTCATACCTATTTTTGAAGTTACTAATATACCAATTGAATCAACTACTATGAATGAGGAGCTGAAAAAGGAGGTAGAGACAATTGAAAACAAGATCGAGGAAGTACCTATAACGGTAGAGAATAATGAGTATGCGGTTGAGTTAGAAAATCAAATTCAGCCAAGGTTTGATGACCCAACTTTGGATGATGAGTTGCAGGTTTTGAATGGTTTTGATGATGGGGAGTTAAATGAGATAAGAAATAATGAAGATGATATGATGATTGAAAATGAATTGTTAGAAATCATGGATTTGAGCACGGATGACTCTCATCTATTGCATGAAGAAGTTGAAAAGTTGGACGATAATCGGATGATAATCGAGGTTTTAGTTAAGGAATCACCAACGGATATGCAGTCTAATTTTTTGCCATGTGATAGTGAATTTGTATTGGTAGAAGAACCAAAACCACCAGACGATTTCTTAAAGAGGTTAAGTGGATTAGTTTCTATAAAGGATATTGAGGAGTTAAAAATTGTGCATGAGCAGATAGATACGTTACAAGAAAATGATAGGATTGCCATTTTAGAAGAGAGTAATGTGTGTTCACGACTAAGCTGTTTTGAAGAACCACCCGACTATTTTAGTATGGTTTCTAAAGATTTGTCATTATTTGAAGATGTCGATAAGATGAAGTTTGACCAGGAGGACGACATTGGGAGAAATCAGCTACCTGATAAAGACAATAGATTCCATATAGGCTCAGGAAACTATGGTATTGAAGGTGATTTTAGAAAAATAGAGATAGCTATTTATTTATTTATTTATTTAGTTATGGCATGTGGTGGATTTTCAATAAGATATTGGGGAATCATTATGTTGATCAACAAGTTACCAGAAAATGAGTGGAGAATTGACGTGCACATTGGTACTTGTATTGAGAAGAATTTTCATAGGAATGATAAAACAAATGATAACATCCTCCCATGTGAGTATGATTGGAAAGGATACGGTAGTTTGAAGGAGGATCCGACATGATTAAGGAAAGTTTTGAACTTTGTGGGTGTGTTCTATGGAAACCCTCACGAGACTATAACTCGTCCACTTGGGAGACCGAGGGGTTTAAAGGCTTATTGCATATGCTAAATGCAATCGTGATTCCTACGAAAGTGAGTTAGGATTTATTTTTCTGTTTGAAATGTGTATTTAATTGTTTTTATATGTTATGTTTTGTTTTGTGTCATTTCGGATGATGCTGCTGACTCGGACTTGCTCTCGCGCGCTAGTGGACTTTTCAAGAGATATGAGGGGAGTTCTTTCTCACTTTCAATTTTAATGTTTTGTACAATGGGGACATTGTCCAATTTAAGTGTGGGGATGGGAAAGAAAGAAATTTTCTTTTAAATTTTTACTTAAATTTTACTTGTCTTTAAGTTATAAATTTTTTTTTTTTAAAATTTTCATCAAAATTTAAAATTTTTAAGCTAATAACTAGGTATTTATTAGTTAGAATACTTTTATTAAAAGTTTTGTTTTATATTTAAAGGTTTAGACTTTAACATGGATTTAAACTTTTTGTACATATAACGTAAGCAAAATAATAATAAGTGATATATAGTTACATGATATGATGTACTAATAGGCAATCTGTATGAGGATTTCTGAATTTTAAGAAAATAATAAAAATAACTTGTATATTATTTTATGGTACATATTATGATGTATGACATAAAAGTCTTAAGTTTTAGATTTATCATGCATAATTTTATATATCTTGATACTTATATGAAAACATTTGGGGGTCTACTAATTGTTTCCACTGTTGTACTAAGTACAGACATGGTTTCTAATTAGTATTCTTTAAAAATAAAGCAAAAGAAAGAAAGAAAAATCTTTCAAATAAAATAAAAATTAATCAAACTATGTCGCTTTGTTGTACGGCTGTACAGACCTGTCACCGCTGGTTTGATTTTAAATAAAATTGCTTTACCTGAATCAAGTTATGTCGCTCTGTTGCATGAAAATGCAGACCTGTCACCAATGTCTTGATTCTTAAAAATGGATTTCATATATTTATTTTGAATATAAAAGTAAATTGTATGATTAAGTTTAAAAGTATATCATATGTGGAAACCATAAGTAATATACATACTAATAATAAAGATGTGTTCAGAAATATGAATATAGATTGTTTAAAGTGGACAAATATATTAGTAGTCATTTATGAACTATATGTTGCACGAATAATAATAATGTTGATGCATTTTAGTGTGTCTGTCAGTTGGTCTATTGAGTTGTAAGTGTCGTTAGTTGATTGTAATAGAAAAGTCATTTTAGTATATAGCGACACTTAGCTTCTGTGTTAGGCGACACTTGCCTTAGTGTCGCATAGCGTCACTTAGGTAAGTGACGCTAGAGGGCGGCGACATGCGACACTTCCCAAGTGACGCATGTCTGCCGATTTTGTTTTAGTATAAATACAAACCTACGGGTTTTCGGCTAGGGTTGACGAAACCCTAGCACCATTTGTCGACTAAGCAATCTGTAATTAGTTTCCAATACCTATTCGAAGCTAATAAACAAGTATTCTTTGATTAATCATTCGTTTCGGTTAACGTTTATTAGTTATTTGTGTAATTGATTGATTCCGCCAATCTATTACTAACGATCATCGCTTAGATCCACAGCAAGGGGCACTTTCAACTGGTATCAGAGCCTCGGAGTTGATTTGATCGACGTGTGTTCGTGTATTGGAGATTTTTCGGTTCGATTTTATGAAGATCATAGATATTCTAGAAAGATTAGGATCGATTTGGTGCTATTATTATGTTTTGAGTAAAGTTTTACAGGTTTCGTACGATTGGGACTCAAGAATTTTCGTTAGGTTTACGAAAATTCGATTTTTGGGGTTTTTGGGCGTTCACAGCCGTTTCTGCGTCACTCGAAGCGTCACTTCGAGCGACACTTCTGTAAGGAGAAATTAGGGTTTTAACGACACTCAAGTACGTCACTCAGTAACGTCACTTGAGGATTATACGTCACTTCTCTTAGTGACGCCTACTGTTCATTCCGACACTTAATTGCGTCATTTGATACGACACTTGTGTGTCATCCGTCACTTACCGCTAGTGACGCGTTAGTACTGTGAGTCACTGAAAGCGTCACTTACCTTAGTGACGCCTGTTATTGCTAAGCGACACTCAAGTCCGTCACTTGAGTGCGTCACTTCCTTGGTTATACGATATTAATCTCTAGTGTCGTTCTGTTTGTTTATTCGTCACTTGATAGCGTCACTTAACAAGTGCCGCTATTCTTTGCGACACTTAAGTGCGTCACTTACCAAGTGATGCCTTTGTTACTAATCAGCTTTCTGGTTTTGTTTTAAGTTGATTTTACAGGTACATTTCAATGTATGATAAGGAAGATATTAGAGGTATAAGAGAGATGCTCAGGCAGAGCAATGATATTGGTTCCATTAATAAACCTCCGTTCTTTGGACCAGATTTGGATTATGTATATTGGAGAGATAGATATGAACAGTATATAGATTTCCACTGTCCAGAACTTTGGGGACCTTTAAAAGAACGATATGTTGCTCCAGTGGCTGAAGGGAATTATCGTGGTGTTCCTCCAGCTAAAACATACAATGCTATGTCACCTCAAGAGAAAGAAATAGAAAGAAAGGCTCATTCTTCTATTTGTTTGTGTTTGCCAAAGGATGTTATGAGACTCTTTAAATCTCATGACACAACTTATGATTTGTGGAAGGCAATTGAGACAAGATGCGGAGGAAATGAAAAGTACAAGGAGGCCAAGCTAGAGTTAATCAAAAAGCAGTATGATCTATTTGACATCCTTCCTAATGAGATGACTTCCGGTCTATTCACCAGATACTCACATCTGGTTAGTGAGTTAAATGAAGGAGGATACAATCTCCCTGCACTTGAGGTAAACAAGAAATTGCTGGACGTGTTGCCAAGTGCTTGGGATGTGAAGGTCCAATTTTTAAAGGAAAATCCAGAACTACAAAGGATGACTTTGGACCAATTGATAGGTATTCTACAAGCTCATGCAATGGAATTGAAAAAGAAGGAATGCAAGTCAAGTGGATCTGTACAAAATCCCACAACTGGTGGTGGTGGACTAGTCAATTCTGGCAAGAGTTATGGTGGAGTGGCATTTATAACGGATACCAATTCATCTTCTGCTTCTTCTGGAGGTCAACATACAGCTTATCTTTCTGGTACATCTCAGGGAAATCAACAACAGGCTCCAGTTTCACCAGCAATACAAGAGCAATCTGCTATTTATACAGCTTTTCTGAGCTCTTACAAAGATTTGGTTACTCAACCAAACACAACTTTGGAGCTGATCAAGGAGGATTACGGACAATTGGATGACGATGATTTAGAACAAATGGACTTGAATTGGAACATTGCTATGATAACAAGAAGAGTTCAAAAATTCTTGCAACGGACTGGACGCAAGAGTTTGGAAGGCAATGGGAAGTCAGGATTTGGTTTTGATAAAAGCAAGGTCCGATGTTATAACTGCCAGAATTTGGGTCATTTCGCTAGGGAATGCGAGAAACCCAAGATGCCACCATCGGGTCTTACTAAGCCTGATCCTCCTAAAGCGAAAGAAGAGGTCAAGACGTTAGCTGTGGATAATGCTTTGGTTGTTTTTGAGCCAACTACTCATGACTGGAATGCGAAGGCAGCAAAGTTTCAACAGTGTCTGATGGCTCATATTACACCTGAGGTACAAAATGAACCAAATGAACCTTTAAACTGTATCTCATGCATTAATCTAACTGAATCTCTGAAGGCTTTTCAAAAGGACAACCAAGAGTTGCGAGATAAAGTTGCAAAACTAAATGAGTCAAATAAGTTTTTGAAAGAAAATGAAAAACTCTATGAAAAACATATTGACGCTCATAAGTTAGATACTCAAACTTATAAAGCGAAAGTTTTTAGTCAACAGGATGCAATTAAAAGTTATCTTACTGAAATTGAACTGTTAAACAAAGAGCTTTCTGACTTAAAAAAGGAGTATGGAAATTATCAAGATAAAATCTTGGGGTCATCTTCTGCAACAATGATTTTTAATGAAATTGTTAGCAATCATAAGCAAGATAGAAAGAGTAAGGGAGGAAAAGGAATATGTTTTGTTGAAATAGCACCTCCTACTACTTATACTCCTTTACCTGTTAAGGAAAGCCTTGATGAGATTCCTGTTGATTATGCTAAGTTATTGGGTATCAAGGGTAAAGTGGCTAAAACTAACAAACAGGAGAAGGAGAAAACCAAGAGGCCAGAGTATCCCACTCCTAAGTTTGTTAAGCCAATGAATGAATCTCCTGTTAGTGTTGAGGAGATTGTTAAGCCAATGAATGAATCTCCAATCTGTTTTGAGGAGATCGTTGAGATTGAGGACATTACGGATCAGGAGTATCCTGAAGTTAAGAAAGTTGAAGTTAAACCTGAAAAAGCGGTTTCAAAAGTTGAACCTGAAATTAAGGATCAACCAAATAAGGGAAAAGCCTAGGTTTTAAATTCGAAACAATAAACTTTACAGTCACCTGTAAAGATTTTGCAACATAAAATAGTAAATGAAAAAGTTTCGTATGATAAACCTTCTACTTCAACCTCTCAACCAAAACAAACATTTTCTAAGACGTGTACGCAATGTTCATGTTCTAGAAATGTTTCTCCACCTCCTGTGGTAATTCCTCAGTCTCAACCGTTTGTTGAGACTCGTTCTTGTTTCTACTGCAAGAGACAAGGACATTTGATCCGTGACTGTCCCAAGCTGTCAAATCAGCGCTATGGGAGAGAGATGCCTAGGACATCTGTTTATAGAAATTCTTTTTCGAAATCTCCACCTAGGCGTTACTCAAACTCTCCCAAGCCTGTTTTGAAGCCAAGTAATGTTGAGCAAAAACCTTTGCCAATTCAAAAGTCCAACATTACTTCTACTATCAATTCCGAACCTTCTAAAGTTTGGAAACGAAAAGAGTCTGATGTTGACTCTTCAGTCGTTAACAATAACACATCAGATAAAAATTCTAATTTGTTTAAAGATAAAATCTTATCTGACGTGCTTATTGTTGATGACCATGGTAGACCTAAGTCTGTAAAGGCTTGGGTCTCCGTTTCTCACTAATCTCTTTCTTTTTATGTGTTGCAGCAGTCGGAACGTGCGAAAGATAGCTTATGGTATATGGATAGTGGCTACTCGCGACACATGACTGGCGATGTGTCTCTTCTGACGGATATTAAACCATACTCAGGAAGATACGTTGCTTTTGCGGGAGATTCAGGAGGAACTATTTCTGGAAAGGGAACGCTAACAAATGGAAAAGTTAGCTTTGAGAATGTGAATTATGTGGCAGAACTGACTCACAACTTGCTGAGCGTATCACAAGTTTGTGATAAGGATTACACCACGTCATTCACAAAGACTGAATGTGTAATATTGAAGCCTGGGTATGTCATTCCTGAGGAATGGGTATTGATGCGTGCACCTAGAAAGAATGACACCTATGTGATGAACATGCGAACTGTGGAGACTACCAGTGACTATACTTGTCTCCTTTCAAAGGCTTCTGAAAAGGAATCACTTCTTTGGCATAGACGTATGGGACATATTCATTTCCGTAAAATGAATTTTCTGATTAATAATGATTTGGTGAGGGGAGTTCCAAAACAGTCATTTGCTTTAAAAGATGACTGCATTTCTTGTCACAAAGGAAAACTCCACAAGAAGTCCCACAAGTCTAAGGTTGTAAATTCTATTGCTGCTCCATTGGAACTACTACATATGGATCTTTTCGGTCCAGTTTCTACAAAGAGCATTGGTGGTCGATCTTACTGCCTGGTAGTTACTGATGACTACTCAAGGTTTTCGTGGGTTTATTTTTTGACCACAAAGGGGGAGACTCCTGATATTCTGGTGTACTTGTTGGATAAGTTGGCAAATCTGTGCAACTTAAAGGTGAAAAGGATACGAAGCGACAATGGAACTGAATTCAAGAACTCAACTCTCGAATTGTTTTGTGCTACAAGAGGTATTGAGCATCAATTTAGTGCTCCGAGGACTCCACAACAGAATGGAGTCGCAGAAAGAAAGAACAGAACAATCATCGAGACAGCTCGGACTATGTTAGCTGACTCCAAGTTACCAATCATCTTCTGGGCTGAGGCGGTTAATACTGCCTGTTATGTTCTGAATAGAGTGCTTACGGTTAAGAAAAAGAATAAGACGTGTTATGAACTTTTCAATAACCGTAAGCCAAACCTGCAGTTTTTAGAACCATTTGGGTGTCCATGCATGATCATGATTACAAAAGATAAGGTCTCAAAGTTTGGTGATAAAGCTGTTGAAGGGATTTTTCTTGGATATTCAGTCAATTCTCCGAACAAAAGAGTCTACATTAAATCAACGAATCAGATTGAGGAACATTTTGAAGTGAAATGTTTAAGGTATACGGAACCTCCTCAAGGGACGGGTCCGGATTGGTTTTTCAACTTTGGAAACCTCTTTAACTCTTTCAATATTCCGGAAGAAGATGAAACGGAAGAGTTGGTTTCAATGCTTCATGGACTTGATTTTTCTCAAGATACACCAGTTAGTAAACCATCCGTCCCATCTCCTAATGCAACACCCGAACCACCACCAACTGAACCTACACCACTACCAACACCCACACCATCACCAATAACACCTAATCAAACATCTACATCTCCAGCTACACCTTCGAAAGATGCTCCTTCTACCTCTAAAACAGTTTATAACTATACAAAGGAGCTTCCTTATGATCCAAACATGCCATCATTAGAGGAAGGAGGAGAGGATGAGGTTGATGATGAAGGAGAGGAAGCAGAAAAGATGAATAATTCTCATTTCTATTCTCAAGAAGATGATGATTCCTCTCCGAATATTTTTGCAACTGAGGGAGATTTGAACAACCTGGAACAGAATCATTGGTGATCCTCATGCTCCCATTCAAACAAGACATCAAGCAAAGCAGACTGATACTGAGCAACTTTTGGGTATGATAGCTAATATCGATTCATGTTATCTTTCGCAAATTGAACCCAAGAAAGTTGAAGAGGCCTTAAAAGATCCATCCTGGATCGAGGCCATGCAAGAGGAACTACAACAATTTGAAAAGTTGCAAGTCTGGGAAGTAGTTCCATTGCCCAAGGGTGCCCACCTGACTGGTACTCGTTGGGTTTATCGTAATAAGATGGATGATAGGGGCGTTGTGATTCGTAACAAAGCACGTCTAGTAGTTCAAGGCTTCAGTCAAATTGAGGGTTTGGACTATGATGATGTATTTGCCCCTGTTGCTCGATTGGAGTCCATACGCATTTTTCTGGCATACGCGTCTTTCAAGGGATTTCGCGTCAATCAACTTGATGTGAAAAGTGCATTTTTGTATGGACAAGTTGATACCGATGTGTACGTTAAGCAGCCTCCTGGTTTTGAAGACCCTGCGCATCCTGAATACGTCTGTAAATTGAATAAGGCATTGTATGGTCTTCACCAAGCACCGAGACTTTGGTATGAGAGGTTAACTACACATCTGATTAAGCATGGTTTTGTGAGAGGCAACATCGATAGCACGCTATTCATTCTTCGTGAACAGTCGGAGGATAGGGAAGATATGTTACTTGTGCAGGTTTACGTGGACGATATTATCTTCGGTTCTACTAATGAGGCAATGTGCAAGAACTTTGAGAAAATCATGAAGTCTGAGTTTGAGATGAGCGCGATGGGGGAGCTCACATTCTTTTTAGGTGTACAAGTTGAACAGCTTGCAAAAGGTATTTATATACATCAGTCAAAATATGTCAATGACATGTTGACTAGGTATGACTTGCTCAATTGTAAAACCTATGGGACTCCCATCGAGCTTAATCACAATCTTAAACTTGCTGAGGAAGACGAAGATTGCAAAGAGAGGGACTATCGTTCAATGATAGGTTCTCTCATGTATTTGACTGCCTCTAGGCCGGACATCGTATTTGCTGTGTCAATCTGCTCTCGCTATCAGGCTAAACCAAAGGTGTCTCATATGAAGGCAGTAAAGCGAATTTTCGGTTATCTCAGAGCTAGACCTACTCTTGGTCTTTGGTATTCAAATGAGAAGACTTTCCATTTTACTGCCTATTCAGATTCGGATAATGGAGGTTGCAGTATCGATAAGAAGTCAACAACTGGTGGATGTCAATTTCTGGGATCGCGTTTGGTATCGTGGCAGTGCAAGAAGCAGACTACAGTCTCTCTTTCTACAGCGGAGGCTGAGTATGTTGCTGCTGCTAGCTGCTGTGCCCAAGTTCTCTGGATTCAGCACCAACTACGCGATTATGGGTTACTTCTTACTATGACTCCTATTCACATAGATAACACTGCTGCCATATCTATCACACGCAATCCCGTACAGCACTCTAAGACCAAACACATAGAACTTAGGTTCCACTTCATACAGGATTGCTATGAAAAACACTTGATAGACCTGGTCCATATAGACACCCTTAAGCAAAATGCCGACCTATTCACCAAAGCTTTCTCACGTGCTCGATTTGATGAACTGGTCAACATGATCGGTTTAAGATTCTTTGGGTCTAAAAAGTAATGTGTGACTTGGATAGTTAACTTTATTTGCTTTTATGTGTGTTTAAAAAAAAAAAAAAAAATAGCACCAGCCACTCTTTATACTCTTTAGTATTAAAGAAAACGCGAGGTTGCAACATTTTTAAAATAGACGTTGAAGTTGTGTCTGTAAACAACTTGGGATATGATAGTACATCGGATGACATGCACAAAATGGAATTTTAAGGTTTATCTTGGATGTGTCAGTAGGTTTATCTGACACACTTAAAACCGTTTTTATCTAAATTATCTTCATCATACGATGTATTGGTAGGCATGATACACACCGATCTTTGAGATATTAAGAAGTAATTTAAATACATGTCTATGATCCTGTGGTAAACACCTTGTGATGTACGACTCTAAGTCTTAATTCCTTAGCGTAGCTTGACATACCTCTATTTTTGGATCGTATATCTGAGATCTTTTGGTGGATTATGCTGATTGTTTCCTCTGTTGTACGTAAGTGCAGACCTGGTCTCAATTCAGCTTACTCTCAAAACTAAGAAAACGTAAGTCAATGCACTTGCAAAGTCTTAAATTTAAGGTACTAAACAAGGTCGTCACAAATTTGGTTTTACTGCGTTTGGTTTTGCTTAAACCTGAATCAAGTTATGTTGCTCTGTTGTACGCAAGTACAGACCTGTCACCGCTGGCTTGATTCTTAAAATTGATTCTCTTATATTCTTTCTAAATTTGGAAACTATGTTCATGTCTAAGTTATAGGGGTATATCTATGGTGGGGACCACGGTGAAATATTCATACTAACAATAAAAAGTTAACTCACATACACGGATGTAACATGTTTAGGTGGACAAACAATACTAATAATCGTCTTGAAATAACTTTTACAAACAATACTGATGATCGAAATAACACTTACTATTCCTAATAATTGCATGTTATTCCGATATGATCCCTAACCAGACTCAATCAACTCCATCACCAAAAAGAATGTATTTAGTTTGGTTTTATATTTGTAATTTTGTTTATTTAAATTTTATTTTTAATTTCATTTTTACCCAACTCACATTTACTGTCAAATTGAGCACTATGCAAAAGATCGACAAAATTTTAAAATTTTTCACAAACTGTCGATATGCGTCACTTCCTAAGTGACGCTGATAGTGACGCTATAAGTGACGCCTAAAGAGTCGTTCTAAGTGACGCATATTAGGGTTTTTGTATAAATAGTTCCGTATCCGGCACTTATTTTCACCACCAACCCTATTCATTACGCGTCACTTCCACTGCCCTAGTGTCACTTCCCTCGTCGCTGCGTCACTTCGGCTGTTCGTGATTTCCGATCGATTTGCGGATTTCTGTGTATTTTGCGTGCAATCGGCCTCTGTGACATTCTTCCTCTTACTCATACGCGTCTTTAGGTATAATTTTTATCATCTATATTTGCGTATTCATGATTTAATCGTATGTTAGGGTTACGGTTTTTAGGGTTTGCCGAAATCACGAAGATTGGGGATTGATTTGCTATTGTTTTGGGTTATTAAACGGTGTGTTTTACTCGTTTTTACTTGCCGCACCTATTGGTTAACTCGTTTTCAAAAAACCACAATTTTATTCGTTGTGATTTCTGGGCTTGAACAGTGACACGATGATCTTCATCGTTGCATCACTTCAAGCGTCACTTCCATAACTGACGCTTTATGGTAATTTCACAGGTTAAACGTCACTTTGCTGAGTGACGCCTTTATGCGTCACTCTTTTACATTACTTACTAAGTGACGCTTCACTCAGTCACTTCTTTGAGTAACGCTTTTAGTGCCTCTATTTTTTTCCCGTCACTTATTAACTGACGCATACCCGACTATTGTTCACTGACGCTATGATGACATGTGTTGTGGCAACGGCACTCACACCAGTGACGCCTTGAATGCGTCACTTACCACAAGTGACGCATTACTTGATTTCTGATTTTAGTGCGGCACTCTCTGAGTGTCGGTACTTCTTTATGCGTCACTTTACAAGTGACGCTAAAATCAGAGGTTTTCAATTATTTGTGTGAGCTTATTCTGTAGCGATATTTCTGGTTATCTTTTGTATTTTAGCTTACAGATGGCAGCTCTACAAGATTACTATCGTCGCACCAACCCTAGGCATAACATTGTTGCATTTTTGGAATCAACGCACAAGAACTCGATGCCTTTTCGGCCGATGATCGAGTTTCTCAGACGTTCAAGGATTCATTACGCTATTACAGCTTCTGTACCAGTATATATGAACCAGATTGAGGAATTCTATGACTTGGACTGAGAACGATACTCCGAGGATTGTGTCAACTATGATTTGGACGCGAGATTGAGATTACACAGGACTCAATTCGTCGTGTTCTGCAGTTTAATGACACGACTGCAATGCCAACTGTCTTTGAGACCGCGTTTATCTATGGAGGTCTTCAGAGAATGGGTTATCCAGCAGATCAGCTTATGGATTTTAGAAAACAGTTTTTATGCAGGGTTTGGAGGTATTTGGCTCATATTATCATTGTCTGTTTATCTCCGAGGAAAGGTGGATATGATGCTGCAAGTCACACGACTTTATCTTTGATGCTGGCATTAGTGTACAACAAGCCGTACAACTTCAGCGGTTATGTTTTTGGGCATATGGTGGAGAATGTGCGCGCTGGGAAGGATAAGTGGTTGTTATATCCACGTTTTGTTCAGCTATTGTTAAATGATCTGAACTTGGGAATCGATCCGGATCTGAGGTCGTTATTGGTTCAAACGCCAATGTTGTTACGTGTTTTCAACGACTGCAAGCTGCCACCGAAAGATTCTGCAGTCTTGCCTGATCGTGAGCTATTCGGGCACGTAGTAAACGAAAACTACGTTGCGCCGCCTGGGGATGCTTATGAGGATATTGTTGTGCCTCCAGTGAATGAGGAGGATTTGGTTGATGCTGCGGTTGCTCAAGATTTAGAAGATATCGAGAAAGTTGAAGAAGTTGCAGTTGAGGAATCTGATGGTGGTTCCACACCACCTGACTCTCCAGGTGATGTACCACCTCAGGATGCGCTGGATGGAATTCATTTAGCAGATCCTAGACGCTTTAAGCGTATTTTGAGAAGGATTTCTGCGGGGCGTGTTCATGTACCGCCTAATCTTGGAAAGCGACCAGCTGGGTCTTCTCCGTCTTATGCTGAACTTCCATTGAGAAGACGTCAGAGAACAGGTGTTCATATCCAAGAGACTGGTCAGCAACGTCAACAGCAACAGGAGCTTACGTCTGCCATGCTTCAGCAATTTCTAGCTCAGATGGCTGAGTTGAATAAACGTTTTGACGATCAAGCTGCTGTGGTTGAAGCTCAAGCTGCACAAATAAAAGATCTCGAAGCTAAAGCTGCAGAAGTTGACTCTCTTAGACTGCAGGTGGCTCAGGTTGATGGATTGAAGCTTCAAGTGACAAATCTTGAGTCTAGATTGTTAGAGCTGGAGTCGGTTACTGTTGTTTCGGGGGAGGAAGGTCAGAGAACCTTGAAAACAAATGTAACCCCTCCCCCAAAACCTGAAAATGTAATTCCAGAACAGATTAATGAAAATATTGCTTTGGAGTATTTTGTTGATGTTCCGGGACAGCCGAGACCCATTTCGGTTGATTATTCAAATGTTAATCTCACATATCTACAGAGTTTGATAAATCCGGGTGATGAAGATGATAGATCAGTTGATCCGGATGATATTGAGATGGATGCGGTGGTTCCAGGGTCGGATGAAGAGTATGTAGATAATCCGAATCAGGAACCGGCGCCTGAGCAAGAAACGGAACCTATTCAGAAACAACCGGCTCAACCTTATGATTTTGATGCACCGATCATTGAGTCCGATGATTCTGATGATTATCAAGAACCTGCAACTGATACTACTCAGGAACAACCAGCTGCTGAATCTGTTCCTGAACAAGCACAACCGTCTACATCTTCAGATCGTCCAATGTTTCGAAAGCTTAAGCCCGAATTGAAAATTTGTAAAACTTATCAGGTTCGAGGTGATTTGACTGGTTTGATCAGAAGTTGGAAATTTGATGAAGATAACTTCTTGATTCTTATCAAACGAAGAGATGGTGTACAGTACTTCAAGCCGAGATTCAACTGCATCAGTACACTGCCGAAGGAAGAATTGAATCGTCTTGCTCAGCTAAACATTGTTAACCATACAGATGATTTTCGTGGTAACATGTTTCAGAAGATTCTTAGAAAAGATATCTACAGCAAGAAGTATTTGTGGATTCTACCAGAGCTGGGAGTTCGTTATTCATACAAGAAAAAGTTGGATTCAAGAACTCAGCAACCGATCGTGAAATATCATTATCCTCCAGCTGCTAGTCAGAAAACTGTGCCACTGCAGTCTCTACCACTTGATTTTCTCAAGAGATTACGATATTGGTGGTTTGATTCCGTTACTCAAGAAGCGGTTATTGAATATCTTTCAGTTGAAGTTCCAGTGATTGAAAAGGGTAATTGGAGTCTATCTGCAAAGTATGGAAGAACTCTTCGTGTTTTTGATCCGATCAGCCTTATTAATTTGACAAAGAAAGATTTGAAATCTCTTCACAAAAGCAAAATGGAGTATCATCGTTTTGATCAAGAAGAGGCTTCAAAGTTCGAGAAGGTGGTCGAGATTTGTGTTCGAGTGGGTATTCATGCTGGTGGAGTATTTCCACCAGGTTGGGTTTGAACTGAAGATGTTTTGAAGACCAAGCTGAAGACACGGGGGAGTTTGTTGATGCATTTTAGTGTGTCTGTCAGTTGGTCTATTGAGTTGTAAGTGTCGTTAGTTGATTGTAATAGAAAAGTCATTTTAGTATATAGCGACACTTAGCTTCTGTGTTAGGCGACACTTGCCTTAGTGTCGCATAGCGTCACTTAGGTAAGTGACGCTAGAGGGCGGCGACATGCGACACTTCCCAAGTGACGCATGTCTGCCGATTTTGTTTTAGTATAAATACAAACCTACAGGTTTTCGGCTAGGGTTGACGAAACCCTAGCACCATTTGTCGACTAAGCAATCTGTAATTAGTTTCCAATACCTATTCGAAGCTAATAAACAAGTATTCTTTGATTAATCATTCGTTTCGGTTAACATTTATTAGTTATTTGTGTAATTGATTGATTCCGCCAATCTAATACTAACGATCATCGCTTAGATCCACAGCAAGGGGCACTTTCAAATAAGAATTTTTATTTGTACATTATAGTTTTCCATGTTAATTAAATAGTTTAAAGTTTTAAATTATGAAACAGATTTTTAATTTAGGTATTCTGATTCTTAAGTATTAGTTTGAGGCTTATCTAAAATTTATGATGAGAATAAATATATGTCTACTTGAGGACAAGTAGAAGTTAAGTGTGGGGATAATTTGATAACATTATATAATGTTATATTTATTTTAATAATATTTCATAGTTTTTATATACTTTTATTACAATTGTTTGATAATAGATACTGATTTGGTTCATATTTACAAAATAGGTAAAAAATAGAGTTTATATTAGAAAAGGAACGAAAATGAGTTAAATAAAGTAATTTTGTATAAAAGTAATTGGACTTAAATATAGTTCGTACAAAGTGGCTAAAAGAGCAAAGAAAATAAATAAAGTTTGTGAGTACTTGAGTTCGAAAAGTTAAATGGATTGTACGAAAATAATTAGATTGAAGATTTATTGGAGTTTACGAGTTAGACCAAATAATTATTTGGGCTAAATAATAAGAATAAATAAACATTAGTAATACGGAGTAGTAAATATAATAAAAATAATAAAATAATAATAATCCTAAATTCTAACTAACGTTAATAGTAATAATAATAATCATAAATAATAAATATAATAATTATAACAAATAATTATGATACATGATGTTGTTAGCTTCACGTGAAGCAGTAGAAGAAAAAAAGATGCCAAGTCAAACGGTCAACAGGTGGGGCCCAGGTCAAAGGTACAAGTAAGTTGGTCAATGTCAAAGTTTGATTCATGTAAGGAAACGAGAAGATGGCACAATATTCTAGAAGATTATCGATTGGATCCAGCCATGTGCAAAGTCGATGGAAGCAATTTGAGGCGGCAAAGAAAAAGAGATCAACCGGCGGTTGATGCATGGACCGGCGGTTGGGACCAACTTTCATCATTATAAATACGGCCCCATACCCTACGAATTTGATACCACTTTTTTTATAGGATTAAACCCCAAAGTCGAAAATAAAATTCTAAATTCGAGTTTTTAACCTTAAATTCGAATTTAGGGGTTTTTCTAAGGGTTTAGGAGCTCATTTTCGGAGCAAGAGAAGTTAGGGTTACGCACAATCATTGTAAGGGTGTAATAATTATTTGGTTTGCATTTTTTTTTAATAATAATGTTTACTTTATTTATAATTATTATTTGTGTTTACTTTATAATGATTATGAGTGGCTAAATTTCTTTGCACTTACTTGAATGATGTGATCTAATGATTAGGGTTGTTATCTTTTAATATTTATGTTGAATTATTTTTGTTTAATAGTGAACCTTATGTATTTGAGTTTAATATAATTGATTTATTTTGTTGGTAAACTATTATATGATTAATTTAGCGGGAGCTTTTTCATAATAATAATTTATTATAATTATCTTTCTATGAATAATTGTTAATTGATTGCGGAAGCAGATATTAAATAAGATAATCATTTAAACATGAATGTGTAAGTTGGTGAAGTTGACGGGAGTTATTCACTAGATTAAATCTTAAATTAATGAATTGAAATTAAGGTATAGGATAAGTGGACGCTAATCCTAGTATAATTAAGATTCATATATTCAACTTAAATAAGTTATTTATTGCAATTTAATTAATGTTTAATTGAAACTTTTTATGTGTTTAAGTTTTATTATATTATTGAAGCTTGTTAATGATTTATTTAGTGGCTATAGCGAACGTTTGTCACAAAGTTATTTCATTATTTTATTATATGTCTATGTATGATTAATCCAATGATAGCGAACGCAGATTTGGTATAAGTTAAATAATTAAACTTAAATGTATAAGGTGATGATATTGATGGACGTCTTTCATTAAATTAAATTATTAATTAGTTAATCAAGATTTATGTGAAGGTGATGGCGAACGTTAAACCTGATCAAAATTAAGATGAGCATTGATTGCTAGATTACCTGATTTTATTAAACAACCCAAAATCATTAGTGAGCTAGTTCAAGTAAGTGTCGTTTTTAATATTTGAATAAGTTTAATAAATCAAATTTAACTCTTTTTGAGTTTACTTGCCTTTTAGTTTAATTTAGTAGTTTAAGCAAAGTAACAATTCGGTTACACAAAACCCAAGTCTTTTTCAGTATTTAAATTAATTATATTTTAAGTATTAAATCTACATTCCCTGTGGAACGAACCTAGACTTACTGTAGCTATATTATAAGCGATAGGGTATACTTACCTCAGTTGTGTAATAGTTAAGTGTCAGTATTTCTTAGTTTATTTTTATAATTAGATTTTACGCATCAGACGTGATTTTCACAAGACATACACTTCATTACTCGATAAACAATCTGGTAAATTTTTCGTGAGTTTTCACCGTATAATTTTTGAGATATTTGAATTTGAATGTTGCAAACTTAGGGTTTATACTGATTTGATAAAATAGAAATGATTAACTGAATGTTAAACCCTGAAATGAGTCCCTATGTATTCCTTGTAACTTGAACGGCCTGAATATGTGTTTGATTGCATGAAATCGATCGAATTCGTAATTTTGTACACTTAGTTGATTCAAATCTGCGTAACATGCACATTTAATAAGTGCGCAAGTTACTGTTTATGCGCATTTATTAAGTGCGCATCACTTGACTTGTGCGTTAATAAGTACGCGATACTGTACACGCGTATTTGATAAATGTGTATCATTGTTTATACGTATTTGTTAAGTGCGTAGTACTGTACATGCGTATTTGTCAAATGCGCAGAACAAGTGTGCAGGTTTTAACACTTGAAAAATTTTTGAAGTGTGAGAAGTGTTTTGTGTTTGTGATTAATGGATTGTGTGTTAGGACATGTTATGGTGACCATCGCTATACAATTCAGGAACGAGTCTAGAAGACCAAGATCAGAGAACTTGGGCCTGCGATGCGAACCGAGATCTCAACTCACAAGGCATGTATGCGATGCGAGTTGAGAAGTCAGTCCGCAAGACATATATATGTATATGTCCACGGTGCGAATTGATAGTTAAGCATGGGAAGCATGGGCCGAAGTCTGCCGAAGGCTTGCGAGTTGAATGGACCGAAGCCCATTAAGATCTTAATGATAGGAATGGACGGTGGTTTTATTTAATGCCTAAGTCCATTAACAATTTAGGTATTGGACGGTGGGAAGTATTTAATACATGTCATGTGGACATAATTAAAAAGAGAAGTCGGCAAAACCATGTGAGGCTGACGAATTGAGATTTGAAGTCGGCAAAGAAAGAAACCACAAATATTGTTGTGTGGTGCGATAAAAAGAAAAGTCGGTAGAGCAAAAGTGGTGGCATATGAGTTGAAACATTGAGGTCGGTATAATAGTTTATGTGGTTTTCTTTGTGTTCGTCCGAACAAAAAGAAAAGAGCATATTAATTAACGAATCTAATGGTTTCATCATGCGAAGATATTGATCGAAGATTAATTTTATCGATAATAATTATCGCAAAGCAAAAGATATAATATATCTTAGGCTAGTCTTGATATTGATCAAAGGTTAGTATTAATCTAGGATTAATTTAGATGTAAACTCCTTTGGTATTGTATTCATTAGTTTATTGTAATCGAATTGATTTATTAATGAATGATTTATTTTACAAAAGTATTTATCTCCTATTCATATTTGTATTGTGTTTGTTTTTCTGTTCACTATCGTTCGAATATTATGTATAATCTCAATGATTAGTTTACGGGGATTCCGCACTCGTATTCTAGTAATAGGATCCCGGGTACGCATTGTTATATGCGTATCAATGATAGGACCACTCTAACAGTGGTATTAGAGCATGGTTGGATCTGTATTTGAGATTTTGAGGCTGAGAGTTCTTCTGATTTACAGCCGTTTCGTGAATTAAGATTAGGGTTTCAGCAGAACTTGTGAACTAAGTTTTGCGAGTTGAGTTGCGAACCGAACTCAGTTTTCCGAACTGAGTTGAGACTTTGCGAACTGAGATTTGCGAGGTGAACTGCTCTTGCGAACCGAACTGATTGACGAATCGAGTTAAGTTCTGCGAGCTGAGATATACGAGACGAGACTTCCATTGCGAACTGATATTTGGTCTACAAAATTTAGGTACTTACTTTATATTTTGAATTGTTTTCAAATTATTTTACTTTCGACCCTAATGATTAAGTAGTAAATCATATTTTCTTATGTTTTAGACTTGAGACTTTTTGGTTATAAGTAAATTGCAATTTAAAATTATTTTGTTTCGTATTCGACTTGAGGTTTTAATTAAAAGTAAAATACGTTATAAATATTTGTAAGTAAGATACAGGTTAAGTGGAGTTTTGATCGAAAGTCTTCCGACTCATTGCGTAGTTGAGAGGCGTGTCCTGATATTTTATATCGGCGGTGACATTCTCTAATATAACTTGTTTGTTTTAGACTTGGGAATCTTTCGATTAACAAGTAAATTACATATTTCTAAATGCTAGACTAGAGAATTTTATGTTAACTAGTAAAGCTTCTTATATGTATTTTAGACTTGTGTATAGACTTAAGACCATACGGTGTATAAGTAAATAACAAGTAAAGTTGTAGACTTGTATAACTTATTCGTAAATAGACTTAAGAACTTTAAGTTAATAAGTAAAAGACTAGATGTTAGTTTTCAACTTAAGAATGCTTCTTTGATAAGTTGAATTATACATTATAGTAATTAGACCTGAGAATATTTATATTGACAAGTAATTTACGAATAAGATATGTCAAACACATAATTTTAGCTCAAGATATTCTTTATACAAGATTAACTGTATCATGGGTTTAGTTGGTTAATATATGTAAGAAGATTATCATTGAGGAAAAATTAGGCAAAAACATTTTTATCAAAAATGTTTAGGCTAAACAGTTACAGAGATAACTGTATAAATTGAAGAATAGGAGATTTAGTGAAACCACATAAACATGCTCGTGTTGGAAAAGAATGAAGATCATGGTGTGTCAATAAGCTTCAGTTATCGTATTTGAATTGGCTATATATCTAATTTTAGATCATAGCGGTGTGATGACAAATTAGATACATCATATGAAGATTGAAGATGAAGATTGAAGACCAAGAAAGATGATAATTTCAAGAGAGCTTTGCCGATTGAAGATCAAGTCTAGCCAATGAAGACCAGAAATCATTCGTTAAGGGGGAGTCTGTTGGTGCAGATTTTGTAACAAATGATTTATAGTGTCCATCTGAATTGAGAGCAATGGTCAAGGGGGAGTCTGTTAGGACATGTTATGGTGACCATCGCTATACAATTCAGGAACGAGTCTAGAAGACCAAGATCAGAGAACTTGGGCTAGCGATGCGAACCGAGATCTCAACTCACAAGGCATGTATGCGATGCGAGTTGAGAAGTCAGTCCACAAGACATATATATGTATATGTCCACGGTGCGAATTGATAGTTAAGCATTGGAAGCATGGGCCGAAGTCTGCCGAAGGCTTGCGAGTTGAATGGACCGAAGCCCATTAAGATCTTAATGATAGGAATGGACGGTCGTTTTATTTAATGCCTAAGTCCATTAACAATTAAGGTATTGGACGGTGGGAAGTATTTAATACATGTCATGCGGACATAATTAAAAAGAGAAGTCGGCAAAACCATGTGAGGCTGACAAATTGAGATTTAAAGTCGGCAAAGAAAGAAACCACAAATATTGTTGTGTGGTACGATAAAAAGAAAAGTCGGCAGAGCAAAAGTGGTGGCATGCGAGTTGAAACATTGAGGTCGGTATAATAGTTTATGTGGTTTTCTTTGTGTTCGTCCGAACAAAAAGAAAAGAGCATATTAATTAACGAACCTAATGGTTTCATCATGCGAAGATATTGATCGAAGATTAATTTTATCGATAATAATTATCGCAATGCAAAAGATATAATATATCTTAGGCTAGTCTTGATATTGATCAAAGGTTAGTATTAATCTAGGATTAATTTAGACGTAAACTCCTTTGGTTTTGTATTCATTAGTTTATTGTAATCGAATTGATTTATTAATGAATGATTTATTTTACCAAAGTATTTATCTCCTATTCATATTTGTATTGTGTTTGTTTTTGTGTTCGCTATCGTTCGCATATTATGTATAATCTCAATGATTAGTTTACGAGGATTCCGCACTCGTATTCTAGTAATCGGATCCCGGGTACGCATTCTTATATGCGTATCAACGATAGGACCACTCTAACATTGTGTATATGTATATGCAAACTTTGTTTGTGTAGTTTTCAGATGGCGATGCCCAACAATGCAGACAAAAAGATGTATGACAGTCTTCAAAATCTTACCATCTTGACGGATACATCCTCACGTCATGCAAATTCATTTATTCTTGTGCTCCAGTTTCTTCTACGTTCCAGAATACGTCATGCCATCACTGCACAATTACCAGTATGCTGGGAACATCTCATTGGATATTGGGATAATGCAAGATATGCGGTGATCAATGATATGCCTACCATATCATCACGAATAACTCTTCATGGAGTAGATTACGATATAGTTTTTACTGAAGCAACTATCAGGGAGGTCTTACAATTTGAAGATAATCCAGATGCTGTCATTCACTTTCAAGCAAATGAGATCAACAAATTCTTTCATAGAATTGGATATCCTGACATTCCAATTGATTATTACAGAAAGACAAAGTTCTTCGCACCATGGAGATACTTGGCTTATTGGTTGATTCAAACTCTGTGCAAGGAAAGGTGGCTCTGATGCAGTAAATCATCAAATAGGAGGTCTTATGATGGCATTAATGCTCAACCAACCATATAACTTCTCAGGATTGGTATTTCACAATATGATGAACAATATCATTCACACGGATACAAAGTTCTACATGTATCCAAGATTTGTTTAAATGCTTGTTAACCATGCTCATCCAGACATACCTATCATTGGTGCTCCTATTCAACAAGTTCAGACAACCAAAAGGATCTACAAAGACTTTTTATCTGCAAAGGATCCAGCCACAAGGAATGTTGAACTTTTTGGGCACATCATATATGAGAATTATGTTGAACCAGCAGTTAATGTTGAACATGCTGATGAAGTAGAAATAGAAGAGGATGCACCACCATCTCCATTACATCAACATATTGAACATTCACCTTCTCCACCTCCTGAGGAACCTCAACAACCTGAACATCCTAATCAACCACCATCACCTCCTCAGCAACAACATCAATCTCCACCTCATCCAGAACAACCACTTTCTTCTCCTCAACAGCAACATCAAACACCTCCTTATGAGAATGTACCTGCACATTTAATGTTCAATCCTGATAATTTGATCAGCACACCTCCAGTTGACAAAGCTGGAGCGTCTCATATGTCAGTGAATGAAGAGTCAGACAAAGATGATGACTTGACTGAAAAAGATGTGATTGAAGAATCTTCTAGTGATTCGGGAGGAGAATATGACTGGAAGTCTTTGGAAGCTTTAAAACGAGGTGGAATTGCTTCTAAAAGAAAACTTGCTCGAATAGAAAAGCAATTGATTGAGAAAGAAAAATACATCTTTGAAAAAAGATCAAGGGATGATGATGATGATGAAGATTATGTACCTCCTAAGCCCACAATGCATCCCGGACGTGAGCATCAAAAGATGATGAAAGAGAGAAAGAGGAAAGGGAAGTCTATTGCTGAATCAGTAGATCTTGAGGAGTCTGAGGAAGAACACCCATAAATCACACCAACTCCTAAACAATCATCTCAATCTCCTCCAACTAAAGTAGCTACTTCATTTTCTACACTTCAGGTTGACAAAACAGCACCTGAAAAGCTGATGGAAGTGTTGCTAAAAATGTTATCAAATGTTGAAGGAGTATGTGATAAGCTAGGAGCAGCTATCGAATCTTTGCAACGGATTGTTGAAACCCAAAGCAGAGGAATTGAAAAACAAGCAAAGAAAATTGCTGATCAAGAACAAAAGATAGAAGCTCAAGAATTGTTGATTGATGCTCAAAGCTTGAAAATATTTGAGTTAGATATGCAATTGGAGGATGTCACGGATGTAGCTACAAGTGTGAGACAGAAACCAGATAATCAAGATGGTCAGGATGATGATGATCAAATTGATAATGATGATGAGGATGATGAACCTGAAGATCATTCTGATGGAAAAGATGATGATAATAAGGATGGTAATGATAATGATGATCCTCCTCCTTCTTCATCTGCTGGAAAATGTTCCATCCGAGACTCAACCTGAGGCTTCAACTCTTCTTGAATCTCAACCTGAATCCTCTAAACAACAAGAGACTCAACCTGAGTCTTCAGTTCAAATATCTGGTGCAAAGGAGACAGAATTAGATGCTGTTGATAAACAACTTTCTTTATTTATTCAACCACAACCTCTGAATGCTTTACCTTTTGTTGATGAAGAAGAGGATGATGAAGAAAAAGATTTAAGTGCATTCATTAATTATCTTGAGAATGGATCTCCAGAATCAGATGGTCATCTTGATGATATTAATGAAGAACAGTTTGATTTGTCAAATATAGAGATGGAAGTTGAAGAATTGAAAGAAGATGATGGTGAAAGAGTTGATGATGTGGAATTTGAGCATGAAGAGGTAATTGTTGAAGATTGTGTTGATTCTGATGTTGAAAAAGATGAAGAATGGGCTAAGAAAAATACAAGTTCAAGTACATCTGCAAGCTCATCTTCAGTATTAACATTTGAGAAAGGTGTTAGACTGGGTTGGTGGTCTAATGTTGTTAAAGAAAAATTAGCTGAATTACCTGAAAAGAGAAAGTACTTCAAAGTCAAGCGTGCTAATTATTCTAGACCTATTATTAGCTGGAAATATGATTGCTATAATAGTGTCATTATTGTGAAAAGAGATGATGGATTATTGTATTTTCCGAAAAGCTTCAAAAGATTCAGTACTTTGCCTAAGTTTGATATCTGTAGACTTGCTCAAATGAATATGATTAATCCCACTGAACATGGTCATGGTCAACATTTTGAGTATGTGGTTAGGCAAGAGGTGAAGTTTGGATTCAATCAAATGAATGAAACTCTTAAAAAAAGAAAGAGATGGCCGAACAAGATTAATCCTGTGTCAAAGAAGCCGTGGATTAAAATTGTGTTTCCTCAGATTAAAAGTTTGAGATGGATTCCATTGGAAAATCTTCCAGTGGATTTATTGACAAATTTCGAATCGTGGGAGTACATGCACAAGACTGGTGAAGCTAGGATTGAATACTATTTGAATTCAACCATTAAAAATTCTTTGTGGCCAAAGATTGGAACTGTTTTCGTTTATGATCCTCTTAGTCTCATAAATCTTTCAAAACAAGAATTGGAGATTTTGAATGCGAACAAGATTCTTCATAATCAAGAAGATGAATTCAATGCTGCAAAGTTTTAAAGGGTCGTGGAAGTAGGTTGCAAACAAGGAATACATAGAGGCCGGAATCTCCGAAGTCAGCGAGCTTCAAGCTAAAGATGTTAGAAGATCCAAGCTACTGACACGGGGGAGTTTGTTGGTACAAGGTGGTGTCAGACACCTTGGATCATGTTTTGATTAGTATCGAGTTGTAATTTTGAGTTTTTAACACTAACGATATTTTGGAAATACTGCCTGCACATTTGTGATGATATGCGCATTTGGCTAAATGCGCATCTGCGCATTTGACGAAATGCGCATGAACAGTAGCTGGTTAGTATAAATACATGTGTTTGTGATTATTTTGTTAAGCCTTTGCATAAGTGTGTTAGCAAAGCAAGTTTGAGTTTCTCTGTGATTGTAAACAGTTTATACTCAGTGATATATATATATATATATATATATATATATATATATATATATATATATATATATATATATATATATATATATAATCTTTTATTTAGAACGTGTGAGTGTTCCGATTACAAAATTCATACAAGTTCATCACAATTATTGAGATTCCGCTTAGATAATTTTGATATATTGATTATGCAATTGGTCCGTAGGACTATCAAGGCAAATGTCTGAATTGTCTGGCCAGGGCTACATTCATCACAACTTGCCTCATGTACAACTTTTTTTCTAGCAAGCTAATAGCTCTGAGGAGATGAACTAGCTGCTCATAATCTATCTTTTGTCAAGTTTAGCTTCCCTCTGAAATCTAATCACACCATAGGGATCTTTGTACACAAGCCCTTTTTCACCTTCAGTGAATTCAGCGCCTTCAACTCTTGGCACACCCTCAGGGATTGAAAGGTTTAGCTTTGAGGTATTTGGAACTCAGTGTAGGCTGTAAGGTCCAGACCTGTATCTAGGGCTAGGTGGCTGCACTATTTTCTCACCAAATATGACAGTATCTTCTGGCTTGAGAAGCTCAAGTGCAACCAATTTCTGGAATAGCCTATCTATCTCATCCAGGTATTCTTTCTTCGCTGCACTTGAGGAGTGACTTACTGCTAGTCTTATTTCATTCCATTTCTCCCTGTGTAGCTGGCAGACTTGGTCCAGAGTAATGGTTTGTGACTCCGAACCTCTTTAGATTAGTAGCTGGGCCTGAGATTGATTTTTAGGCTTCTTGAGATTAACTTTAGTGATAGGAGCAGGATTTGACCTTCCAGTCATTCTTTCAGTATATTTCTTCCTGTCTATCTCATTCCAGAGCCTATCAACGGATGACCTCGCTCCCCCTTTATTTGGTTTCTTTTTCTTTTTGAAGTTCATCCTTTTCAATATCCTCGACTAGCTTTGCAAACTTAGCATCATTCTCTTCTTGCTGTTGCTTCATCATTATTTCTCTTTCCTCTGCTTCTTTACCACTGAGTTCAAGCAAATACTCCCTGTCAGCATCATACTGTTCTTTTAACTTTCTCTTTCTTTCTTCCTCTTCATTCGCCTCAGCTTCAACATTAATCTTTAAAATCATGTTGCATTCCATGTCTCTTATCTCCTTCATCTTTCTAGAAATTATTTCTTCTTTTGATTCATCAGGTCGAAGACTCCCTGATGTGTTTGTTGAGTCAGAAGAGAGCAGAAGTGTAGGAACCGCAGTCTCTGTCATTGTAATTTCTCGTTGAGTTGCTGATGGGGGAGGTGATGGTGTTTGCTTTGGTGTATGTGATGGAGTTTGAGTTGCTGTGGTGGTGATTGTTGTTATTGGTTGGCTAGCTGTTGTTGTCATTGGTAGGGTAAGTTGGTGAGTTGCTGGTGGTAATGTTTCCGTGATTATTTCATCAGCAGAGTCACTGATCATATGACTCTCTGGTTCAACTTGGTTGATTGGTTGTGAGCTTTCCTCTGATAGAATCAATTGGGTATAAGGCATAGTCACTGAGATATCATCCTGAGTGACTTCTACAGCTTTCTTCTTTGATTTGGGTGATGACACTGATCCTGATACAGGAGAAGACTCACTGCCCCTTTTTCTTTTTCGCTTGATGAGGGATGATATTGGTTGCTGATCCTCCATGGTTTGGTCATCATCATCATCATCATCATTCTCCTCATCATCATTATCATTATCATTATAATTATCATCATTATATCATCATCACCACCCTCATCCATATTAACATCATGCTGCTCCCTGTTGTTCATCCATTCCCAATGAGCATACTTATAGCTCGTTGTCTACCCCTCAATCCTAGACCTCTTATCAGCTGATCAGCTCTTTACATGTAAATCATAAATCCTGAGCTCATCAGGAATGAACTCAGGGAAATTAATTTCATCAAAACAATCATCATCATCATCAGACTCAGTATCCATATCAATCCAGGATAGCTCAGCGATTGCTTCTGCTTCTAATTCTGGTCTTTCAGCAATAGGTCGCAGCGAAAATGACTCCAACAAGATTTCCTTGTGAGTAGCATCGTTTAGGGCAACATCATTATCAGAGACCTCTTTCTCCCCCTTGTTGTCATAATAGAATGCTACGATACATTCTTTCATCCATTTGTACAGCTTCTTATTATCTTGACGAAGGGCAGAGACTTCAGTCTTTGTTGCTTACTGAGCCGTAGTGATTTCTTATCTAAGCTTTGGGAATTCAGCTACCACAACATCAGTGGCCTGGATATAATCTGAGATACTTGCATCCATTTTTGATTGGGCTTCAGTAAGATCAGTGATTGCATCATCTTGAGAGACCATTTTCCCTTTGGTAGAAGCAGCGAGCTCAGCTATAGCATTGGAATGATTCTATAAAGTGTTAGAGTGAGCAACCCCAGTCTCAGCTAAAATTTGTACCTTATCGCTGACTGATGTGCTCTAGGGAGGGATCGACTCATATGCAGCAGCCAAGGATTGAACCTTACGGAACCTTTCAATTGGTTCCTCTCCTCAGTAATAATTTGATGTGTTGTTGAGAGGAGGCAATGTACTCCAGAAGTAATTGCTGAGTAGATGTCTGTGATGATGAGGCATCCTTCTGATCTGATGTATGCTTTTGTTGATCAGAGAAAGGAGTGGAGATGGTTGTTTCTTGTTTTGGAGGAGTGGGAGATGGTGTTTTTCTTGTGGACTGAGCTCCATGATCCCCTGCAACCATAGTGGTGTCAGCAAGAGGATCAGTACCAAATACCTCTGATATATCATCACTGGTTATTCATCAGAGGTGTCCATTGGTTAGGCTTCCTCATCATCACCAGCTTGTGTTTTAGCTGATGGATCATCGGAAATAGAAGTTGAGGCCTGTGTCTCACCATGTGACAGTGATGAGACATTGGCAGCATGTGCAGTGCTAGATGGGGGTTGGCTCAGGTCTGTAGCCTATGGTGTGTCACCGGTAATGGGTGTGTTAACACCCGCTGCTGACACTATCCCTTTATTTGAAATGTCATCCTTTCGTGAGGATGACAAGTGGCTGGGTTGAGTCGATGGAAGGGTGTGGGATGAACTAGAACAACTGCTAACAATGGGATGAGCTATTGTAGCTATCTGCAGTTGTCCCTTTGTAAAGTCACTGAACTTTCGGGAGTCCGGTGAAGTAGCTGAAGGCTTGGGTATATCAAGACTGCCCTCAGAGACTGAACGTTCAGTCCCTGATCCAGTCTTGGCATCCTTAGATGTCTTTTTCTTTATTGGTCCTTGATCCTTTAATGTTAGGGACTTGAGTTTGAATTTTTCTTGGAAGCAGTCTGTTAGTCCCTGTTTAACTTAATAAACAATCGTATATAATAAGCCTTGAATGTATTATTGAGAAGTTGCGGAATCACACTCAATAATATTAAGAAGATCAACTAATATAAATTAATATGATGAACACAATAATATACCGAAAGCTTCAATCTTATTAATGATATAAGACGAATACACTTAATGTATTAGGGTTACATAAAACCTTGAAGCTGCGTAAAAAATCTTAACCTATCTAGGTCTAAAGGATCTCTATTTATAACACATAGAATCCTATACAATCTTCTACTAATATGGAATAATATAACTTCCATAACCGACTCATACTTATCACAAACTCATAAACAGTTGTAACTACCATTCTGAAGTAAACAGTTGTGACTATTATACATTCAGTGGTAACTGCTTCAATTGTAATATAAGACCAAGTACAATACAAAATCAGTGTTAATTGCTACATATATAACTAACAGTTACAAATACATAAGCAGTTTTAACTACTTACAAACACATAACTATCAGTTGAAATCTATCTTCAATCAGTTGTAACACTTGTCTTCTCTTCAGATTTCTTCTATCAGTTGTAGCTTTATGAAAACAGTTTTATCCTTCAACACAAACAGTTTTAAACACTTGTACTCTTTGTCTTCTCATTAACAACTTCTTCAATCCAGAAACAGTTTTGACCCAACAATCTCCCCCTAAACTTAATCTGTCCATCACAGTATTAAGTTTCTTCTAATCTTCCATTATGAGCTTTACAAAATTCTTTCAAAACTATCAGTCTTTTCTTCTCTTCCTTCTATCTATCTCCTCCTTCTTATAAATCTGATTCAGCACCATATAAACCAAATCCAAAGCTACATCATCTAAAACAGCAGCTTGTAACCTTGCATTTCTCATGCTTATCAAAAATCTCAGATTTATATCATAAAATCTATCTGTCAACATCCACATAAACACTGCATCATCCAAAACAATCTGATGTACTCCAGATTTTGCATGATAAATCCAATGCTTAACCTTGCTGAAAGTACTGAATTGAAATGGAAACTCTTCTGGTTCAAACATAGCTTCAATCCAATGCCATGTAACCTTCTCAACCAGATTATCAAACTTCTTTGAATCCAAATCCTTCTCCATCCCAATCTCATACATTCTGACCAAATCAGTTCTACTGATCCTCTTTATCAAATCCCTAAAAGATCTCCACCAAGATACATTTCCATCTGCTCTTTCAATTTTAATCTTGTGAATCTTAACAGGATTAACAAACTGTTCAATGGACCAATCAATAATCCCAGGCAAATCAACATTAATTACCTCTGATTCCACTGGTTGTAACAGAATAAATTCCTTCAATTCATCAACATTCCTTTCTCTATCAGGAATCTCATCCAACTCTCTTTTCTTTCTTTCTATTTCTTCTTTCTTTCTTTTCTCAGCTTCTTCATTTTCTTTCTTTTCCTTTTCTTTTAACTTCTTTTCTCTTTCAGTTTTTTTCTTTTCTTTTTCAGCTTCTTTCTTTTCTTTTTCTTTCCTCTCAATCACTTCAGGATTCATATCATCCTTATCCCACAAACTCTGCAATCTCTCCAAACTCATCTGCTTCAAAGCATTCAGAGGAATATATCCACCTTTTAACTTTGCAATCAAATTCTTCCTCATCTGAGCTTTTGTTGGTGGTTTAGCTGCCTTTTTCTTTCTAGCCTCTTCTGCTTTCTTCTTCTTGAGTTGATCAACCAAATACTCAATATCATCTTTCTTTTGCTCTCTCAACAAGTACTCATCCCATTCTGCCACCCGTTCCTTTGTCATTTTAACAAATTTTCCTGGCTCAATCTCAACATCAATTAAATCTTCTGCATTGAGCTCAGCATGTAATCTTTGTGCATATTCAGGATCATGAGCAGTTGCATCAGCTGGCACTGGTTTTGGCTTTTTCTTCTTTGGTTCTTCAACCAGCTTTCCCTTGCCTTTGTCTTTAGGATCAATCTTTGGCAAATCTTTCTTTTGTTGAGTAGGAGCTGCAGTAGGTTCTCTGATTGTAAATCCAGGTAAAGATGGTTGTGTAGATTGTTTCTTTGGTGTTTCAACCTTCTTCCCTGTTCCTGTCATCCTAGCAGTTTTAACTGGAATGCTCTTCTTTCTAGTCTTTTCAAATTGTTGTTGAGCATCACTATTCTCCTATTCCACTTCTACCTCAGGTTTATTTACCTCATCACCATCCTCATCATCAAGCTTTAGCTCCTCAGTCTTATCACCCACATCAACCTCTGCAGTTTGATCAGCTGAACCAATAACCTCAGTATGCTCAGATACATTATCATCAGCCTCTGGTTCATTCATCTCAGTTTCCACTGGTTCATTTACTGGTTCATTCATCTCTGGCTCTGTTGGTGGTGTTGGAGGTGTATGCACAAACTCATCATCTTCAGGTTGTTCCATTTCAATATCCTCATCAACCTTCTCATCATCATCCACAACCTTATCATCCTTATTTACCTTATCACCCATATTTGTCCAAACCTTCTCCCCCTTTTTGAAAGCATTTTGCTTAAACTGGTAAGCATCTTCAGGTTCAGAAGTATCATGGACCACATACTTTCTTCCTTTCTTCAAACAATCAATAACAATTTTCTCTAACTGATGCACTCTCCTCTGCAATTGAGCCACAGTCTCATCCTTAGCTCTATTCTTCTTCCTCTCTTTGACAAATTTTGACCAGACATAGTCAATCACAGCTGTCAATTCTGAGTTAGTTCTAGCCTCAACACCTTCAGGATGTGAATCCTTTGGTGAATCATTGACATTATCAAACTCTGACTCATGCCTAGCATGATCATCAAAGTCCCCTTGATTATTGGTACTGAGACCACTAGGATCATCTACAGGTGTAGAATCATGTCCATGTGTTGCCTCTGATTGGGTCTTATCATTGTTACTTCTGTCCTGCTCTGCCAGTGGGCTAGAAGCAGTAGAAGCAGCCCTTTCAGAATGGTCACCCCTCTCCTTATGGACCACATGTTGTTCTGGACCACTGTCCATTGACTGAGATGATTGAGCATCATGATCCTCATACATCTGTGTTCTAGCCTTTTTGTGTAACAACCGCCAAATTAGGGCTAGTATTAGCGCCTAATTCTTTGTTAATACATGTAATTAGTTCTGTATTAGGCTAATTTATGTATCGGATTATATGTTGGTTAATATATACAACTTTGCGATTCGATTAAATCGTACGCAACTTAAATAGAATGAAATTCTATTCGGTTAACACGGACGTTGGTGAACAAATGCTTATAAACTAAAAATAACGCAATTATGACTGAAATGCTATTTTATAATAGTTTGTTCTGTCTTGTACTACTCGATTTAAAACTTACGCGATTTAAAGACGAAAGTAATTAAATTTAATTTAAACTGTTAAAGATTTAAGGAAATAATTTAAATAAATTATTTAACAAGAGTTGTGATTTTATAAATATAATTAAACGCGTAAAATAAATAATTTAACGCCTAAACGACGGAGAAAACGAACACCGCACGGGGGCGCAGTGCGCGGACTGAAAATGGTGGGGATTTAACCTCCACCATTTCCCTTTCTTTTTTTCATTTCTTTCTTTAACACTCTCTCTCTCCTCTTACCTTTTTCTCTCAACTAATCACTTTCCACCATCCACTTAAATCACCAAATCACACCACAAAACGAACTCGGATCATATCATCCCTTTGGAAGAAAACGTTCACCTCGCGACGATCTACATTCCTATCTTTTCGGATTTTCAATCCGACACTTTGTAAGTTTCCGACAAATCCCGAAATCTCTCGTTTTTGATCATTTTTTACAAGTTTATGGCTTAAATAGGCTTAATATGTTCATCTAAGGGTTGGGTAAAAGATTTGGACCGAACGGAAACCGGAAAACTCGTTTTCGGCACATTTTCCGGCCAACAGACCGCTACGTCGCTTTTGGACCCAGATTCATGCGACGTCGGCCTCTACGTCGCACAACCCTTCGTGACGTCGCATTGTGCGACGTCCGTCACTACGTCGCATTAAGTTGCGACGTCGCGCCTAGCGACGCCAGCCCCTACGTCGCATTGATTTGCGAAGGTCGCATCATGCGACGTACATGCCTACGTTGCACCTTACGTCGCATGCCTACGTCGCACAAAACAGAACTTTGAAAACTCAGATTTTCACTAAGTGTCGAATTTATACAACTTCAAATACTTATGTCAAACGACTTAACAAACGTCATAGAACATACTTTCTATTACAGTTACACTAAATTGCGTTATAAATGATAAACTTTTAATATAACGAATCACCAACGGGCCGTATATCTTTTGATGCAAACGAGAACAAACCAACGTTTAAACACAACGGTTGTATGAACAACTAGCCTAGATGGTCTTGCGAGACATCTACTTACTTAACCTTACGTGTTTAGGCACTAGAAGGTTACGGGTTCGGAGAACCTACTTGATTTACTACTACTTGCTATTTACCACTGCCCGACTCAGGTGAGTCTTACAGCCCCACTTTTACTGTTTTATACTTTGGGGTGAGATACTTAGCAACTGTTTTACGCATGAACACAATGTACTGAACTGAAAACATTACTGATTACAAACAAACGCATGAGTTACTTTTATCCACTGAAAGCCTCCTTATCGTAAGTTGTTAGTTATGGTCTTAAGCGCGAGTACTAGTAGATGGATCCATCTGGGACTGACAATCCCTGTCTGGGGTGGTAGCGCCACCACGTACTGATTTACACGTAGAAACAGACATATTAGTATTTGTTACATATGAGTGTGCGGATAGCACTCACGGGGGTACGTGATTTATTTCACACTACACGGTTAAGCTTCAACTTATGAGCTCATGGCACTGTACTGATATACTGATTAACTTACTTTGCTGGATAGCAATACGGGTACATACTTGTGGTTCATAACATATATTTATTACTAAACCTGTGAGATTCACCAACCTTTTTGGTTGACACTTTCTAGCTTTGTATCTCAGGTACACTTACGGAGTAGGTTCACTCCAGGATTGCTAGCTAGAGTCGCATGATTTACAAATTGCATTTAACGAAGATTCTTTGGCATTATCTTTTGTAACTATGATTATGTAATAGAATCTTCCGCTATACGCGCGGACTCTAGGAAACTACATTTATGTGTACGAAAACCTACGGTTTTCAGACGATTCAAATTATGAAATGTAACTATTTTACAAACGTCTCATTTAGAGGTCGTTTGCTATATATCTTGTGCTTTGTATATTGATTAGTAACACCCAAAGTATGCTTCCGCAAACCGTTAAATTTGGGGGTGTTACAGATTGGTATCAGAGCCTAAGGTTATAGTGAACTAGGTTGCATTTAGTGGGCCTAGACTATGACCGTTAGGCAGTATTCTCTTATTAGACATGACTAGTTCAGGAATTACAGCATACAACTTTAATTTAACATAGCCTGATCAACTATGTATAATTAAGGAAAGATGATGTAAGATCTGAAATAATTATGTTGAACAGGGATACGATAGTTGACTCTGACTACGAGAGAACCGGACCATTACTTGATGCGTGCTAGACACTAGGCTGGATATAATATATGTATATATGTTAGCCTCATCTTACTAACGCTTTGTCTCAGAAATGGCAAACATCCCATCCAATTCATCTCGTTCTCAATCCGGGTCGCAGAACCCAAGGGTAGCAAGGAGGAACGCTAGGTTGCCTCGAGCTGGCCCGTACTCCACTCACTCTACCTTGCCGGCCTTAGACGCTAGGGTGAACCAACACGAGCAACGACTTCGCACCATGGATGTCGTGTTGCAGGAAACAAACGAAAACTGGAGACTTACATCCCTCGAACGCATAGAAGAAGTCTCCGACGACCTAGAAACCACAAACAACAACATGGATGTCCTTCGCAACCAAATTATAGAAATAAGGGTGGAAAATGCCCTTCTGCAACAAAGGATGGATGAATGTGTGCAGCGCTCACTTGAGGCAGAAGAGTATGCGCGCGGACTAACACAACGACTAGCACTAGCCGAAGACAACGCCCGACAAGCTAGCAGGCTTGCAAACACTGTGGACCGTCTTGTCACGATGATGGAACAAATTAATCTACGTTAAAACTAGTGTAGTCTTTATCCTGTAATCTAGTAACTATCTAAGCACTACTCTATGTTTCAGTCGGATGTAATAATTCCCGACACCTTATGTAATACATCTGTAGGATGTGACCTTTGAACTCGTATCATCTATCAAGTATTTCTTGCTGTTTCAACTCATATTAATTGCCATAATCCTTTTTCATATTGATGTTATGTATTACCATCTTTATACATGTACATCTGAAATAAATGCAATTTCTCTTACAAAAATCTCATGTATCTTCATTTCTTTTATTGAAGAATCATGCCGCCAAAGACACGACCATACACCGATGCCCAGATTACCTCTCTTATAACTCAGGCTGTTACTGAAGCCTTAGCTCGGAATACTCCACCAGGTTCCACAAGAAACAGCGATGCCGCTGAAACCTCTGCTGCTAAACCTTGTTCATACAAGGATTTCCAAAACTGCAAACCCTTGAGCTTCAAGGGGACCGAAGGAGCCATCGGACTTATCAGATGGTTCGAAAAGATGGAATCCGTTTTCCGCATCAGCAAATGTGCGGAGGACGACAAAGTCAAATTCTCCACCTGCACCCTCGAAGATGGTGCCCTCTCGTGGTGGAATTCCTATACCCAGTATGTGGGTATTGATACCGCTTATCTACTCCCTTGGGAGGATCTAAAGAAAATGCTCACTGATGAATATTGCCCGGCCGAACAACTATACAAGCTGGACGAAGAGTTCTGGAACTTGAAAGTGCAAGGAACTGATATCGTTGGATACACCACCCGATTCCAACAACTCACCGTCCTTCGCCCAACCATGGCGGGTACTGAACCCGAAAAGATCAAGAAGTATATCCGCGGCCTCCCGGAACCTGTCCGGGGAAATGTCGCCTCATCAAAACAAACCACACTTCATGGTGCCATTCGGTTGGCCCATGAACTTCTAGCCATGAACGAGGACCCCGAACCACCCACTCCATCTTCCAACAGCAACAAAAGAAAGTGGTCTGACAATCACAACAACCACCAAAACAAGAAACCTGAAACCATTAAAGCCTACATCTCCAGTTCTGATGACAAGGGGGCGTACAAGGGAACCAAGCCCTATTGCCCAAAGTGCCAACGACACCACCATGGTTCGTGTCCCTGCAGCAAGTGTAAAAGATTTGGACACTTGGCTAGGGACTGTAGATCAAACACTACTGACATCAACACCTCGGCACCAAAGACTTGTTATGGGTGCAACGGTACGGGGCATTTCAAGAAAGACTGCCCGAAGCTGAACAACAACAACAACAGGAACAACAACAATGCTCGAGGAAGAGCTTTTGTACTGAAATCTGGGGAAGCCCGTCAAGACCCGAATGTGGTCACGGGTACGTTTCTTCTCAACAACTTGACTGCATCTGTATTATTTGATACTGGTGCTGATAAGAGCTTTATTTCCGACGAATTTTACCCACTACTTGACACTACACCTATTGCCTTAGATTCTAAGTACACAATAGAATTGGCAAACGGAAAACTTATTGAGGCCGACAGTGTGGTACCTAATTGCACTCTGAACTTAGCTAACGAGCTCTTTTCCATTGACTTGATACCTGTCGAAATCGGCAGCTTTGACATCATCGTCGGTATGGATTGGTTGTCCAAGTACCGAGCCGAAATCGTTTGTTTTGAGAAAATCGTACGCATTCCTCTCGTCACCGGTGGAACTTTGAGCATACAAGGGGAGACCGGTGGGACGAGAATAAACATCATTTCTTGCATGAAAACCCGAAAGTACTTGAGAAAAGGGTACCAGGCAATCCTCGCGCACGTTATGGAGAAAAAGTCGGTGGAAAAGCGACTTGAGGATGTGCCTATCGTTCGAGACTTCTCAGAAGTCTTTCCTGAAGACTTGCCTGGCCTTCCGCCACCTAGACAAGTCGAATTTTCTATTGACCTTGTGCCCGGTGCAGCACCCGTGGCACGAGCACCTTACCGATTAGCCCCATCCGAACTTCAGGAGTTGTCTACTCAGTTACAGGAACTCCTGGACAAGGGATTTATTCGACCAAGTTCCTCACCTTGGGGAGCTCCGGTCCTGTTTGTGAAAAAGAAAGACGGTTCTTTCCGCATGTGCATCGACTACCGTGAACTCAACAAATTAACTGTCAAGAACCGTTACCCACTTCCTCGCATTGATGACCTGTTTGACCAACTCCAGGGATCGAGTTTTTATTCAAAAATCGATCTACGGTCAGGTTATCATCAACTCCGAGTTCGTGACGATGACATTCCAAAAACAGCTTTCCGAACTCGCTACGGGCATTATGAATTCCAAGTGATGCCATTCGGCTTAACCAACGCACCGGCTGTATTCATGGACCTTATGAATCGGGTGTGCAAACCTTACCTTGACAAGTTTGTTATCGTCTTTATCGATGACATCTTGATTTACTCGCGCACTGAACAAGAACACGCGCAACACCTGAAAACCATCCTAGAGCTGCTCATACACGAAGAGTTGTACGCCAAATTCTCTAAGTGTGAGTTCTGGATGAAAACCGTTCAATTCCTTGGACACGTCATTGACAATCAAGGGATTCATGTCGATCCTTCAAAAATCGAGGCTATCAAGGGTTGGCAAGCACCTACAACCCCGACCGAGGTACGCCAATTCTTAGGACTCGCCGGATACTACAGGCGGTTCATTGAGAATTTTTCGAAAATAGCCCTACCTCTCACTGCACTGACTCAAAAAGAAAAGAAGTTCGACTGGACTGACAAACAGGAGTCAGCTTTTCAGCTACTAAAACAGAAACTCTGCAGTGCACCTATCTTATCCTTACCCGAAGGCAACGATGACTTCGTGGTATACTGTGATGCTTCGCACCAAGGTCTTGGTTGCGTGTTGATGCAACGAGACAAGGTCATCGCTTACGCCTCTCGACAACTCAAGGTCCACGAAAAGAATTACACAACTCATGACCTAGAGTTGGGGGCTGTTGTTTTCGCTCTGAAAATCTGGAGACACTATCTATACGGTACCAAGTGTACAATCTTTACTGACCATAAAAGTCTCCAACATATCTTCGATCAAAAGGATATCAACATGAGGCAACGCCGATGGGTCGAGTTGCTTACTGATTACGACTGCGAGATTCGCTATCATCCGGGCAAGGCGAATGTTGTCGCCGATGCCTTAAGCCGAAAAGAACGAGTGAAACCACTTCGAGTTCGAGCTCTCGGTATGACCATTCACAACGATCTCATCAATCAAGCTCTCACCGCTCAACTCGAAGCACTCAAACCAGAGAACTTGATAAACGAGGCCTTGCGAGGCATGGACAAACAATTTGAAACCAAAACTAACGGGGCCAAATACTTCTCGAATCGAATCTGGTTACCAAGTTTTGGGAACCTGCGAGACTTGGTGATGGATGAAGCTCACAAGTCTAAATACTCTATACACCCTGGTGCCGACAAAATGTATCACGGCATCAAGGAAATGTACTGGTGGCCCAACATGAAATCTGACATTGCAACCTATGTTGGCAAGTGTCTCACTTGTTCCAAAGTTAAAGCTGAACACCAGAAACCTTCCGGTTTGCTACAACAACCCGAAATACCATAGTGGAAATGGGAACAGATCACCATGGATTTCATTACTAAACTCCCGAAAACTTCTAACGGTTGCGATACCATTTGGGTGATCGTTGACCGACTCACTAAATCTGCTCATTTCCTAGCCATCAAGGAAACTGATAAGATGGAACGTTTGACACGGATCTACCTGAAAGAGATCGTGTCAAGACACGGCGTGCCCATCTCAATCATCTCCGACCGAGATGCTCGGTTTACTTCTCGCTTCTGGCAATCACTGCAGAAATCTCTTGGTACTCGTCTGGATATGAGTACGGCTTACCATCCTCAAACCGATGGCCAGAGCGAACGAACCATACAAACACTGGAAGACATGCTACGAGCCTGCGTAGTTGACTTCGGTAAAAACTGGGAAAATCACTTGCCGTTGTGCGAGTTCTCGTACAACAACAGTTATCACACCAGCATAAAGGCTGCACCCTTCGAGGCACTGTACGGTCGTAAGTGCCGGTCACCTATCTGTTGGACCGAGGTGGGGGACACACAACTCACCGGTCCAGAAATCATACATGAAACAACTGAAAAGATCGTCGGCATACAAAACCGACTAAAAGCCGCGCGTGATCGTCAGAAAAGCTATGCTGACGTGAGACGCAAACACCTTGAGTTCCAAGTAGGGGATAAGGTACTCCTCAAAGTGGCACCGTGGAAAGGTGTCATTCGATTCGGAAAACGAGGCAAACTAAATCCTAGATTCATCGGACCATTCGAAATCCTTGAAAAGATTGGTCCAGTGGCATACCGCCTGCAACTTCCTGCTGAGCTTAGCAGCGTTCACAACACATTCCACATTTCTAATCTTAAGAAATGTCTGTCTGACGAGACACTGATTATGCCGCTCGACGAAATTCAGATCGATGATAAACTTCATTTTGTCGAGGAACCCATGGAAATAATGGACCGCGAGGTCAAACAACTAAAACAGAGTCGTATTCCCATCGTAAAAGTCAGGTGGAATTCTAGACGTGGCCCTGAATTCACCTGGGAACGGGAAGACCAAATGCGACAGAAATATCCACATCTCTTCCCAGACAACGCACCGACCGTGCAATCGAGCTAATTTCGGGACGAAATTCTTTTAACAAGGGGAGAATGTAACAACCGCCAAATTAGGGCTAGTATTAGCGCCTAATTCTTTGTTAATACATGTAATTAGTTCTGTATTAGGCTAATTTATGTATCGGATTATATGTTGGTTAATATATACAACTTTGCGATTCGATTAAATCGTACGCAACTTAAATAGAATGAAATTCTATTCGGTTAACACGGACGTTGGTGAACAAATGCTTATAAACTAAAAATAACGCAATTATGACTGAAATGCTATTTTATAATAGTTTGTTCTGTCTTGTACTACTCGATTTAAAACTTACGCGATTTAAAGACGAAAGTAATTAAATTTAATTTAAACTGTTAAAGATTTAAGGAAATAATTTAAATAAATTATTTAACAAGAGTTGTGATTTTATAAATATAATTAAACGCGTAAAATAAATAATTTAACGCCTAAACGACGGAGAAAACGAACACCGCACGGGGGCGCAGTGCGCGGACTGAAAATGGTGGGGATTTAACCTCCACCATTTCCCTTTCTTTTTTTCATTTCTTTCTTTAACACTCTCTCTCTCCTCTTACCTTTTTCTCTCAACTAATCACTTTCCACCATCCACTTAAATCACCAAATCACACCACAAAACGAACTCGGATCATATCATCCCTTTGGAAGAAAACGTTCACCTCGCGACGATCTACATTCCTATCTTTTCGGATTTTCAATCCGACACTTTGTAAGTTTCCGACAAATCCCGAAATCTCTCGTTTTTGATCATTTTTTTACAAGTTTATGGCTTAAATAGGCTTAATATGTTCATCTAAGGGTTGGGTAAAAGATTTGGACCGAACGGAAACCGGAAAACTCGTTTTCGGCACATTTTCCGGCCAACAGACCGCTACGTCGCTTTTGGACCCAGATTCATGCGGCGTCGGCCTCTACGTCGCACAACCCTTCGTGACGTCGCATTGTGCGACGTCCGTCACTACGTCGCATTAAGTTGCGACGTCGCGCCTAGCGACGCCAGCCCCTACGTCGCATTGATTTGCGAAGGTCGCATCATGCGACGTACATGCCTACGTCGCACCTTACGTCGCATGCCTACGTCGCATGCTACGTCGCACAAAACAGAACTTTGAAAACTCAGATTTTCACTAAGTGTCGAATTTATACAACTTCAAATACTTATGTCAAACGACTTAACAAACGTCATAGAACATACTTTCTATTACAGTTACACTAAATTGCGTTATAAATGATAAACTTTTAATATAACGAATCACCAACGGGCCGTATATCTTTTGATGCAAACGAGAACAAACCAACGTTTAAACACAACGGTTGTATGAACAACTAGCCTAGATGGTCTTGCGAGACATCTACTTACTTAACCTTACGTGTTTAGGCACTAGAAGGTTACGGGTTCGGAGAACCTACTTGATTTACTACTACTTGCTATTTACCACTGCCCGACTCAGGTGAGTCTTACAGCCCCACTTTTACTGTTTTATACTTTGGGGTGAGATACTTAGCAACTGTTTTACGCATGAACACAATGTACTGAACTGAAAACATTACTGATTACAAACAAACGCATGAGTTACTTTTATCCACTGAAAGCCTCCTTATCGTAAGTTGTTAGTTATGGTCTTAAGCGCGAGTACTAGTAGATGGATCCATCTGGGACTGACAATCCCTGTCTGGGGTGGTAGCGCCACCACGTACTGATTTACACGTAGAAACAGACATATTAGTATTTGTTACATATGAGTGTGCGGATAGCACTCACGGGGGTACGTGATTTATTTCACACTACACGGTTAAGCTTCAACTTATGAGCTCATGGCACTGTACTGATATACTGATTAACTTACTTTGCTGGATAGCAATACGGGTACATACTTGTGGTTCATAACATATATTTATTACTAAACCTGTGAGATTCACCAACCTTTTTGGTTGACACTTTCTAGCTTTGTATCTCAGGTACACTTACGGAGTAGGTTCACTCTAGGATTGCTAGCTAGAGTCGCATGATTTACAAATTGCATTTAACGAAGATTCTTTGGCATTATCTTTTGTAACTATGATTATGTAATAGAATCTTCCGCTATACGCGCGGACTCTAGGAAACTACATTTATGTGTACGAAAACCTACGGTTTTCAGACGATTCAAATTATGAAATGTAACTATTTTACAAACGTCTCATTTAAAGGTCGTTTGCTATATATCTTGTGCTTTGTATATTGATTAGTAACACCCAAAGTATGCTTCCGCAAACCGTTAAATTTGGGGGTGTTACATTTTGGCTCTAGAAGATTTAGCTGTTTTGGTCCCTTGTTTTCTTTTAATACCCCAGCTACTCTGGGTTGAGAAGTGGTGGGTGGAACCATTCTCTCAACAGCTGGTTCAGCTTCAGTTGGTTGTACTGATACTGTGGTGGAAGGTGCAGGAAGCATAATAGAAAATAATGCTGTAACCTTCCCAGAAAATTTAGTATCTCTCTTCATATTTACAAAAACTTTTGGTTTAAAAGAGACAATACCAATAACTTTATCAAGTGCAGTTAAATTAGGAATTTGTTCATTTAAGAACAACTGCACAAATCGGGGATACATCAAAAATTTAATCTTTGGTTGCTCAATGTTCCTAAGCATACCAGAAAATATCAGATTTGAAAAATTGAATCTCTGACCAGTTGCAAGACAAGCAATTGCATAAGCAATGTTGCTTCCAAACTGTTCAAAAGATGATCTTTTAGATGATAAACAGTGCAAAATTGTATAAATCAAAAATCTCCACTGATGAGAAAATAAGGTTTTCTGAAAAGTAAAAACCTCAAAGGAACCCTCATAACCCATCAATCGTAGAGTATCATACATAACAGTATCATCCATAGATGTTATACTTGTCTCATCAGCAAGCTGCAATGAAGCTCTAACAGTAGCTTCAGTGACTACAACTCGTGTATTCATGACTTTTGAAACTATCTTCTTAATCCCCTGTTCCTCTTCTATCGTCGCATTCACCCAGAAATTGTTGATGTGATCATGAGAAATTCTGGGTGCCACTGTAAGAGCATGACGAATATGTGAAGCACGAAGAAAATCAATGATTTCCACATACTCATTTGCCTCAGCAGGTTTCATCAAGAACGCGATCATATTGTGAGCTTTTCCAATCGGTAGCTGAATAGTAGACGAAGTAGATGCCATGATAATAAATCACGAAATCGAAGAGAAACGAAGATGATTTACAGAATTGAGAATCTATGAGACTCAGCGCAGTGGTTTGTATGTGTAATTTTGAAAGCGTAATGAAAAACCGTAAGTGTTGAGAGTTAAGTACTGAAATTAAATCAGTTGTAAACCCTAATTTGACCAGATCCCCAATTATAACTAAAACAGTATTAATTAAGAAAAATAACACGTTCAGTGATAATTGTGAGAATTAACCATCAGTGGTAATCAACACTTGGTTTTTCAAATGCATCACTTACATAATAAAGTTAGCAGTGCTCACTTGTACAATCAGTACCAACCGACCAAGGCAGTGCTAACTTAATACAAGTAGTACTTAATATCTAGCAATATCATATAAACAAAGCAGTGATTTTTTTATTTTTTTTACCGAAAGCTATAAAGTCCAAACAAACAGTAAAACATAGCAAAATAACCTGCAGTGTTAACACAAACAAAAATACAAGTATGTGTTAACCATACAAAAACAGTGGTAAAGTGATTATTACCACTGTTTATACTTAAAGTAATAAACAGTGACAACTATACACAATACACACTATCAGTGTTTAATTAACAAATCAGTATTAACCCAAATTGAAGCACAATAAATATTATTCACAGAAATCAGTGATAAGAAAAATACTTAAGACAAATTGATCATTCCAATACTAGTAACCAAGAATGTGAATCTGCCTACATCAAATGCTTTAGTAAACAGATCAGCAAACTGATTATCAGTATGAACTTTCAAAATTTGAATAAGTCTTTTCTCATTACAGTCTCTAATGAAATGATATCTAATTTCAATGTGCTTGGTTTTAGAATGTTTAACTGAGATATTGATAATACTGATTGCAGAACTGTTATCAATAAAAATAGGAGTATTAAGAAAGGTAAAACCGTAATCTAACATCTGATTCTGAATCCATAGCACTTGTGCACAGCAACTTGCAGCTGCTACATATTCTGCCTCTGCTGTAGATGTAGATACAGTGGTTTGTTTCTTGCATTGCCATGAAACCAATCTATCTCCCAAAAATTGACAACCTCCTGATGTAGATTTCCTCTCCAGATTAGCTCCTCCATAATCACTATCTGTATAAGCTATCAGATCAAAAGAAGTGTACTTTGGATACCAAAGGCCCAATTTAGGTTGACCCTTTAAATATCTAAAGATTCTTTTGACTGCATAAAGATGTGACAATTTTGGATTAGCTTGAAATCTTGCACATAAGCACACTGCAAACATGATGTCAGGTCTTGATGAAGTTAAATACATAAGAGACCCGATCATTGATCTGTAAAGATGTTCATCCACACTCTCCCCCTCAAGATCTGCATGTAGTTTCTTGTTTGTTTCCACTGGTGTGCTTGCAATCTTTGCATCTTTGTACCCAAACCGATCCAGTATATCATTAACATACTTACTCTGATGAATAAAGATTCCATCCTTCTGCTGCTTTACTAGCAACCCCAAGAAAAATGTTAATTCCCCCATGGAGCTCATCTTGAACTTCTCATGCATCAGTGATTCAAACTCCATGCAAAGACTATCCCTTGTTGAACCATAAATGATATCATCTACATAGACTTGAACTAGTAGAATATCATCTTTAATCCTTTTAGTGAACAAAGTTTTATCTATTGCACCTCTTTTGAATCCATTCTGCAATAGATAATCTGAAAAAGTATCATACCAGGCTCTAGGTGCTTGATGTAAGCCATAAAGAGCTTTTTCAAGTTTGAAAACTTTATCAGGAAACTTGGAATCTTCAAACCCTGGTGGTTGGCATACATAAACCTCTTCTTGTATAGTGTCATACAGAAAAGCACTCTTAACATCCATCTGATACACAACGAATCCCTTGAATGAAGCATAAGCCAAAAACACTTTGATTGCCTCAATTCTTGCCACTGGTGCAAAAACTTCATCATAATCAATTCCCTCTTGTGAATATCCCTGTGCAACCAATCTAGCCTTGTTTTTTATCACTATACCTCTTTCATCTTTCTTGTTTTTGAAAATCCATTTAGTACCAATTGCCCTCTTCCCTTTGGGCAAATCAACCAATGTCCAGACTTCTTGAATCTTAAACTGAAGTAACTCCTCTTGCATAGCTTCAATCCAACTAGAATCTCTCAAAGCTTCAGTAACCTTCTTTGGTTCTGTTTGAGACAGAAAACAAGCAAACAAAGAAGTATTAACTGATATGTATCAAGATTTACCTCATCCTCATTTGCTGAAGCTTCAAACACCTGACTTTGATTTCTTGTTTTAACAGCGGATTCAATATCACCTATTACATTTTCAAGAGGATGATCTTTATGAGTAATGTATTTAGATGCTGCCGTATCTTGTAACTCCACATCCAAGTTGGTATAATTTCCTTCTTGTCCAGACTCACTACTTGACACTTCTCTTGAAATTCTCTTTGACAAAGGAGTAGAGCTCATCAAATGTAAATAATTCAATTGTTCCTGCTCCTTGTCAAATTGCTTTGTTGGTGTCTGATCAACATTCACATCTACCTTTGAATACTTCTGTGCTGGACTCATATCACTGTCTTCTGCACTGTCTTCCATAACTGGTCTATCAGAATCATCAACATGAGTAAATGATGTTTCATCTGATTTTTCTGATTCTAAGCTCCGTGATGTCTTTGATTGATCAGATTCAAACACTTCTGGGGATCAGGTGACCAAATTGGAAACAAAATGTATTCCAATGAATCATTCTTCTTTCCAGCTGGCATTCATGAGTCTGATCTACCTTCTCCAGCACCTGTTCCTATATTTGTACCTGCAATTGTACCTGCACTAGAATTCAAATTTGTATATCTAAAAGCAGTATTAAGTGCATCAATATCAAACAGTGATTCAGGACCTTTTTCCATCAGGATTAACATTGTTTTCATTAAAAGTGATGTTCATTGATTCTTCTATGATCCTGGTCCTTTGATTGAATACCTTATATGCTTTACTTTGAATAGAGTAACCAACAAATATCCCTTCATCTGCCTTGCTCTCAAACTTTCCTAAGTGATCTTTGGTATTTAAGATAGTACAAGGACACCCAAAAGATTTTAAGAAACTAACCAATGGCTTTTTCTTAAATAACAGTTCATATGGTGTCTTGTTTTGAGGTTTAACAACTAATACCCTATTCTGAACATAGCAAGCTGTGCTAACTGCCTCTGCCCAGAAAGACATAGGTAGTTTTGCATCAGATAGCATGGTTCTAGCAGCCTCAATCAGTGTCCTATTCCTCCTTTCAGCTACTCCATTTTAATGAGGAGTTCTAGGTGCACTAAATTCTCTCTTAATACTTTTAACTTCACAGAATTTATCCATCTCATGATTTTTAAATTATGTTCCATTATCACTCCTGATGATCTTAACCCTTGTATCCAATTGATTTTCCATCTTAGTTATAAATGATCTAAGTATTTCACCTGTCTCATCCTTTGTCCTAAGAAAGAAAACCCATGTAAATCTAGTGTAATCATCAATAATAACAAGGCAGTAAGATCTTTTCCCCATACTACTTATACTGGTTGGTCCAAATAAGTCCATATGCAATAAGTGTAAGGGTGTGCAGTTTGTATTCACAGTTTTGGACTTAAAAGAGGATTTGTGTTGCTTTCCCTTTTGACAAGAAACACAATGATCATCACATGAATAGACCTTTTCAGGCAAACCTCTAACAAGCTTGTTTTTGACAAGTTTATTAATGGTTTTGAAATTCATGTGACACATCCTCCTATGCCACAGTTCAGATTCATTTACACTTGCTTTAGAAATAAGACAGTTTAAATCGGGTTGAGGTGTCATATTTGCTAAGTCACACTTACATACATTATCTTGCCTTGGAATTCTCATTAAAATCATATTTTCAGGTATTTTGAATTCCTTGGACAAGATAAGGCATTCAGTGTCAGTAAAATGAACTGGGTTCTTTTTATCTGTGATTTGACTCACACTTAGAAAGTTATACCTCAGTTGTTCCACAAAATAAACATGATCAAAACTTAGCTTTTCACTCTGAACTGTCCCTTTGCCTGTGATCTTTCCTCCTTTTGGATTGCTTCCAAAAGCTACATATCCACCATCAAAAGATTTGAAATCCTGTAGCTTTTCTTTGTCTCCAGTCATGTGCCTTGAGCATCCACTATCAGTATGCCATAAGCTCTTTGGCTTGCCCTGCACAAACAGTCAAAAAGAGAATTAATTTCTCTTAGGAACCCAAACCAATTTGGCTTTGGGTTTCCCATGTGCATTCACATACTCAACTTTCTTGAAGATTATTGATTATGATGCACTGTTGGTATTTGGACCTATTAATTTATCAGACTTAATAGGTGTCCAAATCCAACTTATTTTAGACTTAACAATGGTTTTTGGCTTAACAGTTTTAACTGTTTTACCAAATGAAGAGTCAATGTTAATTTTGTTAAAACTGTTTTTGTATTTTGTTACCACTGTTTTAGTCTTTTTACTTTTGGCTAATTTTGTTATTACTGCTGCAGTAGATTTATCTTTAACAGTGCTTAACATGTTAGCCTTTGAGTTTATCTTCTGAACTCTGGCAGTATGATTAACTTTTGATTGAAAAGTTTGTTTGTTAATCATATTTGCTTTTGTCCATGATTGTTTTCTAATCCTTTGAACATTCTCAGAATTATGATAACAATCATATTGAAGATGACCCATTTTTCCACATATAAAGCAAGTCTTTTCTTTTATTACAGTAACATTATTACCCAGTCTCTGTGAAATCATTTGATTCTAGTTTCTTTGATTACCTCTGGGTATTTGATTTTGAAAATTCTGTGAAAAGGAGGTACTTGCTTTACATTTACAATTAACACAGTTATTCACATCAGATTTAACAACAGGTTTAGTAACTGAATTAACTGTATTACTAACATATCCTAACCCATGTTTAGATTTGTTAGTGTTCAAACTCACATTCTCTAAGGCCAGTTTAGCCTTTTCCTTAAACATTTTCTTACCCTCTTCTAGTTTATCAGACTTAAACTCAGAAACTAGACCAGTAATTACTCTCTTCACATTCTCACATGTTGACTCAGACTTAGATGATTCAGATTTTACACACTTCTCACTAACAGATGTCCTATCACTCTGATCATCTTCTTCAGTCCAATCACTGACTTCACCTTCAACAAACAGCTCATCATCAGATAAACTTTTAATTGGATCAGCCTTTTTAACCTCATCTGTCATTCCTCTTTTAAGTGAATTGATATCTATTTCACTTTTAGGAGGAAAGTAGGTGTGATTATAAGGTGGAGGTACATTATTGTACCCTAATCCAGTCTTAATTTTATCATGAATCTGTGAATCAATAAGTTTATTGACACTCTTAGAAGCATGTTTTAATTTATTTACATCAAGTCTTATGCTATCTCTTTCACATGTGACCTCAGTAAGTTTCTTAGACAACAACTCTACTTTATCTTTAAAAGTGTCTCTTTCACACCTAGCATATTCAATGTCATATTTAAACTGTGTTGCATTGACTTCATATGCCTTTATTTGATTTTCCAGATTTTCAATGACTGCTATGGTGTGTTTACTTTTGATTTCCCATTGTTTTAGTTCCTCATACACTTTTATATTATGATCCCTGTAATGTTTAACAGTTTGTTTACAAACAGCAGTACATAATTTATTTTGTACCTCAGTAGGAACTTCTGACTTTTTGTCAGATTCTGCAATGGCCATGAGACATTGATTCTTCACAACATGTTCTTCTTGATCACTCCAGTCCCATCCACAGCCATCCATAGAAACCAATGCATTTGCTGAAGCACCCTGAATTGGAATGTTTCTAGTTTGAGTTCCATTGCTTCCAGCTCTCTGACCATTACCATTCTGCTCTTGTCTAGGGTTTCTGCATTCTCTTGCAAAGTGTCCCATCTTGTGACAGTTGAAACACTCAATCTTGCTCTTATCAAACCAATTTGCATCATTCCTCTTGTATGCAAAGTTGTTCCTACCAGTCCTCTGCATGAAACTTTTTGCTCTCTGAGTAATTAAAGCAATTTGCCACTTAATGTCCATCTCCTCTAGATCATCACCATCAAATTGTTCCAAATCTTCATTAGTAAGTGAAGAATTCACATTACTTGCAAAGAAAGATTCTAATATCTGATCATTAGAACTGTTAGATGATGATCATGCTCCTCCTGAAACATAAGTAGATCCCTTTTGACTTGACTCTGCTTTTGTTCCAGCCATAGACATAAAAGCAGCATTGTGACTATACCCAGATGCTTGCTTCTTACTTTCCACCTCAGACTCAAAGTTCCTCAGATCATTGTATATATCTTCTAATTCCTTGATCTCAATATCTGAACTCTGCCTCAATCCAACAGTGTAGATTGTCCATTCATCACCTAATGATCTTAAGAACTTTCTGTTAAGATCTTCTTTGTCAATCTTAACCTTGTGATTTTCCAATTCTCCAACTAATTTAGTAAACCTATCAAAGGTTTAAGTTAGAGTTTCAGTTTTCACATGGCTAAAATTCTCAAATTGTTGCTTTAACAGAGATCTTTTATTCTTTTTGGTGTTATCATTACCACCAAACCTCTTCTCAATTGCCTCCATTAATACCTTGGGATCCTCACAAGAATCAAATCTACTCTGATGCTCATTAGGAATGGATAGCAATAGTGTACTAAGAGTCTTGTACTCTGTAGATCTGATTTTTCTCTCTGCATCAGATGTTGGTGGTGGTCTCGGTTGCTTTACACCATCACCATCAAGCGTTACTGGTATACCATTAACAACAACTTCCCACATCTGATAATCTGTGAGAAGCATGTATTGCCTGATTCTGACCTTCCATAGGTCAAACTCATCAGGTTTGAGCATTGGGATCTTAGTTGCTTGAATTCCTTCATTCCCTTCAGTAGCCATTGAAATCATAACTTAATGTAAAACTAAACCTTAAACAGTAACACGTATAATCCCAGATCTTCCTATCTTCAACGCTTCACAAGCTCTGATACCACTTTGTTAGTCCCTGTTTAACTTAATAAACAATCGTATATAATAAGCCTTGAATGTATTATTGAGAAGTTGCGGAATCACACTCAATAATATTAAGAAGATCAACTAATATAAATTAATATGATGAACACAATAATATACCGAAACTTCAATCTTATTAATGATATAAGACGAATACACTTAATGTATTAGGGTTACATAAAACCTTGAAGCTGTGCAAAAAATCTTAACCTATCTAGGTCTAAAGGATCTCTATTTATAACACATAGAATCCTATACAATCTCCTACTAATATGGAATAATATAACTTCCATAACCGACTCATACTTATCACAAAATCATAAACAGTTGTAACTACCATTCTGAAGTAAACAGTTGTGACTATTATACATTCAGTGGTAACTGCTTCAATTGTAATATAAGACCAAGTACAATACAAAATCAGTGTTAATTGCTACATATATAACTAACAGTTACAAATACATAAGAAGTTTTAACTACTTACAAACACATAACTATCAGTTGAAATCTATCTTCAATCAGTTGTAACACTTGTCTTCTCTTCAGATTTCTTCTATCAGTTGTAGCTTTATGAAAACAGTTTTATCCTTCAACACAAACAGTTTTAAACACTTGTACTCTTTGTCTTCTCATTAACAACTTCTTCAATCCAGAAACAGTTTTGACCCAACACAGTCGTTGTTGATTTCTTGGTTGGTATTGCAACCACACTGGTCACTAGGGGTGAGGTTAGTGACGTGGTCGATGAAGGGGCAAGAGCAGACGGTTGTACAACAGTGAGTGGCTGGGGAGCAAGTACCCCTTGTTTGGGTTTCATAAAATCAGGTTGATGCACAGTCACTGGTTTTGAGAAAATTTGACTACCAACCAGGGTAGGTTCGAATCCTTGGAATGGGATTCAATCATACTCAGGGAACTGATCTTTAAAGGTCAGTGAGAGGAACCTATAGTATGGAACATACTTGGCCCTGGTTGGTTCTGCGACCTTGTTAACTAACTCATCGAAGATCACTCTTGCATAATCAACTCTAAGAGAGTTGATTAGTGACCAGCTAATTTGTGTCTCTAGGGTGCTGAATTGATCATAGCTACCCGTTTTATATCCAAGACATTGGATAAAGTTTGAAAAAAAAGCATTCCATACACCATCCATTTTGGTTTTGTGGACAGTGACGTATTTACGATTGCCGTTAGCATCGACAGAGTATTTACAGTCAATCCTAGGTGCCATTTGGTTGGGGGATTTGAAATCCCAGGATTTCAAATTCAATAGGATTGGAAATCCCAAGGTATTTAAAATCCTAGAAATTGAAATCCTACCATATGTTTGGTTGACAGTTTTGTTTTGAAGGATTTCAAAAGCTACGATTAAAATATGAAAAATATATAATAACATAGTTATACATTAAACATTCAATCGGCAACATCAAACCTCAATTACGCGGAACCGATTTGCAGAACTCCGGCGAAACCTCCAATTGATCTCCACTATCATCATTAACCCTCACAACCGGTATTAAATCATCCTCAACAGAAGTACTCTGAGATCTATTTTTACATCACTACTATTAGTAACAGTACGAGTACAAGCAACCGGGTCGAGTGTTATTCCATGATCCGACCCGACACTAGTCGAACGTGTTTTTGCAATTGATGATTGTTTTTGTGAGTTTTGCGTGTGGCATTCGAAGAAGTGTTGGATACCGAATTTGGAGGGTTTTGGAAATGATTGTTGTTGGATTTGATTTTGTTTCTTTGATCCGCTGCCGCCGACGGAAGCGACGGTGGGTTTCTTTCTTGGCGCCATTGTTTTGGTGAAGAGATGTGTATGTGTTTTCAGTGAATTTGAGTGGAGAAAACTCGTATGTTGTTGAAGTATTAAGAATCTGTGTGAAGAGAATTGAAGGTTGAGGGCTATGTGTAGATGGAGAGAAGCTAGGGAAATAACAATTGTAAATTTGGGGAAGATGGGTAAGGTTTTGTTTTTAGTGCTTGGAGGGTATTTTTGTCCTCTTTCACCCTTCAAACTTTCATGTTTTTGTGGGATTTCAAAATCCTTCAGTTCCATGAAGAATTTCAAAATGCCTTGTTTAAAGCATTTCAAATATCTTTGGCAATTAAAATACTTCAACCAAACATGGGATTTCATGGATTTTAAAATGCAAATCCCACCAAATCCTTCCAAATCCCACCAACCAAACGCCCCCTAGTGAGATTGACTATACCTCCTTTGGCCACATCTCCGTCGGGCAAAGGCTCGTAAATAGCATGCACTGTCAACTGTAAAATGGTACGAATGATGTTGGCAGTGACTATTATCTTTTTGGATCCATTGTCTATAAAACCCTGGATCTGCGATGTACCGTCAATGACAGAGTGAGAACAGGTAAACCATAACTTACTGAGCCATTCAGGGTTCATCACACCAGGAGACAATGTCAGAGTAGGGAAAATGAAATGATTTTTCAAAAAATGTATAATTTTTGTATACTCTATATTTGGCGATGAAAGATTCACCAAATAATTGTTCTTTGGGACGGTAATAGCTAAATTTTCACTCACAGAAGAGGCTCGAAGAGCTTTAATCTCTTATGTGGGTGTATAAATGTTTGCGAAAATTTTTGTTTTAGCCATACTGTGCCCTAAAAATGGATTTGGAAGATGAGTGTATTTGAGGGTTGTGAAAATGATAGATATTATTTGCAGAAAAATCAAGTAGCATAAACGGTAAAATTGGTAAAGTCCCTGATTTATAGGGTGTTACCACTTGATTTTTCTTATGGTTAAAAATGAGTCATCGTGGGATGTGGTGGTGGTTGTGGTGGTGGTATAGGGGTGATGATGGTAGAACATGGTGGCATTAATGGTGATGGGAGTGGTGCGCCGGAAAAGTGCAATGACATAAGAGAGAGAATGTTAGAAAAAGAGCAACTTTTCGACGTACCATAAAACATTTAATAAAATTCGTTATATTAAATACGAAATGTATTAAATGAAACGAATGTTTGTCAATTAAAATTTCCCATTGATGATATCTCAGGGAGTACCTGAAGATATATAATCTACAAACATTGATTATTCACCAAGTATTTTTGATGTTTTGAAGTATTTGAATGTTTTTGGGTAATCTTACTGATGTATTAGTAATAAATTAACATCTCACTGGAGGTTAAACTCGCTGATAAATCAGTTGGAGGTAACATTCCAGTTGAGATATGAGTCTATAAACTATACATTAGAAAGATTTTATTTTTGAAGAAAGAGTCACTGATATATCATTATGATAGACACATGTTTCTCTTAGTATTAAACTCGCTGATAAATCAGTTAGAGGTAATATCCAGGCAGGGACATATGTCTAAAATGACATACAAGTAAGTTTTTATTTGAAAAGAATTCCAAGTTATGATTAAGATTGAATTTATAACCTATCAGTAATTAAACTCGCAGATTAAATCAGTTGGAGGTAATTTATAGACCAGCTAGTAATTCAATCATTATAATAACTTAGATTTCATGTTGATAGATGATTTTATGATTTATTAGGATAGTTTATCATACCTTACTGACCACTCAATTCGCTGATTAGATCAGTTGGAAGTAGTAGGTCAGTGACTATGATGAGCTATAGAAATGAATCACAAAGTCAATTTAATAAAAGAGATACAAAACAAAAATAAATAAATAAATTTGTTCAATTTATTTATTCATTTAGGTTTAGCATACCTAACTCGCTGATAAGAAAATTAAATCTTTTCTCATCTAAAGGTTTTGTGAATAAATCAGCGAGTTGGTAATCAGTTGGAATAAAGTGTAGTTCAATATCCCATTTCATCACATGGTCCTTGATGAAATGATATCTGACATCAATATGTTTTGTCCTTGAGTGCATCACTGGATTATTAGCGATGGCTATGGCACTTTGACTATCACAGTAGATATTTCAGTGAAGTCAAATCCATAGTCAGCTAGTTGATTTCTCATCCAGAGAATTTGAGCAGTGCATCTACTAGCAGCGACATATTCAGCTTCAGCGGTTGAAGTTGAAACTGAATTTTGTTCCTTGCTAGACCAGCTTACTAGCTTCTCTCCAAGAAATTGACAGCTACCAGATGTACTCTTTCTATCCAGTTTGCATCCAGCATGATCGGAATCAGAATATCCTTTCATTGAGAAATCTGAACCAGATGGGTACCAGAGACCAAGATTTGGTGTACCCTTCAGATTTCTGAATATTCTTTTTGCAACGAGTAAATGTGATTCCTTTTGATCAACTTGATACCTAGCACATAGACATGTACCAAACATAATGTCTGATCTACTTGCAGTGAGATACAATAATGATCCGATCATTCCTCTGTAAGCAGTGATGTTTACAGATTTACCATTTGAATCAGCATGTAGCTTCATTGCAGGTGACATTGGTGTAGCAAGGGATGAGCAATTTGTAAATTCAAATTCCTTTAATAAATCTTTAACATATTATCCCAGGTTTATGAAAATCCCAGTTTTGGTTTGTTTAATTTGCAACCCAAGGAAAAATGTTAATTCACCCATCATACTCATTTCATAACTTTTGGTCATGAGATCAGAGAATTCCTTGCACATGTCACTGTTAGTAGACCAAAAGATGATATCATCAACATAAATTTGAACCAGTATAACATCTCTCTTATTTCTCTTAATAAATAGTGTGCTATCAATCTTACATCTGACATAGCCACATTTTATTAGATAAATGAAAATAGTATCATACCAAGCTCTAGGAGCTTGTTTTAGTCCATATAGGGCTTTATCAAGTTTATAAACGTAACCATGATGTTTTGGATCAGTGAATCCAGGTGGCTATCTAACATACAATTCTTCCTGCAGCTTGCCATTGAGAAAGGCACTCTTTACATCCATCTGATATACTTTGAATTTCTTGTGAGCTACATAGGCAAGAAATAGCCTAATAGCTTCAAGCCTAGCCACTGGGGCAAAGGTTTCATCATAGTCAATGCCTTCTTGTTGACAATAACCTTGTGCAACCAGTCTAGCTTTGTTCCTTAGAGCCCTCCCAACGGTATGAGTTGGTTGGCGTCGATTCGATGTGACGAAAGTGATGCCGTTGGCACAGCCTCGTCACTTTTGTCCGTCGGTTTTCTTCGTCGTTTATCCGACGAGGCGTCGGTTTGTGGCGTGTGCAGGGATGTTTTAGTTAACGAAGTTTTCTGCTAAAAAAATGACGTATTCTATATATTTTAAATGGATAATCAAAGTCTCAATAGAAAAAATGAAAAGTTTCCTTGTGTTTTTAATGGTGGAATTGACTTGAAGGTACCAATTGTTTGGGGCTAAATTTAATAGTTAGGATACAGGATCTTGAAGTCTCTAGTTAATATTGAAAATTATATCTTGGATCATGCATATGTTCAAGATAAAGCTAAGACTAAGGATCCTGAGATTCTATGTTTATATGTTATAGGTTATTAAGGTCTTGGATATATCTAGGATCCTTCTTGGATCAAGGATCCCGGTTATGGATGAGTATTTAGGATCCTGAGTACTATAGAAATCTCAGATATACCAGGATCTCACATATTTTTAGGATCTCAGATGGTCAGGATCCCGAATATGTTAAGTATCTCGGGATCAGATGTTACTAATATTTATTTGTCAGTTTATGTTCAGGATCTTGGATATTCAGGATCCCGGGTGATCAGGATCCTGGATATATTCAGTATCCCAGGATCATGTATTACTACCTTGTTGTTTTCTTTCCTTTTGACCAGGTCATATGCGGTTTGAGGGATGGATAACCACCTCCGAAATGCTTGGAAGGAGACTATTTCAAGGATAATTCAGCATGTGTTCCACATTTGGTCAATATGAACGTTGTAGAAGCTCAAGATATCTCGGAGAGGATCCCAAATATCTCGGGAGGATCCCTGATTTTTTGGAAAGTTAGTAATATTGTATTTACTATAAATTGGAGGCATATGATCGATAGGAGACACTTAGCTCTGCACAACCACGACTCATAACACTTCACACTCTCATTAAACACGATCAAACACACCTGCACTTAATCTTTTTCATCCGGTTCATCACAAAAACACTTTAGATCGATCATTTGTGCTCTTTCTTTGTAATTATCCTGCTTTTATTTAATAAAATCAACAAAGGCAAGGATCGATTGATCCTTCCCGAGGTTTTATGCCGGCGATAAACCTTGATCAAGGGCTTTCCTCGTACATCCTTGTGTCGATCGCATTTATTTTGTATTTTCATTGTTTAATTTGCATTCCATTGATCTTTTGATCATATATTCTGCATTATCCTAATTTTATCTTACATTTATCATAAAGATACGTATTTATCTTGTTTCTAATCATCTTTTTATCGCAATAATTGCAATATTATTCTGTTTCATGCATTTTTATTGATTGCGATCATATATTTATTGCATAACTTGCATTATCCTGAAAATACTTTACATTTTACTTAAACTTTTGGAATAATCTTATTTACAAACACTTGTTTTCACCGTTAATCACATTTTTAACAAGGATCCACGAATCCAAGGATTCAAGGCATAATTTTCATTCAAAGTTTTCATTTACTCATATAGATAATCGTGTAAAAGCGTAATTATCTTGAAAGTAATTTATAGCACCCAACCTCACTTTTCTAAGTTTGATCACTTAATTGCTTAGTGTAATTTTTGACCAAAACAGTTTGGCGCCCACCGTGGGGCAAGTGGCGCTTTTCATAATCAAATTCTTGGTAAAATCCTTGTTAAATCACTTTTTTCAAAGGTTTTTGTCAAAAATGTCGACACAAGGACAACCTATACCTTCTATTGTGCCATTATCGACATCTGTGATGACTAATCTACCTCATGCTTCCCCTCCTTCATCATCGCAACGGGGACCAGAGAATATCTATAGGAGGACGGCTTCCACAGGATCTACCTTCTCAGGATCCGAGATCACAGATCAGGATCCCGTTATTATTCCTAACAGGAATATTGTGGCTTTGTTTTCACAGGTGAAAGAGCAATTAGGACGTGTGGGATAGAATAACGAGGCCCTGAAGAAGGATCTTGAAAGCTTGAGCGGAAGAATCAACACTCCCCCTAATCAGGATACTACTCCTTTTCGGAGCAGGATCCTGGATTTCAACACTCCAGCATTTGCAAGTATTGGAGCAGATTGCATTGCCATGCAAGGAACTACTGGGATCTTGACATCTCGGGATCCTGAGCAGACTCCAGGATCCTCAATTATGTCGCCTAACAGTGGTAATATATCTTATGGTTGTTCTTTTGGTACTAACAATGTGCAGGATCCTAGAGTAAGCCCTATAATAAAAAGGGAGTTGCAGAAACTAAAGGACATGATATCAAGTGTTCCTGGTGTTGTTCAACCTATTCCTGAAGTCGCTCCATCAGCCCACAGGATCTCAAGATTTGCACCACCTATTTGTGATGCTGAGATCCCAAAAAGATTAAAGACTCCTAGCATGAAGTTGTATGATGGAACGACGGATCCTGAGGATCACATCGCCCAGTATAGGGAAAGGATGGAGATTATTCCGATTCCTACTGATCTCAGAGAAGCGTGCTTGTGCAAAGGCTTTGGATCAACTCTGACAGGATCCGCATTAAAATGGCTGTTAAACGTTCCTCCCTATTCTATTACTTCGTTTGCTCATATGGTTAATTTATTTAATAATCAACTTTCTTGTAGTAGAATATTTGAAAAATTAACCACTGACTTATATAGAATTGTTCAAAGGGATAATGAGTCTCGTCGAGATTTTGTAGGAAGATTTGGAAGAGAATCTTTGGATATACCTAACCTAGATATGGCTACTACAGCACAGGCCTTTAAGATGGGGATCAATAGGGACTCTCCATTTTATGAGGATCTTGTGATGAACCCTTGCAGAAACCTTGATGAAGTCAAGAATAGAGCTCTGAGGTTCATAAGGCTAGAAGAGGACGCTTTGATCCAGAAAAGGGTGGAAATTTTATCAACATATGATAGGCCCAACAGGAAATCAGAATCAACCTCATACAGATCTAATAGGAACAAGCCTTATGTCAGAAATGAGGACCGTCGGATCATTGCAATGGGAGAGGATGACGAAGAATTTCCTAAGCTAACTGATTATTGTTTTTCTGTTGACACTACAGGTATCTTGTGTGCTATGCAGGGTCTTGGAGATAAGGCGAGATGGCCAAAAAGAAATCATAAAGCCGTAGCTTGGAAGGATAAGACTCAGTGGTGCGCATATCATAAGGATTTCAGTCACGTAACTGAGGATTGCATACCCCTCAGAAAGGAAATCAGCTATCTGCTCAGCAAGGGATACTTGAAGGAGCTACTTGGAAGAAAGAAGGATCATGGCCGGGATCATGACAAGGCTCGGGATCCCAAAGCTCAGGATAATCATAGGATCCCACACAGAGCAAGATCACCACCATCGGACGCCAAGGATCTTGATAAATGGTGGAAGCTCGATTAATATCATCCGCTTGGAGACTTTGAAGAGAATGGGCATACCAGAATCTGAGATCATCTCCAAGTCCACTGTGTTGGTAGGATTCAGTGGTGAAGCAAAGAATACAATCGGCGAGATCAAATTGCCGATTTACATCGAAGGGGAAGCGAAGGATTTCTACACAACATCAATGGAATCTACTACCAAGCCTCCATCGGCATAGGAATCAATGGAAAAAGGCATGGGATATCTTGGCTACAATCAAATAAGGTATCAAAGAAGTGCGACTCCATTCTGAGGATCCTAAGGTGGAAAAGGATAGGACGAATGTTATTGTGTGCTGATATGTTCAAGGAAGCAAGATTCCTGATCTTGGCAAACGTGGTGATGGAATACAAATCTTATTGGTAAATCATTATTCGTAAACGTGGTGGTATCCTGAAATATGAACGATGCTGCATAAGTTAAAGATCCTGAAAGGTCAGCAACTTCTTATCTATTACTTAAGTAAAAGTCTACTAGATGTTGATACCAGGTACTCTTATCTTAAAAAAAATAATAATAATAAAATAAAATAAAATAAAATAAAAAAAATTATGTTTGCATTAGTTATCTTGAAATACATTCTATGCATGATAAGATTACTCAATTATTAAATATAAAAACCAGGAACATCACTTTGAATAACTAAATGATCTCGGAAATTAGATGTTTATAATCCGATAATGAGATTGTAGAAATATGATAAAACTTTATGTTTTGAGTAAACTTTACTGACTATCTTTAAAATAAAATATGGATACAATATGCTTAGTTAAGTTAATACATGGTATTAAAATCACCTTAAAGGTATGACATGCAACAGGATATTGATTGTAAATTTTAAAGTACCAATAATGAAATAGATTACGAAACATCAACTGAAGGTTTACAATTAACTAAGGATAAAATATATAGATGTATTTTAGTTACTAATCATCATTGCAAATATGCCCTAGGGATAGTTAGACTAGTTTTATATTTGGATATGTTTTAAGATTCTGCAGGAAACTTCGGGATCTTCAACTGATGCTATGTTGGTGATCTTGAGTTTGAGGATAATTGGACACATCAGGTTCTGGGGGCAAGTCAGGATCATAGATGTAGTCGATCATTAAATTTTTTGCTGAAGGATCATTATTGTTGCGGTATTTTGAGGATCCTGAAGCATAAGCAAAACTGAAGGATATGCATGGAGGAATCTGCGGAAACTATCCTGGGGGCATACATGGAAACGTTCAGAACCGATGCATCCAATTATCTATCGATGATCAATTTTTGATTGGCATGGATGCTGGAAAACGGGGCCATGTTGATGGAGAACTACTTTCAAAATCCTGAAATGCTATTCACCTAAAACTCTATCATGTGTAAGTTGAATATTTATATTCAACATAAAAAGGTACACCTATTATCCTTAACTTTTTATTAATTTTTATATTCTTTACTATATATGTATGTGTGTATCATAATTATATATTAATATATGAATGAAAATCTTTCATAATTATTATTTTCATTCGAATCTGACACTGACTTAAGCATCGGATGAGTGTTAGGCAAACTAACACCCACCTTTACCCAAGATCTTGTGTTTGTTGTAGTTCATGCATCTAAGGATCATGGAATGAAGATTAGGGGTTGGCCACCTCTCCTCCGTTAAGAATCCCAGCGATTCTCTAAGGTTTAGAGGTTTGCTGACGCATAAACACCTCTCTAAGAATTTGGGTTTCCACACCCCGCCAGGTGTGCACGATGTTTGATTATAGTGTCATGGTTAGGGAATCGTGGTTGCCTCTGGTGCCCGACAACTTCATTTCTATTAGCCTATAAATCAAACTCTTCCGATTGTCGGCACTGAGTGCACTAGGTGCCGACCTGCCATTTGTGTCGTTTTCACGTCACTCTAAGGTTTGTAATGTTTTCACACTACCTAAGGTATTGGCGTATTCGCGTCACTAAGTACACAAGGCTTGTAATGTTTTTACATTATCTATGACACAAGGTTTGTAATGTTTTCACATTACCAATTGGTTAGGCATATTCATGTCTCAAATGGCTTGGCCCACGAATCAAACGGTTGTAATGTTTTCACATTACCAAATGGTTTGGCATTTACATGCCACGAAAATTGATTTATCAAAAGTTTTCTTAAGATTTGTAATGTTTTACACATTACCAAAATATTTCTATTGGCGTAGGCCGTAAAAGATTCAAATGGTTGTAATATTATCATATTACCAAAATATTTTTCGAATTTAATCCAAAGAACATGATTGTTATAATGTTTTCACATTATTCAAAATTTGTGACATTTTCGAAAATAATTGCAATATTTTTTGCATTAAAAATCTTAACAGCTTTTAAGCCATTCTTAAAGATAAATAAAAATCATAATGTTTTGACATTATGAGAATAACTGGAATGTTTTTATCAAAATCATATAACAATGTTATATATCAGGATCATTGGATTATCCCAAGAGAGATCCTGATATCTTCTTTGAACGTATCAAGATTTGTTTCAGGATCTTGATATACAGGAATCTTGAGCCAAAGATCATAAAAATGATTTTAATGTTTACAGGTTGTTCGAAAGACTTTGACACTATTGTGTCATTATAAAATGTTAGTAATGTTTTCACGTTACTTTGGCAATCTTTGATGTTGTCATATTACAGGATATAATCATCATCGTTGATGGTTTTTAATATGCTTCTCAAGCTGAAGTATGTTTCAGGATCCTGAGATATGGGAATCCTGAGTATGAAGTTATTTCAAGTTTTCTGAGGGAATCTCCTCAGAATCCTTGAGGTATAAGTAAAGTAGGCATGTGATGGGGGAATCCTCCCATTATCTTGAAAGACCTACAGGTATGATCGGAATAAACATATATTGGGGGAATCTCCCCAATATCCTAAAAACAGGTTATCTCTTGTACATCCTGAGGGAATCTCCTTAGGATCCTGGTCATAAGTATAAAACAGATACATGCTGGGGGAATCTCTCCAGTATCTTGAAGTCAGAGGATATATAAATCCTAATTTTATTGGTAGCCTTGGTTTCTTTGGCTTCCTTCCTCTTTGAGTATCTTGAATAACTTTTAAAGATTCCGACATTACTTAGGAAATTTACGATTGAATGTCTGTTCCAGGATCCTAGAATATTGGAATCTTGGGAACAGGATTATTTCAAATATATCTTGAGGGGGGATTCTCAGGGTATGGATGAAATAAACATATATTGGGGTAAACACTCCAGTATCCTTGATATAGAAGATAAATAGAAGATGATAACACACATCAAGTGAGAAGGCAGCCTCCCTGCTCCCTTTCTCTCCATCGCCTTTATCCATGGTGAGTTTTGCTCACTACCATGAGCCTATATTTTCAGAGTGTTCAGCAAGATCAAGAGGAGCCTCCATATGCTCTTTCTCTATATTCATCGACCAAGTTTGAGCCTTGCTCATCACAAAAACCCATCTCCTTAGATGGTATCCATTCGATTCACACCACCCTTAGTGTCGTTCAATACACTCTAACGGGTTATCCACGTAAATTACGGAGTGTAACGAATCGAACCAAGCCAATCCACACTCAGGATTAGCTTATCCTGGATAAAAGTTCCATAAGCGGAAATTGGAAGGCTCAAAAGGACTAAGTGGTCAACATAAACCACTTGAACACCACCATGGCTAATCGTGTTAGGTTGACCTCATTCTAGGCACAGTCCAAGTATGTATAAAATTGACAGGAATGGGGGCATCCCTTCTGGATCCTGGAGATAGTTAATTTGTTAAAGATTCAAGAAGAAATACCATGATCAAGGTCGTGGAAGTCCATGATGCTTTGGATAAACAAAGAAGCTACGCCAAGTCATGAGTACAGTTTGGGAGTAACATAGCTTGGTCACAGATTAAACAAAGGATTCATGTATGTTTATCACTCTTTGAAGTCGTTGTGCTATTTTTCATTGAAACTCGACGGAGAACAGGTAACCGAAGCCATTATGAAGTTTGAAGTCATGCAAATGAGATATGAAAGGGTTTATGTTTATCAAAAATTCAATCAACGGGACATGGTTAATGCACGGTAATATCTTGCCTCATTTATCTAATGTTTATTTTTAGAAGTTGTGTCACCATCAGGGTCCTGAAGATAACACAACTTGGGGGCAATTGTTTGGGGCTAAATTTAATAGTTAGGATACAGGATCTTGAAGTCTCTAGTTAATATTGAAAATTATATCTTGGATCTTGCATATGTTCAAGATAAAGCTAAGACTAAGGATCCTGAGATTCTATGTTTATATGTTACAGGTTATTAAGGTCTTGGATATATCTAGGATCCTTCTTGGATCAAGGATCCCGGTTATGGATGAGTATTTAGGATCCTGAGTACTATAGAAATCTCAGATATACCATGATCTCACATATTTTTAGGATCTCAGATGGTCAGGATCCCGAATATGTTAAGTATCTCGGGATCAGATGTTACTAATATTTATTTGTCAGTTTATGTTCAGGATCTTGGATATTCAGGATCCCGGGTGATCAGGATCCTGGATATATTCAGTATCCCAGGATCATGTATTACTACCTTGTTGTTCTCTTTCCTTTTGACCAGGTCATACGCGGTTTGAGGGATGGATAACCACCTCCGAAATGCTTGGAAGGAGACTATTTCAAGGATAATTCAGCATGTGTTCCACATTTGGTCAATATGAACGTTGTAGAAGCTCAAGATATCTTGGAGAGGATCCCGATTATCTCGGGAGGATCCCTGATTTTTCGGAAAGTTAGTTATATTGTATTTACTATAAATTGGAGGCATATGATCGATAGGAGACACTTAGCTCTGCACAACCACGACTCATAACACTTCACACTCTCATTAAACACGATCAAACACACCTGCACTTAATCTTTTTCATCCGGTTCATCACAAAAACACTTTAGATCGATCATTTGTGCTCTTACTTTGTAATTATCCTGCTTTTATTTAATAAAATCAACAAAGGCAAGGATCGATTGATCCTTCCCGAGGTTTTATGCCGGCGATCAACCTTGATCAAGGGCTTTCCTCGTACATCCTTGTGTCGATCGCATTTATTTTGTATTTTCGTTGTTTAATTTGCATTCCATTGATCTTTTGATCATATATTCTGCATTATCTTGATTTTATCTTACATTTATCATAAAGATACGTATTTATCTTGTTTCTAATCATCTTTTTATCGCAATAATTGCACTGTTATTCTGTTTCATGCATTTTTATTGATTGCGAACATATATTTATTGCATAACTTGCATTATCCTGAAAATACTTTACATTTTACTTAAACTTTTGGAATAATCTTATTTACAAACACTTGTTTTCACCGTTAAACACATTTTTAACAAGGATCCACGAATCCAAGGATTCAAGGCATAATTTTCATTCAAAGTTGTCATTTACTCATATAGATAATCGTGTAAAAGCGTTATTATCTTGAAAGTAATTTATAGCACCCAACCTCACTTTTCTAAGTTTGATCACTTAATTGCTTGGTGTAATTTTTGACCAAAACACCAATGAGGAAGACGAACCGTAGCTCCCATGACTTTTGTACAGTTATGTATATTTTATCATTACAACCCTTATAATTGATTAAAAGTAGATTTTAGACCCTATACAATCTCGATTTTAAGAAAAAGATTTATATCTGAAAGGTTATCTTGATAAATGATAAATGTTACGTTTTTTTTATTATTATAATGTTTTTTATTAATTATTGTAATGTTTTTATTTTAATTAATTGTGTATTATATAATTATTTTATTAGTTGTGGGTCCCTGAAAAAAAGTGACGGACCACTGTTGGCACGGGGCTTTTAGTTTCTGTCAGTTTTGTGAAAAAGCTGACGTTGTGCAGATGTGGCGCGTTAGTTTTTGTCAGTTTCTGTCTGATGTGCTAAATCTAGTTATAAAATTATCGTTGATAAGTAAACCAAAAAGGTACCGAGCTAGACCAAAACACAACCGGGCAGTGGACCCTGTCGAGTAGTAGTATAGTAGTGGTAAGTCTAGGTTCGAACACAGGGAATGTTGTTTTAAGAATTCAATTCAAGTGTAACTAATTTGTACAAATAAAAAGGAAATGTGGGTTTGGTGTGACCGAATTGTCACGATGCTTAAAAACTACTTGTAACTAATCTAATGGCAATTGGGCTTTTAAGAGCCGGATTATAAATGTTGGTTACCAAGGAATTTAAATGATACTTGCTTGGATTATTTCACTAGTAAGCTCGGGGTGTTTGTTAAAACCAGTTCATATGTGAATCTCAACTAAAATAGGCTTAACGTTCATCATCACCATATTCTAATTTAGACTCACTAACCTATGATTTAATCTAGTAATGGTTTACTTTCTTGATCACAATTCTTTGATTGTCCATAATACAATTACCGGTTGTCACTACCAAGTAAAGGCAATGCTAATCCACAAGTTGTCAATTTGTGAGAATAAGCATAATTATATCAAGTACAAATCACTAGTTGTCACTTCTAGTAAATGTTATGCTAAATTCCACACATGTCACTCAATGAAATAAACACAACATTAATTGGAATCAAGTATAAACCAATTTACCATCTTGCACATTTGAGCTCAATAATCCTAACTTGTTCCAAATCTACGTTCGCAATGTTTGTTCAATCATTTATAGACAAATAATTGATAATGAATTACTAAATGGAAAACGTTCGCTATATCCTTTAATATTTCATTAAACAAGTTAAAGATATTTATACTAAGCTCAAATACACAAGGTTCTCAATTAAACATAAATTCATTGATTGCAAGTTTATAACTCATCCAAATGAAAGACATTGGCCATATTCACTACTTACACATTCTAGCTTGTTTGTTTAGTCTTGTACCAAATTAGTGTTCACTATCAATGGCAATTTATACATAGACATATAAATGTAGTAATTCAATCTAACAACAAGTGTTCACTATAGTCATTAGTTCTATTACCAACAAGCTTCAACAATCTAAACTAGAACCTATAAATTCATGGATGAGCATAAACAAGCATATATACAAACTCTAAGGATAACAGCCCTAATCACTAGTTGATTCATCCAAGCAAGTAATTAAAACTAGCCACTAACAATCATACTCAAAACAAACACATATGACTAATGAAATCAATGGAAGAAAATTATATTGAAAAGATGCAAACCAAGTGATTACAATGTTTGGATGATGATTCTTTGTGACCAAATGGAGTAGGATGATTAGAGCTCTTCAAGATGATGAAAATAACCTAAAAACCCTAAAAATCGCCCATGGGGGCTGCCCCAAATCGGGGGTGAAGTGTGTGTTTTTGTGGAACCCTAAAACAGTACATAAATAGACTTCCCCGCACATCATAGCAGATCGGCTAAGGCTTAGCAGATCTGCTAAGGAAAGCAGATCGGCTTAAGGAAAGCAGATCGGCTAAGCTACTTGGAAATGGAAGTGTGTACACAAGGTCGAACTTCTGACTGAATTTTGCACTAAAATAGCCGATCGGCTATCTTTAGCAGATCGGCTATGACCCCTTTTCTTTTCAGCTGACTATCTTCTGGAAAATTGTAGAGCTCTGAGTGAGCTTCGTCTGGACACCTGGATCGTCTCAATCCGAGTTTGTATGAGGGAGATATGGCCAAAACGGTGCAGCATAGCAAAATCAGCAAAATCCTCATCTTTTCATCCATTCTTTCTCAATCTTAACCTAAACACATGAAATCAATTTCCAACTAAATAAGTACCAAAAGTTCATGAAATCGACTAGAAACAAGTACAAAAACAATGATATCGCGAGAGATAAACATGTACAAAACGAGGGATATCACTGTCACTATTGGGAAGGGTCTTACAATCACACCATCAGCATTTTTTTTGTTCCTGAACACCCATCTTGTTCCAATCACTGATTTTCTAGCAGGCTGTGGCACTAACTTCCATACTTTGTTTCTCTCAAACTGGGCAAGCTCTTCTTGCATAGCTGCTATCCAATTATGATCAGCAAGTGCTTCATCCACCTTTTTTGCTTCCATCAATGAGACAAAGCTTACAAACAAACAAAAGTTAGCAGTTGCTGATCTTGTTTTTACTGTAGATTGTGGATTACCAATAATCAATTGATTATCAATATGTCTTGTCCACTTAGTCATTCGCTAAGGTTCAGCAGTGACTGTTCTATCCATGGTTTGTCCTTGTGATGGATCAGCATTGGAACAGTGAGTGTTATTAGCTTGTGTGCTGTTATTTTAATAGTGAGTTGGTGATGGTTGGTTTTGATCAGGCAATGATGATGTATCTGAATTATTCTTAGCTAAAGTAGAGCAAGAATTATTTTCAGACACATAATCATCTCTTTCAGATTCAGATGAGAAATTTTGATATTTCTTATCAGGGATTTTTTCTTTGATTGATGAGTCACTATCCATGTTTTTTCAATTCATTAAAATCAAGGGATTCATAATATTTTGGATCAGTGAGTGAATCATTATAAGATTTATCAAAAGTAACATCCATAGACTCTTCAACGGATTCATTTCTTTTATTATAGACCCTGAAGGCCTTAGAGATCGTTGAGTAGCCTACAAATATATCTTCATCAGCTTTTGGATCAAACTTTCCTAAGTGATCTCTTTTATTTAAGACATAGCAGATACTGCTAAAAACATGGAGAAAACTTATGTCTGGTTTTCTCCCCCTTAACACCTCATATGCTGTCTTATTGTATCTTTTGACACACAAAGACCTGTTCTGAGTGAAGCAAGCAGTGCTCACTGCTTCAGCCCAAAAGTAGGTCTTAAGACCAGCATCAATGAGCATTGACCTGGCAGATTCAACCAAGGTTCTATTTCTCCTTTCAGCAACCCCATTTTGTTGGGGTGTTCTTGGTGCTGTTTGAGAAATACCTTTTGAATCACAAAAACTTTCTAGGTCAACATTTCTAAATTCAGTGCCATTGTCACTTCTGATATGCTTTACCAAACTACCATTTAAATTCTCCATTTTCTTAATAAAGGATATGATCTCAGTGGAAGCTTCATTCTTGGCCTTGAGAAAGAATACCCAAGTGTATCTGGAGTATTCATCCACAATTACCAAACAGTACCTCTTTCCACTAAGACTTGAAGTACTCACTAGACCAAATAGATCCACGTACAATAGATGGAAACATTCACTGATTGATAAAGTTTGTTTACTTTTGAAGGTTGAGCTATGATGCTTTCCTTTCCCACAAGCTGAACAAAGCTTATCTTTATCATAAGGCAAATTTGGTAGTCCAGTGACTAGACCATGCTTGCTTAATTTATTGATTGCTTTTAGATTCATGTGAGAAAGTCGCTTATGCCATAACCATTTTTCTACTGAAACAGTTATGGAATAAAATCATGTCCCTGACTTGGCTGTGTCCATGTTGACAACATATGTATTTCCCTTTCTATTAGCAGCCAAGATAGCACTCCCTTTATTGTTGTAAACAACACCAGCCTCAGGATCAAATTGCACTGTATTCTTAGAGTCACAAAACTGACTGATGCTCAATAAGTTGTGCTTCAGTCCCTCCACATATGCAACCCTTTTGAACATGACATTCACATTGGTAAGAATGCCATAAGCTCTTGTCTTTCCCACGTTGTTATCACCAAGCACTACATCAGGACCTCTTTCATCATGGTAGTCACTGAGCAGGGACTTACATCCTGTCATATGTCTGGAACAACCACTATCCATATACCAGATAGTCTCTCTAAGAATGCCCTGCATCAATCAAACAAGATTATTTCAACTGATGAACCCATCCTGAGATGGGTTTATAGTGGTTGAGCCTTAATTTTGGCTTCAACTGGTTTGCATAAATGGTGTCTGAATGCTCACTGATGATCAGATGTTTTGAGAATGGTGTTGTTGAGCATTCAGAAGATAGATATTGTCTTTCTCCACATTTATAACACTTTTTGTTAGCATAAACGGACTTTTTGGTTTGCTTTGATTTGAGTTGCTGAGCTAACACTTGCTTGCCACTTTTCTTGCTGTTTTTAACCTCTTGCTTCTTTGACTTAAGGTCACTGATAGAATTATCAGTGACTGAAGCAGTGTAACTAAGGTTGCTGATCTCCTTTTGATCATCAGTGACTAATTTAATGCGGTTTGAACTTGCTGATGAAATGTCAGCATTTAAGCTTTTGTAATCATCATCAGTTTTTACTATATTGCAATCAACAGTAATCACACATCTTGTTATAAAATAATTTGGTTTTGGCTCACTGATGACAGATATAGGTTCAAACACAACTTCTGAAAAGATTCCTTCAGAATTAAAGATAGGATCAACTTTGGTTGAATCAGCGAGTGAAGCAGCATGTTCATAATTTCCTCCCAAAATGGCTTTGGCTTGTTTTGGAATTTAATTATTAATACACTGATTTACTCTTGCGGTTGACTTACACCATGACACCATGACCTTTTTAAGTTGTAAAAATTGTGTTTCAAACTTTACCTTTTCTTGAACACACACTTGATTTGCATACATTTGTGCATGAAGATCCAGTTTCAAATTTCTTATTTCTAACACATTTTTATTTTGTTCATGGAGCTTAGATTTTAAGTCACTGATCTCATAACTCTATTTTCTTTGAATGTCATGAGAGTTTGACAAGTCAACTACCAAACACTCAAACACTTTATCCTTTTTAGAAGATGAGTATGACTTAAACAAATGTACCTTGTAGAGAGTTTCAGGGTCCCATCCAGACACTGAACATCTATGAGCGACTTTATTGATGTCTTCTTGAAAAGCAGCATCATCAGCCATCATGCAATAGTCTTTGTCCAGACAAATCATAGCTTCTTCTTCATCAAATGATGAAGATGAATCAGAGTCACTTAATGAACCTTCCTCAGCAACAAACCCTCTACCCTTTTTCTTTCCATTTTTGGACAGCGCTTTGAGCTTATTGTACTTTGCTTTGTATTTGTTGTACTTATCATTTCTGATACTCTGTTTTGGCTCAGGGTTTGAATTTGATGGCTTGACTCTACAATCAGCAGCGAAATGACAAGGTTTACCACAATTATAGCATTCACCTTTTGGTTTAAAATTATCAGAAGTAGGAGCATAAGAGAATTGTTTTGATCTGGTGTTCCTTCTGAAATTTGCAACCATCATGGCCATATCCCTTTCCTTCTTCCTCAACCTTCAGTGACTTTGAACTTGACTTTGAGATCTTTACTTGATGTTTCTGATCAATTTCTTCCAGTTCAGCTACAAGGGAATTCGTAATCTTTTGACTGCCAAGTGTTGCACGAATGTGTTCACTTTGATCAGCTTGCTTTTCATACTGCTCCCAGTTAAGCAAGATACCATAGACTCGAGTAAGATTCAAAGTGGTATAATCATTTCTCTGTCTTGTGCAGGTAGTAATAGTTCCCCAGATTCTTCTTGGTAAAAGTTCTAAAAACTTTTCAACAATATACCTCTACTCTTTACCTATACCAGCCTTTTCCATCTTTTTCATCAGGGATTCATATCTGGTATAAGTAGAGGACAGAGACTCATTTGGCTCCATTGCAAAGAGCTCATACTGTCTTGTGAGGTTAACTTATCTACAGCGAATAATATCAGGGGTACCAATATAAATATTCCTGAGAGTATCCCACATATCCTTAGCAGTCTTACAAAGCCTTACAGATTCAAACACTTCGTCAGGAAGTGCCATGCCAATGTAGATTTTTGCTTGTTTGTCCAGTCGTACTAACCTTCTGTCCTCATCAGACCATTGTGCTTCCAACTTTGGTACAACCAACTCTGGAATTCTAGGAGCAGTTGCAGTGGCTGGAACAGCAGGCACAATAGTGGTCGGAATGTGAGGATCATTGGTTATTACATCACATAAACAATCATCAACTAGATCTAAAAATATCATCATCCGGGACATCCAGGTTTTAATCCTAGAGAGATCAAACGCAGGGGGTTTGGTAGTGGAACCATTTTCCTTTTGATATTCAGAGTCTACAACACTGTACTTTACTGATTCCATTTGCAGATCTGGTTAATTATGTTAAACCAACTCCGCTCTGATAATAATTGAGAGCGCCTGATTCACTATTTGTTAGTGAATTGGAATCACAATATGTAAAGCTTAATTGTAGAAGGGGGGTTGAATATAATTAAAAACTTTTTATGATTTTAACTTAGTTAATTTGACCAAGTTTTAATTGTAATGAAGAATGAATAAAACGGAGTATAGCAATCAATATATAAATAATAAGTAACTGAATTAACAATAGATGAAAGTGAATTTATATTAGATACAAATTACACTGAGTGTTGATTGCGGAATGATTTAGCCAAGGCTAAATCAAATCAAAGACTTAAGCTAAACTATTACAAAATGAGTGAACAGTAGTTGACAAACAACGTACACTATTCAACTCGCTGCTCGCTGTTCGTGCTTAGAAAAACTACTCACTTGTTATACAAATGATTAACACGAAAACAGAATATTTCTAGGTACAGTACCATGCTCTATATATAGCCTAAATGATCTTTAAATGTCTCCTACAAAATAGGATCTTGGAATGACATGTGTCGCTGCTTATTTGGCTCTAAACTCCCTGAATTTTAGCTACCAGACATTCTGTGGGCCCTGATTTTGTAACCGCGAATATCTCCATTCAATTCCATCCAATAGCTTGCTGACATGTCATCTGAAGATATTTGTAGTACGAGGAACACTTGTTGACATATATATGATGAGCGACTTGTACTTGTGCAGAAACTTCATTCGTTATTAAGTCACTGAAGAATCAATAAACCTCCTCACTCACTGCGAGCTAACACGCTCTTGTAGAGTGACTTGATTTGTTCATCTTCAGCAAATTTCTTTTATTGGGGCAGTGACTTTTTCCTTTATTCATATATGGATGTAAAGGTCTCGCTGTCAGGTACTTTAACAGCGACACACATAGTTGAGCTTTAATCCACTTTAGCAGATCATCCATTCAAAGATTTGGATGAGACCAGTGAGCACATACTTCAGCAATAGGAGCTTTGACTTAACCATTTCCAATACTGAGTTCATCATTGAATAGAGTTGGTTAGCGACCAGTGACTCAACACAAGGATAGTAATGAGGCTTGAGAAATCTCATTGTCTATGCCTTGACACCATTGTAATGTTCCTTTGAGTATGAACCAAATTGAGTATAGATTAAGGATCCTTAATTATGTTGTTGATTGATCATTTGAGTATGATCATATTCTTGTTGATGTTGTTGTTGTAACACCCCCAAATTTAATGATTTGCGGAAGCATACTTGGGTGTTACTAATCAATATACAAAGCACAAGATATACAGCAAACGACCTCTAAATGAGACGTTTTGTATAATAATTACATTTCATAATTAAATCGTTTGAAAACATATAGTTTTCTTTACAAAAATATGTAAGCCTAGAGTCCGCGTATGGGGCGGGAGATTCTATTACATAACCATAGTTACAAAAGATAATGCCAAAGAATCTCCGTTAAATGCAGTTTGGAAATCATGCGACTCTAGCTAGTAATCCTGGAGTGATCCTACTCCGTAAGTGTACCTGAGAATACATGCTAAAAGGGTCAACCAAAAGGTTGGTGAATCTCACAGGTTTATCAGTAAATAATCAGTTTGAACACAAGATTTCATCAGTAGTGCCCGTAGGCGTATATCAAGTATTTGCAAATCTCGCAAAAGTAAAGAAATCAAGTTATACCGTTGCCATGAGGCTCATAATCGAAGCTTAACCCGTAAATAATCAGTTGCTCCCGTGACATGCTCGAAATTGAGCAAGCATAAGTAAACGAAAAAATAGTCGCCCGTTTATACGTAACGGTTCGTGGTAGCGCTACTACCCCGGACGGGGAGGGTCATTTCCCTAATGGATCCATTAACTACTGTTCGCGCTTAAGTACATAACTAACGATATATGATGGAGAGACTTCAGTAAATAGTAAGTAACTCATGCAATTCCGTTTGGTATAGTAAACAGTTTAGTACTTGTGTTCAAGAAAAATCAGTAGCATGTATCTCCCCCAATAAGTTAAAACAGTAAAAGTGGGGCCGTAAGACTCACCTGAGTCAAGCAGTGGTAAATAGCAAGTAGTAGTAAAGCAAGTAGGTTCTCCGAACCCGTGACCTTCTAGTGCCTAAACACGTAAGGTTAAGTAAGTAGATGTCTCGCAAGACCATCTAGGCTAGTTGTTCATACAACCCGTTGTGTTTAAATGTTGGTTTGTTCGCGTTCGTAACAAAGTATACGGCCCATTGGTGATTTGTTATAATTAAAGTTTATCATTCAATACGCAAATTAAAGTAATTGTAATAGGAAAGTATGTTTTATTATGATTGTTAGGTCGTATCGTATAAGGATTTGAGGTTGTAAAAGTTCGACACTTAGTGAAAATGTGAGTTTTCAAGGTTCTGGTTTGTGCGACGTAGCATGCGATGTTGCAAGCGACGTAAGGTGCGACGCAGGCAGGTACGTCGCATGATGCGACCTTCGCAAATCAATGCGACGTAGGGGGCGACGTCGCTAATGCGACGTTGGTTCGGTTTGCGACGTTAAAGTCTACGTCGCTACGTGCGACGTCCGCAAGTTAATGCGACGTAATAGGCTGCGTCGCTAGTGCGACGTTGAGGTTTTTGTGCGATGTAGGTCGCGACGTCGCAGAGGCCCCTGGCCAGGTGCGACGTAGCGGTCTGTTGGCCGGAAAATGTGCCGAAAATGAGTTTTCCGGTTTCCGTTCGGTCCAAATCTTTTACCCAACCCTTATATGAACATAATAAGCCTATTTAAACCATAAACTAGTAAAAATGATCAAAAAAACGAGAGATGTCGGGATTTGTCGGAAACTTACAAAGTGTCGGATTGAAAATCCGAAAAGATAGGAAGGTAGATCGTGTTGTGGTGGTCGTTTTCTTCCAAAGAGATGATGAGATCCAAGGTCGTTTAGCACGTTTATTTGGTGATTTTTTTTTTGATGAGTTTTGGGTGGTGGTGGTGATTAGAGAGAAAGAGGGAAAGAGAGTGTAAGAGAGAGAAAGGAAAGAATTAAATGAAAGAAGAAGGTGGGAATGGGAGGTTATCCTCCCATTTTTCGCCCCGCGTTCCCGCTCCGTGCGGTGTTCGTTTACTCCGTCGTTTAATCGTAAATAATTATTTTAAATATTAAAGGTACGTTTTAAAATACAAATTATTACGCGAGATTTTATTTAAATGTTTTACAATTTAATTTATATTTAAGTTATAAAATGGTAAGTTAGTTTATTTAATTTGCGCTTTTTAATATTTTAAATTGTGTAAGGTTTGTTTGTACGATACGAATGAATACGAAATATTATCATAATAATATTTTCGACATAACAACGTTATTTAATAAAATTGGTCACCAACGTCCTTATTAAATTGAATCGAAATACATTCGATTTAAACTGCGTACGATTTAACCAAATCGCATTTTTGTATATATTCAACAATATATATAATTCGATACATAAATTAGCCTAACACAGAACTAATTACATGTATTAACGAAGAATTAGGCACTAATTCTAGTCCTAATTTGCCGGTTGTTACATTCTCCCCCTGTTAAAAGAATTTCGTCCCGAAATTTAAGTCGAAGTCGCGTTAGGGGCAGAATCGGTGAATAAGTGGGGATACTTGAGTCGTATTTGGTCTTCCCGTTCCCAAGTGAATTCCGGACCACGTCTAGAATTCCACCTGACTTTGACGATGGGAATACGACTCTGTTTCAGTTGTTTGACCTCACGGTCCATAATTTCGACTGGTTCCTCAATGAAATGTAGTTTGTCATCGATGCGAATCTCGTCAAGGGGTATAATGAGTGTCTCGTCAGACAGACATTTCTTTAAGTTAGAAATGTGAAAAGTAGGGTGCACGCTGCTGAGTTCAGAGGGCAGCTGCAGTCGATATGCCACTGGACCTATTTTCTCGAGAATCTCAAAAGGCCCAATGTACCTGGGGTTAAATTTTCCGCGTTTGCCGAATCGGATTACGCCTTTCCAAGGCGATACTTTTAAGAGTACTCGATCCCCAACTTGGAACTCGAGTGGCTTGCGTCTCACGTCAGCATAGCTTTTCTGACGATCACGCGCGGCTTTGAGTCGGTTTTGGATTTCAACGATTTTCTCTGTGGTTTCATGTATGAGTTCAGGACCAGTGAGTTGACTCTCTCCCACTTCAGTCCAACAGATCGGTGATCGGCACTTACGACCGTACAGTGCCTCAAAAGGTGCAGCTTTAATGATGGCATGATAGTTGTTGTTGTACGAGAACTCGCACAACGGTAGATGTCTTTCCCAATTTGTACCAGAATCAACTACGCAGGCTCGTAGCATGTCTTCCAGTGTCTGAATAGTTCGTTCGCTCTGGCCATCGGTCTGAGGATGGTACGCGGTGCTCATATCGAGACGGGTACCCAATGATTTTTGGAGTGATTGCCAGAAGCGAGATGTGAAACGGGCATCCCTGTCAGAGATAATCGAGAGAGGGACACCATGTTGGCAAACGATTTCTTTGATGTAAACTTGCGTAAGGCGTTCCATCTTGTCGGTTTCTCTGATTGCCAAGAAATGAGCCGATTTGGTGAGACGATCGACGATTACCCAAATGGTATCGCAACCGCTCGCCGATTTAGGTAGTTTGGTTATGAAATCCATGGTAATTTGCTCCCATTTCCATTGAGGAATTTCAGGTTGTTGGAGCAATCCGGAAGGTCTTTGGTGCTCGGCCTTGACCTTGGAACAAGTTAAGCATTTGTTGACGTACAAAGCAATGTCAGCTTTCATATTCGGCCACCAGTAAAACTCCTTGATGCCGTGATACATTTTGTCGGATCCCGGGTGGATAGAATATTTGGACTTGTGAGCTTCATCCATCACCAAGTCCCGCAGGTTTCCGAAATTAGGCAACCATATTCGGTTAGAGAAATACCTAACTCCGTTGGGTCTGATCTCGAATTGTTTATCCATGCCTCGCAAGGCCTCGTTCTTGAAGTTATCGGGTTTCAGGGCTTCGAGTTGGGCAAGATGTATTTGGGTGGTGAGATCGTTATCAAAGGTAATACTGAGTGCCCGGACTCGGAGTGGTTTTGTTCGTTCCTTACGACTGAGAGCATCAGCAACCACGTTTGCTTTGCCCGGATGATATTTGATCTCACAGTCGTAATCGGTGAGTAATTCAACCCATCTACGTTGCCTCATGTTAAGATCTTTCTGGTTGAAAATGTGTTGGAGACTTTTGTGGTCGGTGAATACAGTGATGCGGGTACCATAAAGATAATGTCTCCAGATTTTTAAGGCGAATACCACGGCCCCTAACTCGAGGTCATGAGTTGTGTAGTTCTTCTCGTGAACTTTAAGTTGTCGGGAGGCGTAAGCAATGACCTTGTCTCGTTGCATCAACATGCAACCGAGACCTTGGTGAGAAGCATCACAGTATACCACGAAGTCATCGGTGCCTTCGGGTAGAGATAGAATGGGTGCACTGCAAAGCTTGAATTTCAACAGCTGAAATGCCGACTCTTGTTTATCGGTCCAATCGAATTTCTTTTCCTTCTGAGTCAGCACGGTGAGGGGTTTGGCAATTGTTGAAAAGTTTTCGATGAAACGGCGGTAGTAACCGGCCAATCCCAAGAATTGGCGTACCTCGGTTGGAGTGGTTGGTGCTTTCCAGTTCTTGATTGCCTCGATTTTTGACGGGTCTACATGAATTCCCCGACTGTCGATAACGTGTCCAAGGAATTGAACGGTGTGTATCCAGAACTCACACTTAGAAAATTTGGCGTAGAGCTCCTCGTGTCTAAGTAGTTCTAGGATGGTTCTGAGGTGTTGTGCGTGTTCATGTTCGTTTCGCGAATAGATAAGGATGTCATCGATAAAAACAATGACAAACTTGTCGAGGTATGGTTTGCACACCCGATTCATAAGGTCCATGAATACAGCCGGTGCGTTGGTTAGGCCAAAGGGCATTACTTGAAATTCGTAGTGCCCGTAACGGGTTCTGAATGCGGTTTTTGGGATGTCAGCATCGCGAACACGCAACTGATGATAACCTGATCGAAGATCAATTTTTGAATAACAGCTTGATCCTTGGAGTTGATCGAACAGATCATCGATTCGAGGAAGTGGGTATCGGTTCTTGACGGTTATTTTGTTCAACTCTCGGTAGTCAATACACATTCGAAATGAACCGTCTTTCTTTTTAACAAACAAGACCGGAGCTCCCCAAGGTGAAGAACTCGGTCTGATGAATCCTCTATCCAGGAGTTCCTGTAACTGCGTGGACAACTCCTGAAGTTCAGATGGAGCTAGGCGGTACGGTGCTCGGGCCACCGGTGCGGCACCCGGCACGAGGTCAATCGAGAACTCGACATGTCTAGGTGGAGGTAAACCAGGTAGTTCTTCTGGAAAGACTTCGGGAAAGTCTCTAACGATTGGCACATCTTCAAGTCGCTTCTCCTCTGACTTTTTCTCCGTGATGTGCGCGAGTATTGCTGGGTAACCCTTTCTCAGGAATTTTCGGGTTTTTAAACAGGAGATTAAGTTTAGTCTCGACCCACCGGTCTCCCCCTGTATGACCAAGGTACTACCGGCGGCGAGAGGAATTCGGACGATTTTATCATGGCACACAATTTCGGCCCGGTGCTTGGACAACCAGTCCATACCCACGATGACATCGAAACTTCCCAGTTCAACAGGCATTAGATCGATTGAAAAGATTTCGTCGGCTAAGTTTAAAGTGCAATTAGGTATCACACTATCGGTTTCTATAAGTTTACCATTTGCAAGTTCTACTGTGTACTTAACATCTAAGGCCGCGGGGGTGATATCAAGTAGTGGACAAAACTCATCAGATATGAAACTTTTATCAGCACCGGTATCAAATAATACTGAAGCAGTAAGATCGTTGAGAAGAAACGTACCCGTTACAACATTCGGGTCTTCCCTAGCTTCCCCAGCTTTGATGACAAATGCTCTGCTGAGAGCAGAGTTGTTGTTCCGCTTGTTGTTGTTGTTGTTGTTGTTGTTGTTGTTGTTGTTGTTGTTGTTGTTGTTGTTGTTGTTGTTGTTGTTGTTGTTTTTCTGCTTAGGGAAATTATTCTGAAAATGCCCAGGACTTCCGCACCCATAACAAGTCTTCGGGGCACTGGTGTTTCGACAATCCTTGGCCAGATGCCCAAAGCGTTTGCAGTTTGTGCAAGGGCAGGAACCGTCGTGGTGACGATTGCATTTGGGGCAGTAGGGCCTGCTTCCAACGTACCATTTCCTTTCAGAAGTGCCAGATAAATAAGCCCTAAGGGGCTCAGGCTTTCGGTTGGTGATTTGGTTGGATGAGTTGGGGTTTCCTTCCCACTTTCGTTTGTTGTTTGCAGGTGGGGCAGAGGTTGTGTTACGGCGGACAGCGTTTGCCGTGAGTTCATGGGCCATACGGATGGCGTTCTGGATAGTACCTGGTTTGGATGAAGTCACCAGGTCCTGAAGTTTTTCGGGCAGTCCATCAACGTATTTCTCGATCCTCTTGTACTCAGGATCGACCATGGTTGGGCACAGAAGTGCCAGCTGGTGGAAACGGTTGGTGTAACCGGTGATATCATTACCTTGCATCTTATGGTTCCAGAATTCCAGCTCCAGTTGTTTCAGTTCATCCCTGGGGCAATACTCACCCCTTAACATCTCCTTCAACTCCTCCCACGGAAGTTTGTAAGCATTGGCAATGCCCACAGTTTGGGCATAGGTGTTCCACCACGTGAGTGCGGTGTCGGTAAAAGTACTAACAGAGAACTTAACTTTGTCCCCCTCCGCACAGTTGCAGATAAGAAATACCGATTCAACTTTCTCGATCCAGCGTATTAGACCGATAGCTCCCTCGGTACCTGCAAAGTTAAGAGGTTTGCAGTTCTGGAAGTCCTTGTAAGAACAAGGTTTAGCAGCAGTGGTTTCAGCGGCATCGCTGTTTCTCGAGGAATTTGGTGGAGTATTCCGAGCCAAGGCTTCAGTAACAGCCTGGGTTATAAGGGAGGTAATCTGGGCATCGGTGTATGGTCGTGTCTTTGGCGGCATGATTCTTCAATAAAAGGAATGAAGATACATGAGATTTTGTATGAACTTGTAATTGTCATAGATGTACATGTATAAAAGCAGTAATACATAACATCAACATGGAAAATGACAATTAATGTGAGTTGAGATAACAAAGGATATCTGATAGATAAAGTGAGTTCAAAAGTTACATCCTACAGAGATATTACAAAAGGGGTCGGGAATGGTTACATCCGACTAGTTTATAGAGTAGTGCTAGATAGTCCCTAGATTACGAGATAGATTACAAGACAAAAACTACACAAATCTTAATGTAGATTAATTTGTTCCATCAGCGCGACAAGGCGGTCCACGGTTTCTGCTAGTCGGTTGGTTTGCCTGGCGTTGTCTTCAACCAAGGCCAGTCGTTGTGCTAGTGTTCGAGAGTGATCCGCAGTCTCCTGTGAACGCTGTTCACATTCTTCTAATTGGTTTCTTACAAGTTCATCTGCACCTAATTCGGCGGTCATGGAATCCTGAATTATGCTTACAGCGAGGTTGGTATCCTCTTGTTCTCGCTGTAGTTGTGATATGCGGTCAAGAGCTTGACGAAGCAGGTAGGTCATTCGGTGTTGTTCCAGTTCCAGGTTTTCGAGTCTTTGCTCCTGACGGCGGGATTGGGTAGCCAATACTGGCAACGTGAGATGTGCCGAGTTCTGAGAGTTATGTACAGGATAAGGGCTGGTTCGAGGTGACCTTGTGTTCCTCCTGGCTACTCGTGGGTTCCGTGACCCATGTGAGTGAGAGTGTGTCGGATTAGGTGGTGTGTTTGCCATTCCTGTGGCAGAGTGTAAGTAAGACGAGGCTAATATGTATAAATATATAATATTCAGCCTAGTGTCTAGCACGTATCAAGTAATGGTCCGGTTCTCTCGTGGTCATAGTCAACTAACGCATTCCTGTTCGACACAACCATTTCAGACCGCACATCATCTTTCCTTAATTGTACATAGTTGATCAGGCTATGTTAAATTAAAGTCGTATGATGTGATTCCTGAACCAATTATGCCTAGTAAGGGAATACTGCCTAATGGTCATAGTCTAGGTCCACTAAATGCAACCTAGTTCACTATAACCTTAGGCTCTGATACCAATCTGTAACACCCCCAAATTTAATGATTTGCAGAAGCATACTTGGGTGTTACTAATCAATATACAAAGCACAAGATATACAGCAAACGACCTCTAAATGAGACGTTTTGTATAATAATTACATTTCATAATTAAATCGTTTGAAAACATATAGTTTTCTTTACAAAAATATGTAAGCCTAGAGTCCGCGTATGGGGCGGGAGATTCTATTACATAACCATAGTTACAAAAGATAATGCCAAAGAATCTCCGTTAAATGCAGTTTGGAAATCATGCGACTCTAGCTAGTAATCCTGGAGTGATCCTACTCCGTAAGTGTACCTGAGAATACATGCTAAAAGGGTCAACCAAAAGGTTGGTGAATCTCACAGGTTTATCAGTAAATAATCAGTTTGAACACAAGATTTCATCAGTAGTGCCCGTAGGCGTATATCAAGTATTTGCAAATCTCGCAAAAGTAAAGAAATCAAGTTATACCGTTGCCATGAGGCTCATAATCGAAGCTTAACCCGTAAATAATCAGTTGCTCCCGTGACATGCTCGAAATTGAGCAAGCATAAGTAAATGAAATAATAGTCGCCCGTTTATACGTAACGGTTCGTGGTAGCGCTACTACCCCGGGCGGGGAGGGTCATTTCCCTAATGGATCCATTAACTACTGTTCGCGCTTAAGTACATAACTAACGATATATGATGGAGAGACTTCAGTAAATAGTAAGTAACTCATGCAATTCCGTTTGGTATAGTAAACAGTTTAGTACTTGTGTTCAAGAAAAATCAGTAGCATGTATCTCCCCCAATAAGTTAAAACAGTAAAAGTGGGGCCGTAAGACTCACCTGAGTCAAGCAGTGGTAAATAGCAAGTAGTAGTAAAGCAAGTAGGTTCTCCGAACCCGTGACCTTCTAGTGCCTAAACACGTAAGGTTAAGTAAGTAGATGTCTCGCAAGACCATCTAGGCTAGTTGTTCATACAACCCGTTGTGTTTAAATGTTGGTTTGTTCGCGTTCGTAACAAAGTATACGGCCCGTTGGTGATTTGTTATAATTAAAGTTTATCATTCAATACGCAAATTAAAGTAATTGTAATAGGAAAGTATGTTTTATTATGATTGTTAGGTCGTATCGTATAAGGATTTGAGGTTGTAAAAGTTCGACACTTAGTGAAAATGTGAGTTTTCAAGGTTCTGGTTTGTGCGACGTAGCATGCGACGTTGCAAGCGACGTAAGGTGCGACGCAGGCAGGTACGTCGCATGATGCGACCTTCGCAAATCAATGCGACGTAGGGGGCGACGTCGCTAATGCGACGTTGGTTCGGTTTGCGACGTTAAAGTCTACGTCGCTACGTGCGACGTCCGCAAGTTAATGCGACGTAATAGGCTGCGTCGCTAGTGCGACGTTGAGGTTTTTGTGCGACGTAGGTCGCGACGTCGCAGAGGCCCCTGGCCAGGTGCGACGTAGCGGTCTGTTGGCCGGAAAATGTGCCGAAAATGAGTTTTCCGGTTTCCGTTCGGTCCAAATCTTTTACCCAACCCTTATATGAACATAATAAGCCTATTTAAACCATAAACTATTAAAAATGATCAAAAAACGAGAGATGTCGGGATTTGTCGGAAACTTACAAAGTGTCGGATTGAAAATCCGAAAAGATAGGAAGGTAGATCGTGTTGTGGTGGTCGTTTTCTTCCAAAGAGATGATGAGATCCAAGGTCGTTTAGCACGTTTATTTGGTGATTTTTTTTTGATGAGTTTTGGGTGGTGGTGGTGATTAGAGAGAAAGAGGGAAAGAGAGTGTAAGAGAGAGAAAGGAAAGAATTAAATGAAAGAAGAAGGTGGGAATGGGAGGTTATCCTCCCATTTTTCGCCCCGCGTTCCCGCTCCGTGCGGTGTTCGTTTACTCCGTCGTTTAATCGTAAATAATTATTTTAAATATTAAAGGTACGTTTTAAAATACAAATTATTACGCGAGATTTTATTTAAATGTTTTACAATTTAATTTATATTTAAGTTATAAAATGGTAAGTTAGTTTATTTAATTTGCGCTTTTTAATATTTTAAATTGTGTAAGGTTTGTTTGTACGATACGAATGAATACGAAATATTATCATAATAATATTTTCGACATAACAACGTTATTTAATAAAATTGGTCACCAACGTCCTTATTAAATTGAATCGAAATACATTCGATTTAAACTGCGTACGATTTAACCAAATCGCATTTTTGTATATATTCAACAATATATATAATTCGATACATAAATTAGCCTAACACAGAACTAATTACATGTATTAACGAAGAATTAGGCACTAATTCTAGTCCTAATTTGCCGGTTGTTACAGTTGTATTTACTTTCTCATTACTTACTAAGCAATTGAGCTTACCCCTTTCGTTGTTGTTGTTGTATTATAGGTACCTCTAGCGCATCAAGGGGGAATTTGGACAAGGAGCCCAAGTGCGACTAGTGGTGGAGCTTACTATTGAGTTAGTAAGTTATTAATCCCTTTTTGTTGAATTATGCTCGTGATATGAATTGAAAGTCCCATTTTGTGTGAATTGATTTATTTGAATATGATTATTTTTTGTTGTCGATAAACTTGATCCATTGTGGCATTGTTGATAAAATTGTGTTTTGTTGTAAATTTGGGTCAAGTATAAGTGGTGCGAGTTTGATGAATTTAGTAGTTGATGGGAATGTTGTAATTAAGATTGAAATGTGACAACATTTACTTCGGTTATCATTTCTAAACGATTATGTCAAAATGTTGAGGCATGACCCTTTTAACTAGATTTTATGATGACAACAACTTGATTATAACAAAAAATTGTTTCCATGAATAGCCAGCATGAAGTATCAAAAAGATAGTTCAGGCAGCACACAAGTCAGTTATGTGTGTTGGGTCGAAAGGATTTCTGTGAGCTAGCTATGCACAACCAGCACAGAGAACCTATTATGGGCATCTTTCATATTCATCTAATGAAAGTTGTTTCCTGAGCTTGCTACCCATTTATGCATTCAACTAGTCGAAGATGGAGTTGAAGATAGAGACTGAAGATCCAGCGGTGGGATTGAAATCTATTTAAAGCCAGCTCAGAGCATGCAGATCATTAAGATTGTTGCAAGTTCAATTTGATGATTATCACAATACTTTGGTGCATCAACAGCTGTCCAAACCAAACCTGAAACATAGTACTAATTAAGGTATAAAACTGTCAAATGTGGACGTTTGTGGCATGGTGCACCCTCTAGTTAGTGTTAGCCAATACGTCGTCGCGTGAAGTGTAACACCCTCAAATTTACCGTTGAGCGGAAGCATACTTTTGGGTGCTACTAATCAATAAACAAAGCACATAAGATAATAATGAACGACTCTACATGCGTCGTTTACAAATACATTGATATTATAAAAGTCTTACACTGTTATAATATAGTTTACAAAAGCTCGTGAGCCAAATGATAGAGATTCTAGGGCATATCTAATTATACAAAATATAGAAATGCAAGGGAATCTCCTGATGTCTGTGTAACATCCTCGACTCGGGCCTAGTAGAAATATGGTATTTTTCATTACCTTATTGTATTTAAATCATATTTAGAAATAATAGGTATTATTTAAATAATGCAAATTAATAGGTCAATTGATCAAATGACTTATAGTGATAAATGAATTATTGCTTGTTTTAAATTAAATTAGATGACAGTATAATAAAATGTATTTTCTCGCAAATGATTTTAGGTTCCAGACAACAGATTTAGGACGGGTATAATATTACACTGTATTTGAGTTGGGTTAAATGAAATGGTCGACCTTATTTTGTCATTCAATGACTTTTGATCAAACCTCAAACACTCTCAAAACATACACATATGCTCTCAAAAGTTTCCTTCAAAAATCAGATTTAAGGATCAAGAATTGAGTTGTGATTGTACACCAAGCTATTGTTCTTCATCACCATTATCATCATATCTCTTGTGTTCATCCATTTGTAAGTGCAATTATGAGTTTTCTTGAATAGAATTTGATTAATTGAGAAAATGATGAATGTTAAGAAATAGATGTTTGAATGTGGTTGTATGATAGTTGTGAAACTGATTCCATGCTTGAATTTCGGATTATTGTACTCCCCTAGTTGCAAATTTGATGAATCTAATTTAGGTTATGGGTTGGTTCAAAGATTAATGCATGTAAGGATTATGATGTTAGATGATGTTGATTGTTGTTGTTATATGTTTATAGATGTTGGTAGAGGTCAATTATATGTTAAATTCGTGTATTGTACCTGAGATTGGTAATTTTGGGTTTTTGGTTCGTGTTGTTGTTGTGCTCACACCGTGTCGTTTTTCAAATGATGATGCAAGCGCAGCAGGTGTTTTAAATTTATATTTTGCGGGGCTTAAATTAACCGTACTACCTACTTGATTAATAAGCGGTAAGTATAACCTAAGATCGTTCTATGAATCCAAACGTGTGGGCGATTAAAGTTGACACTTTCAGTAGAGAAGTATTAAGGATGGCACAAAGTATGTAGGTTTGGGGTTTAAAGACAGATAATTAAAATGCAGGAAAGTAAATTGCAGGAAAATAAAATGCAGGAAAGCAGATAAAGATAAAGATGTGATTGCTGAGATTTCGATAATTAATGTTTCAGGATGACATAACAAATAGGGTTGATACGTAATATGGCAGTTAAACTACTAGGTGTAAACTCTAGAACCCTACCAACTCAGTTTCTCATTGGCGTGTCACTTGGAACTAGGTTATCGTGATTCTGATCGGAGCAATACGCAAACTTCCAATACTCATCTAGTTGAAAGATGAGCAACCTATTTTGGTGTTATACCGAGGTGCATGAATCAGTAGCATATCGTCTCATAGGTCCGACCGTTCTTAACCCCTAAGGTAGTTTACTACTCTATTAGCACGAAGATTAATAGCTTTGTATGTTTGAACCGCCGATTATGTAAGACTTAGTGTTTCATGAACTCTAGGTAACTAGGACTTTGTTCTATTTCCTAAGTCTCGTCTTTGTTTAATTAAATTCTAATTACTTCGACTTATGACTTAAGTTCTCCTTTTCAAACAGTTATACATCTCCAGATTATCCGCAGTTTTATAAAACGTGTTTCATATGAGGACCATGCCTTTCAATAATAGACAGTGTACTTTACATGATATTTCCACTGCTTCTTATATCCAACACGCGGTCAAGAGTAATTGACAGTGAAAGTGACACTCTAACTAATTAAATATAAAGTAGTGCAGAAAAGTAAACCTAATATATACAACGAGTGATTTCATTGTGTCTTACTTATTGCATGTCATGGGCACAGATAACTACTTACCATAATTAAGGTTGATCAGGTCCTAATTACTAGGTTGCAGTCACGTGGATAACTGGAAAGGGTGCTCCATAAATTAAACTCAAATTCATAAAGTCCTAAGAGTACAAAGATTATTATCTCCTATTTTATCTGAACGTGTTTTACGAACATTATTTTATAATGCATTGATTCTCGTAGGATGCACCAGTTAGTTGTGTAGTTGTATTGTCCTTTCGGAGTTCCAACTTTTGAACCAGAGCTGATTCCAATGATATAACTACCTTCGGTCGTTTATCGGCTTCCGTACGTTTGTACTTTGCATAACGCATTTCCAGCACTATACCAAATAAACAGTTGAATAGGGGCCGTTATATCATTTTACGACTATCGTGCATTGACTGTGTAATGACATCCTTACTTATAATTATCTACATCACCATCAATCACAATAATAAACTACTCGCAATTCATGGCAACAAATAAATCACATACCAGGCAATAATACATATTCAACATATGAAATGAGACAAGTATAATAAAAGTTTAGATATCACCCGGAATTAAATGCGTAGCAGCGTATTATTATAATTGACAAACTCTTTCACACGTACAAAGATTGATCTCCGAATCTCTAGCGTTCGCCCTAGCTTCTACGTTAGTCCGTGGACTAATTACAATATTCCTAGAATGAGAAAGACTAAAAGACCACGAAAGATTTTCTAGTGAGAAAGAAAGAGTGAAATATGCTAGAATGTGTGCATATTTGGTGTGTGTTTCAAATGAACCTAAGCCTCCTATTTATAGGTGAGCTTTGGCTCACATTAGCACCAAGAGGTGCATGTTAGAAAAAGATAGCCAAAAGGGTGCACCAGGTACCGTACAACACGAAAAGTAGGCGCACCGGGTACCGTACAACACGAAAAGTAGGCGCACCAGGTACCAAAAGTCACCAAAAATGGAAACCGAGATGGGGGCAGGGTGGCCGGCGCCGCCCAAGGTGTGGCCGGCAGCGGTGGGCCCATGGCCGGCGGCGGCTGGCCTGTGGCCGCCCCGTTTCGCCGTCTTTTGCTTCGTTTCTTGATTCGTGCGTGTTTTCTTCATTATGCGTCCGTTTACATCGATTCTTTTTTTTTGGATTCGTAATTCAAAAACGAAGATTTTGACATAGGATAAGCCCTGAGATGAGGTTCCTAGCTCCAGATATTGCATGCGAATCATTTGGATCTTCCGGCGGGCGTAGAATCTTCATTCTTTATCCGTTTCAGTTGATTCTTCTTCTGTTGGATTCGTATTTTGAAAACGAACATCTTGGATAGAATGCATGTTGGTTAAGGGGATTTTAGTCTTGAAATCTCATTTTGATGTCTTGAATCTTCAAACGTGTGTGGAATCTTCGTTTCTCATCCGTTTTGCTTGATTTTTATCGTGCAACCTTGTTTTGACCATCTTGGCATAATGTTATTGATTTGTACTGTATTTGAATTAAAATGCCAAGAATCGTTCCAGAATGAGAGAGATATCGGTAGTAAAAACATGACTTTTTACGCGATATCAGTTGTGTTCTTGCTGAATTGTGCAGGTCTGAGCAACAAAGGGAATCCGGTCGGATTCACAGGAATCCGGCGGATTCCCGTCTTTTGTGAAAAACGGATTCAAAGGAATCCGGCGGATTCAGAGGGGGGATTCCTTAGATTTTGGTCTGGTCCATTTTGGGGTTGAAAAATGCTCGGGAATCCGGCCGATTCAACATGAATCCGGGCGGATTCACCTGAATCCGGGCGGATTCTTGTGAATCCTGGTGGATTCCCACCTGTTCCTGAGTTTAACATTTTGCTTACCAATTCTTGTGTTAATTGACTCGTACACCACGATTATACTACTCAGTGCATGTTTAATTGTTATTATGTATCTAGACCAAGTTATGCGCACTATGGAATTGGTATTAACTTGTAATTCTTTTGTGTTCTTAGATAAACCGAAGACTCAATAACATTAGACTTTTGAGTGAAGACGGTGATTGTCAAGGGTGAGTGGATCTTGGACTCTCAGTCTAAGTTAGTTGTAACAACATGGTTACAACGGGTAAACTTGATTTATTGCATTGATTGCTTAGATAACATATTGCCATGATGGTTATCCCTTGAACGATTACTGGTGTCCTATATGCTATGATAGTTGTGGGCTATTTGATTTGTTGGGGGGTCAACTAATGCGTTGGGTTTGTGTACTACTACTTTGGACAACGTTAGTGCTTTGTACATGTGTTGAACACTGAAATTATGTTGTATGAAGTACTAGTACCAAACTATCGGTTTAACCACTGACTTGGCCTTCAGTTGTTTTAAGTGTTACTTGGGGAACCACCGCAGTATGAGGGTATCCCAAGGACCACCGATCCTTCTTGATTCCGTGTAATATTTGTTGTAGACATTTGTTAAGCTAATTAGATTGATAGTTCTGGATCTATTCACTTAGCTTCGTGCTTATCCCACCTCCCTACTTCTTACAGGTTTAACTTTGGTTATGGGTAACTTGAAGTATGGGTTGAGGGATGTTTGGCACCGCTCTCTGATTTAGATATGTTTTGGGTTTAAAATATTTGTGTCAGATTTTAATATAACACCTAAGTATGTACTTAACAAATTATGATAATTTGGTATTAAGGATTTTACGAGTATTGGGTTGCACCTTTGATATGTATTATACGCAATCTATGATGTATTTAAATATTCGCTTCCGTAACGTAAAAAAAAATGCCTTTGTATTTTGGAGGGTGTTATAAGTTGGTATCAGAGCATAGGTTTAGGTGAATTGGACAATTGCAAATGTTCAATCCCAAATCTATTGTGTCAGTCAAACATTCCAGGGTGTGGGATTTAGCTATGATAGGATAATTGCTTAGTATGTAGGTACTAACAATTAACGAGTTGTGAGATTTGTTGTAATGCAGGATATGGCAGATAATGAGAACCCGACCATTACTCTCATCAATGTTCCAGTATCTGATGTCTCCCCATCTGAAGACCAAAATGTTAGTCAAGGACAAACCGGTACTTCCTTCTCAGCCGAGGATATGAGCCAAGAGGATTATATGTTGCACTTAGAGGGGGAGAATATTAGCCTTAAAGCTATTGAACAGCAATTTTTAGAACAACAAGCCCGGTTATCTCATCAGTTCCCTCAGACTTCACCACCAGTTTATAGCACTGTACCACCTACTTTAGTGACATCTCAGACTCCTACATCATTACCGTACTACCACCAACAGGCTCATGGAAATATCTTTCAGACATCGGCCCCATTTGCATCTTCTGGGCCATCGGGATTTCAGTTTTCGGTATTTTCTCCGCTATTTCACCATAAAGTTTGTTCTTTTAATACATTTAAATCTAGTGGACCATCAGATTATTATGGTAGTTCAAATCCCTCCGTGACTTTGGATTAGTTGAGGGACGTTGAAAGAAAATTTTAGGTTTGCCGATGTGAAGAGGAAGTCAAGGTTCCTTATGCGGTTCAGCTTCTCAAAGGTCCGGCAATGGGTTGGTGGGATTCCATTACCTCCCATTTGTCTCCTCAACAAAGGGCTTCCATTAGGTTGACAGATTTTTATAATGAGGTTTGCAAAAAGAATTGTTCAGGATATGATATGACCCATATTAGACGTGAATTTTTGGATATGCAGTTGACGGATAATATGACAATGGACGACCTTATTTCCCAATTCTCCGAAAAGTTAAGGTTTGTGCACCAATGGGTGCCGGATGAGAGGACAAAAATTGACCACTTTGTTGGTATGTTGCCCCATGCTTACCGGACGACTGTTAGACTTGCGGGTACTCTTAATCAAGCTTTCGAGTTAGCCCGTTATGTGGATGATGATGTTAGGGCTCAAGGATTAGATGTGAAGGATAAGTCTCCAATGAAACCCAAGGGTGATTCTTCGGGTAGTCCGGGGAAGAAAAAGTGGCATGGTTCTTCCCGTGGTAAAGGGCAAGGTTCGAGCGGTGGTGCTATAGTGGATAAATCGAACTGTGTACTAATTGTAAATCAAAGCACACGGGTCCTTGTACTCCTCAAATGGCTAGGTGCATTAAGTGTGGGCAGTTTGGCCATGATATCAAAGATTGTACTTTCCCTAAGCCGGTGTGTTGGAATTGTCGCAAGGAGGGTCACCGTTCGGGTTTGTGTCCGGAGGCTGGGAGACAGAAAACGAGTACGGTTGGAGGTTCTTCATCCTCGGGTCAGAAAAGAAAGAATCCACCTTTGGCAACGGGCAGGGCTTTCCAAATGACAGCCAATGAAGCTGTTAGGACAGAGGACGTCATCACTGGTACTTTTCTTGCTAATTCTGTACCGGCATGCGTTCTATTTGATTCTGGAGCTAATTGCTCATTTATATCCATGTGTTTTTGTGATAAACTGAATTTGATCCCCTCTGTTATTATAAATCCTATTGAAGTTGAAGTAGCGAATGGTAAAATGGTCCCGGTTACCACATCGGTGACTGGAGCTAGTATTTTGATCGAAGGCCATAGTTTTCCTGTCTCTTTTCTTTTGATGCCCATTCCTGGATTCGATGTGGTATTGGGTATGGATTGGTTGAGCCAAAATAAGGTCAACATTGATTGCCATAGAAAGCTAATAAGATTTCCTACTTCGGATGAGTCATATGTCGTGGCTCGGGGTGAGCGAGTAAGTGGTAGTATTCCCTTGATTTCGATGATGAAAGCTAGAAAATCTCTAGCTAAGGGGTGTAAATCATACTTGGCCTATGTTGTCGACGCTAAATTAGAAAAGAAAAAGGTCACTGACGTCCGAGTGGTTTCGAAATACTCGGATGTCTTTCCCGATGAGTTGCCAGGTTTGCCTCCTATTAGAGACGTAGAGTATAGAATTGAATTGATTCCTTGTTCCACTCCCGTAGCTAAGTCCCCTTATAGGTTAGCTCCCTCCGAGATCCGAGAAATGATGCGTCAAATTCAGGAGTTACTAGATAAAGGTTTTGTTAGACCTAGCTCCTCTCCTTGGGGTGCGCCTGTGTTGTTTGTGAAAAATAAGGATGGCACCCTTCGGATGTGTATTGACTATAGAGAATTGAATAAAAGAACCGTAAAGAATAAGTACCCTCTGCCCCGAATTGATGAGCTGTTTGACCAATTGCAAGGGTGTTCGTATTTTTCTAAAATTGACTTGAGATCGGGTTATCACCAAGTGCGGGTTTGTGAGGAGGATATTCCTAAGATAGCTTTTCGCACTAGATATGGCCATTATGAGTTCCTTGTTATGCCTTTTGGGTTGACTAACGCTCTGGCAGTTTTCATGGATTTGATGAATAGAGTTTGTCGACCTTTTCTTGACAAATTTGTGATAGTGTTCATTGATGATATCCTGATTTATTCTAAATCTAAATCCGATCATGAGATGCACTTGCGTGTGGTTTTTGTTTTAAAAATTTGGAGGCACTACCTTTATGGTACGAAATGTGTTATTTGTACGGATCACAAAAGTCTCCAATATATGTTCACTCAGAAAGAGCTCAATATGCGAAAAAGGCGATGGTTGGAATTGATTAAAGATTATGATTGTGAGATACGATATCACCCGGGTAAAGCCAATGTCGTGGCGGACGCGCTAAGTCGAAAAGGGAAATCAGAAAAAATTTGTTTTATGCGGTTGGAAATTTCTTCAGATTTGATTGATCACTTGAAATCGGCTCAAATCGAGGCATTGTTAGATCATAACTTGAAATCTGAAGCTATATATAAAAGAAAGGAATTGATGATTGATGACTCTCGTGGATTAAAAACTTTTCAGAATCAAGTTTGGGTTCCTTTGTTTGGAGGTCTTCGAGATGTGATCTTGTTAGAAGCTCACAAGTCTAGATTGTCGGTTCATCCAGGGAGCACCAAGATGTATCATGATTTGAAACCATTGTATTGGTGGCCTACTTTGAAATTGGATGTAGCTCGGTTTGTAGAATCATGCTATATTTGTTCTCAGGTAAAAGCCGAACATCAGAAACCCTATGGAACTTTGAAACAGCTTGAGATTCCCGAGTGGAGATGGGAGCATATCACCATGGATTTTGTGACCAAATTGCCTCGAACGGTTAAGGGTAACGATATGATTTGGGTGATTGTGGATAGATTAACCAAAAGAGCTCATTTCCTTGCTACTTGTGAGACGGCATCTTTGAGTAAGTTAGCACAGTTGTACATCAACGAGGTGGTTTCTAGGCATGGAGTTCCGTTGTCCATTGTTTCCGACAGAGATTCTCGGTTTGTATCGGGTTTTTGGCAGAGTTTGCAGCGAGAATTGGGTACTAGAGTTAACTTAAGTACGGCCAAGTTGTGCGCACTATGGAATTGGTATTAACTTGTAATTCTTTTGTGTTCTCGGATAAACCAAAGACTCAATAACATTAGACTTTTGAGTGAAGACGTTGATTGTCAAGGGTGAGTGGATCTTGGACTCTCAGTCTAAGTTAGTTGTAACAACATGGTTACAACGGGTAAACTTGATTTATTGCATTGATTGCTTAGATAACATATTGCCATGATGGTTATCCTTTGAACCATTACTGATGTCCTATATGCTATGATAGTTGTGGGCTATTTGATTTGTTGGTGGGTCAACTAATGTGTTGGGTTTGTGTACTACTACTTTGGACAACGTAAGTGCTTTGTACATGTGTTGAACACTGATAAGCATCAAATAGATAGTATATTTTATAGTAATTTATCCCTATATTTATATACATTTTAGTGCATTTATATGATTTTAGATACTTATTTTGTTAATATTTTCAGGAATGTATTTTAATTGAAGAATGAAGAAAAATGAACGAGAACAAGTCCAAAACTGAAGAAAATGAGATAGATGAAGAAAAGGAGCTTAAACCTTAAAGAATTGAAGACTAAAATGATAATATTGAAGAATTGGGCCAGAAGAAAGATTAAAATCCGTTAAAGAAAAGAAGGAAGCCCAAAATTGAAGCCCAACCTGAAGTTGGAAGATTTTGGAAATCACGACCAACCGGCGGTTGGATTACCCAACCGACGGTTGGGGTATTAAAGGATTAAGGCGGTTCCAGACGCGGAGTTGGACCAGGATGCAAATTGATCCAACCGGCGGTTGGACTGGCGGTTTTGTAAACTATAAATAGAGGCCTAAGTTAGGGTTTGAGATATACGATTCAAGAATACAAAATTCAATCATTAGGGTTTTAGGTCGACTTAAGATGCGATTTTGGAGGCTAAGGAGCTAGGGTTTGAAGGTTTTTAACCCTAGGAAAAGCTGGTTCGACAATTGATTCGGTTTCTTTATCCTTGTAACTTTAATAACCTTATTGAGTTAATTTATGGATATTGTTTATTTGAATTACTTGTTAATTAGGTTTTCGTTATAACTATTTGAATGAATGTTGATTGAGTTTATTATATGAATTTATGTTTATGTTGGAACTATATTATTGAATGTTTATTATATAAGAATTGTCTATATTATAATATATTAATGATTGTTCTTGACATAGTTAGACTGATTTATATTAAACGAGGATGACCATATTAAGTTTGTATAATTTAAGTGATTATGTTTATGTCTTGATCTTAACCTTATGCGATAGATGGAGAATTATTCATTAATATAAAGTAATATTGTGATTCACGCCATACCGATGAAATTGTATTAATAAACTGCTGATAGATCTTATTAATTAGTAATACTTTGCGTAACCTTATGATTGTATTGCTATGATGAAGATTAGCTTAACCTTAAGTAATTTTCTACATTAGTAATTCACCAGTAATAATAGCCAACAAAGCAAATAGACATAAGTAAGTATAATAAGTTTAGTAAATAATAGTTTGAATAATTATAATCTTCTATCCAATTGAGTATTCTTAAGTTGTTCCTGAAACTTATCTATTAGAATCTGTATCAATTATAAATATGTTCGTTCGGAACTAAAACGTCCCGCTTATCTTGTATATTATTGTACATTGGATCCTTTATTTGTATTATTGTAAATAGTTGTAATTAGGAATAAATAGATAATTAGTTATATATTAAAATTACGTTTCTTGTGTTCCTTGTGTTCGAATTTGGACTTACTTATAAGCTATATTATACGAACAGGTTAATACTTGCCTGAATTGTATGATAGTATTATTTAGTATTTCCTTAATTTAAAACTTGTGATTATAATTGCCTATACTTTTCACACATCAAACACTGAAATTATGTTGTATGAAGTACTAGTACCAAACTATCGGTATAACCACTGACTTGGCCTTCAGTTGTTTTAAGTGTTACTTGGGGAACCACCGCGGTATGAGGGTATCCCAAGGACCACCGATCCTTCTTGATTCCGTGTAATATTTGATGTAGACATTTGTTAAGCTAATTAGATTGATAGTTCTGGATCTATTCACTTAGCTTCATGCTAATCCCACCTCCCTACTTTTTGCAGGTTTAACTTTGGTTGTGGGTAACTTGAAGTATGGGTTGAGGGATGTTTGGCACCGCTCTCTGATTTGGATATGTTTTGGGTTTAAAATATTTGTGTCAGATTTTAATATAACACCTAAGTATGTACTTAACAAATTATGATAATTTGGTATTAAGAATTCTACGAGTATTGGGTTGCACCTTTGATATGTATAATACGCAATCTATGATGTATTTAAATATTCGCTTCCGTAACGTAAAAAAAAATGCCTTTGTATTTTGGAGGGTGTTATAGTCTGTATGCGACTCGAGCTATTGTGCATCCTGAGTGGCAGTCCTACTACTGCTGAATACCTGAGAATACACGCTAAAATGATCAGCTAAAAGCTGGTGAGCTCACAGGTTTAATGATAAAGTGTAATATATGAACCGCAAGATTTAAGTATGAATATTTGTAATTAAACAAATAAGTAATTGATAAATGATAAATATAACTGCCATGAGCACATATTCTGAGCTTAACTGAGGTGTCAGGATCACAATTAAGTGCCTGAGCGAGGGTGCCTCTATGCGTGTGCCTAATCAACACACGTATGAACAAATGATAATGCGTCCGTTTGACCAGTCAGTGCTTGCTGACCCGGACGGGGATTGTCAGTCCCATATGGATCCATATACTAAAACTCGCGCTTATCGTATAATTAACAACTATGATTCAGAGGACTTCATTGGATTAAAAGGAAACTCATGCAATTTAGTATATCAGTAAATCTATAGGTCTGTAAGTCGGTAAGTACATAAGTCGGTAAAGTAGTAAAGCATAAGTCTGTCGTATAGTAAATCAGTAAAATAATAAGTCAGTAAGTTCGAAAACAGTAAAGCCTGTCAATAAGTCAGTATGTTTGTAACGTAGTAAAATAGTAAAGTATAAGTTTATCAAATAGTAAGTCGGTAAATTAACAAGTTGGTAAACAATACATTTGCACATGTAATCAAGTAAATCAAGTAATGCATCTCCCCCAAAGAAAAAAAACAGTAAAATGGGGCTGTGAGACTCACCTGAGCATAATGAGATGCTATCAAGCACGAATGATGGTTTACAAGAGAAATGATGTCATCTCCAACGACTGAAACCTGCCGGGCGTCCTAAACGCGCAAGGTTTTAATGATTAGATGTGGAAACCTGCTGGGCGTGTTAAACGCGCAAGGTTTTAATGATTGGAGGTCTCAACAGACCATCTATGCTAGTTATTCCCTCAACTAGTTATGTCCACTTACTTTGGTTAATGTTTATGTTTGAAGTTGTGAAAAATGTATATGGCCCGTTGGTGATAGTTTGAAATAATGATTTATGAAAACATTATCATCGTGTTTGCTTAATCGTATTTTCATAATGTATGAAATTATATACGGGGGTCCGGGGAAAGGCCCCTGGTTAGCGGGGTCCCAAGGGTGGAAACCCCTGGCGGGGTCCAAGGGGCTGGCCCCTGGCTGGGGTCGAGATGCCAGGTCAGCTCGAAAATTTTTTAGTTCTTCTACATTACTTTAATGAAAACGCATTCGAAATTTGTATTCGGGGTAAAATCAGGCGTCAAAATCTTAGTTCAAACACTTAATAAAAATCGTGCTATTCGAAGTTAACACGTGAACTGGTGAGGTTTTGGTACGTGGTTAGGAGGTTTTGAGAAGTTTAGCCGTTCGGCAAAGGAAACCTAGCCGCTCGGCTCAGGTAACCTAGCCGTTCGACCATGGCAATCCAGCCGTTCGGCTAAGGCAGTCCAGCCATTCGGCTGGTAGCCTATTTCAGGCCTGTTCCAGTTATGTTCGTGCAGGGTTTTATAAAACGAGTTCTAACTCAATTCTTTGGACATAATCAGTTGTTAGATACTAATATATGATGATATATGTACATTTAAACATGTAATTTGAATAAAAAGTGAGTGATTCCTTACGTATTAAAAATGGAGACCAAATGGTGATGATGATGGCGATGAAGATGATGAAGATGGTGATGATGATGATGATGCTTATTGCTGCTGCTGATCTTGTTATTGTTAATATTATTGTTGTTGTTTTTGATTTTTAAAGAGATCGAGAGAGAGCCGAGAGATAGAGATGATGAAGAAATGAGAAAGGAAAGGGGTGTTTGGTGGTTTATTCATCCGGCTCCAATAATTGGAGTTGGTTGGGCTCCCATTCGTAGTACAAAATACCCGTGTTTTTGTACCCGATCGTTTAATAATGAAATACTTTTCATTTTAAAAATTAATAAAAGTGTTTTCGAACTAACTTTGAGTCAAAGTATTTTATAAAAATACTATTTTTGAGATATAAAATATATCTTTATTTTAAGTTTGAGAGACGGATACGTTTGAATGGTTTCGTCGCGTTTGAGGAAATTTGAATAAAACAAAATATGTCATATATCCATCCGAGTAAATAATAATTATTATTTTCGATAATAATACATTATTTGTTAGTTTTGTCGCGAATGTTAATTTGTACGATACGAATACTTTATATATTATCAAAATAATATATAATAATTAATGAGGGTATTAAATAATAATTTCATATTACTTAATACTTGTTTTCACCAACGCCCGTATAATTTGAATCGGAATTTGGCCGATTTTGATAATGCACGATTAGATTTAATCGCGCTGATATATATATATATATATATATATATATATATATATATATATATATATATATATATATATATATATATTAATCAATATACATATTGATACACACAATTAGGCTAATACATATCACTAATTACATGTATTACAAAATGATTAGGAACTAATAACTAGTCCTAATTTATGACCGGTGTCACATGAAGTGTACGTGAGACATATTCTGCATACTGCAGATTATGTCTGCAGTATAATCAGAAGATTTCATGGGCACGTCTGGCATTCCCCCATGGATCGGAGAACACATAATAAAATAGATTAGCTAAAGACATACATGAATATGCATTGCTCGCCTATAAATAGAGGACTTTACAAAATTTGCAAAGTGTGAATCAATTAAGTGAGATAGAGACCACAATATTTTGACATTCCTTGTAACCAACTTATAGTGTGTTCATGAGCATAAATAGAGACCGTTAAATCTGTATTTAACATTTAGTATTTCCGCTTTAAACTAACTTGTAATTCTTTGATTCATAATAAATAAAGAATTAAGTTGAAAATTATATTGTGTTCCTTTATTATCACTTGAATATGTTAAGTTAGTTAATCAAGAAATAGTTGTATTAAACCCCCCACCCCCCCCCCCCCCCCCCAACCATCTGTTGTTAGTTTGGGACCAACATTAAACGATTACGTACCAATGGATATGTAACATTGCAACAAATTTAAGTATTAAATTGAATACACGATATCACAGGCTTATTAGTATTAAACTAAATTGTTTGAATAGTATTTTAATATGCTATTTACATTTAATAGTCCGTGTGTTAATTTGAAATAATCAATTAGACCCCTCTATTTATTTAGTTTTTACATTATCTATCATTAAAATTAAATCCAAATAATCAATTAAACCCCTCTATTTACTTACTTTTTTCAATTTTAATTAAAGTCAAATTAATCAATTAGGTTCCTCTACTTTAATTAAATTAAAGATTATAACCTTAATTTTAATTAAAGAATCAACACCTCGTGTGCATACACGGGTTTAAGATCTAGTACATACAATTTAATTGTGTTTAGTTAGGCTTGGTTTGGATCGTCTCCAAAAGTTAAACAGGTAACGTTATTGACTATTGTTATTCTCTTCATTAAATGTAGGTTGGCTGATGACTCTCATTTGGGAACCGATGAAGCCTTGGCAAACTGACACCATTGGCACCAACTAATCGGTTGCTCCTTCTGTTTTCTTTCTTCGGTTTTCCGATGAAAGGAAGGAAGGTTTGGGGTGGGGCCAACTTATATTTAATGTATTGTTATTTTTTTTTTGGTGCTTGTAAATATATGTATATTGGTAAATGTGGGTTTCCAAAAATTGAAGTGATGAAAGGATTGTTGTGAGTGTTTAATCAGTCTTTCATCAGTTTATATGTGTTGATGTGGTGCTGAGCTGGCAAAACTGAATAAGAAAGTGTAGAAGTAACGGTTGGGAGTGGTCAGATGTATATTATGATGTGTTAATGAGTCGATTCTCTAAAAGTAAAGGAAGATGTCACTAGATCTCTCTAAAAAAGCTTGACACATTAGCACCAAACACACTCGTAATCATAGTAAATATCAATTAAATACATGTCAATTGGTCGAATATGGATCGAACACATATATCCACATTTATATTGCTTTTATTCGTCTTTATCCATATTCCTTTCGATATATATATATATATATGTAAATTTTAAGCATCCATCCGCATCTATATCCAATGAATGATACAGGTTAATGGATATCCATTGGATATATAAATTACTTTGTACTCTCAAACGAAACCAAACAAATGTTGTGATGAGTAAAAAGATAGAATGATTTTTGAACAAATTAAATTAAAATGTTGCACATGCTTTCCTAGACACGTTTGGTCATTGTTTATCACTAGCAAATAACTTTTGTTAAGATGTTGCACATGCTACTTCTACTGCTACTACTACTACTACTACTACTACTATTTTTCTCTTAGAAGACCCGTCATCATCTCTACTTATTTAAATCTCACGTTTTCAAGTCTCATTCACCAAGTCTTCAAACTTGGTCCATCTACCAGGGTCACAATACTGACATATATCCTTCTTCAATACATCATAACAATGACTTGTCACTAGCAACCTTAGCACCCATGTTTCTTTTCTGAACAATTCCAATATTCTCACGTACTCTACTTTCAACCTATTTGGACATTCTGAAACATCAAATGCTCCCTCTACTTCCGGGAACCACCTAGAACATTTAATTAAGTCCATCTTACTGTAATACTCGGTTGCTTTACAATCCATAAAATCTTTATCTGCTTTCTACTTTTCTTCTGGGTTGTTAACTACTAGCGCTTCCTCATACACTACATTATTTAGAGGTAGTCTATTCTTACTAACTTCACTTTCTCTACGTAGAAATTCTTCCATAACTACCTCTCTACTTGTTTCTTTAATCCTCTTCAATAGAAAAGGAAGTGCTTTCTCATGAGTTCTAACAATCTCTTTCATACATTAACCCCCTTAGCTCGTTCATCGTGATTCTACTTGTCTGAACCGATGGTTATGCTCTACCTTCATTTTCTGATTCTGCTCTACTTGCATTTTCTCCTGACACATATAACCCTCTTGTTCCTTCTCAAAATATAAAAAAGTACAGGGTTAGTATAGCTCAAAATCTCAACTACATATTTACATACTTACACATAGCTACTCACAATTAAGGTTCGTATTAACTTAATTCTCTTAACATTCTGTGATTTCCATAGCTCAATACAATATCATATGATAATTATTATGTTGGCCAGACGCGATAATTATCTCATCACATTGTACATTACTAAAGTCCTCACATTATGTCTTGATTCATAAGCGTTTAACGATTTACTAACTACTGTACACATACAAAATGCAGTTAATTACTTTACATCGTACTTTACCAACTAATTGCTACAAATAATTACTTTAACGCATGCTCTACTAACTGACTACTACAAATAATTATTTTAAATCATGCTCTACTAACAATCTACTAGGTCTAAGTCCAAGTACCCACTAATAGTGAATACTCGAATCCCTTAAACCATAGCTCTGATACCAACTGGTTACGCCCCGATTTTTTTTTTTTTACACTTAAAACTCTTTTATAAATGTCTCATTGAACGTACATAATTTGACAACGTGTGGACATTAACTTGTACCAATCGTTGGACTTAAAATAAAACATCAAACAAAAGCAGAACCACATACATTCGCGTCGCGATCTCTAGGGATCGCGTTGCTATCTTGACATACATCGCGTCGCGATTCCCTTGAATCGCATCGCGATCCTAATACGCGATCGCGTATTTGTGCATACATGTTTTTAGACGTCTACTGTTAACAATTTACGCTTAACTATGCGATCCTACACCCTTCACGCGATCAAGTACTATTTCAACAATCGCGCCGTGAAATGGTTAAATCGCGTCGCGATCTCCAGTAATCGCGTGGCGATTATAGTTGGTCGCATCGCGACCTAGACTCCTGTACAGACCTGCAGTTTCATATTTAAATACAAACTTTAGGCGCGCTTAATTTTTAACTCGTTAAGAGTTAGACTACCAGACTTTGCATACACCTCCACTATACCATAATAGAGGTTTCCATTTTTATACTTTTCTGAATTTCGCGTTAATGAAGAATTCGAACATCTAACCAAAATATGGTCGTATTGGACCATTTTAACAAGTTAAGTTCCAAACCATCTACATTATGACTTTCACTTTTTGCCAATACTTTTTACCATACACATTGACTCTAAATCAACATTAAGAAACAACATCCCACCATTTTAACTCCTTTTAGCATTTTAACTTTTTGGTGACCCATTTAGGCACCAAAACGACCCATTTGGGTATTAATCACTTTCAAGATTTAAACCAAATTTCCATTCGGTTTACATACAAACTACATACTTTTTACAAGTATTGACATACTCCACAAATTTCTACCATTTACATTTGACCCGACTCACAACTATACCATTTTTACATCCACTATCTACAACGGGTCAAAACATTCAAAACTACAAATTTAAACCCAAACCACTTTCATTTAACTCACACGGGGCTTTCCTAACTGTACCAAGAGCATGATTTCTATACAAGGGATTTTGAGTTACTAAATTGTAGCAAGTCCCAACACTAGTCGACCTTCGTCTCCTTTGCCCAAATAGACACTTTACTTGCTTTTACCTACACAACAACAATACAACTATGGGGTAAGCAAAACATGCTTAGTAAGTAAAGAAAAATAAGATTACGATTACAAACTAATACAAAATGGTCATACTCATATGATCCACTTACTACCAATTATAGAACATACTTGTATGTTCTATCTACCATACTACTAGGTGATCATATTCACATGAACCACCTACTACATAGACCATTCTTGGATGGTCTATCTACTCATAAATAAGGATCCTTGACTACATTGTTTCTATTCACAGAAATAATCTCCACTACATTGTTCCTATTCAAAGGAACACTACAATGGAGTCAAGACTTAGACAATGCCATACTTGAATCCTCCATCTCTTACCTACACAAATAACATACAATTTACTACATCTACAACAACTACACAATTAACATACAATATATTACATCTACAACAAACTACACAATTAACATCCAATATACTACATCTACAACAACTACACAATTTAACGTACATTATACTACATCTACAACAACTACACAATTTAACATGCAATATACTACATTTACAACAACTACACAATTAACATATAATATACTACATCTATAACAACTACACAATGGCATACTTGTATGCCATGTTTACAATAAACTACTCATCACTAACTAATACTTATTTGATCATCACTAAGGATTCACAAACAAGCTTAATTAATGAACTACCATTCCTATTACTTACCTTTGCCAATGTGTGAATGATCAAGCTCAATGATTTGCTCACCATCTTTTCTTTTCACCTAATTACATAATCATACAAACAAGGTTATTCACTTCTCAAAGTAACAACCTTCTACATAACAATTTCTCACTTCTACTAGCTAACCAAACTTTTTTCTTTAATTCATACAAACTAACTCTTATGTTCATTCAAGAGCATAATCTCAACTTCAAACTCAATCTCATCCAAACTACACAATTTATCATGAATTATTGCAACATAATCATAACTAATCAATAACTACTATTCATCATCATCATACATACAATTTCTTCAATTTAGATAAAATCATCGAAACTCAAAATTCTTACTAAAATTCATCAACTAACATTTATACGTACTCTTTTACATACTACAATCATCATCTAACATACATACTTCCAAATACTTAACCAATTCTTAAAACCCACTTTTAGGGTTCATCAAGAACTAATCAAAACTACAAATTAAATGTGTTAAGGGGTAATCCTTACCTCCATGATGATGATTATGTATGTATTATTGTCGCACCCCCAAATTCGGGTTGCGGAAGCGAATCGGGTCGGGGCGCGACTAATCAATAATCAAAACACACAAGGTATATAATGAACGACTCTATATGCGTCGTTTACAAGTTACATTAATATAATGTAAAAGTTCTACAAAGTTGTAATGTTTACAAAAGCTCGTAATTAATGTTTAGAGATTCTAAGGCATATCTAGTTTACAAAATGTAGAAATGCAGGGGAATCTCCTGGTGTCAGTATGCGACTCGAGCTAATAATCCTGAGCAGATCTACTACTGCTGAGTACCTGAGAATACATGCTAAAAGGGTCAGCTAAAAGCTGGTGAGCTCACAGGTGTAATGTTGAAATAATATTATATGAACCACAAGATTTAATCGTGTTTGAAATCAATCAAATAAATATGTATATTACTACCATGAGCCCATAGTTCGAGCTTAACTGAGGGTGTCAGGATCCACATTCAAGGACCTGAGCGAGGTGCCTCCTGCATGTGCCTAATCAACACATGTGTGAACAAATGATAATGTGCCCGTTTGACATCACAGTCATGGTAGTGCGACTACCCTGGACAGGGATTGTCAATCCCATATGGTACCATACACTAACATTCACGCTAAATCCATATTAACAAACTATGTGGTAGAGGACTTCATGATTAGTGAAAACAAACTCATGCAGTCAATATATTGAGTTTTGTACTCGTGTTCATATGTAAAACAAATCTGAGCATGTACTCCTACCCGGGAGTAAAAACAGTAAAAGTCGGGGCCATGAGACTCACCTGAGTCTGATGATATGCAGTGAAGCAAATATGATGTGGTGTCCGAAGACTGTAACCTGCCGGGCGTTCAAAACACGCAAGGTTATTAGTATAAGGTAGACGTCTCAAGAGACCGTCCATGTTAGTTGTTCATTCAACTAGTAATGTCCAAATGATTTGGTTGTTTGTTTATGTTTTGAAAACATGTACGGCCGGTTGGTGAGTTTTGTAATAATGATTATTAAAAGCATTATTATTATGTCCGTCTCGTTGTATACTTATAAAAGTATATGTGTCATATGTTTCCGAGTTATTCCAAATATTGTATTTTTGTCATTGATGTTAAATCAAGTATATCGTGATATTTTCTGTTGAAAAGTCGGTTATGCAAAGTTAGTGTTGGACACTATTTATGAAATAATCACGAAGGTACTATTCATGAGACAATAGCAATTTACTATTCATGAGACAATAGCGATTTACTATTCATGAGACAATAGCAATTTACTATTCATGAGACAATAGCGATTTACTATTCATGAGACAATAGCGATTTACTATTCATGAGCCAATAGCGATTATGAGACAGTTTCAAGTACGAAAGTGTTAGTTATTGCGACAATGTGGTTTCATGCGACAATCGAGAAAATACTCAATTATCCGATAATCGATTCCAACAATAAGGTATGCGACAATGGGGTATTGTCGGACACTGTTCATGCGACAATGAGGTATTGTCGGACACTGTTCATGCGACAATGAGGTATTGTCGGACAGGTGTGATTTCCGATTTTGTTTAAGTGTTCGTTTTCGTTGACTTGGTCAAACGTGTTCGGTTTGACTCGAAACTTTTAGAGAAGTCTTAAATATGTTAAATAAGTTTTAGAAAATTGTCGTTACGTTTTATGGTTGACCCGAAGGGTCACTTTCACCAAATTACAAAAACAGCCCCTAAGGTTATGTTTTCTACATTCAAACCCCGATTTCACCACTTTTCGAGCCGATCTAGGTCTCAACAAAAATCAAGCATAACCACCTATGAACCTAGTCCATTTCTGCACTTTATGGTATTTTTATATGCTCGTTTACTATTTTTAACAAAAATAAACACGAGATGTGGTCAGCTTTGGTCCAAAAGTGGGTTCAGTCCAAAGATTCACGTTTTTCACCATGATCCGTGAGGATCTGGTCCGAGAGCCAAAAATGAAAGTTGTAGCTGGTATGTTAATGAACATTTTTCGTCTAGGTGTCAAGAGTTGGTTCTTCCTAGTTTTCAAGATATAGATGTTTTCGTAAAGGTTATTTTTTGGCCAGTTTTTAAGGTTTAATGTTTGAGTACTTAAAAATACTTTCAAGCTTATATTTGGACATAATATAGTCATATGAGCTACTAGACATGTTAATATATGTAAATCATGAAAATCTAGAGAGAGAAGTTAGGGTTTTATACCAAATTCGTGGCTAGAGAGAGAGAGAGGGAAGTGAGATGGTGCTAGATCCTTGATCCTTGCTTCCTTTACTTGTGATTCTTCAATATGAGAGGTGGTGGATGATGGTGGTTGAGTGGTGGTGATGATGGAGGCCGTGGGTGGTGAGGGAGAGGAGAGGGAGAGTGTTTGTATGTGTGTTTTAGAGAGAGATTGTAGTGAGAGAGAGTGTGAGGCAAAATGAGGAAAAGGAGGAGGAAATTGGGGTTTTTGTTGGTGGCTTGGTCAAAGAACAAGATCCCAAAAAATTGGGGTCTTGTTTAGTGGCTTGAAGCCGGCCCAAGGGGGCCCCACACAAGGTGTGGTGTCTCCAATTTTTGTTCCTCGAGTTCGCGTTCCGTGCGGTGTTCGTTTCCCCGGTCGTTTGAACGTATAATTAGACGTTTAACGTTATACGTACGTATTTTAAATAACGATTAAAGTTCGCTATTTTTAACTTGAAGTAATACTTATTATTACTTAGAAACATTTATTAAAATGTTTGGTACGGTGCCGGTAATGATTTACGAGGTCGTTGTATGATTTAAATAATCGTGACGTTTAAACTAAACGTTTTGTTATCGCTGTAAATTACGATAATTATACTGAAGTATTTTATCAAAATACTTTTTGATGAGTTATAAAAATATAACTTAGGTTTGTTTCGATTGTCATGCGCGTCTCGCGCGTTTTTGATCGTTTCTGAGCATTTTACACTTTACGAACTACTTATGAAATATTATCAAAATAATATTTGAAAATAATTATGCTTATCAAATAATTTTACATTATTTAATAAATTGAGTTCACCAACGTCCGTATTAATGTATCGGGATCCGCCCGATATGAAAATGCACGATTTAATTTAATCGCGTACGTGTATATATATATTCCAATATATATAATGATACATACAATTAGCCTAATATAGCACTAATTACACGTATTACCACATGATTAGGACCTAATAACTTGCCCCAATTTGTCGGGTGTCACATTCTCCCCCTGTTAAGAGAATTTCATCCCGAAATTTAGCTCTGAGTCGTAGACGGAGTGGAGTTTGTGAATAAATGTGGATACTTGAGTCGCATTTGATCTTCCCGTTCCGCCCTGAATTCCACCGGACTTTAACGATGGGAATACGACTTTGTTTCAACTGTTTGACCTCACGGTCCATGATTTCCACTGGTGTCTCGACGAAATGGAGTTTATCATCGATATGAATTTCGTCGAGAGGAAAGATAAGTGTCTCATCAGACAGACATTTCTTTAGGTTAGAAATGTGGAATGTGGGATGCACGCTGCTGAGCTCGGGTGGCAGTTGCAATCGATATGCAACTGGACCAATCCTTTCGAGGATCTCAAAAGGTCCAATGTACCTGAGATTCAGTTTCCCTCGTTTCCCAAAACGGATGACACCTTTCCAAGGTGATACTTTCAAGAGTACTCGATCCCCAACCTGGAACTCGAGATGTTTGCATCTCACGTCAGCATAACTTTTCTGACGGTCACGCGCAGCTTTGTGTCTGTTTTGGATTCCAATGATTTTCTCCGTTGTTTCGTGAATGATCTCAGGACCAGTGAGTTGGCTGTCTCCCACTTCGGTCCAACAGACAGGTGATCGGCACTTACGACCGTATATTGCCTCGAAAGGTGCAGCTCCAATACTGGTATGGTAGCTGTTGTTGTACGAAAACTCGCACAAAGATAGATAATGTTCCCAGTTTGCACCGAAGTCAACTACGCAAGCTCGTAGCATATCCTTGAGTGTTTGAATGGTTCGTTCACTTTGTCCGTCGGTTTGCGGATGATATGCAGTACTCATATCCAAATGAGTACCCAATGATTTTTGTAATGATTGCCAAAAGCGAGAAGTGAAGCGACTATCCCTGTCAGAGATAATCGAGATGGGAACTCCGTGTCGGGATACGATTTCCTTAAGGTAAAATCGTGTGAGGCGTTCCATTTTATTAGTTTCTTTGATGGCTAGGAAATGAGTAGATTTGGTGAGACGATCGACGATCACCCAAATGGTATCGCAACCGCTCGGTGTTTTTGGGAGTTTAGTGATGAAGTCCATAGTGATCTGCTCCCATTTCCACTGAGGTATGTTCGGTTGTTGGAGTAGACCATAAGGTTTTTGATACACGGCTTTGACTTTTGAACAAATGAGGCACTTGCTGACATATGTGGCGATTTCTGCTTTCATGTTTGGCCACCAATATAACTCTTTGATGCCATGATACATCTTGTCAGATCCAGGGTGTATAGAGTATTTGGACTTGTGAGCTTCATGCATCACCAAGTCGAGTAGTTTCCCAAAACAGGGCAACCAGATTCGGTTTGAGAAGTGTTTGACCCCGTTAGGTTTGGTTTCAAATTGTTTTTCCATATTACGCAAGGCCTCGTTCTTGATGCTTTCAGGTTTCAGTGCTTCGAGTTGAGCGGTGAGAATCTGAATAATTAGATCATTGTGTATAGTCATACTAAGTGCTCGGACTCGAAGTGGTTTGGTGCGTTCTTTTCGACTGAGGGCATCGGCAACAACATTTGCTTTTCCCGGATGATATCGGATCTCACAATCATAATCGGTAAGCAACTCGACCCAGCGACGTTACCTCATGTTGAGATCCTTTAGATCGAATATGTGCTGGAGACTTTTGTTATCCGTGAAAATTGTACATTTAGTGCCGTACCGATAGTGTCTCCAGATTTTGAGTGCAAACACTAAGGCTCCCAATTCGAGATCATGAGTGGTATAATTCTTTTCATGGATTTTGAGCTGTCGGGAGGTATAGGCAATGACCTTATCTCGTTGCATCAACACGCAACCAAGACCTTGGTGAGAAGCATCGCAGTATACCACGAAGTCATCGGTGCCTTCGGGTAGTGATTGGATGGGTGCACTACAAAGCTTTTGTTTCAACAGTTGAAATGCTGACTCTTGTTTATCAGTCCAATCGAACTTCTTTTCCTTCTAAGTCAGTGTTGTGAGTGGTTGGGCTATTTTTGAGAAATTCTCAATGAATCGCCGATAGTATCCGGCCAGTCCCAAAAACTGCCGTACTTCGGTTGGAGTGGTTGGCGATTGCCAATTTTTGATAGCCTCAATTTTTGATGGATCAACATGAATTCCTTGACTGTCAATCACATGTCCAAGGAATTGAACGGTTTGCATCCAGAACTCACACTTGGAGAATTTGGCGTATAACTCCTCGTGTTTGAGCAGTTCTAGGACAGTTTTGAGATGTTGCGCATGTTCTTGTTCGTTGCGCGAGTATGTAAGAATGTCATCAATGAAGACAATGACAAACTTGTCGAGATATGGTTTACACACTCGGTTCATAAGGTCCATGAATACAGCCGGTGCGTTTGTTAAACCGAAGGGCATGACTTGGAACTCATAATGCCCGTAACGAGTTCGGAAAGCAGTTTTCAGAATGTCAACATCACGAACTCTTAATTGATGATATCCAGATCGCAGATCAATCTTGGAATAGAAGCTTGACCCCTGAAGTTGGTCGAATAGATCATCGATGCGTGGAGTGGATAACGGTTCTTGATAGTTAACTTGTTCAGTTCTCTGTAATCGATGCACATGCGGAAAGAACCATCTTTCTTTTTGACAAATAGGACCGGAGCTCCCCAGGGTGAGGAACTTGGTCTAATGAATCCTTTGTCCAAGAGTTCCTGTAACTGAGTAGACAACTCTTGAAGTTTGGATGGGGCTAGTCGATATGGTGCTCGTGCCACGGGTGCTGCTCCGGGCACAAGATCGATTGAGAACTCGACCTGTCTCGTTGGTGGAAGACCAGGCAGTTCTTCGGGAAAAACTTCCGGAAAATCTCGAACAATTGGCACATCCTCAAGTCGCTTCTCCTCCGACTTTTTCTCCATGACATGTGCGAGGATTGCCTGATAACCCTTTCTCAAATACTTACGGGTTTTCATGCAGGAAATGATGTTTAATCTCGTCCCACCGGTCTCCCCTTGTATGGCTAGAGTACTACCAGAGGCGAGAGGTATGTGGACAATCTTATCAAAACAGATGATCTCAGCACGATGCTTAGACAGCCAATCCATGCCAATGATTATATCAAAACTTCCGATCTTGACAGGTATGAGGTCGATGGTGAAAAGTTCGTCAGCGAGGTTTAAAGTGCAATTGGGTATCACACTATCAGTTTCAATGAGTTTTCCATTTGCTAGCTCTACAATGTACTTAACATCTAAAGCCACAGGTGTGATGTCAAGTAATGGACAAAGTTCATCAGATATAAAGCTTCTATCAACACCAGTATCAAATAGAACAGAGGCCGTTAAGTTGTTGAGGAGGAACGTACCCGAGACCACATTCGGGTCTTGGCGGGCTTCCTCTGAGTTCAAAACAAAGGCTCTACCTTTATCAGTGTTGTTGTTACCTTTGTTCTTCAGTTTCGGACAATCGTTCCTGAAATGCCCAGTGTTGCCACACTCAAAGCAGGCTCTGGGTTGACTGGTGTTGGTGCTGGTGTTTGTTTTGGTAGCCCTGCAGTCCTTGGCGAGATGTCCATAACGATGGCAATTGTTGCAAGGTGTACCGCAAGGACCATCGTGGTGGCAGTTGCACCTGGAACAGAAGGGTCTATTTCCAGTGTAACCCCGTTTGGTTTCTGAGCTAGAGTTGTAGGCTTTAACAGTTTCAGGTCGTTTAGAGGGTTGTTTGTTTTGATTCTGGTTGACATTGGAGTTCCCAGTCCATTTCCGTTTGTTTTCTCCGGACTGGTTTGAGCTGGTGTTGACAGCAGGTGTTCCTCGGCGAATCACTTGTGCCATGAGATTGTGTGCCATCCGGACGGCACCCTGAATGGTTGTGGGGTTGGAAGCAGTGACCATACCCTGAATGCGTGAGGGAAGCCCTCAGATGTAACGTTCGATCCGCTTATATTCCGGATCAACAAGGGATGGGCACAGCAGTGCCAGTTGGTTGAATCGGGTGGTGTATCCGGCAATATCATTGCCTTGAGTGGTTAGGTGCTAGAACTCGTGTTCTAGTTGTTGAATCTCATCTCGTGGACAGTACTCGTCATTCATCATCTTCTTCACTTCTTCCCACGGTGTTAAGAAAGCAGTGTCAATGCCCACAGTCTAATCATAAGTATTCCACCAAGTCAAAGCACCATCCATGAAGGTGCAGGTGGAGTACTTGACCTTGCAGTCTTCCTGACAGTTACAGATTCGAAAGACCGATTCCATTTTCTCCATCCAGTGTAATAAATCAATAGCACCCTCGATGCCCTTGAAGTTCAATGGTTTACAGTTCAGAAAGTCCTTGTATGAACAGGGCTTTGGTGGAGGTGTGTTGTTCAGTGTTTCATTAGTCTCAGATTGTTGCTGTCGGGCAGCTAGAGCATCAGCTACCCCTTGGGCAACAAGTCGGTCAACATCAGCTTGATTAAACGTACGTCTCGGAGGCATGATGCTAAACACAAATGAAAGAGGTAAATAAGATGTTTGTACAAAGGCATGATATATCACATATGTATATATATTGAGGTAATATACAACAGCACGAAGTGATAATCATATTTCATTACTTAATAAGTTGGGATACCGTGCAAGCTATAAATTCAAAAGGTTACAGAATTTAGAGTTTACAAAAGATACCGGGAATTGTTACATCCGGTCGAATTACAAGAGTCCTACATAGCTAGATAGATAGATTACAAGATAGACATGTAACACCCGCCAAATTAGGACTAGTAATTAGTGCCTAATTCTCTGTTAATACATGTAATTAGTTCTGTGGTAGGCTAATTAATGTATCGAATTATATATTGATGAATATATACAAACTTTGCGATTTGATTAAATCGTACGCAATTTAAATCGAATGTATTTCGGTTCCATAAATACGGACGTTGGTGACACAATTTATATTTAAGTATAAAAAAAATTTTCTGAAAACATTACTGGGTCCAAACTACTGTTTAAATTTTATTCCCAAAGTTGTCCCGCTTCGTACAATTTAAAACTTACCTAATTAACAACAAAATACGCAAATTATTTAAACCACATTTTAAATCTTTAAATTATTAGATAATTGCTAAAACAATTTAATTAAATTATTAAACAAAATTCGTATTTTAAAATGGATAATTAACGCGTGAAATTTTCATTAAAACATTAAATGACGGAGAAAACGAACACCACGCGAAGCGCGGGGCGAAGACTGAAAAGTGGAGGATAACCTCCCACTTCCCATCTCCTTTCCTCATTTCTTTCTTATCTCTCTCTCTCTTACTCTCTTTTTCTCTCATTTCTCCAAAACCACCAAACCACCACCATCCACTAAAATCGTCAAATAACACCCTTATACGCACTCGGATCATCAAGATTTTTAGAGATTCACGACCACCTCGCAACGATCTACACTTCTACCTTTTCGGATTTTCAATCCGACACTTTGTAAGTTTCCGACAAAATCCCGAAACCATTCGATTCTTAGTATTTTCACTTGATAGTCGTTTATATAACTTATATATGTCCATTACAAAGAGTAGAACATGATTTTATAGCTTAAAAATGAGTTTGAATTGGGTTTTGGCCGGAAAAATCTCGGCAGTCGAAACTTTCTGGGCTGGTGTTCTTCAATGCGACACAAGCCTTGTGTCGCATGATTGTGTCGTATAAAATCCTCTATGTCGTATTTTGTGTCGTATGAAGCCAGTTATGTCGTATCCTATGCGACACAATATTGTGTCGTACCTTATGTCGCAAATACCATGCGACACAACCTCTATGTCGCTGTTGAATCAGCATCTCGAATCTATGCGACACAACCTTTGTGTCGTATAGATGTTGTGTCGCATATTTATGCGACACAACCCTTGTGTCGCATGACAAACTTTTGTGTCGCATATTGTGTCGCAAAACACAGAAAACTCAGATTTTTTCTAAGTGTCGAGACTCGAAATTTATCACTCGATTTTACACGAATTCAGATCCCAGATGCGTTTTTCACCAATGCAATATAGTAGAAATAAAATTTTTTTGAGATGACTTGGCATCTCGACCCCAGCCAGGGGCCAGCCCCTTGGACCCCGCCAGGGGCGCTGCCCCCGGACCCCCGTACTTAGATTCCGTAAGCACATTTCTCACCAAGTGTCAAACTTGTATGATTTCAAAACGCTTATATGATACAACTTTTCAAACATAATGGAATATACTTTTCAAGTATAACACTTCGAAATCAATGTGATAACATCAGGACTATTATTACGATTAATCACCAACGGGCCGTACACGTTTTCAAACAGTTAACAAATCAACCAAATCGTAGTAATTTGGACATCTATAGTTGTGTAACAACTACAAGGGTGATCTTTTGAGATACCCAATCATGTTTATAACCATCGCGTGTCATGGACACCCTCAGGTTACAAGTCTTTGGACTTCATTTCTCGGCTAATCAACTCAAGTTTATTAAGTTAAACTCACAAGACTCAGGTGAGTCTCATAGCCCCTCCTTTTACTGTTTTACTCAGGGGTGTGATATATTGCTTATTTTTAACATGTGAACGCAAGTACAACTTTCATATACTACATGAGTTTTTCACAACTAATCATTTAAAGTCCTCCGTCAGCATAGTTGTTAATACGTTGTAGCGTGAATATTAGTATATGGTACCATATAGGATTGACCCTCCTCGTTCGGGTTAGCAAGCACTAACCGGGTAAACGGACGTACTAATATTTGGGAAGACGAATGTTGATTAGGCATTCGTGGAGGAACCTCGCCCGGAATTCTCTATAGGGGACCCGGCCCTCGAGTTAAGCTCAACTATGTGCTCATGGCTGTATACACGATTACTATCATTTTATTTGCTGGATGCAAATCATTATTAAATCTTGCGGTTCATACTATGTTACTTGATTTCAAACCTGTGAGCTCACCAGCTTTAGCTGACCCAATTTAGCATGTATCGCAGGTACCAAGCAGTAGGTTGTTTCGGCTTCAGGACTTTTAGTTCGAGTCAGCATACAAACGTTTGAGATTTTCTTGCATTAGTATATTTTGTACAAGTACTTATGTACTGAAATCTCCTTTTATTTAACCTCGAGCTATGTAAAGATATAAATGTTGTAAACATTTCAATATTAATATATTTTGTTAAAACGATGCATATAGAGTCATTTACTATATATCTTTGCGCTTTGTTATTGATTAGTAACACCCAAATCGTGCTTCCGCAAATCATTAAATTTGGGGGTGTTACAGATTGGTATCAGAGCCTAAGGTTATAGTGAACTAGGTTGCATTTAGTGGGCCTAGACTATGACCATTATGCAATATTTCGTATTAGGTATAACTGGTTCAGTGATTACGTCATACGAGTTTAATTTAACATAGCCTGATCAACTATGTACAATTAAGCAAAGATGATGTAAGATCTGAAGGTAGTTATGGCTGAACAGGGTACACTAGAAGACTCTGACCTCGAGAGAACCAAGACTTAAACTTGTTTATGCTAGACACTCAATAGGCTATATTATATAGGAACTATATGAATATAGGCCTCACTCTTACTAACGCTTTGTCTCAGAAATGGCAAACACACCGTCCAATTCATCGCGCTCTCAATCCGGGTCACAGAACCCAAGGGTAGCAAGGAGGAACGTCAGGTTGCCTCGAGCTGGCCCGTACCCCACTCACTTCACCTTGCCGGCCTTAGCCGCTAGGGTGAACCAACACGAGCAGCGACTTCGCACCATGGATGTCGTGTTGCAGGAAACGAACGAAAACTGGAGACTTACATCTCTCGAACGCATCGAACAAGTCTCCGAGGATCACGAAACCACCGTTAACAATGTAGACATTCTTTTCAACAAAGTGGTGGAGATAAGCGTAGAAACCGCCCTTTTGAAACACCGGCTTGAAGAGTGTGAGCAACGCTCACGGGAAACGGAAGAATATGCCCGTGGATTGGCACAGCGACTAGCCTTGGCTGAAGACAATGCCCCGACAGGCTAGCAGACTTGCAAACACTGTGGATCGTCTCATTGAAATGATGGAGCAGATTAATCTACGTTGAGACTAGTGTAGTCCTTGTCTTGTAATCTATCTCGTAATCTAATGACTATCTAGCGATACTCTATAAATTAGTCGGATGTAACAATTCCCTACACCTTTTGTAATACATCCGTAGGATGTAACCTTTGAACTCGTATTATCTATCAAATATTCCTTGTTGATTCTACTTATACTGATTGCCATTTTCCTTTTGATGTTATGTATTACCACCTTTATACATGTACATCTGAGACAAATACAATTTTCTTACAAAATCTCATGTATCTTCATTTCTTTTATTGAAGAATCATGCCGCCAAAGACAAGACCATACACCGATGCTCAGCTTACGTCACTCATAACTCAGGCTGTGACTGAAGCCTTGGCTCGGAATACTCCACAGAATTCCGCGAGGAACAGCGATGCCGCTGAAACCCCCGCTTCTAAACCTTGTTCTTACAAGGACTTCCAGAGCTGCAAACCCTCAAGTTTCAAGGGTACTGAGGGAGCCATCGGACTGATCAGATGGTTCGAGAAAATGGAAACTGTTTTCCTCGTCAGCAAATGCGCGGAAGGCGACAAAGTTAATTTCGTCACCTGCTCCCTCGAAGATGATGCCCACTCTTGGTGGAACTCATATACCCAATCAGTGGGTGCTGACACTGCCTACCAACTAACTTGGGAGGACTTGAAAGCAAAACTCACCGCCAAATACTGCTCAATCGACAAACTCCAAAAGCTGGACGAGGAATTCTGGAACCTAAAAGTTCAGGGCAGTAATATCGATGGTTACACCACCAGATTCCAGCAACTCGCTGCCCTCCGCCCAGCCATGGTAAGCACAGAACCTGATAAAATCAGGAAGTACATCCTTGGTCTTCCTGAGCCTGTTCGGGGGCACGTTGCCTCTTCAAACCAAACCACCATTGATGGTGCAATCCTACTGGCCCAAGACCTGATGGCAATGAGCCAAGATTCTGAACCACCCACTTCATCCTCCCACAACAACAAAAGAAAGTGGTCCGACTACCACAACAACCACCCAAACCAACAAAACAAGAAATCCGACACCATCAAAGCCTACAACACCACCAGAGACATCAAACGGGGCTACACTGGGAGCAAACCCTATTGTTCCAAGTGCAGCCGCCACCACGAAGGTTCTTGTGGCTCCTTTTGCAACAATTGCAAGAGGTATGGTCACCTCACCCAGGATTGCGGTTCCCCTACCAACAACAATTCCAACAACAACACTAGGCCACCCAAGGTCTGCTTTGAATGTGGGAACCCCGGGCACTTCAGGGACATGTGCCCAAAACTGAAGAACCAGAGCAACAACAGCAGCAACAACCGCAACAGCAACAACCACAACACCCGAAGTAGAGCCTTCGTCATCAACTCCGGGGATGCCCGCCAAGACCCGAATGTGGTCTCGGGTATGTTCCTCCTCAACAACTTAACTGTTTCTGTTCTATTTGATACTGGTGCTTATAGAAGCTTTATCTCTGATGACTTTTGCCCACTACTCGACATCACTCCTGTTGCCTTAGATGTTAAGTACACTGTAGAGCTAGCAAATGGGAAACTTATAGAAACCAATAGTGTGATACCTAATTGCATTCTAAACCTAGCTGACGAAACCTTTTCAATCGATCTTGTACCCGTTGAAATCGGAAGTTTTGACGTCATCATTGGAATGGACTGGTTGTCCAAACACCGAGCCGAAATCGTTTGTTACGATAAGATCGTCCGTATCCCACTCGCCGTCGGTAGAACCTTGATCATACAGGGGGAGACCGGTGGGACGAGACTCAATATCATCTCTTGCTTAAAAACCCGAAAATTTCTGAGAAAGGGTTACCCTGCAATACTTGCACACATCACAGAGAAGAAGTCGGAGGAGAAGCGACTTGGGGATGTGCCAATTGTTAGAGATGTTCCCGAAGTTTTTCCGGAAGAACTACCTGGTCTACCTCCACCTAGACAGGTTGAGTTCTCAATTGATCTCGTGCCGGGTGCCGCACCGGTGGCCCGCGCACGGTACCGTTTAGCCCCATCCGAACTTCAGGAGTTGTCCACCCAGTTACAAGAACTCCTGGATAGAGGATTCATTAGACCGAGTTCTTCACCTTGGGGAGCTCCGGTCTTATTTGTTAAAAAGAATGACGGTTCATTCAGAATGTGTATCGACTATCGAGAGTTGAACAAGCTAACCGTCAAGAACCGATATCCACTCCCTCGTATTGATGATCTGTTTGACCAACTTCAGGGTTCGAGTTTCTACTCAAAAATCGATCTGCGATCAGGGTATCATCAGCTACGTGTTCGCGACACCGATATTCCAAAAACCGCTTTCAGAACCCGATACGGACACTATGAATTTCAAGTGATGCCCTTTGGTCTAACCAATGCACCGGCTGTATTCATTGACCTTATGAATTGGGTGTGCAAACCTTACCTCGACAAGTTTGTCATTGTTTTTATCGATGACATCCTCATCTATTCGCACAACGAGCAAGAACATGCGCAACACCTCAAAACCATCCTAGAACTACTTAGACACGAGGAGCTTTACGCCAAATTCTCTAAGTGTGAGTTCTGGATAAAAACCGTTCAATTCCTTGGTCACGTGATCGACAGTCATGGAATTCACGTTGACCCATCAAAAATCGAGGCTATCAAAGACTGGCAAGCACCCACCACTGCAACCGAAGTACGTCAATTCTTGGGTCTTGCTGGGTACTATCGACGATTCATCGAAAATTTCTCCAAAATAGCTCAGCCACTCACGGTACTGACTCAGAAGGAAAAGAAGTTCGACTGGACTGATAAACAAGAGTCAGCGTTCCAATTATTAAAATAAAAGCTTTGCAGTGCACCCATTCTATCCTTACCTGAAGGCACCGATGACTTCGTGGTATACTGCGATGCTTCCCATCAAGCTCTCGGTTGCGTGCGGATGCAACGGGACAAAGTTATTGCCTACGCCTCACGACAACTTAAAATCCACGAAAAGAACTACACCACTCATGATCTCGAACTTGGAGCGGTCGTTTTTGCTCTCAAAATCTGGAGACATTATCTCTACGGCACTAAGTGCACAATCTTTACCGACCACAAAAGTCTCCAACACATCTTCGACCAAAAAGATCTTAACATGAGGCAACGTCGATGGGTCGAGTTGCTTACAGATTACGACTGCGACATCAAGTATCATCCAGGGAAGGCTAATGTTGTAGCCGATGCCCTCAGTCGAAAGGAACGACCAAAACCACTTCGAGTCCGAGCCCTCAGTATGACCATTCACAACGATCTTACCGTTCAGATTCATACCGCTCAGATCGAAGCCCTGAAACCTGAAAACATCAAAAACGAAGCCTTACGGGGTATTGACAAACAATTTGAAACCAAACCTAATGGGATTAGGTATTTCTCAAACCGAATCTGGTTACCTAATTTCGGGAACCTACGAGACTTGGTGATGGATGAAGCTCACAAGTCCAAATATTCTATCCACCCAGGATCCGATAAGATGTACCACGGCATCAAGGAATTTTATTGGTGGCCGAACATGAAAGCCGAAATCGCCACTTACGTCAGCAAGTGCCTTACTTGCTCGAAGGTCAAAACCGAACATCAGAAACCTTCCGGCTTACTTCAACAACCTGAAATCCCTGAATGGAAATGGGAATAAATTGCCATGGATTTCATAACCAAATTACCCAAGTCGTCGAACGGTTGCGATACCATTTGGGTGATCGTTGACCGCCTCACCAAATCTGCTAATTTCCTGGCAATCAAGGAAAGCGATAAAATGGAACGCCTCGCACAAATCTACATCAAGGAAAGCGTTTCTCAACACGGTGTTCCAATCTCGATCGTCTCTGACAGAGATGCCCGCTTCACCTCTCACTTTTGGCAGTCACTTCAAAAAGCATTGGGTACTCGTCTCGATATGAGCACCGGGTACCATCCCCAAAACGATGGCCAAAGTGAATGAACCATTCAGACATTGGAAGATATGCTACGCGCTTGCGTAGTTGATTTCGGTACAAACTGGGAAAGACACCTACCGTTATGCGAATTTTCCTACAATAATAGCTATCACGCCAGCATTAAGGCTGCACCTTTTGAGGCACTGTACGGTCGTAAGTGCCGATCACCGATTTGTTGGACCGAAGTGGGAGACAGCCAACTCACTGGTCCTGAACTCATACACGCCACCACCGAGAAAATTGTGGAAATCCAAAACCGACTCAAAGCCGCACGTGATCGACAGAAAAGTTATGCTGACGTGAGACGCAAACCACTCGAGTTCCAAGTTGGGGATCGAGTACTCTTAAAAGTATCGCCTTGGAAAGGCGTCATCCGTTTTGGCAAACGCGGGAAGTTAAATCCCAGGTACATCGGGGCTTTTGAGATCCTCGAACGGATTGGCCCCGTAGCTTATCGATTGCAGCTGCCATCTGAAATCAGCAGCGTGCACCCCACCTTTCACATTTCTAACTTGAAGAAATGTCTGTCTGATGAGACACTTATTATCTCACTGGATGAAATTCGTGTTGACGATAAACTTCACTTCGTTGAGGAACCCGCTGAAATCATGGATCGTGAGGTCAAGCAACTAAAACAAAGTCGTATTCCCATCGTTAAAGTCAGATGGAATTCGCGGCGTGGTCCGGAATTCACTTGGGAACGGGAAGACCAAATGCGACTCAAGTATCCTCAGCTATTCACCGATTCTACATCAACCACGACCTCGAGCTAAATTTCGGGACGAAATTCTCCTAACATGGGGAGAATGTAACACCCGCCAAATTAGGACTAGTAATTAGTGCCTAATTCTCTGTTAATACATGTAATTAGTTCTGTGTTAGGCTAATTAATGTATCGAATTATATATTGATGAATATATACAAACTTTGAGATTTGATTAAATCGTACGCAATTTAAATCGAATGTATTTCGGTTCCATAAATACGGACGTTGGTGACACAATTTATATTTAAGTATAAAAAAAAATTTCTGAAAACATTACTGGGTCCAAACTACTGTTTAAATTTTATTCCCAAAGTTGTTCCGCTTCGTACAATTTAAAACTTACCTAATTAACAACAAAATACGCAAATTATTTAAACCACATTTTAAATCTTTAAATTATTAGATAATTGGTAAAACAATTTAATTAAATTATTAAACAAAATTTGTATTTTAAAATGGATAATTAACACGTGAAATTTTCATTAAAACGTTAAATGACGGAGAAAACGAACACCACGCGGAGCGCGGGGCGAAGACTGAAAAGTGGAGGATAACCTCCCACTTCCCATCTCCTTTCCTCATTTCTTTCTTATCTCTCTCTCTCTCTTACTCTCTTTTTCTCTCATTTCTCCAAAACCACCAAACCACCACCATCCACTAAAATCGTCAAATAACACCCTTATACGCACTCGGATCATCAAGATTTTTAGAGATTCACGACCACCTCGCAACGATCTACACTTCTACCTTTTCGGATTTTCAATCCGACACTTTGTAAGTTTCCGACAAAATCCCGAAACCATTCGATTCTTAGTATTTTCACTTGATAGTCGTTTATATAACTTATATATGTCCATTACAAAGAGTAGAACACGATTTTATAGCTTAAAATGAGTTTGAATTGGGTTTTGGCCGGAAAAATCTCGGCAGTCGAAACTTTCTGGGCTGGTGTTCTTCAATGCGACACAAGCCTTGTGTCGCATGATTGTGTCGTATAAAATCCTCTATGTCGTATTTTGTGTCGTATGAAGCCAGTTATGTCGTATCCTATGCGACACAATATTGTGTCGTACCTTATGTCGCAAATACCATGCGACACAACCTCTATGTCGCTGTTGAATCAGCATCTCGAATCTATGCGACACAACCTTTGTGTCGTATAGATGTTGTGTCGCATATTTATGCGACACAACCCTTGTGTCGCATGACAAACTTTTGTGTCACATATTGTGTCGCAAAACACAGAAAACTCAGATTTTTACTAAGTATCGAGACTCGAAATTTATCACTCGATTTTACCCGAATTCAGATCCCAGATGCGTTTTTCACCAAAGCAATATAGTAGAAATAAAATTTTTTTGAGCTGACTTGGCATCTCGACCCCAGCCAGGGGCCAGCCCCTTGGACCCCGCCAGGGGCGCTGCCCCCGGACCCCCGTACTTAGATTCCGTAAGCACATTTCTCACCAAGTGTCAAACTTGTATGACTTCAAAACGCTTATATGATACAACTTTTCAAACATAATGGAATATACTTTTCAAGTATAACACTTCGAAATCAATGTGATAACATCAGGACTATTATTACGATTAATCACCAACGGGCCGTACACGTTTTCAAACACTTAACAAATCAACCAAATCGTAGTAATTTGGACATATATAGTTGTGTAACAACTACAAGGGTGATCTTTTGAGATACCCAATCATGTTTATAACCATCGCGTGTCATGGACACCCTCAGGTTACAAGTCTTTGGACTTCATTTCTCGGCTAATCAACTCAAGTTTATTAAGTTAAACTCACAAGACTCAGGTGAGTCACATAGCCCCTCCTTTTACTGTTTTACTCAGGGGTGTGATATATTGCTTATTTTTAACATGTGAACGCAAGTACAACTTTCATATACTACATGAGTTTTTCACAACTAATCATTTAAAGTCCTCCGTCAGCATAGTTGTTAATACGTTGTAGCGTGAATATTAGTATATGGTACCATATAGGATTGACCCTCCTCGTTCGGGTTAGCAAGCACTAACCGGGTAAACGGACGTACTAATATTTGGGAAGACGAATGTTGATTAGGCATTCGTGGAGGCACCTCGCCCGGAATTCTCTATAGGGGACCCAGCCCTCGAGTTAAGCTCAACTATGTGCTCATGGCTGTATACACGATTACTATCATTTTATTTGCTGGATGCAAATCATTATTAAATCTTGCGGTTCATACTATGTTACTTGATTTCAAACCTGTGAGCTCACCAGCTTTAGCTGACCCAATTTAGCATGTATCGCAGGTACCAAGCAGTAGGTTGTTTCGGCTTCAGGACTTTTAGCTCGAGTCAGCATACAGACGTTTGAGATTTTCTTGCATTAGTATATTTTGTACAAGTACTTATGTACTGAAATCTCCATTTATTTAACCTCGAGCTATGTAAAGATATAAATGTTGTAAACATTTCAATATTAATATATTTTGTTAAAACGACGCATATAGAGTCGTTTACTATATATCTTTGCGCTTTGTTATTGATTAGTAACACCCAAATCGTGCTTCCGCAAATCATTAAATTTGGGGGTGTTACAAGACACTATTCTAATTTCGGCGCAGGTTCACTTGTGACATGAGAGTGATAAGGTGGTCCACGGTGGTTGCAAGTCTGCTGGCTTGTCTGGCATTATCTTCTGGCAACACTAGCCGTTGTACTAATTCGCGAGAGTACTCTTCCGCTTCTTATGAGCGGGTCTCACATTCTTCTAGTCTTGCTTGCAGGAGATCAACTGTGCTCCTGTCATCAATCACTTGTTGATGAATCATTTCTATTGTTTGGGTCATGTTTTCGCGTTCTTGGAAGAGTTCTGCAATGCGGTCGTGTGATTGGCGTAACCAGTACATCTGTACTATGTATTGTTCCCGTTCCAAGCTTTTCAGTCTTGCCTCATGACGGTGTAGTCGGGCAGTTAGCACTGGAACAGTATGGTGGATGGGTTCTTGAGTATATTGGGAGATGTCCATGGAGTCAGCAGCAATTTGTATGTCTTCCTCAGATCTCCAGGTGTTCAGAGTTGTGGGTAGCCAATCCCACTTACGAGGGTAAGTTGGATGGCGTGTTCTGGTTGAGGTATCACTAGTGTGATTGAGATAAGGGTTAGCACGGACAGATCCGGTACCCCTCCTGTGATTTCGTGTGACTCGTGCCTCTCCAGTGATATAGTAGAGAGGTTCGGGAGAAGTTCGTGTCGGTGATACAGGTAACGCGGTTACCTCCTCAATAATTGGGAAACTTTGAGTCTCGTCGTTTGTGTCAACTGGTGTTTGATGAGGAATGTCTGCCATGTCTATGGCAAGAGCATTTAGTAAATATTGTGAGGCCTATATATATATCATATCATATAATATAGCCTAGTGTGTCTAGCACAAACATGTATAGGTCCGGTTTCTCTCGTGGTCAGAGTCAACTAGTGTATTCCCGTTCAACATAACTATTTCAGATCTCACATCATCTTTCCTTAATTGTACATAGTTGATCAGGCTATGTTAAATTAAAGTCGTATGATGTAATTCCTGAACCAGTCATACCTAATAAGGAAATACTGTCTAACGGTCATAGTCTAGGCCCACTAAATGCAACCTAGTTCACTATAACCTTTGGCTCTGATATCAATCTATTGCACCCCCAAATTCGGGTTGCGGAAACGAATCGGGTCGGGGCGCGACTAATCAATAATCAAAACATACAAGGTATATAATGAACGACTCTATATGCGTCGTTTACAAGTTACATTAATATAATGTAAAAATTCTACAAAGTTGTAATGTTTACAAAAGCTCGTAATTAATGTTTAGAGATTCTAAGGCATATCTAGTTTACAAAATGTAGAAATGCAGGGGAATCTCCTGGTGTCAGTATGCGACTCGAGCTAATAATCCTGAGCAGATCTACTACTGCTGAGTACATGAGAATACATGCAAAAAGGGTCAGCTAAAAGCTGGTGAGCTCACAGGTGTAATGTTGAAATAATATTGTATGAACCACAAGATTTAATCGTGTTTGAAATCAATCAAATAAATATGTATATTACTGCCATGAGCCCATAGTTCGAGCTTAACTGAGGGTGTCAGGATCCACATTCAAGGACCTGAACGAGGTGCCTCCTGCATGTACCTAATCAACACATGTGTGAACAAATGATAATGTGCCCGTTTGACATCACAGTCATGGTAGCGCGACTACCCCGGACAGCAATTTACTATTCATGAGACAATAGCGATTTACTATTCATGAGACAATAGCAATTTACTATTCATGAGACAATAGTGATTTACTATTCATGAGACAATAGCGATTATGAGACGGTTTCAAGTACGAAAGTGTTAGTTATTGCGACAATGTGGTTTCATGCGACAATCGAGAAAATACTCAATTATCCGATAATCGATTCCGACAATAAGGTATGCGACAATGGGGTATTGTCGGACACTATTCATGCGACAATGAGGTATTGTCGGACACTGTTCATGCGACAATGAGGTATTGTCGGACAGGTGTGATTTCCGATTTTGTTTAAGTGTTCGTTTTCGTTGACTTGGTCAAACGTGTTAGGTTTGACTCGAAAATTTTAGAGAAGTCTTAAATATGTTAAATAAGTTTTAGAAAATTGTCGTTACGTATTATGGTTGACCCGAAGGGTCACTTTCACCAAATTACAAAAACAGCCCCTAAGGTTATGTTTTCTAGATTTTAACCCCGATTCAAACCCCGATTTCACCACTTTTTGAGCCGATCTAGGTCTCAACAAAAATCAAGCATAGCCACCTATGAACCTAGTCCATTTATGCACTTTATGGTATTTTTATATGCTCGTTTACTATTTTTAACAAAAATAAACACGAGATGTGGTCAGCTTTGGTCCGAAAGTGGGTTTAGTCCAAAGATTCACGTTTTTCACCATGATCCGTGAGGATCTGGTCCGAGAGCCAAAAATGAAAGTTGTAGCTGGTATGTTAATGAACATTTTTCGTCTAGGTGTCAAGAGTTGGTTCTTCCTAGTTTTCAAGATATAGATGTTTTCGTGAAGGTTATTTTCTGGCCAGTTTTTAAGGTTTAATGTTTGAGTTCTTAAAAATACTTTCAAGCTTATATTTGGACATAATATAGTCATATGAGCTACTAGACATGTTAATATATATAAATCATGAAAATCTAGAGAGAGAAGTTAGGGTTTTATACCAAATTCGTGGCTAGAGAGAGAGGGAAGTGAGATGGTGCTAGATCCTTGATCCTTGCTTCCTTTACTTGTGATTCTTCAATATGAGAGGTGGTGGATGATGGTGGTTGAGTGGTGGTGATGATGGAGGCCGTGGGTGGTGAGGGAGAGGAGAGGGAGAGTGTTTGTATGTGTGTTTTAGAGAGAGATTGGAGTGAGAGAGAGTGTGAGGCAAAATGAGGAAAAGGAGGAGGAAATTGGGGTTTTTGTTGGTGGCTTGGTCAAAGAACAAGATCCCAAAAATTGGGGTCTTGTTTGTGGCTTGAAGCCGGCCCAAGGGGGCCCCACACAAGGTGTGGTTTCTCCAATTTTTGTTCCTCGAGTTCGCGTTCCGTGCGGTGTTCTTTTCCCCGGTCGTTTGAACGTATAATTAGACGTTTAACGTTATACGTACGTATTTTAAATAACGATTAAAGTTCGATATTTTTAACTTGAAGTAATACTTATTATTACTTAGAAACATTTATTAAAATGTTTGGTACGGTGCCGGTAATGATTTACGAGGTCGTTGTATGATTTAAATAATCGTGACGTTTAAACTAAACGTTTTTGTTATCGCTGTAAATTACGATAATTATACTGAAGTATTTTATCAAAATACTTTTTGATGAGTTATAAAAATATAACTTAGGTTTGTTTCGATTGTCATGCGCGTCTCGCGCGTTTTTGATCGTTTCTGAGCATTTTACACTTTACGAACTACTTATGAATTATTATCAAAATAATATTTGAAAATAATTATGCTTATCAAATAATTTTACATTATTTAATAAATTGAGTTCACCAACGTCCGTATTAATGTATCGGGATCCGTCCGATATGAAAATGCACGATTTAATTTAATCGCGTACGTGTATATATATATTCCAATATATATAATGATACATATAATTAGCCTAATATAGCACTAATTACATGTATTACCACATGATTAGGACCTAATAACTTGCCCTAATTTGTCGGGTGTCACAATTATACTCAATTTCACAAGAATCAAGCTCCAACTTGGTTGATTAGCTTTTGTTCTTGCTTCCCTCCCTTCTCCTTTCCCGTACGTACAAACACACACACACATCTCTGATTTTTGTTTCCAGAATATACATGAAGGAGGTTTAAATAAAAATATTTTCATTTTCTACCCTCTAATCTTCTTTCTCTTACTTTGGCCACACTAATTACTTATAAGGTTTTTATATTCCTACTTTGACCACTAACTTACTTTATAGAAATGTTTGCATAAAATTTAAACTACTCTTTTTAAATACAGTGTACACTTACAAAAATTGGGGTGTTACAATAGTTATTACAAGTATAATCATAATAATAACACTAAACTATCATAGATGATACAGCTGCTTATTTGAAAACAAATCAAGAGTTAAATTTGAAGTTTAGATAATTATATAATAGACAATACCTAAATCAGTCAAATATTAATGTTGAGAGATAACTTGGTATTACAAAAAACTTTTTATTATCAATTAGTCATTTAAAAAAAACTAAATCAAGACTTAAAATTTCAATTTTTTCCCAATAGTTTCATAAAATATATTTAAATAATCAATCCGGGTGGTAAATGTATGCATCCGTGGATGACATATTGATATCTACATCCATATTCATATCCATTTTATTTCATTCATATCCACCACTGGTGGATCAGATCGGATGGATATTTGCCGAATTGGGTGATGATTATCATCCCTACATAGCTATACTTTAATGTGTGAATATTTTTTTCCTCTTTTTATTATATTTGTTTAATATTCCGTGCATCATGCTCATCTTGGTGGTTTTAATTTTTAGATCCATTTAAGTAAGTCGATTTATCATTTTTTATGATAAAACGTAGTTAGTAGTGAAGACAAAGGAGACTGAATAGTGTTTAGTCCCTTTTAAAAGTTCAACCCAATAGGACTCGAACTCTAAATTACTATCTCCGTCATAAAATAGGTATCTACATTTATATATTTGTTTGTCTTGGAATAAGTGTTTACTTCCTTTCGCAACCAATCAAATGAGATTTTATTGAGTATAGATCAATAATAATTGACTTGTGAAAAGTATAATTAGTGGACATTTATAAAAATGTGTATATTTTTAAAATGTACACTTTAACTAAACGGATAAAATATAAATTAATATGTAGTACGCCTTAACAAATACTCTCTCCGTCCCAATTTTATTGTCCTCAGACAAAAAACACGCAGTTTAAGAAAAGTGTACTAGTTGTACTATACAACCAATAAGATTTAATCTCTCATCACATTCAAGTGTTTTGATAGGTTGAAAAGTACAAATGGACTATAAATTTGAAACATCCCAAAATGAAAATGTAAACTATAAATTTGGGACGGATGGAGTACTTAAAACAAACAAACAAGTCATAAATCAATTGTATACCTTAACCATAGGGACCAATATTTGATTCAAGCTAGTCGCATTCTAACAAGCTAGCTCGTTTAGGATTGTTTAGCTAACACCTAGTTTGTGAATCACATGATATCAATTTAGATATTTGTTTAGGATTACTATATTTGTAGATCGTGATATTTGTAATATTGTTATTAATTCTAATATATTTGCAGTACTGTCAGTAAACATAGATTACGTTTTATTATGGGACCTACTCTTCATACCATTTATTTATTTTTAAATTAACATTTTTGTATTTTTTTCTGTACTTTATTCCATCACAATTTCTTACATTATGTATTTTTTCGTACTTTTCTGTACTTTTTTAATCAAAAAATAGTATGTTGAGCAATTTAAATGGTATGGAAAGCTTACGGCTTTATTATTATTTATCTATTTATTTATTTTTTGACAATTTCTCCTAAATAACAAAATAACTACCAATCTAGTCTAGTCTAGATAGCATCCATTTTGCTTTGACAAATACTGTTATAAATAGTTAAAAAACTTAGAGTAGCATTTGGGTTTTTCAACTATGGTGGACTATTTCCGGTTCTTTTTTTAATAGCATGACTATTTGAACACAAAATAAAAGTAACTTATATATGAAAACAAAATACCATTACGTTAACTCCTTTTTCTTATGTATCTTCAAATGTCTTCTAGAAACATCTAATATTCGCATTTGTATATAGTTATAAACATAAGAAAACAAAAACAGGACAAAAATGTAACTTCACTGTGAACACAAGTTGACTAAATTGCTAAACTTGAAGTTCTAGTACCAATTTGAAGGACTTTTACGTAATTCATTCCATTAGCATTTTCTTTTATTTACCGTAAATGGATGGTTTTTCAGTTATTCCATGAAAATGAGTTTTTATTTTATTTTATTCAGATGTGCATGATCTAAGCATTATCCCCGTGATCATTGTTGTTAGAGTTAATTGCATGAATAGTCCATGTAATTTGCACACATTCTCACCGTTAGTCATTGACTTTGTTTGCTGCATGGACAATCCAAAAACGTTGTTGCACGTTTAGTCTCTCCTTAACCTAAAATGACTAAAATACCATCATTTAACCGAGCAAAATAGATAGTATCACCAAGGGTATTTTAGTTAGGTAGGAAAATGATTATGTGTGCAAAAACTTTTTAGTTTTTGAACTATCCATGAAAGAAACAAACCACATGAACTAATATGTGAGAATGTATGTAAACCACAAGGACCATTCATACATTATACTCTTGTTTAAACGTCTCCAATATATTTTATTCTATAAGGTTCGAACCTGATATATTACATCTATAGTAAAAATATATTCGTACTCTCTCATTTGATGTGCGTCCACCTTACTAGTATTTTGATTATTTCCAGAATATTTGCCCATTTCATATTCCAACAAATTAAAAAAAAAAAAAAATTAATAGACACACATCATATTTGATTGGTGAATAATGTAATTAGTATGAATTTTGAAACTTTTATAATTTTAAAGTATGCAATTTAACTTGGACAAAGAAAGTAATAACGTCTTACCATTAGATCACTTCATCGATAATTTAACATTTGCGCTCACATAATATAAGATAGTACCCCCTCCGACTCGCTTAAAGTGTACACTTTGACTTTATCGATGAAAATAATACACGATTTTAAAATTCTCCACTAACTACATTTTTACCAATCAAATAACATATTCATCCACTAAATTTTTTTTCAATTGATTGTAACATGGAACAAACCAAAATAATAATATTAACACTTCTGTTATGATCGAATTAGTTAGATACATTAGAATTAGAATAAAAAAGCGTAAAAAGAAAAAGAATAAAAGGGATAGAGAGAGAGAAAGTGTGTATGTGTGATGAAAGCCCCAAAAACAAGCAGCACCTATCAATGAAAGAATTAAAGAAAAGAAGAAACACACAGAAGTAAACAACAGTAGCAGCAGCAGAAATAAATATAGAGAAAAGAAGAAAGAAGTTTTGCTGCTTGCTTTAATGGCTATGGCGGCGTGGCAGACCTGTAATTTTTGGCTTCTTTAATGCTCACGTACAACAACCACACAACCCACCTAGCTAGCTCCCTATACTTCAATTCAATTCTTCTTCTTAATTAATTTCTTATTTATTTTTCAAACCATTTTTTCATTTCAGTTAAATTAATTTTAAATTTCATTAATTAGATAAATAATAATTATTAAGCTATCTAGAAATAGGGTTTGGAAGGTGGACATAAATAATAAAGTTTAGGTTGTAGTATTATTTTCTCTTTTGTTATGGATTTTTATTATTGTTGTGAGTCACAATTGGTGTGTTATTGTTGTAGTTGTAGGAGTACTTGTTGTCACATATTCTTGGTGCAGAAGCTATGGCTGGTTTCTTTTCTTTAGGATCTGCATCTTATAATCATACCCAACAACAACAACAATCACAAAACCCTAATAATCCCAACTCTAATTCTAACCCTACTGAATCTAGCAGTTGGTTCTTGTACAGTACAACCACTAGAAACAACACCAACACCAATACCAACACCACTACCACCAAAGATTTTGAGCTTTGGCAACCAACCCATAATCATGCTTCTACTAGTCATAATTTATTAGGTGCCTCACCGGCAGCTGCCGCAACATCTGCAATGGGTGGTGGTGGTGGTGGGGATGCTAGACTTATTAATTTTTCCGATGAATCCACTTGGGGTTCAGCTGCTTTTGTGATGATGGGTCATGGTGGTGTTACTGGTGGTGCTGCTGCTGGTGGTGTTAGTTGTCAAGATTGTGGAAATCAAGCTAAGAAAGATTGTCCACATATGAGGTGTAGAACTTGTTGTAAAAGTAGAGGGTTTCAATGCCAAACCCACGTGAAAAGCACGTGGGTTCCGGCTGCTAAACGCCGTGAAAGACAACAATATCTTACTGGTGGTGATATACAACAAGATCAAAATCAAATTCAAAATCGCAGACGTGTTCATACAACAAATTCCAAAAGAACAAGATCACTTCAAGATCATGATCATGATCATAACCCTAATCTGGTTAATCAGATTACTACTGCTACTACTACCACTATTGGTTATAACCACTCAACAGGTATGTATATAGTTATACTCCCTTCGTCCCATTTTCGTCCCATTATAATTGGCGATTGTCCAAACTCCTACAGTTTAAAAAACTGTAATTTTATATTTTCAAAGGAAGATTGTTTTGATTTGTTTAAAATTGCTGTTTGTTAATTAATTTAAGTTGCTTTTTCCCAAATGATTGCATCCAAATTTGTGTATGATCAAGAAACCTAACTGCTTCCTTTGAAAAACCTACATGTTGTATGTTTGTTAAATTCTAGTTGGTACAATAGATCTTTAATTAGCTTCATTTTTTTAAAAATAAAGTTTTTTATACTCTTTAGATCTTAATTGTCATAGTTTATAGTTTCATGGTGTGTCATTTAGATTCTTGTTTCTTTGTTAATTGTTAATCACAAACTTCTAATTTGCCATCTCTTGATGGAGGGAAAGTTGATGGGATGCTTGACAGTTTTATTAGTTGTACAAAAAATATTTTAAATACTAAGAAGCCTTTTAGTATACAATATACTACTGTATACCGTAATGGTAAATGGTCATTTAAGATGATAGTTTAATTGATGAATGTTAATTTGTGTGTTAGGGTTAGAGTTGGGTAATTTCCCATCGGAAGTGACGACACCCGCGAATTTCAGATGCGTAAGAGTGAGCTCGATTGATGATACGGACGACCAATTCGCATATCAAGCCGCGGTGAATATTGGCGGACATATGTTCAAAGGTATACTATATGATCAAGGCCCTGAGGGTCAGTACATGGGTGGTGACACCTCATCGGGTGGGAGTGCTGGAATCCCGCAACTAAATCTCACAACAACGTCGCCTGCTAATTCAACAGCGGCCGCAAATTTTATTGGTCACTCGTTATATCCATCGCTTGGTGGCAACGACTACATGACGAGTACGCAATTCTTCCATCAAATTTCAAGAGATTAATGACTCCATTTATCAAGTAATAATTTCTACACACAAATTGGACTTGTTGATTAGTATTGGTTTTGGCCTATTGATGTCACACAATACAAAATTAACTTGAAATATGAAGGTCGTTGTTAGTAATCTTTTACAGTTTTTTAATTTCTGGTACACATTTTGATGCAAAGTTGAAATTAAGGTCTTATATATATTACTTATATACTAAGCTCTCTTGTCCTAAAATGTTCTTGATTAGCATAGGGTAATGGGCATTTAAGTAGGAGACAACTCCTTGGAGTTCTGTCCATATTGTTTCTTTTTTGTGTTTTATTAGTTTGTTTTTTAATAAAAAATTAATTTGTTGGGTTTCTTAATTTCAATAATTTGTCTGTCTCTCTCGTGGTTTGAATTTGTTCCAAAAATTTCTTCTTTTTCTTCCTTCATTTACGCTATAAAGCTGGAAACCTCTCATTTTTGTGTGTTCTTTTATTCTATTTTGTTTGAGCCCTCCAGCCATGCAAGAAAAGTTCAATCTCATATCACATATACATATATACATATACATATTATTATATATTTTCTTAACAACGTTAATGACCGTTAACGTTGATCAGCTCACACTCTCATCTCAAGTAAATTACGTGAAACACAATGTTTAGGCTGATTTAATGACCCACTGATAGAAGGGTGTCCCGTCTTTTCCTGTTTCATTTTATAGGATGTACTACATAATAAGAACGTTGATAATTGTTAACATTGATCGTCTTATACACCCATGCCAAAACCATTACGTGAAAATTGTCTTTCTTGATTTAGTAGCCAGCTTAGGAGGGTCATGTCCCGTATTTCCCCTTCCATTCTATAGAACTTGTTGCTAACTAACTAACTGTTCTAAACAAATGATTATGCATTCGTGACTCGTTTATCAACATAACACGTGTTTCAATCTTATATAAAATGTTCTACTAGAACTTGCTTACAAGTGGGTTTAACCCATTACGAGTTTGACCTTTTCTTTTGTCTTGATGGGGTGCCTTGAGCCAAAAAACTTATAAACCATACCTCCCTTCATGTCTTTGGGTTAATTCAAAAATGAGAATCACCATGTGAGGATTGTAGATTTGACTTTTCTTGGTCCCTTCAATGATGCTTTGAGCCCCAAAAAAAAGAAAGTACACAAGAGAATATAGTAAAGTAGGCTTCATTAAATGCACTCTTAAATTACTAATGAAATAATGTTGTACTAATTCAAGAACATAAAAGAGCCGTCATGTATATCAATAATTTGTGTACAGCTTTATTACATTATAAACTTCATATATGGTATACAGGGGTGTACATAAATGTTTCGGAACTGTCAGAACCGATAAATCAAATCGGAATCGGATCAGAATCGAACCAACCCGAAGCACAACGGTCCGGTTCTCGGTTCTATCTTTTAGCCTTGGTTGGTGGTCCGGTTCGGTTCTAGAACCGGAAAAAACAGTTCGAACCGTCAGAGCCAGTTTTATATGAAAAGAGAAATATATACTTGATGTGTGTATCTTTTAATATCGATAGAAATTGTGTTATATTATTAGATTTATTAAAATTGTAATATTGATTATAAGTATATATGTTTTTTTTTTGAATTTTTATCTTTTCTACTCTATACACCCAAAAGATTCAACTTGAAATTCTACTTTCTCTTCTTCGTCGTCCACACAAGTAACAATTTTGTTACTTTTGCACACTTCTCCGATCATGATTTTTGATCAATTGTTAACTTTTGATCCATTTATTAATTCTTTTTGAGAACTTGATCTACGATATTTTATTGTGTTCTACACACATGAAGGTTTTATTTGAATAAAAAATAAACGCATCCATCTTATTTTGAATTACAGCAACGTTTTAGTTTTTGTTTATTAGTCGATTTTTAGTTTTTTTTTCAGATTTCTTTAGTCTAGAAATTAATTTGATAACTACACGCTTTTACACATATTATTCTTTATAACATATATGCCCGTATATTATTTGGTTCGCGGTAAAACTGCAAGAATCGAACCAGTACCAGAACCGAATTAAATGTTGCGGTTCATGGTTCTTGATTTTTCATTTAATTGTTCGCGGTCCGGTTCGGTTCTTATCCAGTTCAGTGCGGTTTTTGGACGACGTACACCCCTAATGGTATAAACATCAATAGTTCAATAATGTGTCTTTTCCAATATTTATCGTTAGGGCTCCATTATGTTGCTCCCTTTTATGTTTACTTTGGGTAATTTGTTTTAGTTTGTCTCCACATTCTGCGTAAGAAGATCCAAAGATACATATGTAGGTGGCAACTCTAAACTAAATAGTCTCCCCTTTTCATCTCCTAATCGGATAGTGTCAATTTGCATGTGAAAACGAGTTCTGCAAACATCATGTATTAATGTTCGACTTATGTAAGCGATACGTACATTGACATTTATAACATCATTGCGAATGTCACATTTAAATAGAGTCGAGTCTCAGCCGACCCTGCTGGAATTGGAACTTTTTTAGTTCAATATGTACTAGTGTAATTTTAGTACAGTACGTAATATGTATCTTTTTAATGAATAAACTGCTTTTATATGTAGATGTCACTGATTTTTGGTTTTGAACCAAGTGATAATTTTTTTTGCCTATCGGCAAAGGCGGTACTATGGTGGGAGCAAGGTGGGCACCTGCCCCACGAAGTTTTTAAGAGTTGAAAAAAATTTCGTAGGTTTCGGTATAATTTGCATATTACCGCCATAACTAATAAATATAATACAGTTTCAAAAGTCATTATTAGTGTATTTAACTTGGTGGTTGGGTAGTGGACTTGGCATTTAAGAGGTCTAAAGTTTAATCCGTCTTTACTACATTAATTTTATTTTTTCCCCTTTACGTTTAATCATATTTTTTTTGTATCATTGCATATAATCAATGTAATACTATTTTAAATCAACATAATTGTTAAATTATAAATCTTAATGGTTACAATTTTTTCCCTTTTCATCATAATCTACATATGATAATGTGTTACACTTTTGCTATATAAACATGTTAAACATAAGCATTTTCGATTTAGAATTTATGCTAATTATATGAGTATATGTTATATGTTGTCCATTAAAATAAAATTTTGAATTTAATGTTGAACCAAATTTACTTTGGTTCAACTAAAATAGTTTTGGTTAAAACAAAAAAATCGAGTTGATGACCGAGTTCAACATATACTATTAAATTTTGCCCATGTTCAAATTTTTTTCTGCTACCTCCCCTGCCTATTGGGTATCTCTATTACGATAAATCTTGTTAATATATGTTTCTTATCCAGATTTTAGGTTATGAAAAGCGACCAAAACCGATCAATGTGCACTTTGTCTAAAAATGAGTCAGCGAGGTTGACATGATATGCATAAATCAGGTTTGAGAATCACATTGTTACGGAGTATTATTTTTGCGAAAACTATACCTAAAAAAAGAATTGTATTATCTTAAGAGTTAATTACGTAATTTACATCTTAATCGCCTTTTTATTATACGTACGTATAGTATATTTTAAGATGATTGATTGACAAGATATGCTGTTGTCCGGCCTTGATTAAAATTACAACTACAGCTTCATCATCTACAGTAGTCATGAACACTGTGCTTTGGACATGAAATTTCATCTTTTGCATATATCTCCGCCTGTGCCATATCCATCTTTAAATGAGAGCCAATATTTTTCTAACATTTTTTTCATTGATGTAACGTTTGTAAATTTATATTCTAAGCCGATAACTACCACATATGCATCAAATTAAACCCCACACATGCAAAAGGATGCATAATTGCATATACATATATTTTATTTATGCATGTACACATACATATGTGTACATAATGTCTTACATTTTTATTAAATATATGTTTAAGTTGACAACAATTCTCGACAAAGTTAAGCGCGGAAGAAATTACTTCTTTCATAATCTTTAACTTTAAAGTAAGATGGCCATAGATTCGAATCACATAGCCTTAGTGTACCGATTTACTAACTTTGACGAGTATGATTTGCAAACCCCTTAGTTAAAAGAATGGATAATACACAAATGGATCACTATACTTTACGAAAATGTTCATCTGGGTTACTAAACTTTAAAAATGTTCAATTAATCAATATACTTGTTAATTGTTGTCAACCCACCTATTTTACTTAATTTCGATTAAAAAAATAGTGACGCAATTAAACATTTTTAACTTTAGTAAACGGCATCATCTTGGATATAGTAAGTATCTCTAAAGTTTGGTAAGCTAATTGAACATTTTTACAAGTACAATCACTCCATTGGACATTTTTAAAGTTTAGTAACATAGATGAACATTTTCGTAAAGTATAGTGACCTATTTGTGTATTATCCCTAAAAGAAAAATGCTAAGTTATCGACTAGAGGATCTTGAGCGTCTTTTCTATGGAATTCACCATATGTGTCTTGCATTATTGATACTATGAAACCGCAAATATCACGATAAAGTAATTTATATTTGGGCATGTTGTCCTCGCGATCGTAGCCTAGTGGTGTGGGACATTCAGCACGAAGGCATATGTCACTAGTTCAATTCCAATCCCCTATTCCTTAACCGCGTGTTACCCGATTTACCTCCTTCATGTCGATCGTGAGATCAGACGATGGAAGCCGAAAAATGATTGGTTTAACCCTTTTTTTATTACTAGGGACATGTCATGAGTGGTGATAGCACATAAAACAAATATTCCTTTGGTAGAAATCTATGGGGGGTTCAATCTAACACACATATAGTCAACTAAAAGAGACCCCCCTTTGGCCCTTTAGTTATTCTAGGAGCAGTGTTCGAGAATTGGGGTACAATAATTTCATAAAAGAGAAGATTAACGGATAAAAGCATTGCATTCCGCATCTCAAAAAACTTCCTTTTCTTGTTTCATATTAATAAAAAAAAGGATGTATAAACTATAGTTTTTTCAATCATTAAATAGTGATAGATAACTAGATATATTAATTATGTCGACTTGGCTTAATTTTATTATATTATCTTGATGGTATGTATTGCGCTGATGTGTGAACTTTTAATTAAGGAGGATGACATATAATACCTCGTATAGATGACATGCTAGTAACAATGTCATATATTATTATATACAATACAATATAACACTCAATAACAAGTTCATTATAGATAATAGAAGCTCGAATAGTGAGTCTTTTGTATTGTTTTGTCTTGTCTTGTTTGTGCTTTGTTGTTTGGGTCCAAGATTACATCTTGTAATTTTGGGGTGGCTTGTTTTGTTGCCTTGAACATTTTGTATCCTCGTTATTAGTATTGGTATATGTCTGCAGTTTCTTCCCCCCAAAAAAAGAAAAAAAAAAATAGAAGCTCGAATAGTTTGATACGTACTATGAATGACGACCCTAGTTTTGATACATTCTTATACCCTTAACTCTATTTTGTTTTAGTCGAAAAGTTGTGGTAGTATATCACAACATGGCGAAGAGTTAATATATACGTTTTAACTTCAATCTTTTAGTCCATTTATTTTGCGAAGCACTTGGTCCCTTAACTAAAATTCTTCGGAAGCCTTCTTGTGTCTCTTATCGAATTAGTTTAATCACAAACCAAATCAATTAATCGAGCAAATTAACGATACGAAGAGTTTTTCAATGCGGTCACGCTCGTTCAACATCTTAACTTGATCTGATGCATAAAGATAGATTTGTTGCATATACATGTATTTTCAAAAGACTGTCTAAATATGAGTAAAAAAAAGACTGTCTAAATACGTAGTTAGATCAACAGTTGGCGCATGTTTCTATAGGGACACATGCATGATCAACAAATTAATGCAGCGTAAAACTTGAAATTTGTCAAGGTGAGGTATGTATAGTAATTAGTTTTTTTTTTTTCTTTTGAAAACGTGTGTAAAATTTAATTTTTGCAGTGAAATGAGTCGAAGTCGATTTTCAACATTTAGGAACTAAAAATATAGATTTTATGGAAGGTAGAAACTAATATATGCACCATTGGGGATCAACAACTGATGATCCGATACAAGTTGTAAGGGATTTAGCGGCCTAAAAAACGCATGCAACACTATCAAATCTTATGCAAACAATATGAACACAAAGAATTAACGTCATTATATCCGATCGTTGGGAATTAATATAGTAAGGTTTATATCTACATAAGAGATCGAAACAATCTGGAGAACAAGTAAAACATGTTAGCTGGATGACTTCGAATTCTATCATGCAACAAGATCTCCCTACCACCATCTATTCTATAATTAAACTTTTTATCACAAAATCGTATTCTCTATTTGGCTTCACATCACAAACATGTTATATATTTTAAAATATTAATTTTTCTTGTATATTATCATTGTATTATCGTTATCATTGAAATTAAAACTTAAAAGGTAAGCTATATATATGTCACAAATTGGGTTAGACGGCTCCCAACCCGGTACTTCGGTTCTCGTCGGTTTTCAAGTGACGAAGTGACGGGGATGGCACGGGTCCGTCACTTCGTCTCGTCGGTTCCCGTCCGTCACAATTCCGACGTAGTCCGTCGCTTTTTTTGTTTTTTGTTTTTTTGTTTTTGTGTGTAATATTTTTGGTAAATTGGTAAATGCGGGACCCAAAAGTTAAAGTGACGGAGTAGGGATGGGAGTGGTCAGTCAGTTTCAGTCGGTTTCGGTCACTTTTATGAAAAAACTGACGTGGCGCTGACGTGGCTCCGTCAGTTTCAGTCAGTTGATTTTTGAGTTGGGAATGGTCTTAGATATATGTTGCGGGTGGCAATTGGATTCCAAACACATGGAATGGTTCTCCAGTCAGTGTGGTCCGGTGTCTATATAATACAAAACAAAAACATACACACAAAAACCCTTAATTATTTTAATTTTTTAATCATCCGTACGATTTGCTTTTAATTATATTAGTATAATTAAGAGGATAAGATTTTGTGTAAGATCCTATTCAATATTATAAATTACGTAGTATAACTTTAGTATTAATATAATTGATTTAAATATAAGGGTTTTGCTAATGTGTGCCCCGTGACACACGTTAAACTGTATTTAATGAATCTTTAATTTCCTTAGATATCAAAAATTGTAATTAATATATTCATAAAAAATGAAATTATTAGGTTGAATTGATGAGTATTAAATGCAAATGTTAATATTTAAGGAATTTTTTATTTCATTATATAAACTTTAACGTGTGCCACCGAGCACATATTACCAAAACCCTAAATATAAATATATATAAAGCAAATACAAATACCTAGTATCTTGTCTCAAAAACCTCCATTGTGAAAAAGTAATACGTGATATGTATAATTAAATATTCCGATCGAGTGAAGTGTCTTTTTGTTTTGTTGATATATACTGTATATGTTTTATTTTATGTTTTACAGCATAAATTCAATGAATAATTGATTGTCATGTTTTTTTTTGAACGGCAAACAAATTATATAAATATATATAAGCCTTCTAGCAAGGAACTAGAAAGACTAAATGTACAAACACCAAAGTTTCGACCCAGAAAACCTTACATACTAGGAAACTAGATTCGAACTGCAAGGACGCTAAAAAGGATGAAAAAAACCTGACAGTGTGCTAGGAAAAAATCCCCGATAAATAGGGGCCGCGCTACCGGTTTTCACCCTATATCGTTTTTTATAGCGACCCGTGTGAATCTAGTTCAAAGTACAACCCATAATAATACTACCCTTTCCGATTACAATAAAACTAAGTATTACAATCAGAAAAAAGAAGCAGCTCAGAATCGCTTCCCATTTGCCCGACCCATTCCTTGAATTCACCCGAAATCACACACCAATGGAGAATGGATAACAATTCCAACTCGCCAACGTACAAGGAATTTTACTTCTATGCTTAATCCATAAAAATGATGTGGAAGTGACTTCGCCCGCAATAATAGTATGAGACTTTACCATGTTGTTGAAGACCAAATCGTTTCTCGCTTTCCAAGTACACCAAAGTAGTCCATGAATAATAACCATAAAGACTTTCCTTTTTTTTTAACAAGTTCCCCAAGTTGCGGCAAAGTTAAGAAGCTCCACCACCGAATTTAAATGAGGCATGAGAATCCCGCACCAATCGAAAATATGTTTCCTAGTTTCAGTCGCGCGTTAACATTTTACAAGAGTATGATCAACATCCTCATCTTCAAGATTGCATATCTTACATGTAATCGATCCAATGTAAAGTTTATGAGAAGACTAATGTTAAATGTGACCGTAAATATTAGTCAAAATATATATGCCTCATAATCAACGACTTCCTAATTTCATCAACGAGCTTCATTTTCATCATTAAACAGTCAATTAGGGTGTACTTCTATCTAATCAATGTGACATTAAATTTTTAAACTTGTTTTAGAAAAAAATTGTACTCCCTCCGTCCTAATTTTATTATCCACAGACAAAAAACACGCAGTTTAAGAAAAGTGTACTAGTCGTACTATACAACCAATAAGATTTAATCTCTCACCACATTCAAATGTTTTGATTGGTTCAAAGTACAAAGTGAACAATAAAATTGGAACATCCCAAAATGGAAAGATGGACTATAAATTCGGGACGGAGGGAGTAATTGTTTTTGGCAATATCTCTCTATACCATTTTTAATTACTCATCCTACCATTTTTGGATTAAAAAGAAAAAAGAAAAGGTACAGAAAAGGTGCGAAAAAAGTACAGAAAGATACAGAATGTAAGAAAAAGTGATTTAAAAAAGTATAGAAAGTAAATTCTAAAAGAAATAAATGGTATGGAGAGCAATAACCTTGTTTTTAATTCTAAATCAATATTTAATGGTTCTTATTTGAAAAGTACAATCTTCGTTATTTACTTACTATACTATTTATTAGGGTTGGCAATTTCCGACACGACCCGAAACACGACCCGAGACCGACTCGAAAATAAGCGGGTTGGTTCATGATTTTTTGACCCGTTGACCCACAAACCCGAAACCCGATAACCTGATTTTTTTTCAGGTCGGGTTCGAGTAACCTGATGGGTCATCAGGTCAACCCGATGACCCGAAAATAAAAAATAAAAAAAATTTAAAATTATAAAATATTTATACTTTTATTTTTAAATAAAACATTTGAACTTCTATTTATCCATAAACCATATTAGGGCTGGCAATTTCCAACACGACCCGAAATCCGACAAGATAAATTAAAAATGTTGTTAAAAATTTAAAAGTTTTATTTTAATTTAATGAATCAAGTGTTTTTATTTTGTTTTTTTACTAGATTTTGATGAACATACTAGCTAATATGATTTTTTGGGGATTTAATAGACACTTTTATCTTTATTAACGACGAACTATTAATTTAGAGAGTGACTCATGTAACCTATTTAACCCGAGATTGACCCACTAACATAAAATGACCCGAAAATATGTTGATCTCGTTAAAAAATTGGGTCAACTGGGTTGGGTCAGGGTTGGATTGGGTTGAAATACTCAACCCGATTAGAAAATCAGGTCGGGTCTGGGCCAACTACTTCTGACCCGTCAACCCGATAACCCGAGCGGGTCAACTCGACCCGACCCAAATTGCCACCCCTACTATTTATATTTGGGAAAATTACTGAGATGGACAGTCAACGGAGACCTTTTCACTATATAGACGGTGTCAGTGTTTTTTTACAAATATAGTCACAAAATTCGCCTAAAAGCAATTAACCATAAGGCGAACCCGGCGAATTTATGACAGCCAATATAAATAGTTCACGTGGAATCAAAGTTCGCCAGTCAACTACAAATGAGTTGACACCGAACTTCGCCTAAATGCAATTGTATAGACGGCGAACCCGGCAAACCCCGTTCGGTCAACATAAACAATTCTATTCGTATTTAGGCGAAGTCATCTTTTCATTGCTTAATAAAATTTATTTATTATACTCCGTAATATATAAAACTTATCTAAAATAAGTTTGCAATAATTTGTACAACGTATTCTATATCCAACTTTCAAAAGTTCGCCTAGTATAATTGCATCAAAGGCGAAGTTTGGTGAACGTACACGTGTCTATTTAATCGTGGGTGGCAAACCATGAGTTGACCAGCTTGTTTGTAATTGACGGCAAACTTTTTATATTCCACGTGACATGCTTTTATTGGTTGTCGCAACTTCGCCGGGTTCGCTGCATGGATAATTGCTTTTAGGCGAATGTCGTGACTACCTTCGTAAAAAAACACTGACACCGTCTATATAGTGAAAAGGTCTCCGTTGACTGTCCATCTCAGTAATTTTCTCTTTATATTTTCAGTTTTATATTTTTTTTATGTTGTCCTAGTGTTCATATACTGTTTAAATCAAAAAATCGAAATAACATAAACCGAACCTAATCACGATTCAGTTGGTTCGATTTTACAGATTCGGTTTTCTATGCTATATCGTTCGGAACGTTCTAACAAAACATAAAACGTCAAATATAGAATTATACGTATGTTATCCATCATATATATCATAATTTTCGCTTTGCAATTATATGTATGTATCTAAATAGATTAATCTAACTTTGCTATGGTTATTAAAATTTAGTTATCGTGAATATCATTGCAATTTATATAACCTTTCACCAATCATCAATACACCAAGGCCTTGAAGAGGATGAGTAAACCTAATTTGTAGGGTCGTTATTGACGGTGTGTATATGAAAACAAAATGACAATCGTGTGAAGTATTCGGTTTTTAGCGATAGTAAGCGAAACCACCATATAATTCAATCTACATTGTTCGATTAATATGATAAACACTCGATTCTATATTCTTAACGCACATATTAAGATTGTTTTCATTTGAGGCTTGATAGTTGTACGTTCAAAGTCATGATACTCATTGATAGTTTGACATAAAGTTTAATACGATCATATATATTGAATTGAAGAGGAAATAAAAGAGGTAAAAGCTGATTGTAGTATATTAAACTTTTAAAGCAGTGTTTGGTACAATTGGACCCCAACCTATACATATAACATATCAACCCAATGGACAAGAACTATGCTATAACTAGTTATCCTAACTAAATAAGTCCAATTCCTAAGGCCCGGTTCCTTTTACCAGATCTCGTTATGCCAGCTTAGTTATAACTTACAGTATAAGTTTACATGCCCAAAACTTTGTATAACTTCGTGAGTTATTAAGTGTGCGTTTAGTTACTGAAAATTTCTTATGTTTTTTTTGGAGTATTTAAAGAAATAAAAAAGAGAAGGTGAAAAACGTGTTCAATTTATTGTTTTCCAGAAAAAAGTCCGTTTAAGAAAAGATAAATCGATAATCCCTTTTATTAAATACAAATATGAAAACCATGATTCGTGATTTTCTACATGTTCTTCTTTAAAAAAGGAAAAATGAATCTCTTACATATGAACACATTTTGTAAATTTTTATTAATTTTATTGAGAAATAAAGTATTCCACAGTCTCTGGAAAAATAGACATACAGAATTCTTTTGTAACAATATATAGTGACTTGTGATTTTCGTCAATCTATTCTCTGATTCTGTCCCTATTGTCCATTCCCTTCATCGCTTTTAATGATCGATTATAGATAGCATGTCGAGCATTCGTATGTTGATAAATCGCCTTCATACCATCATTAATGCATATTAAAAATCGGATATCGAAATTTTGATTTAGTTAAGGAAGTGTTGTTATCCTACGAAAGCAACGTATGATAAACCATGCATGCTTATGGTCCCCCTAAATACTAAATGTAGCTTGAAGAAAAGGTTAAAAATCCCAACTGTAATACCCTGTCACATGAACTATTTAATTATTTAAACCAATGACCCTTTCATATATTAATGTAAATTTAAATATATCATTTTAGACATGATGGGCCCAAAATATGTTTATTCAAACTTATATAGCCTAAAAAGCTTGCAAATTGGAACTTGACAAACAAGGTTCGGTTGTTTAGTTTCAAAAGGTTGAACTAAATTCGGTATGAAAACACAATCTATTTACATCGATTCAATTTTCACTGTAATATCTGCGCTAAATGTTCGCCCCTAGTTTGGTGTTACTTCAACAGTTTGCAAATATCTACATTATAGAGTTTATTTAAGTACTATGATATGGGTTGGAGGTTGACAAAAATTGTGTGATGCATAATGTAGCAATAAATTTGATGTAATTTCTTGATGTTGCACCAAAAATCGCTCCAAATTTGATGTCTTGATTGAGGATAAGTACTCAATCACTAAATTTGATGTAGTTTCTTGATGTTGCACCAAAAATCGCTCCAAATTTGATGTCTTGATTGAGGATAAGTATTCAACATAAAAACATCAAATTTGATATTTTGATACATACATTGGAAATTATTTGGGCAAAGATCATTCGTTTTGTAACTAACCAGACGAAACCACTTGCCAAACTTGACAATGGTCTAGCAGAGAAAATGGTAAATGAGGATATCTACTAACCAAAACATACATACGAATTACTAAGGTGTCATCATTCCATACATTCTTTAAACCCATAGATCAGCATTAGCAAATGACTGCCAAAACACCGTAACATCGGGGAATAGTTAGAATCAAGAGCTCAGTTATGTACACCTACTAACTAAATTACATTAGAGCAACTAAATATACTGGGATATTAAACTAACCACAATACTGAAGACCCAAAAACACCCAACAGTCAGAACTCAAGATGCTAGTGTTCCTCATCATACAAGTTTCTGCCTTCTTAGAAGCTTGATACGTGCAGAAAGTTCAGCGCATTTCCTTTTGGTTTCTGCAACCTGATTCTCTAAATTTGCCACCTGTTTCCGTTAGCAATCAATATAGATAATACATCAGTGTTAATTTTACCATTCAATAAAAGTTTCTTAACAAAAAAAGCCCATTTCAACCTCTGCATTTTGACAAATGACCCGTTTGACCCATTACCCAAGCCTAAGCAACCCAGCCATTTTGCCGATTCAAGAAGAAAGCAATGCTAAGCATTGGCAAATCTTGGACTTACCGTATTTTTCCAATCCTTCTCCCTTTGCATATGCCCCTCGCACCTGCAACAGAGACTCGTAAGGGTAAATGTGTAAATAACCAAATCAGTATCAATATATAAGAGTACAAAGAAAGTGAATTCGGTCAGCTTAACATTCTATAATCCGTTCTGTAAAATCGTATAGCTGACTTAACACGTGTAGTTGCTTAAAAGTGCATTGAGTTTGGCCAACTCATACCAGAGTTTCAACTATTAAACTCCGAATGCATTAGTATTCAAGTTTAAAAGGTGAATACAAAGCTACAAAATAGTAACTGATACCTTATGAAAAGTTGGATGTTTTCTTCACATATTTGATCAATAGACTGTGAACCATCTCCACATGCCACTTGTTGATCGAAACCCTGTGATAAGGGCAATAGTACCATCAAGCTCTATTGAAAAGTTAATTACAAAAATGGAAAGATACGCAAATTAGCCCAGATTTCACCAGTCAAAAGAGTATTAGAACCATGTGGAAAAAAAAGAAAAAATGTCAACACAATTAACTGTCTAATAACTAAGGAGAACAGGTTTATGTTTATGTAACCATAGAAGACGCAAAATAGATGATGAGCTTTAGCATGTATTTATAAAAAAAAAAAGCCCTGATCGTTGCATGAACCACCAATTCAGTCAACTAAAGGTGTAAATTTCAAACCCATTAACTTTCAATGACCTGATTTGCGTTTTGCTTTATCTCTAATAGGTTAACCAGATAAAAGTAAAAGAAGTTATCAAAATTTATAACGAGCGAAATGGGCCAAGAGTCATCTAATGCATAAAGCATCCAAAATCATTGTATTCAAAGTATATATTACTACTGAAATATATAGTCGGTGTAAATACTATTTGACATCAAAATTGTTTATAAAAAGAATAGGAAAAAAGGGTGTTTAAAGTCGACCCAATCCATAACTAAAAATAACTGTTTTGTCCATTACCACACCTGCCCTCCCCGCCCATTTTCCCACCTCTATTCAGATATCAAGTAGAAAAAGACAGACAAAGACTCACGGCTTCACATCCAGGAGTAGCATGACCTATGGGTACATCATTGTTGTAAGCGGTTATCCCATCGCTACCTATCTGTGAACCACTCAAATCAAGCCTTGTGTTATCAGCAAGACCAGAAACAGTTCGATCAAGCCTTTCACCTTGTGTTCGAAGAGGTAAATCAGAAGTCTTCTGCATTTTACGCAAGAAGCCTGGATCCGGCTGGTGCCCAATCAAGTGACAGTGTTTTTTCCTGTATTGTTGTCGATAAATTATTGTTAACTCAAAGATAAAACAGAAAATGTGATAACCATCAACTTCCTGAAATTGTGTTTACAAACAACGAACCAATATTCCATTTGCATCTGTTTTAACTTCAATTCCAGCCTTGAAAACACAGACGATCTTTCAAAATCCTGCTTGTCGTGTGCTGGTTCTATAAAATTTGCTTCAAGAACTCCTACAACAACACAGTCAGTGGATGTAGGCAATATAATTTATTCAGATTAAATATAGTGAAGAGCGTATTCTTACCAACAATTCCATATCCCTTAGAATGTCCTTCACCGGTTACTTTCCAGAAGGGCTGAAACGAATTGACATATTGACAAATCTTAAACACACCAACAACTAAATAAGAATCAATAATAAAGTTGTAGAAATGCGTACCCGAATAAGACGGTTTTTATGGTATACATTGAATCCAGTAACTCCAAGAGCTGGTGCTTCTTTAATAAATCCAAGGGTTGTTTCCACAACCGCCTGCATCAGACAGAGCAGGTTTCGAAAAGCACAAGTAAAAACTACTTAAGCGTGCGGACTTTCTTATGCATATGATAAGATCTATATAGTAAATTATAACGCCAGACAATGCTTTTTTTACATATAAAAGACATATCAGCAATTGTATCATCCTCTCGTAAGTTGGGAGGATTGTCAGCAATTGTTTCATCTCTAATTTCCTTAATTCTAAATCTGTAGTTCTAACCCAATTCTGTAACATGATGTGTGGAACATATTATATAATGCAGTATTGCAGTCTTACCTCTTTCAGTGAATAAACTTGTGGCCTGTAAGTGACTACTTCACGGTATTGCAAATCATCTACCATATTAAACTGTTCTACCGGTTTCCCCCTTAGGAATATTGTGAAGTTTTTAAGCTTTCTGAGGTACAAGATAGAAGCATATGCCTGAAAAGAATTGTATATCATTTGATAGTACCAAATTAAAAAATTTAGGACACCAAATAGAATGACTAAGAAACTAAGATTCAAATAATTACCCTTAATGAATGAAGAAGGCGGTAAGAAATATGTGCTTGCTTGTCAGCTGCTTTCTTGCTCAATTTAGACACACGTGCAGTTTCATCTCTCAACTTTATATCCTATATCAGCAGAAAAATAGAGTAGTTAGTAACAATATAATAATGTTCTTATCATTAAATATGGTGACTCAAACAGTCTGCAAAAAAAGAACCTCCTCATCTTCATCGAAGTTCAATTCATAGACACCTTCATCATTGAGCCATAAGTTGTATATGATTATCTTTGTCCCATGTGACCCAATATCTTCAAACTGAGAAGAACAATTGTTGCAATGAGAGCTATTATACTACAGTTCATCAATAAAAAAAACAGGATGTAAATTAAACAAACCTGTTGGATTAGGTCCTCCTTTGTGGCAAATGGCGACCATTCAAGAATTGTATTCAAGTTAGTAGACCAATCATCCTGAGTGCCATACAATATAGGTTCTGCCCAATTCTTAGAGATATCAAAATCAATCTGCAACAAGATATTACATAAGAATAAAAGAAAGATATAGATTGACTTTAGAAGAGAAGAAACATAGAGTTCACATATCTACCATTGGGACAATGACATCATCCTGTCCGGTTCTGCGTAGAAATGTATAGGACAAAAGACCAACACTTTGGGTTGCTTTGCTACAAGATATAATAACAAATAACATTAAAGGAACATCCATCAATCCCAATGACACAACTAAGGAGTCAAACAACATCAAAGCAGTACCCTTTCCTATAAGCACGGCTGAAAACAATCACATCGGCTCCTAACCTCATAGTGCTTGTCTTGAACCCATTACCATCTGAAAAGGTAAATGTCTTCATATTCTCGGTATACATGAACACCAAATTTAAACTCGGCTATGCTTTATCCAAAGAATCCATGTTCCTAAGCTTAATCTACTTCATTAAACGGGTAACAATTTCAAAGAATAGAATACTTATTACTAGTTACATTGGCCAATTGTGTTGTTTGTCTTCTTTGTTGAATACCCCAAGCTCATGCACTTCCGAATGCCATCTGGATCCATTCCACCTCCATCATCTGCAACAACAATTTTATGTTACTGATACCACCCTTTGGAAATGTATAATCATCACTCTGCAAATGACATACACAAGAATGGTACCAACAAAAATTAAAGCGGGAGAATTGTCTCTTTTGCTGTAGATTCTGTCAACCTTCACAAAAGTTGCCCCATTGTTGATCTGTTCCACAAGGTTGACAACTATAACATCAGACAGAATATTTCAAAAAGCTACGTGACATTTCGTCTTACACTTCTGTCTTCTGGATATAAACTTGCATTTCATATCATGAAATTGTATGTTGATATCGGGTATTCCAGAACTAGGTAAAGGTTTTAATGCTTGAGAAAAAAATGAAAGCAACTCATGAGCCATATAACATGATAAACGATTATAACATATACATATTTCAGTAAGTCCAATTCTTTGTGACGTCAAAAATCATTGTTTACCTCGTCAACAGCATTATCCAAGAGCTCAGCAATTGCTGCAACAGGATGCAAGTACATTGTTAGAAATACATCATAATAATAATACCATCAATAACTTTCATTTATGGGACGAAAAGACCAAATCAGGACATCCATCTTCATTTGCCAAAGTACAAGAAATTCAGTGTGAGTGTGAGTGTGCATGTGTGTGTGGCTTTAATCTTCGAGTTTTCAGCATCGTCCAATGATGTATTGTGAAATTGGTCAAACAAGAGAAAACTTGACCCGCAAGGAATTGGATGATTACTTGGCTGATATGAAGGAGGATTAGAGTCTGAGTCTGAGTCGATTAGAGTCTGGTTTTAGTATTTCTAAAGTAATAATGGAGTTAATTATTTAGAATTTTATAAGGTTGATTATGTTTTCAATTTAATATATAAAAAAGAGTCGAGAAGAGTTCTCTCAATCTTTGGTGTGTACTTATTCATCATACGGTATACAGCAATACCACTTTCCGTTTGATAACACGTTACTTATTCCCTCTTTCCATACATTTGACCTTACGCAAATTGTCTATAATCCGTAGCTATGTTCTACATCATCCTTAACTAACACAGATTTTGTATAATACAATCTTACCCACTTTTTCCCATAGTCAGTCTAATAATTCTTTGTCACCTATAATAAATTTCTACCCTTTCTTACATTCCTAAGAGCTAAATTCTACACCACTTTGGTCCCGAGCATTATACCTACGTTTCTACTACTCGAAGATTAATGTTACAATGTCACCAACATAGGGGTATAAATCACATTTACATCTTGCATGAATGAAGTTTATAAAACACTGCAATATGATTGTTTATATAATAAAAATTACTGCAATATCTTCTTAAATCAATACCTCCAAATGCCCATTTATGTGAAGTCGCATTGGAATGAAGAAACTTAGGATGCACACGAGCATGTTCCAATTCACCTACAACAAACCCCAAAACAAACCGATGATACATATTAATAATCATTAATTAAAAACTTAATAATGTACCGGTTAGACTATTGCATGTTAATTACATATTTGACTGATTGTGGAGAAATAACTGAAATAAACAGGATGAAACCTTGATTAGGAGTCCATTTAGTTGGACCGATATCAAAATCACCGGCTTTCCAAAAACTCCGGTTCTCTAATATCCGATCATCGGCGGCAGCGTTATTCTGAACCACCGGTTGATCACCGCCTTCATCATCACTATCGAGATTTACGATGTTCAACCGAGACATTATGATTGTTAACAAGTAATAATTCAACAATTACTGAAGATGATTAGGTTGGGGATCCAAATTCATTAGTTAGAATTTGTGATTAGGGTTTTCACTGAAAAGGTGTTTTCGTTTCCTTATTTTTCTACCTTCCAGTACGGAGTATTTCATCATTATCATTAGACTATCCCCATTCGTGACCAAAACCAACCCAACTATCCATTAAAAAATTAATTTCTTCCTCTTCCACCTATCCGACCAAACTAAAATCAACTTTACACTCTCATTACCAACCCACCTTAAACCTTTTTTTTATTAAATAATTTCAACCATAGTATAAGATTTATTACACAAAGTACAACTCAAAACCAACCCTATATATTATAATAATGTCCGAACGCTGGTACCAAATCCAACCAAATATTGCTTCAGTCGGTGAGGTTTTAATATTTTATGTTTTTCTTTTCACCTTTTTGGTGACCGACTGGCCCTTTGTTCACTAATGGGCATAGTCTTATACTTAACAGAGGGAAGTTAAAATTAAAAGCAAGCTAGAGTACATTTTTAGTCCCTGTGGTTTATACAGAGTTACGCATATTGTCCTTGCAAGGTCAAATCATCTTACAACCGTCGAGATCTAAAAAATAAATTAAGGTTGTTTCGTTTCGTGGAATTCGAAATTCGATGGAATAAAAATCTCATAAACATGTTTGGTTCACAAAAGAATTGAGTTGTAAGTTATCAAATTTCCTCATTCAAATATTTTTACATTCCAAGAAATTCTAATTTCTTTGATAAATTCCAATTCCATCAAAAATATTCTACGAAGCAAACGCAACGTAAGGGTTTGATAATAAAAGCCCTTAGTGCTTTCTTCAAGACTTTCATACATGCATTTTATATATTGTATATTATAACCATAACAAACTTTTTGTCTTCCCTTAAATTTATTTTGAATCCCCTGAATTTTGATAAAAGTACAAATCATTTATTCATTACTAAAAGCCTTAAAAAATAATTATAAGGGCTTCTCTTAGTACGACCCAAAGATTAATGACATTCTATAGTCATGTTTTTAGAATATATTTTTTTTTGGCGAAGAACATAATATGAATATATTGAAAGACTCTTATCAACTAACAGTTGAAAAAAGAAAAAACATACATGACAAGACTTCCCGTGAGCAATTAACTTCTAATACTATTTGAACAAAGAGAAAATAAAATCCTCCCATGTTAAGAGAGACCACCACGTTGATTGTTCCAAACAAGATTCAAGAAGCACCTCCAATGCAAATATGAGGCGGAACATTAGCGGACAGTCTTTTAAAAGAACACCATTAAGCCTCGAAATGCTAATAGTGTGTGATTACTTTCCATTAAAATTATAGCCGGCCAGTTACATAATTTCTGAAGAAAGCCTCTAGTGAAAACAATGTACGATATGTATTACTAGAGTTACAAAAGCCTTCTCGAAAGAATGATCTTACCTTGGATGCTAAACTACTTATCTTACTTTTTAGCTACAGGACTCTCACTATCAATCATATTCTGTATGAAATGCTCAAAACTTGTTGATTCATTTTCTCTTTTCTTCATATTAACAAGTTTCACCACCGGTGGACCTTTCTTTTTAACGGGCTTACGATTTGAAGAAACGTGACGTTCTTCAACTTGCGGATTACAAACAGAATCTTCATCTATATCCGCCATTACTCCAGGGAATTTCGAAATGCCATTCTTTTCTTTTTTTTCAAAATCGGAGAACCTCATTCTTTACTGCGATCTTTTGATATTCCTTTTATCTTATTTTCCTTAATTTTTTGAATATTTTTTCTGAAGACAACACGGGAAGAATGGCATTCCTTGTCAAGGAAGGGTTCATCATCAATGGAGTTTGAATTAAAAACAATGGGTTGGTTCGTTGCACAGGCTTGAAATAGAGGAGGCATGGAAGCCAAAGATATGCTAGAATTTAAGGAATCGGTTGGGTTAACAACATTATTGGACTCAAAGATATGCTAAGGTACTTTATATTAGCACTATAGATACTCCCGTTAATTCCGATACCCAAATCGGAAGTTCAACTTTTCCGATACACGCGAGAGCCTCTTCCTGAATAGGTTTTGGGTCGTTGACCTCGGTCAAGCAAAACAGAGAATCAACCCTACTAAATTCCTTAGCAAATATATACCTCACCCCATGCCTTCACAATATGTGAGATGTTTTCAATTGTACCATTTTCAAACTGAATCCCTTTAACTTCAAGCCAAATGACTCGTGAGTACCTTCCTAACCATTGTGACATAGGTTTAATTTTAAGAATCCAACAATGTCCATAGACGGGCCTTGAAAAAGATGATTGTAAGTAGGGGTGTTTGGGATTGCTTAATTAAGTGCTTATCTGCTTATTTACTCATTTTGACAGTAGATAAGCATATCCAAACACCTGTCTGAAAACTGCTTATCTGCTTATTTACTAAGGAATAAACACTTAAAAATAAGTAAGAGGTCACCTACTTATTTTTTAAGTATATAAGTACTTATAAATAAGCAAATCCAAACACCCCTTAGGGCTGTTAACGATCTGAATTGTGACACCCTCTAAATTAGGACGTCATTACTGTGCCTAATTGTGTGATTATTACGTGTATTTAGTACGAAATAGGACTAAGTACAGTAACTGCTTACATATATATATAATGATTATATATATACACATATGCGATTCGTCCAAATCGTACAAATTCGTGTCAGATAAATACCTGACAACACAAATACGGAAGTTGGTGAAACACTTATTAAATAATATGAAATTATTTAATAACTTTGGAAATTACTTTATATTATGTATATAATATAACAAACATATACGTTTTGCCTAAAACGTAACCGAACGCGACGAAAATGCGCGAAACGCGCCCGACAGACGAAATAAATCCAAGTTATATTTTTATAACTCAAAACTAAGTATTTTGATAAAATACTTCAAGTAAAAACAACGCGATTACATGCGTATAATTATAACGCTTAAAAATGTTACACACTTTAAATAAACACGCAATTCGCAACCGACAACCGAACGAAAACCCGAAATATATTTTAGTAACTTAGAATATGTTATTCAAGTAAAACTTTTATTATAAATATCGTATTTTAAAACGTTAACAAAACGAATTATATAAAACGTCTAACATTTAAATGGACGACGAAACGAACGGGTAAACGAGCACCACACGTAACGCAACTTTGGGGACAAGATTCAAACCTCACATGGGGTGGGACCCACCCACGAAATCTGCAGCCCAAGGATGGGTTCCCACACCCCTTTTGTTGACTTATGCTACAAACATCACCAAACACATCCATCATTTTCACTCACCACACCTTACTCCATCTCTCTCACTAGAATCTCTCTACTCCCTCTCTCCCTTCATTTTTATGGAGCAAGAACAGCCCCAAACTCCACCACAAGTTCACCATTCAACCACCATAGTGCCACCACGAGCCGCCACGCCGGAATTCAAGAAAACGCACCAAAACGAGTTCTACGACTTCTCCTTCTTCTCCACGGTTATACAATCATTGTAAGAACTTCCTTATTCTTCAAAAATATTGGTAATATGTTTATAATCATGTTTTAGTGGCCACTCAACCATTATATGTCCAAATAACTAACCGAAACGCGATTAAAACACTAAAACATGTAACTATGTTTTCTGTCCAAAAAAATGCTCCACTTCAACGAATTATTTAAAAATCATTTCTCCATGAAATGATGCGTTTCTTGAGCCAAATATGTAGAACAAGAATAAGATTTCTAAAAAAATTTGTTTCGTAGCATTTCGACTCCATTTAGTACCCAAGAATAATTTTCTCCGGCGACATATACTTTCTGTCTTCTTGAGACAGGAAGTTGCACCTCATTCTCAGAGCCATAGCTTGAGTTCTAAGTTGAATAAATGCATGAATCATATGCATAAATATTCGTATGGATGTTATCTACAAAAAGTTCTTCTTTGGCTCGTTTCAAAAATACACCGATTTTCCCAGAAAATTAGATTTGTGAGCAAATGTTTAATTTCGGACCAAACTGAACCTTGATGTTTTGTGATTTTTTTAAAAATATCAAACGACCTCTAAAAGTCATGAAAAAAATACACGAAGTACTTGAGATATGTAGTAACATTGTGTACAAATTTCGGAACATTTCGATAATGTTTGTTTAGTCTAAAAAATTCTCAAAAATCAGTCTGACTTTCACTCTGAAATTTAACTTTCGGAGTAAAAGGGTTGACTTTCGGATTTTTGTGCTAAATTCGGATTTTGACTCCGAAAGTCTAAATTCGGAGTTGACTTCTGTTGACTTCAGATGAATAGTGTTTTTGGCCCAAAATTTTGAATATTTACACTTTCGGACTCCAATTTCGGACTAATCATACATTCGGACACATACACATTTGGACTTAAATATATGGATACATTCGGATAATGAACTTTCGGATTAACTAAAATTTGGATAGTACAAACTTTCGGACAAGTATATACATGTATATTTGCGGATAGAAAATACATATACTTCAATAAGTATACACGAACTAATTTATATACGATACAACAAACGAACTTTACTCGACACTACTCATACATGAAAACACTTATACTTTAGGAAGTATACATTACAATTTGAATATATTTATGAGTTTACACTCACACTAATACGAGCTTACACTCACACACATTGACTATATATACGAGCTTACACTCGCACGAGTTTACACTCGCTTGAACTTACATTCAAACAACACTTTCACGTCGCGATACATATGACAGATATACGAATATACTTTACAAGTATACAACACAATTAATACTTGAATTATTATTACATGTCATCACTAACGGGCCGTACACACATTTACAAACTACAGACGTAAACGGTTACAAATACAGACAATTACAAACATACAAACAAACTCTGAACATTAACTAGTTCAGTGGACAACTAGCATGGATAATCTTTAAGATATCCATTTACTTACTTAACCTTATGCGTTTAGGACGCTAGAAGTCACTGGTTCGTAGAACCACATTGTTGGATTACTGCTATTACACTGCTAGACTCAGGTGAGTCTCACAGCCCTATTTTTACTGTTTTTATTCTGGGGTGAGATGCATTACTTGTTTTACTTGAACACATGTACAGACTTACTGTTTTACCGACTTACAGACTTACTGATATACTTATTGCATGGGTTACGTATTAATCCACTAAAGTCCTCTGAATCATAGTTGTTAATTATCGACTTAAGCGCGAGTTTTAGTAAATGGATCCATTTGGGACTGACAATCCCCGCCCGGGGTAGCACGCACTATCACGAACCGTACTCGTATAAACGGGCGTTTCTTACTCGTTACACATGAGTATTTTTGGATTAGCACTCACGGGGGCACATTACCTGGTACTTGGTTGTACCTTACAGACTTGTTAAGCTTCGACTATGATGCTCATGGCAATGTATATCAACACTATTGCATTCGTGCAATCATTATTTACTACATTATTGCAATTATGCAATCTCTTTTACTACATGATGTGTTCAATAGATATTTACTACAAACCTGTGAGATTCACCAACCTTTTGGTTGACACTTTTAGTGATGCATTCTCAGGTACACAGCAACAGTAGGGTTGCCTAGCAGGATTTGCTTACTAGCTCGAGTCGTATGCATTTACACGCTTGGAGATTTTTATACATTACTTTTGTATTAACTGTTATGTATTGGAATCTCTAGGAATTTACTCGTGAACTCGACACTTATGTATACTTTTGAACACTTATGTAATGAAATACTTTTCGAACGCCTCATATAGAGTCGTTAACTGTATCCTTTGTGCTTGATTACTTGATTAGTCGCGCCCGATAATGCTTCCGCTAAACATCAAATTTGAGGGTGCGACATGAATCGAGTTGAATATCAGGATGCTTGAGCTCGACTCGTTTACTAATTACTCGGTTCGAACTCGAATCGAATTTGAGTAAACTAAAAAAATTATTTTCGAGATCGAGTTCGAATATTTTTTGTTGTTCGAGCTCAAATTAGGTGCTCGTTTATGCAATGTGAAAGTGTTTTTATGAACCAAAATTTCAAGTGCAATTTGCTTGTTTATGAACTCCAGATCGATAAACTCATTTCATAGCTCGAAATCAAGCTCAAATAAGCTCATACAATATTCTTATATAAACTCGATTCGTCCGACTCGAATAGCTCGTTTGACTCGGAACTAAACGAGTTTCCAAACGAGCCAAGTCGAACATTAAATTATTATGCTCGACTTGTGAAGTTAATCGAATATTATTTTTTGTTCGAGTTCAACTCTTATTCGAATATTATCAAACTCGAATTCGAGTTAAACGAGATCGAACTCGAGTAGCTCTTTAAGTGCTCGACTCGTTAACACTCTAATTGTAACTATCCGCATCACAAAATTGTACAATTGATCCATGATCCATGAGGTCCCCATTCTGTTATCTTTCTGATCGAGACCTCACGTTTTTCTAGCCACCCGATGAGCTTTTCTCTCGACATGACATCTTTGTCAACGGAAAAAAGCTGAAAGGTTGAGTGCCGAAGTGGACTCTACAATAGGTTGAAGCTCAAATCGTTTACAAGAATCGTGGAGAGCCATCTTGGAAGCTCCTTAACTTGGATGACTTGTAAACCTTACTTTCATTTCCGATCTTGATAAGGAAGCTAAAATATTTCTGCCTTGTAATGTTCGACCATGCATACAGTGCACGGCTTCACAAGCTTGTTTGTTTGTTGCGAATTTGACAAAAGCAAAAGTTCTAAGCATTCTCCATCCATGAAATGCCTTGTATCCATCCAAATCTTGAGAAACTATATGAGATACTTTGAGGAGTTGTATTGAAAGACAGATTACCGAGATAAATTGTAGTGATGACATTATGCCTACTGCTTGAGAGTCCCCCATCAACACCACTGATTTGTAATCTCAAATGGGGAGTTGAATGAGAGTTTGAAGTTAAACCCTGAGCATACGAATGACAATTTGAAAAACTGGGTGTAGGGAAACATCTTAGTTAAACTAATACTCGAGTTTAGTTTTAAAAAAATACTAAAAGTTAAAAGGGTTTTGCTAACGTGTGCCCCGTGTCACACGTTAAGATGCAATTATTAAACTCGTAATTTCCTTATATATCAGAATTTGTAATTAATATATGCATAAAAAGGTATTAAATTGAATTAATGGATATTAAATACAAATTCTGATATTTAAAGAAATTACGAGTTCATTAAATGCTCCTTAACGTGTGCCACGGGGTCACACGTTAGCAAAACCCAAAGTTAAAAAAAAAATCCTAAGAAAAATGAACTAAACTTATTCTAAACTCCACCAATTAATTTAATTTTCCTTACTTCTAATAATACTAGTTAACCTTTTAGGCTTTGCATAGCTCAGCCCACGAAAACTAACGTACTTCTTTAAAATTAAGTAAACTAACGTACTTCTTTGATTTTCCTTCTTTTTTATCCCCTTACTATATATATTAATATGTAACGAAAGATAAATAAACAATATTAAAACTGTAATGAAAATTTTTAAATATACCAAATACATAACATAGATGAACTTATGAAGTTTTACATGAGCTGGCTAGTTATGAATTTGGCAAAATGTTTCTTGCAACTTCAAAGGTTATTAAACAGTTTGGATAATAGGTTAAAACGCATACAATCGACTAATTTTGGTATTTTCCCGTGTTCCAAAATAAATGTCCACCTTTTCATATTAGTTTGTCCCAAAATAAATGTTCACTTTCAAAAATAGTATATTAACTTTACGATTTAACCATCAACATATTTTTTATCAAAACTGATATCAGGAAAAGTAAGGGTAAAAGTATCATATTCACTACCGGATAATATAACCAAGGAAATACTGTAGTACCTAATTGTTAGAAGCCTCAAGTCTACTTCCTATATATCCTTCTACAGTTCTACAAGCTCTAGCCACCAAATCAAAGTCTACTAAAAGGAAACCAAGACCATACCCTTCAACTAATGATCTTCCTGCTGCCAATAATATTATTGTTGTAGTAGAGCATAATCTAATTAATAAACACCTACTTCACTTTTGCTAAATAGCTTTTCTGAAAAAAAAATATGCTCTAATTCCGTTCTTTTAGTCGATCCATACCCAATCCACATCATATACAGTCATACACCATGCTACCATAGCCCATACCCTCTACCTAACACCACACCATGCATCACCTCATGAGTCATGAATAACAAAGTAATATCAACTTTAAAAAATCTTATATTATGCTTTATTATTATGTATGTATTATAAATTATAGTATAACATATTTCATCTTTAATCATCGAGTGCATATATAGATCGAATTATGTCCCATTCATGGGCGGAGCTAGAATGGGGGCAGTGGGGGCAGCTGCCCCCATAAAATTTCTGAAATTACGTAAAAAATAATTTTTTTTTAACGTATTAAAGACAAATTTAAGATTTTTCCCCCACAAAACTATAAAAAAACACAAAATAATTTTATTTTTGCCCCCTCCGTATAATTTTCCTAGCTCCGCCCCTGGTCCCATTCAATTCAACATTTCGAGTTTTTAACCATTTCAATAACTTATGTATATATAACTTAACTCTATATTATATTCACTAATAATATTCTTGAGCAGGTTAAAAGAAAACACATGCATATTTAACATACACGTCTTATTACGTATTGATATATGTACATGCATTCAAACTTCACTCTTCAAAAGTATTTAACAAACACTACAAATATAATTCACCTTAGTATTGAACGTCATAAATGAGAATAAACAAGCACACATTATAAATGGAATTTATAATATGCAACTTCAACACCAACTTCAACACCAACTAGCATATATATAACGAGCATGTTTACCTGCACGTTGCGGCGGAAATAAAATAAAAAGATACTATTTTTAATACTTTATTATATTCTCATTTCTAATCATAGTTAATTTCGTTATCTTCTTTCTTTATATATATTTGAAAGCAAATATCGTAATAAGAAAAGAATTAGAAATCATATAAAGTGGTCACACTCACTAAGCTTATATTAATTAAAAAAAAATTTGTTCATGACACGCCTAATTTAGTAAATAAGAATTCTATCTAGCATCTAATATATATGTTTAGTTGCATAATTTATACATCTCAATTGTTCATCGTGTGTTTCAAATAATCTTCCAAGCATGTGTCCATCTCCATTATTCAATTAAGTATCGTAAAAGTCAACATAGTTCGTTTTTATAAAGTTGAAATGCTTACTAACGCAATAGAATTAAAGTTAACCATAAATTTTGGTTGAATTAGTGTTGTATGTTACTACCTTCATCCCAAAATTATAGCCCATCTTTCCTTTTTTGGATGTCTCAAAATAATTGTCCACTTCTCATTTCAACCAATGGGGAGAGGCTTCAGTGGGTGAAGATTCTATTTGATTGGTTGAAATGTGTTGTGGTCCCACTTTTATTAAACTGTGTGCTTTTTGCTGGTGGATAATAATTTTGGGACGAAGGGAGTAGTTTTGGTAAAAACATCGACATAAAAATTATTTGAAAAGGCAATTAGTTTTACAAAAGAGTTTTGATTTATAATTAAATGTTTATGAATCACAAACAACAAAATTAACCAAAATGAAAAGAAAAAAATGAGTTGCTTAAGCAAAGAAAAAATAAAAAGAAAGAAGGTTGCTAGGAATTGAACTTGGAAAATCACAATCATCATGTCAAACAGGAACAACCAAGCTAACTACTACTACTTTGAATTGAAAATCACCTTTCCACTTGTTTTATTTATATATTGGAACAAAACTATTCATCAAAACACTATTGTTCAAATAGTCATTTAGCATTTGCTAAACATGAAGCTTCACAATTTATTTGATTATCACTGAGTTAGAACATAAGTTATCAACGAATCTAAGAAATAACAAGTGATGTGACCTAAAAAGTCATGTTTTTAGGCACATTATTCTACACTTATTGGACTTATATTTGGTGAAATCATCTTAAAACATTGATTATTTACTTAAAATCACCAAAGTGGTCTAATTATGGGCGTTGCTGTTAAAATCACCAAAAACATCCGTTTATCACGCAAAACGAGGCAAATAATGTCACCTTAAATATTCCCTTCTTGATTTACTTATGGAAGTAGATCTTAATTCATATTTTATGATTCCATAGGGAAATCCAAGACCGGAGGTGAAAGAATCAGAAGAAACGGACAAAAGACGGAGAAGATACAAGTCTGGAAGCTCGCCGATCGTCATCCGGAACACGCAAAAGTTAAACACCTCCAAATTTGGCAAACTCAGTGCCATTAGAAGCGTAACGGAAAAACGAAGCCAACGACGCAAGAATCAAGCAAATCGGAGCCCAAACGAAGAAGATACGGACGAACCAAGCAACCGAGAAACAAGCGGAGGCCAAACGGAGCACCAACCCCCCTGGACACCTAGGTACCGTATACGGTACCCTAGGTGCTGTATACGGCCCTATGGGTGCCGTATACGGGGGTGTTTTCTTTGTGAGGTGCCGTTTGACCCCCCTTGGTCCAGTACCCCCCGTATGCGCTTTGGTGCTTATTCTTCATGCTTTGTGACTTGTACCAAGCTTCACCTCATTCTCCTATAAATACCAAGCCTCCTCATTCATTTCAAACACACCACACCTCTCATCTCATTCTCATTCTCTCTCTAGAATTAGGTTAGCATTCTCTCTCTAGCACTACTCTTAGGAGTTAGAGGAGAATTAGTAGGAAATTAGCATCCTCTCTCTAGCACTACTCTTAGGAGTTAGAGGAGGATTAGTAGGGTAGCTTTTGTAATAGAGTTGGAACTCTTGGAGGATCTCCTTTGTAATATTGCTCGAGATATTTCGGAGCTATGTCCGTGTAATCTTTCAGCTGCTATTCAATCTACGCATTACTTTCGGTTATTTCTATCCTTATCTTTCATAATGTTGCATGCTATTATTATGTTTGATTTGGGATACATTGCCATGATTAGTGAGTAGATTAGCTATTATGTTTGTTATGATGTAGTTTGTGACACCTGGTCAAAAATGACCCAAATTACCGTCCAAATTTAAACTTTAATTACAAAGTGTTAAATAACCCGAAATGATTATTTAATAATCGCACGTATACAAAACTGGTAGAACGCAGAAACCCAAAATAGAATTTGGTGAAAAACATTTTTAAACAAAGTATTATTATTGAGAATAATAAATACGTACTCCGAAAATTATTCAAATACATTTTTGATACAGAAAACTATCCGTGTATTTCGAGTTAAACTAAGATATATTTTTATATCTCATTGGAAGTATTTTTATAGAATATTTCAATTATAAACATATACGAAATAATATTTGGAAAATTATCATATTTAAATATTATACTACATTACGATCGGGTAGGCAAACACGGGGCGAAAAATACCACCAACCTTCAATAATTGAGGCCGGTTATATGTAACCCGACCTCAATAATACACGCACACACACTCTGTCTCGTTTCACTCTCTCGGCTCTCTTCTCTTTGGATTTTCGGATCATCAAACACAACAACAACAACAACAATCATCAGTATCATCATCATCTAGCTCATCAACATCATCATCACCATCCTCTTTTTCGTCTTGATCATCATCATCTCCACGACTCCATTTTTAAAATTGTAAGAACGTTTACTAAATTACTTTAGTTTTATGATTATTATGTTTATAATAGCTTATAACAACATTGTACATGCGGAAAATTGGTTAAAATTTAGTTCGAACTAGTATACGTCAAAACCTGCACGAACAGACGCTGGAACCAGACTTTGATCCGGCGGATCAAGTCTTGGATCCGGCGGATCCTCTTCAAATTTGCCCAATCCGGCGGATCCACTTAGTGATCCGGCGGATCCATCAAAATCATGCCCAATCCGGCGGATCCACTTAGTGATCCGGCGGATCCATCAAAATCATACGTGATCCGGCGGATCAACACATGATCCGGCGGATCCCCCGTTATATTTCATGATCCGGCGGATCAACAAACTGATCCAGCGGATTCTAGCTAAAACAGAACAAATAAATTTTCGAAAACGTCGACGATTTCACAACATATTTCAGGGTAGCTTCTCGATGAAAAATTTATTATAACGGATTGGATTCAAATTCGCACGGTCATTCAAAAACAACCCAATGGTCAAGGCTAAGTACCTTAGCCTAGCCAGTTTTAGGCCATCCGGGGTCGTCTAGGGGTCGAAAATGGCATATTTCGGTTTTCGGACTCGTGTCAAATTTTGTAACTTATGAAATAAAGGGTAACGAATATAATAAACTTGAGTAACATCTAAACTTATATGATACGACTTATATGCGAAACACGTGTACTTTTATAAGCACAACAAATCATGTATAATAATAATAGTTTGAAATTATTATTACAAACCGTCACAAACGAGCCGTACATTTTTATAAACTTCAAATATAATACAAGTCGAATACATTGAACATGATTAACCTACTGAACAACTAAACAAACGAATTATTACGCCTACACTTACAAACATACAATCTCGCGTGTTTAGGACACTAGGAGATTACGTTGGTTCACGCGCTCACCTTAGGATTGCTCGCTCTACAGGTGAGTCTCATGGCCCCTTTTTACCGTTTTCACATTTGGGGGAGATGCATTACTTGTTTTACTCGAACACATGTACTTACTTACTTGATTTCAAACTGATTTACTGGTATATCGATTGCATGAGGTTACTTAATCCAATGAAGTCCCTTTAATCATAGTCGTCAGTTATGGTCTTAAGCGCGAGTACTAGTAAATGGATCCATTAGGACTGACAATCCTCACCCAGGGTAGCACGCACTACCCCGAACATGCAGTATAAATGGGTGTTTCTTACTCGTTACATATGAATGTTTTTGGATTAGCATTCACGAGGGCAAAATCACTGATTGTTAAGCTTCGACTATGGTGCTCATGGCAATGTATACGGAAACTATTGCGACCGTGCAATATTTACTCAATGATTTTACAAGCTGATGTGTTCAAACTGTTACTTACTATAAACCTGTGAGATTCACCAACCTTTTTGGTTGACCTGTTTTAGTAATGCATTCTCAGGTACACAGCAACAGTAGGGTTGATCAGTACGGATGGCCCAGCAGGATAAGCTTTAGTAGCTCGAGTCGCATGCAATTACACATATGAAGATTTTACTTGCATTATCTTTTGTATAATGATTATGTACTTAAAATCTAACAAAACATTTTGCGAACTCGCTAATGATGTATTACTTACAACATAAAACTTTGTATTACTTTTGGAAACTAATGTAATGTATTTTCTAAAACGTCTCATTTAGAGTCGTTTGCTATTAATCTTGGTGTTTGATATTTGATTAGTGGCACCCAAAACTCGCTTCCGCAAAGCATTAATTTGGGGGTGTCACATAGTTAGCTTGTTAATACTTTGGGTGATGCTACTTTAAATACAATTGGGATTACATCGTTATGAAACAACGGAGGTAACGTTATACGGCTTTCATTTGTATAGCGCCGGAAACATCACGAATGTGTGTAGTATGGAACGTGGAAGCTATGAAAGTCGTGGGCACAATCTGTTATGGAATAATGATCCCAATTGTTAAATATTGAAAACCGGTGCATGTTAACTATACATTTATGATTTTAAACTAAACTAACGCCTTTCCTCCAATAAACGTGGTTAGAACCTTTATGTCAAGGACTCGCGACCCTTAGTCAAACGGTCACTACCTATCTGTGTTTTCTTAAAATAACATGGTCTGATTTTGAAGAAATGGAAATACTGTCAACCTATCGTATAGTACACTGTGAATTAATCATGGATTTATTGGTTTGGGATTATAAAGTGAACGGGTTGTTTAGCTATCATAGATGGTTTTACTGTAATACAAGCTTAGATATATTGAGTTCAGATGGCTGTAAAGTATGTAGCCCAGTTAAAGCCCTAATACGACTGAGTATCCGGTTTAACGTTGAAAACACCTATGGTGGAATACAAACACGTACAAACTACGGAAAAGTCGAAGGCTGTATACTGTGTTACATCCTGGCTGAGTCTGTGATCCAGGAAAGACTGTAATACGAGTGAATACACTATGTAACTGTGGAAAACTCTGTGAGTTGAAGACTGTATCACAGCCGAATATCTCTGAACTCAATCATGACCATTAATGTATTTGTTAATCAGTCACCATCTGTCTTAAATCTTAAATGCCTCGCCTAGCTTAGATATCTCTGTCGGTGTTAAGAAAGATCAGTGGATAAATTGCGGACTGTCGCCTTATTCCTGCACCCCATCTGGAGGGTCACTTGGTCTCATCATAAGAGACGGTGAGGGGGGTTTCAAGACAGTCCGATCTGATCAGAATCTTGACAGCCTAGTACTCAGTGACATATTGATCGGTTTATCTGATCAGTAGGGTACTAGTGTTTACACCACAAGGTATCTACGTGAACGCAAGACACAAATCTTAAAAGACGTTTTCAATTATAAAACCCCAATACAGCATCACCCCACGTAAAAGCTAACAAAGTCATAACAAACACAAGTCCCCCTATACTGATTCAACCTACTGTTTTTATTTACTGCTTTAATTAGTTTTTAATTTTAATTACGGACCTAAGTATAAAACCCCCACTCAAAACTATTTTCAAACCATCGCTAATCTGAACTTTCATCTCGACAAGTCGTTTCACAATACGGTTAACTCTTTAGAACGACCATAGGTCATACTTCAGCTATACAGCTCTAGTAGAACTTAGGTCCCCAGCAAAATATAAATTTTAAAACTTCCACCCCGACGTGCTGCCATACGGTCGCGTTGACGACGCGTGACGGTTGGTGGCGCGTCAAGTTTTTGGCGCCGCTGCCGGGGAAGTTAATCGTAAGATTCTGAGGCGTCCCGACGAACTTTCTCTTTAGTGATACCCGTAGATTAGATTTCTCTCTCGTAACCACCGAAAATTCTTTCCCACAATCAACAACGATATTCGACCAGATCATCCGGATCTGACCCACTCATTTTCGTACCCGATCCTGAGTCGATTATCCGTACCATCCGCAAAGAAAGACGTTCCCGTTTTCCACCAATGGCCGCTCGTGTTACTCTCGCCGACAGTACCAAACCATCCATCGAAGGACGAGGAGGACCGATTAGCTATCCAGTGATTGACGGACCATCTTTCGAACTCAAATACCACATCGTCCAACTCATCAAGGACAACTGCCAATTCCACGGACTACCCCGTGAAGATCCCAACGCCCACATTAACAAATTCATTTAAATCTCCAACTCGTATAAGCAGAATGGGGTTGATCAGGACATAGTTCGCCTACACCTGTTCCCCTTTTCTCTCGCCTTACATGCTTTGAGATGGTTTGAGGGGCTTGACACCGGATCAATCACCTCATGGGAGGACATGGGAAATAAATTCCTTACGAAATATTTCCCTCTGTCCAAACAAACTAAAGCCAAAAATGACATCGCGAACTTTTCACAAGCTCACGACGAGTCAATCTACTCAGCATGGGAGCGATTCAAGAGTTTGGTGAGGAGATGTCCCAACTACCAGATGACCAAAACCGATAAACTCTATACTTTCTATAATGGTCTCAATCCTATCCATCGCATCACGCTTGACGCAGCTGCTCAAGGCAACCTCATGAAGTTAACCGACGACGAAGCATGGGCCTTAATCGAAGACATGACAATGCATCACCACGACTGGAAGTCCGATGAGCAATCCTCACCCCTGCCTATTGCAAGCACCGCGCAAGCTGAAGCAATCAAATCTCTGAGCGAGCAGATCAAAACTTTAACGAAGCAGATTGGAGAACTGAAGAAGCAACCACAGCAGGTTCACCAAGTTCTGGCTTGCCAGAACTGTGCCCATCATCCTACCAAGGAATACGCTGTGGAGTATGAAGATCCTACCGACGGAACTGTCTACTATGCTCAATTCCCAACCAGACAACAAAATCCACCTGGCTTCGCTAGAACTTCTCCGCCAAGAGCACGAGGAACCCAGTTTCCTCCACGGAACAATCAACCACCCAGGTTTCAGCATCGATATCCGATGTACCCACAACAGCCACAACTTCCATACAATCAACCACTTCCATTAACCGCCACGGAGGATACCCAGCCTGCTGAACCGGTGAAGACAATCGTCCCAGTCACGAGCACTGATGACAACCTGAACAAATTTATCCAGGGGCAGAACGCTTTCAATCAGAAGACGACAGCTAGATAAGATCAAACCGACCTATTCCTTCGAAATCAACTCTCGGTTCTCAAGAGCCTCGAGAATCAAATTGGTCAGTTAGCTCACCGTCTTGACACTCGACCCCAAGGATCGCTACCGAGCAATACTGTTCACAACCCCCACGTTGAGGAGGCCAAAACTCTGAACTTTACGGATAACCAGAAGGCACCGAGCCATTCTGAAGCTTCTTCTCCGATGAAGAACCCTACTCCTGTCCCGACGACAGTTGAGACCAAACCCGTACCTACTCCTATTCAGGAAGTTCGAGTCCCCTTCCCACATCGTATCGGAAAAAGATACAACGCTAAATCTTTCAAACTCGACGGAAAATTCTTAGACACCTTGTCTAGAATCCCTTCCGGCTCCAAATATATTCGACGCTTGCTGGTTACTAAGGAAAAGGTACCCGAAGTACCTAAAATCTCTCTCAACGCTGAATGCTCCGCCATCATTCAAAATTCCCTTCCTGAAAAACTAGGAGACACGGGCCGATTCACCTTACCCTGCTCTATCTATCACTCTGGCATGATCCGTTCCTTGGCCGATCTCGGAGCAAGCATCAACCTCATGCCCTATTCACTCTATTCCAGACTTGAATTAGGACCACTGCAACCAACAGGAATGAGCGTCCAGCTTGCCGATCAAACAATCCGATATCCTAGAGGCATAGCTGAGAACGTCATGGTAAAAGTGGATAGGTTCTATTTCCCAACTGACTTCGTAGTGATGGATATTCAGGAAGACATTAATATACCCATTATCCTAGGAAGGCCTTTTATGAATACTGCTCATGCTATTATTGATGTTTACTCGCAGACTATCAGCCTCAGAGCACATGGACAAACTATTGCATTCAGAATCAATCAGGCTGATGAGCTTCTCGCAGAGAAAGCAGAGATATACGCCATCTCTATGGGCAGGATCACTTCGGACGACGACACTTCTGATTCAGAACCATCAGACACCTACATACCAGATGAGCACACTTGCCTCATATCATCAACAGAAGAGTCAGAGTCAGAAGAAGAGAGTGAAGATTCCGAGCCAGATGCGTCAGAACCGGAAGAAATAGAGGAAGAAGAAACTGAACCAGAACAAGAAGAAATGGAGGAATCCGAAGAAGAAATGGAGGAAGACCCAGAGGAGGACTTATACCAATCCACCCCACCGCATCACTGCTTACCTGATTCTCACTATCCGACAGAAGAAATGATGCAGATCGAGAACGCTATTCCCCTGTCAGATAATGAATCAGATGATGATCCACCTACAGATGAACCATATGATGCAGGATTCGGCATAACCATGGAAAGGCTTATAGCCTCTGTCATGGACCCCTCTAAGCCTCTTATCTCGCCTCGACTCGACGCTCTGTTAAACATCGAGAAAACCATTGCGTTAGCAAAACAACACCCAGAGCATAGAGACAAACTCCTGATGAAGATCTCAGCTTACAAAGCTTCCCGATTACCGGAGTTGCATTCAAGAGAGCATTCCCGAAGGATTCAAACCTTCGACGCATCTACGCCACGAACCCTGTTTGAATTTGGAAGCACCTCTGAATCCAACCGAGGTACTGATTCTCAGGAGGAGAGAGATATAGAGATGCACTCTTCACAACCGATATCTCAAATCTCCGATGACACCCAGCCATCATCTGATCATGTTAAGTTCCCTGATTCCCAGGCTAGGGATTCTCCACTAATAGAAAGTGACGTGGATGATGTCATCTACGCTAATATTCCAATAGATATCCGGTCTATCCATCTTCCTACGCCTCCAGCGAATCCACCTTCTCCAGAAATTCCGATTATCACTAGCCATGAGGTGATGATAAGTGCTATCGAAGACTTTGAAGATGACATACCCACTATGACTAGCATTATCCTCAACTCTACCAATGAATACACTCCACGACAACAGGCCCTGATCGAGGAAATTATAGCCGAGTCTGAAGTCAACCAAGCCGAGAATTCCCAAGATTACAGATTCTTCCACAATCGTCTCAATGCCTTCGCTGAAGATCTCGCTGCTCAGCTCCTGCAACAAAGCACTAGACCAACATCTGAAGAGCTGGAGTTCTTTGAAGAACAGAAGCGCATCTACAGGAAGATCTATGACACTCTGATCAGATCCGCATTTCCATATTCCCGAGAGCAAAGTGAGTTTCTACACTCATTCCACGAGGAAATGTACCGTGCTACTGGAAACCCTGATGCAGATGCTGATATTCGACTGATGAATAATCTTCGGGGCCTACTTAATTCTATGGCAAGGAACGACCACATGGACGAGACTTCTCCTCACAGGTTCTACATCGACTGCACTATTGAGTTCCATGCTCACAAGATTGCTGAAGATCTCGAGTATGTGAGTTTCACTGAAAGGTCGCGTGACATCCCTTCCTATATACCAGAAGGTTCGATGGTTAACATCGCGAACTTCCTCACAGAATGGATCCAAGAAATCTTTGCTGAGGATAATCCGGACGAGCATCGACAGATATTTCACTATGGTTTATGTGAGGTGTACGATATAGTGTGCAACACCTTCAAAGACTCAAATCTCACGTTCACCAACTACCAGAACAAGCTCATCCAGGATATTCATGATTCAATTCGAGAAATAAGAGGAAACTCTGGCATAGCAGATCACGATACTCTACACCTCCAATTTCTCGGATTCATGGACTCATTCAGACAGCAGCACCCTCAGAGAGAAATGATTGAATCTGATGGTTTCTCTATAGTTGATTCCCGCGGACCTATATCCAGAGCAATCAGGGATATCACTTGGGACCTTCTGCACATGAAAAGGGTTACTCAGCAACATCTTGAAAGTTTCCCTATCTTTTCAGAAGAGATTCCAAACATTGTTGAAATCATTTCTCGCCACTTTCTGAGGATCTATCCACACAATCCCAGGGTTCCACTTCTGAGCACTTCCGACCCTGGAGATTCCAGCACCAACTAGACTGAAGGAAGGCAAAGTCAGGCTCTCGACTCTAAAAGCAGCGCTTCTCGGGAGGCAACCCGTGAAATAAAGTCAGGCTCTCGACTTTAAAAGCATCGCTTCTTGGGAGGCAACCCATGGAATAATAGTAGAAAGAAAGAGAATCTGAGAAATGAAGTAGATCTCCGACTATCCTTCACACTTGGATGAACCCAACTGTTATACAAAACATCTTCTAAATACAACTCATTTTGCAAATAAACCACTGTTCTCGGATGAAAAGGAAAATCATTTTAAAAAAATGACAAACAAATCTTGTGTTTCGAGCATTTGAGGTACTTGCATACTACTTTTATGCATTATGCTCGAACTCGTTTAAAAACACATGATTTATAAAACTGGTTTGTATTAGAAAACATCTTTCAAAATCTGAGATAGTGATTTCCTATCATTTGCAAAAACAAAACCGAGTTTGTAAAAAGGGTACATCCAACGTGTTCACACTTAAGAGATCTCTTCATGAGGATAAAATTGAGATGATGAGATGGAAATAAGCAAGTCGCTTGAAGCCGAGCCAATCCTCATGAAGAACTCAGAAGAAGATCTTGGCCACATCTTCTTCTGTAAATTCAGAAACTCAGCTCCTGTGCAACTTACTATCTGGGGAGTATCTAATCCTTTCCTCTTTTATCTGTTTTATCTTTATTCATGTTTATTTGTTTTGTTAGTGTGATAATAAAAAGTAGTCTATACTCTATCCTAAACTTATCACTAAGTATGGGATTCCAGCCCAAACAAAACACTTGAGAAACATATTCTTACATGTTCAAACTCTAAGTGTGGGATTTTTCAATCTCAACTCAAGAGAACATTAGGGACAATGTTCCTCTAAGTGTGGGATAGCAGGTATAGAATATCTTGGTTTGTTTTTATGATTTTAGTTCAAAATAGTTAACACATAAAATGTTCCTCTAAATTTTTCAAAATTTTTCAATTTTCAAAACCCTTTTTAAAAGAAAAAACGAGTTTAATCGTCCGATTAACTCTGAATTTTTGATTTTTGATGTTTTAAAGAGAAGTCATTTTCAAAATATGAATAAGTTGTTTTAAAATCTAAGGAAAATAAGTTAATAATTGCTTAAGCAAGAAATGATAATCTAATAAGAACATGACTAGGCACATACAACCCATTTGCAGTGAGGACTTGAGCCTTAAAAGCATTCATCTTTAATGCTACATTGTTCATTTTTTGTGTGTGCCGATGCATGTATATCTGAATTAGAACTTGCTCTTGACATACGTTTCAAGATCACATTGGTGAGTACCGTACGCGGTATAGATGCAATTAGATGACCTTGACATTCCTTAGGATTTAACCCACTTTTTAGCCTTCTCTTTCAAGCCCAAAACCCTTTCCGATGCTCATTTTTAGTATCGATGATCCGCTTAGTAAACCCTGTTGAGCCTAAACCTTTTCATTTCATAAACCCACATGTTTAAACCCCCACTTTCCCAAACTTTCAAAAATTTATCCTAGAATTTCTGAGGTTATGAACAACGCTTTTTAGAAACATCCCTTCAAATTGTCTTACTCTCTCGTGTTCTCCGAAAAAGAAATATCCTTGGTGTGAAAAATTGACACCATGAAAAGACTCGAAGAAGAAAGATGAGAAGAAGGATTCCTGCATTTAATAATCCTTGGAAATTATCTGACAAAAAAGTTCTGAAAGAAAAGGAAAATAGAAAATAGAAAAAAGAAATAGAAAAAGGAAAGAAAAAGCTCCAAAAAAATAAAGCTTAGTGCTTCGAAGTATCGCCCTAAAAGAAGAAGATCCGATAGAAGACAAAGGCTACTTTACTTTCATCCGTTTCTAAATTAAGTTTTTCGTGACCTTAGGAGTCGTAGAATAAGCAACACCCTTACACACAAAATTTCCACTATCCATACCCCTTAACCCTCACAAACATTACAACCCCGGAATGTCTTGGGATAATTAACATCATTCTCACCTAAGTGGTGGAGATCCGATTCTCGATCAAGCTTATGACGATGAGTACTGCATGACTGGCTAATTGAGCGATTTTTTTGTTTAGAATATTAAGAAACCCAAAACACTCTTGAGTGAATTGAGTGACCACTTTAGTGAGATCGCCTGGTCATTTATACTCCAAGATCACGAGATTTGGAAGTATGCTTAAAGAGAGTCATTACTTGTTTCTGAAATAATTATCTTATTTTTCCTGAAGTTTTTAGAACAAATATATGAATATGAGAAAATGATGACTTTTAGAAATGTTCTGACTCACCCTAAAACCAGATTTTAAAATATCTTTTTCACGAGGCATGGATGTGTTGCTTGAGGACAAGCAACGTGTAAGTGTGGGATACTTGATGTGACCTAAAAAGTCATGTTTTTAGGCACATTATTTTACACTTATTGGACTTATATTTGGTGAAATCATCTTAAAACATCGATTATTTACTTAAAATCACCAAAGTGGTCTAATTATGGGCGTTGCTGTTAAAATCACCAAAAACATCTGTTTATCACGCAAAACGAGGCAAATAATGTCACCTTAAATATTCCCTTCTTGATTTACTTATGGAAGTAGATCTTAATTCATATTTTATGATTCCATAGGGAAATCCAAGACCGGAGGTGAAAGAATCAGAAGAAACGGACAAAAGACGGAGAAGATACAAGTCTGGAAGCTCGCCGATCGTCATCCGGAACACGCAAAAGTTAAACACCTCCAAATTTGGCAAACTCAGTGCCATTAGAATCGTAATGGAAAAACGAAGCCAACGGCGCAAGCATCAAGCAAATCGGAGCCCAAACCAAGAAGATACGGACGAACTAAGCAACCGAGAAACAAGCGGAGGCCAAACGGAGCACCAACCCCCCTGGACACCTAGGTACCGTATACGGTACCCTAGATGCCGTATACGGCCCTATGGGTGCCGTATACGGGGGTGTTTTCTTTGTGAGGTGCCGTTTGACCCCCCCTTGGTCCAGTACCCCCCGTATGCGCTTTGGTGCTTGTTCTTCATGCTTTGTGACTTGTACCAAGCTTCACCTCATTCTCCTATAAATACCAAGCCTCCTCATTCATTTCAAACACACCACACCTCTCATCTCATTCTCATTCTCTCTCTAGAATTACGTTAGCATTCTCTCTCTAGCACTACTCTTAGGAGTTAGAGGAGAATTAGTAGGAAATTTGTAACACCTGGTCAAAAAGTCAAATTTCGCGCCAATTTTAAACTTTAATTAATTACATTTTTATGGTTCAAATGAAATATTTTATTTAAAATATTTACGAAATAATATAAACAAAATCATGAAAGTAAAGTATTAAATTTATTTTACCTTCGGGTACAAAAACACGGGTATTCTATACTGCAATTGTGGACAAAATACCCACATGGTTGGGGATGAGCCGGCCTAAACCAACCCACCCCATTCCACTCTTTCATTTTCATTTTCATTTTCTTCTTCTTTTTCTCATCCCTATCTCTCTCTCATTCTCTAACAACAACAACAACAACAACCAACAACATCAACAACAATATCATCATCATCAAAAATCGGAATCATCATAATCATCGTCATTTTCGGAGTTCATCATCATCAAAACCGGACATCATCATCTTCATCTTCTTCACCATCATCTTCACCCCCATTTTCATCAAAAAGTAAGATTTCTCACTTTCTCTCTCTAGAAATCGTTTCTCTTTCCATAAATTACTTAGATTACTTCAAAATACATGCTAGAGGCTTTCTATAACATCAAAACACCCAAAAATCGAGCCAAAACTCGATTTGGATCTTGAAATCGTCGAACAGACGACGACGTCGCATTTGGACCAAAAACAGTGCTGCGACGTCGCAGTCAACGTCGCAGTCAACGTCGCATAACCTACCACCGTCGCATATAGCGACGTAGCCCATAACGTCGCATTGACTTACGAATGTCGCACATAGCGACGCAATACCCTACGTCGCCTCTGACGTCGCATCTGACGTCGCAGAACCTTAAAAACCTATGTTTTTCACTAAGTATTGACAACCAAATTTTACCACTCGATTTTACCCGAATTTGGATTTCGAATGCGTTTTTCTTTAAAGCAAAGTAGTAGAAATAAAAATTTTCCAAGCTGACCTGGCAGCTCGACCCCAGCCAGGGGCTCTGCCCCTTGGACCCCGCCAGGGGTTGCCACCCCTTGGACCCCGCTACCAGGGGCGCTGCCCCCGGACCCCCGTACACAATTTCCAAACCCGAACAACGAACGAATATTTACACAACTCGCTTAGACAAACTGATTTGTCTCATACTTATATAACCTCGCGTGTTTAGGACACTAGAAGGTTACCATTCGGACGACGCGCGTATCATCGTATCGCTAACAACTCACAGTTGAGTTTCATAGCCCCACTCTTTCAACTGTTTTACTATTTTCGGGGTGAAACACATGCTCAATTTCTGTTTTCGAATTATATTAATAATCGTTTATAACTCACAACTATTTTATTACTGTATGTAATACAAAATGTGTAATACTTAGGAATTACACCCGAAATATTGTTTTAGGACAATATCAATACTTAACCTAGATAGGTTACAATCGCACCCAGTTAGGTCTTTGGAAGACGATTACCAACACATAACTTGATTTAGTTATCAAAATCTTTGGCCATATTGTCACGGGACAATATCATTGAATACATTAGAACTAGTTAGTTCTACCTGCACTGGACAACATCTATACTGTTACAAATTTTGTTATTCTTTAAGAAATAAAACTGTCGACACACTTCATTTTCACTAGAATGGGAACTAAACCTAAGTGAACATTTTCTCAAGACTCTGTTATATATACTTGCTAGGCTTTAGGCTAGGAGTATACAATATGATCACACGTTAGTACAGACTTCTTATATTAATACAACTCAACTGGTGACGACTCTGGCTCAGGATGTAATCCAACCAGGGATGGTCCCCCGGCTCAGGATGTAATCCAACCGTGGGGGTGTCATCTGATGAATATCTACATACTATTATACGACCTACTTAGTCAGGCATGTCGAGTACTGCTGGCTCTCAAACAACTTAGTCGGGCATGTCGTTGTACTGCCGGCTCAATCACAAATTGCTGCGAGCAATTCCAAAAACGATGCCGCGGTATTGCAGCGGGCACCAAACGATGCCACGGTAAAGTGGGCACAAAACGAAACCACGGTATTGCAGTGGACGAAATTTCAATCAATGGATCAGCGAGTGATACTCGGGATTCACAATAAGTTAACGGATCGGTGGTGCTGCCACGCGAGGCCGTTAGCTCAATTCAAGTCCGGGTTAGCTTATGCTAATCGGGTAAACGGACACGTTAAACGTTTTCAAACATAGATTTGCGGATCTACAATCATTTGTTGCTGGATGCAACACATCATATATTAAAACATAGATCTGCGGGACTATAATTACTTGTTATCATACGACGCGGTCATGAAATCAATTAATAGTTATAGACAGGTATTGCCTTACGTTTATCGACACAACTACCTCTTAGGTATCAAGGCATGGAATGCCATATTTATTTATATGTACTTAGGTACATGACTAGAACAATTAGGTATGAGATGCCTCGATTAGACGTGTACACATTGGTGTTACAAACTTCAATATAATACTTATCAAGCTGGCTGAATTTGAAACGACTTTTCAAAACATACAGAGTTTTATTACATCATGATTTCAACTAACAATCCTATGAACTCACCAGCTTTATAGCTGACCTGTTTTAGCATGTGTTCTCAGGTGCCCAGCAGGATTAGGATTTCTACAAGATTATGCTAGCTCGAGTCGCATGATTTCAAATAATTGGGACTACTCTGCATTTACTTTTGTATTTTCAAATTATGTATTTGAAATTTCTATTAAACTTGCCACGTTGTAAACGTTCTATTTTGATAAATGTATAATTATTTTCAAACGTCTCATTTAGAGTCGTTCATTATGTATCTTATGCTGTGATATTTAATTTGGTAACACCCGACCCGATCGCTTCCGCAAACCAAAATTTGAGGGTGTTACAAAATTAGCATCCTCTCTCTAGCACTACTCTTAGGAGTTAGAGGAGGATTAGTAGGGTAGCTTTTGTAATAGAGTTGGAACTCTTGGAGGATCTCCTTTGTAATATTGCTCGAGATATTTCGGAGCTCTGTCCGTGTAATCTTTCAGCTGCTATTCAATCTACACATTACTTTCGGTTATTTATATCCTTATCTTTCATAATGTTGCATGCTATTATTATGTTTGATTTGGGATACATTGCCATGATTAGTGAGTAGATTAGCTATTGTGTTTGTTATGATGTAGTTAGCTTGTTAATACTTTGGGTGATGCTACTTTAAATACAATTGGGATTACATCGTTATGAAACAACGGAGGTAACGTTATACGGCTTTCATTTGTATAGCGCCGGAAACATCACGAATGTGTGTAGTATGGAACGTGGAAGCTATGAAAGTCGTGGGCACAATCTGTTATGGAATAATGATCCCAATTGTTAAATATTGAAAACCGGTGCATGTTAACTATACATTTATGATTTTAAACTAAACTAACGCCTTTCCTCCAATAAACGTGGTTAGAACCTTTATGTCAAGGACTCGCGACCCTTAGTCAAACGGTCACTACCTATCTGTGTTTTCTTAAAATAACATGGTCTGATTTTGAAGCAATGGAAATACTGTCAACCTATCGTATAGTACACTGTGAATTAATCAGGGATTTATTGGTTTGGGATTATAAAGTGAACGGGTTGTTTAGCTATCATAGATGGTTTTACTGTAATACAAGCTTAGATATATTGAGTTCAGATGGCTGTAAAGTATGTAGCCCAGTTAAAGCCCTAATACGACTGAGTATCCGGTTTAACGTTGAAAACACCTATGGTGGAATACAAACACGTACAAACTATGGAAAAGTCGAAGGCTGTATACTGTGTTACATCCTGGCTGAGTCTGTGATCCAGGAAAGACTGTAATACGAGTGAATACACTATGTAACTGTGGAAAACTCTGTGAGTTGAAGACTGTATCACAGCCGAATATCTCTGAACTCAATCATGACCATTAATGTATTTGTTAATCAGTCACCACCTGTCTTAAATCTTAAATGCCTCGCCTAGCTTAGATATCTCTGTCGGTGTTAAGAAAGATCAGTGGATAAATTGCGGACTGTCGCCTTATTCCTGCACCCCATCTGGAGGGTCACTTGGTCTCATCATAAGAGACGGTGAGGGGGGTTTCAAGACAGTCCGATCTGATCAGAATCTTGACAGCCTAGTACTCAGTGACATATTGATCGGTTTATCTGATCAGTAGGGTACTAGTGTTTACACCACAAGGTATCTACGTGAACGCAAGACACAAATCTTAAAAGACGTTTTCAATTATAAAACCCCAATACAGCATCACCCCACGTAAAAGCTAACAAAGTCATAACAAACACAAGTCCCCCTATACTGATTCAACCTACTATTTTTATTTACTGCTTTAATTAGTTTTTAATTTTAATTACGGACCTAAGTATAAAACCCCCACTCAAAACTAATTTCAAACCATCGCTAATCTGAACTTTCGTCTCGACAAGTCGTTTCACAATACGGTTAACTCTTTAGAACGACCCTAGGTCATACTTCAGCTATACAGCTCTAGTAGAACTTAGGTCCCCAGCAAAATATAAATTTTAAAACTTCCACCCCGACGTGCTGCCATACGGTCGAGTTGACGACGCGTGACGGTTGGTGGCGCGTCAACAAGCATACATGTTTTCGTATATCTACAGAAGTAGTGATGCACGCCTGACGGTCGGTTTAGGAATCGCGCCCTGTCGTTGTGAACCTTCCGTTGGGCACGGCGATCAGTGGATTTTATATTTTATATTTGCTGGGCCTAAGTATACTAAAGCTATGGGTGAGTACAGCGATAGGTATGACCTAAGGTCGTTCTTCAAATTACAACGGGCATGGGATTAAAGACTTCAATTATCTTTTGTAATTTAGCTGGTTTTCAAGAGTTGATAGTGGTTTTTGTTTTGTTTTCTAACTAACTAATTAATTTTAAACTAAAATAAAATAAAGGTGGTGAGGTGGCTACGAGAACTACAAATTAAGCGAGTGCTTACTATGATATTCGTATATGTTATTTAGGGGTAGTTATTTTAGTTAAGGCATCAGTTAAGATGACGGGTTCAAGATTTAACAAACGAACTTAGAATATCCAATGATTTAACGAAGTACTCTGCCTACAACCTTTCCATGGATTCCACGTGTTTATACTACACCAGAGGTGGTTCCAACGCTATACCAGGTATTCAACTATTTTACGGCATTTCCGTTGCTACATTAAAGATTCCTTGTTGTCTATCCTGGACTAGTTATATATTTCCTAATGAACCACAACTCCTAGCCTATTTATTATCTATCTAACGTAGAGTTGTCTGCAATTAGATAAATAACATGTCACATGGATAACAGCTATGAAATGTACACTACACCGGAAGTTGTCCCAAATGTAGTAACCAATTTACCAACAACCATCCTCGAGTCTTGTTCCCCAATCTCGAACATTTGAGATATCCGAATCATGGCATGAATTGTTGAATAAACAAAAACATGAACAGGGGTTTTCCACCGGAACAAGTTGAGATGGTCTGGTCTAACGGCTAGTTAAATTGTTCATCATTATTTCATATAAATCATCATAACGATTCTATGCATGTTAAACTGGTGTATGCAATTAATCTATATCTGAAAACCTAATCATATATCCAACAGCACAAGTGATACTAGCATGCAAACCCTAAAACAACAATCAAACAAGAACATACAGTAGAGCTGTAACACCCCCAAATTTAATGATTTGCGGAAGCTTGATTTGGGTGTTACTAATCAATAACAAAGCACAAAGATAAATAGCAAACGACTCTATATGCGTCGTTTTAACAAAATATATTGATAATTGAAATGTTTACAACATTTAAAGCTTTACATAGCTCGAGTTAAATATAATGAGATTTCAGTACATAAGTACTTATACAAAATATACTAATGCAAGAAAATCTCAATCGTCTGTATGCTGACTCGAGCTAAATCCTGAAGCAGAAACATCCTACTGCTGGGTACCTGCGATATATGCTAAAAGGTCAGCTATAAAGCTGGTGAGCTCACAGGTTTGAAATCAAGTAATATCGTATGAACCGCAAGATTTAAATAATGAATTGCATCCAGCAATTAAATAATGAATTGCATCCAGCAATTAAATAATGAATTGCATCCAGCAATTAAATGATAATCATCGTGTATACAGCCATGAGCACATAGTTGAGCTTAACTCGAGGGCCGGGTCCCCTATAGAGAATTCCGGGCGAGGTGCCTCCACGAATGCCTAATCAACATTCGTCTTCCCAAATATTAGTACGTCCGTTTACCCGGTTAGTGCTTGCTAACCCGAACGAGGAGGGTCAATCCTATATGGTACCATATACTAATATTCACGCTACAACGTATTAACAACTATGCTGACGGAGGACTTTAAATGATTAGTTTCGAAAAACTCATGTAGTATATGAAAAGTTGGTACTTGCGTTCACATGTTAAAAGTTGAGCAGTATATCACACCCCTGAGTAAAACAGTAAAAGAGGGGCTATGAGACTCACCTGAGTCTGAATGCGTTTACACAAACGTAAGTTGATTAGCCGAATATGAAGTCCAAAGACTTGTAACCTGAGGGTGTCCACGACACGCGATGGTTATAATCATGATTGGGTATCTCAAAAGATCACCCTTGTAGTTGTTACACAACTATATATATGTCCAAATTACTACGATTTGGTTGATTTGTTAAGTGTTTGAAAACATGTACGGCCCGTTGGTGACGGATTTGTAATAATAATCTCAACTATTATTATTGTGATTTCGTGGCGTTTTACTTTGAAAAATGGGTTTTGATTGTGTTTTAGAAGCCGTTACGGAATCTAAGTACGGGGGTCCGGGGGCAGCGCCCCTGGTAGCGGGGTCCAAGGGGCGGCAGCCCCTGGCGGGGTCCAAGGGGCAGAGCCCCTGGCTGGGGTCGAGCTGCCAGGTCAGCTTGGAAAATTTTTATTTCTACTATATTGCTTTGACGAAAAACGCATCTGGATCCGAATTTGGGTAAAATCAGGTGTTAAAATTTTTGGTCTCGACACTTAGTAAAAATCTGAGTTTTCTGTGTTTTGCGACACAATATACGACACTAAAGATGTTATGCGACACAAGGGTTGTGTCACATAGGAATGCGACACAATGTCTATGCGACACAAGGGTTGTGTCGCATAGATGCGAGATGCTGATTCAACAGCGACATAGTGATTGTGTCGTACGGTGTATGCGACATAGTGGTTGTGTCGCAAGACTTGCGACACTAATTATCTGGTACGACATAAGGTACGACACAATGGGTTTTATGCGACACAAAGGCCAAAATACGACACAACATGCGACACAAGGCTTGTGTCGCATGGATGAACACCAGCCCAGAAAGTCCGGCTGTCTAACTTTTTCCGGCCAAAAATCCGTTTTAAACTCGTTTTCAAGCTATAAATTTGTGTTCTATACATTGTAATGGACATATACTAGTTATAATAACAACTAGAAATCGAAAATACTAAAAATCGAGAGATTTCGGGATTTTGTCGGAAACTTACAATTTGCCGAAATGAAAATCCGGAAAGATAGCGTTGTAGATCGTCGCGAGGTGGTCGTGAATCTCTAAAAATATTGATGATTCGGTTGCGTTTCGTGATGTTATTTTGCGGTTTTGTGAGTTTTTGGTGATTTGGTGATTTTGGAGGAAATAAGAGAAGAGAGAGAGAATTGATAGAAAAATGAGAAAGAAAAGGAGTGGGAGGTGGGGTTATCCCCACTTTTCAGTTTCTCGCCCCGCGTTCCGCGTGGTGTTCGTTTGCTCCGTCGTTTAAACGTTAAATAATTATTTACATTTTGATTATAAGTTTTAAAATACGATTTATTACGCGATATATTGTTTAAATATTTTACAAATCAATTTATATTTGTGTTATAAAATGTAGGTTAGTTTGTTTATTTAGTTTACGCGTTTTATTGTTTTAAATTGTGTAAGTTCGGTTTGTACGATACGAATTGAATACGAAATATTATCATAATAATATTCTTGATATAAAACGTTATTTAATAAAATTTGTCACCAACGTCCGTATTAAATTGAATCGAAATACATTCGATTTAAATTGAGTACGATTTAACCAAATCGCATTTTCGTATATATTCAAATATATATATAATTCGATACATTAATTAGCCTAACCAGGAACTAATTACATGTATTAACATATGATTAGGCACTAATTACTAGTCCTAATTTGGCGGGTGTTACAAGAGCAGCATCACAGGGATTAGTTTGTTCATGCGGAGTATCTGGATAACTGGTTAAGTCACAAATGTTCCAAAAGTTCTCTCTAAAACATTTGTTATATGAGGTGACTCTAATCTATCTCTAATCCTACGCTCCGTGTCTCCCTCTGGTATATTTCAACCAGGAGAACACCGGTCATGTTGAGTTCAGCGATCATCAGACACAGAATAATTAGCGGCATACCACTAGCAATTGGCCAAATCTAGTAGTAGGTTATGAACCACAACATAAGTTGGATAGATAAACATTTAAGATTCAATTCATAAATTCTAATATATATTAATAGCATAGAGTAACCGCATAATTAAAGCATAACTACCCTAGCATAACGACTATCATAGCAAACAAGGATTTGTTTAGCTTAGCTTGGCGATAAATCTAACAAGCATTTCCAAATAAGCATGGCAATAGCATAACATATTTAAAAATAACAAGGAAAGATTATAATAAAACCTGACAAATCATAAATACAAATCTTGCGTAACCGTAGTCTCAGAGCACCTCCATTACAATTAAGCTCGAAGCTTCTAATCTACTAGCTTAACTAACTAACTAACTAATTTATTTCTAGAGAGAGAGAAAGAGAAGTATTGAATGAGAAAATGTTGATGAAGTTGTTTGAAATGGTGAGGAGGTGATTTATATTTATAGGGAATGCACAGCCGTATTCTTCAACCGTATTCTAACCTCCAAACGCACAACCATATCGCACAGCCGTATAAAAATCTCATTTTGTATGCCTGAACACACAATACGGGTGGTTTCAACCGTATACGGCTGTGCACAGAGAAAATACGGGTGAACACTAACCGTATACGGTTGGTTTCAGCCGTATACGGTTGTGCACAGGCTGTATACGGTCTGTGTAGGCCGTATATGGTCTATGTCCAGCCGTATATGGCTTGGGCCAACCGTATACTGTCTGGTTCAGCCGTATTTCGGTTCTTCGGTTCTTAGATTCTTCGTTTAAGCTTAACTTCTTCGTCGTTTATCCGTTTTGAGCGATTCTTGCGTCCACGGTTTTGTAATTTCTTAACGAAGAAAATGACATAAGTTAGAGGTCATAATTCTAAGTGTAGCTCAAAAAGCATTGAAAGGAGTGAACGAGAATGCTTATGATCGTTTTCGTTAGATTTATCGTGTTTTTCGACCATTTTAGTTGATTTTTGAAACGTTGTCTATATTTTAGCCCATGTGATCAATTTTAGTAATAAAGCTTTCATTTCGGATATTTTCATCATAAATTGGGTTAAAAAGGTGAGAATAATGCATGTAAAAACTTGACTTTTTGCATGTTATCAAGTAAGTTTCTATATTATTGACAAAATACCGTAATAAATAGTTCACAAATTAAATATTTACATACTCATCACCTTTAAATTATGAGGATTTCATATATATGGTCATCAGTCATGACACTACCATCTTCCATTATTCCTTAATCCCTTTATATTTTTCTTCACCAACACCATCAGCACATCTCTACATGCCAGATTGTCCAAGTGCTGCATCATAAAGTTAAAGATACATTATATTATATTAATATATTAAACTCTAAAAAAGAAAGAACAAATACAAAGCATATTGCTTCAATAACGTCATCGATCAATACAAGCAACACCAAGATCCACCCTCAACCAGATCGTTATTATCATGATTCATGATCACCTATAATAACTAACAAGACCGGCAATATATATAGCAAGTGAAATACAATTTAATTTGGAAGCCTCTACATACTCATTGCACTTGAAATAATGTAAGCCGCAAGCTCCCTCCAACATAGTAACCCTACCACATGGAAACCATAGATTAAAAAAAGTATGAACTAAACAGATAAAACATAACTTTTCTTTTTGACTGAAGGAAAAGTAAAAAGGGACTGGTAGAATCTTGAAACAGTTTCCTTAAGTATAGATATGTTGAACAATTTAGTGGTTGCCTTTCTTTTTCCTTCGGGAGGAGTTGTCAATCTTCCTTACACACATATGCATAATCTTCATGCTTCTCAGACCAAGCAAAAAGAATTCAAACCTAAAGGATCACATAAAACATGGAAGAAAATATTAAAACTTGAAAGTGACTCAACGATCATCAAACCAGAAGGCTAAAGAAGAACGAATCACCAACAAGAATAAAAGAGTCCACCCACATACGAATTTTATTAAAGATAACAAAAAAGGGTTGCACTTTATAAAGAGAGGAAAAGCAGATGATCGACTGATTTCCAAGAGAAATTTGTTGTTTTTGTGTTGTCATGGGATTTGAGAAGGGGGGTTTTCGTATGAACCTGATGTAACTCAAAAAGTCATGTTTTTAAATACTTATTTCCGCACTTTTTGAACTATTCTCTGGTGAAAACATTTCAAAATAATTATTTATCACTAAAAATCACCACGGTAGTCTAAATACGGACGTTGCTGCAAAAATTAGTTAAAACATCCAATTTACATGCAAACCGAGGCAAAAACAATCACATTAAATATTTCATTCTTAATTATCCTATAAAATAGATCTTAATGCATATTTTATGATTCCATAGGAAAATCCAAGACCGTAGGTGAAAGAATCAAGAGAAACGGGCAAAGAACAAAGAAGATGTGCAGTCTAGAAGCCCGCCGATCGTCATCCGTAACATGCCAAAGTTAAATCTCTCCAAATTTGGCAAACTTAGTGTCATTAGAAGCGTAACATAATAACGAATCCAACGGCGTAAGAATCAAGCAAAACGGACTTAAAACAAAGAAGGTACAGACGAACCAAGCAACCGAGAAGTCAGCGGAAGGCAAATGGAGCACCAACCCTCCCCCCTCCATCCTAGGTACCGTATACGGTACCCTAGGTGCCGTATACGGCCCTTGGGGTACCATTTGGTACTTCATTTGCCTAGTAAATGGTACTTGGGGTGCCATTTGACCCCCCATGTTGCTTGCTCGCCCCGTATAACGCTTTGGTGCTTGTTCTTTGAGCTTAAAGGATTTGTACCATGACCAACTCACTTCTCCTATAAATACCCAACTCATTTCCTCAAACCAACACACCTCTCATTTCACAAAATCTCTCTCTCTCTCTCTCTCTCTCTCTCTCTCTCTCTACTTTCTCTCTAGAATACTTTCTTTAGTTTTGTAGTTAATTTAGTTAGTTTCTCTTTCTAGTTTCACGCTCTAGAGAACTAGAGAGATATAAGTAGTTGTTAGAGCTAGAGGAAAGTTGTAATTGGGTAATCAAGCTGTAGCAAGGTTATTCAAGTCAGACTGTTGTAATCCTCAGTATTACTCTTCTAATCTGATGATATTATCTTATTCTCTTACTGTTATAATGTTTACATTGTGTGTTATTTCAGTACGATTTATGATTATTGCCATGTTGATTATGTAGATTAATATGTGATTGTTGAAATGTAGATGTTAGGATTAGGGATGATGTTTAATTAATATCTCTTATATACGATTGGTAGTTGTTATGGTGCGTACATGTTTAAACTTATCCTGGATGTAGACTTAATTAATCACCCTTTTCGGTCTCTCACGTGACTGTTACCTTAGGATAGGATCTGATCAACCCTAACTACGAATACACAGTTATCTCCTGTTTGTATGAAACTGTGGGATCGCCGTAATACGTCAGAATACTTGGTATAGCGTTGGAAATACCACTGGTAAAGTACAAATACGTGGAAGCCAAGGAAATGCCGATGGTCTATCTCACCGTGGATTACCTGGACGTAACCCTTCCAGACACGGGTCTAAGTCTTGTTAAGCCGTGGAAATGCTATAGTACACTGTTAAACTACCTCTGGTTATAAAGCTGTGTAAAGATATATAAGGTCTTTAAAACACCGTAGATATACCTAGGGTTAGAGTACTGTGGAAAATAAGGACACTGTACACATACCTAGGGATGAGCGCCCGATGGCAAAGGAGGGTCTAATCCACGACGGAAGTATTAAAGCTTAATAAGATAAAACATGAGTTAGGAAATGAAAGCAAGGATGCCGGCTGTGTTCCCAGATGCTTAAAACCCCTAAACTCTATTTAACCGATAGTTTAACTTACTCAGCATATAACCAGCATTACTCTGTTAAAATTGGATAGACATAAGTGTTAAGAAAAGTCAGTGTTGTGAATTGTCGCCTTATTCCTTAACCCCAATCAGAGGGTCGCTTGGTCTCCGAAAGAGACGGTGAGGTGGGTGTGAAGACAGTCCCATCTGACCAGAATCAGGATAACCTAGGATTCAGTGACATATGCTTTAGGGTTACACCTAGACGTAGGGTCCTAGTGTTTACACCGACTGTTTAGAAGATTCTTAATTAGAGTAATCACCCATCATCAATATAATGGATGTCATCCCGAAACCCTAATCATCGAAGTTTCAGCAATCACTCTCTACCTGCTGCTTATATTCTCGTTTACTTTTCTGCACTTTATTTCTTGTCATTAGATTAGATTAGGTAAAACCAAAATCATACCTACCTTGTTTCTAAACCCATCCTATTGTCAAATCATCTTTGGTAGATCCCAATTCAATTCAATTCGTTCCGATTTTAGATGACACTCGAGTTATACTTGCCGCCTTACCCACAAGATAGGTAGCTAGCATAGTTTGAGCCCCGCAAATATAAATTTTAAAACTTCACTGTTCGCCACCTCTGTTGCGGTCGGAGCAACGATTCGGGATAAAACTCGACCGACAGACGGGGTGACGACAGAACCAAAACATAAAATAAAAATAAAGCCATGCTGATGAGAGATAGGCTAGGCTTTTAACAGAGTAGGCAATGGGAGAAGGTGTTGTTGGAGGTGTTGTTGGAGGTCCATTAGATTCAACCACCTCTACCTCTACAGTTGCAAACTGTTTATGCTGACGTGGTTTTTATAGCTTGTTTACAGCATCTCTAGTGCTATGGACTTTACCATGTCCATAGCAGTGCCACATCAGCTTTCTGTAAATATTACATTCTATAAAGTTACTTCTCTATTCCTATAAACTTCACCAAAGTCCATAACTAGGTCCCACTTCATTTATCATTATTATTATAATTGGCTAAATATTATTTAAAACATACTTTATACTATATTTGTAATTATTTTATTCTTAAAAGGGGTTAAATTTTTACATGGGTTCACTAGTTTATTAGTAAACCATGTCCATGGAGATGGACTCAAGTTCACGGGGATGGACATCTTTTCATGGACTTTGTCAACTAATGCTATATGTTTTGCATGGTGACCACATCATCCTCCAACTCATTCCACATCACCCTCCAATTCACCTCCCATTGACCTTGCATTGTGGATGGTCTTACAATAAAAAGAGCTTTCTGTGTATATAGATGGTAGACAATACATTTTAAAAAAATACATTTATTAATTAAATAGAAAGCGTTACATTAATTAAAAAAAACATTTGGATTGGATTTATTAAAAATTAAACGTTACAAATAAACTACTAAAATTAAAGACAAAAGTTACTAAAGTTAAAAACAATTTAACTAGCGTTATTGTTTGTCTCGTTATGGACCAATTGAGGTCCAAATTTGGGTTGAACTTGTTCCCTCGTGGCTTCTACTGAAAGTTGATCTTCAACTGAAAACTTTTCATTGGCCAGTTTGTTTAGAAACTTGAATGGTTGTCAAGAAATCATTCAGTGGTATTTGTGGTTGTTGAGAGTTGTGGGGATATTTTGTCATTTTTTGTGGTGTTTGTGTTTGATGTACATTGAGTTTAGATTTATAGAGTTTGTGTGTAAAGATCTATAGATTAACGGAGTGTTGATTTGAGTTGTGGTTATGCGTATTTATTATATAGGGTGTTTGAGTGTTCGGGAATGAATCTAATCTTCTATCTTATACATTAAAAGAAAAATCTTGAAAGAATAAGCACTATTAGATGGAGATCAATAATTAAACATCTAACCCTTAATTTATTTCATGACATCATTAATTCCATTATTATGTGACGAAAAGACTAATTAACCTTTTTATATTTACAATATACACCCGTCAATATTTATAATATAAATCCTCTGTTTTTCCTTTAATTGTAGATAATCCTCCAAATATTTTATGAAAATTTTAATTTAATAACTAATATTTTTTCTATAATTCAAACTTTTCCAACAACTGTATTTATTTTATTTTTTCTAAAAAAAAACTCAATAAGTTATTTTCAATTTCAAAAAATTCATAACTTCATTCTATATCTCCAGTGATTTAAATTCTTATACGACATAATATTTTGAATCCTTTTATCAAATTCCAATTTACAATTCTTGGATCACGAATGCCAACGGGTCGGGTTTCGACGGATTTTAAAATATCGTACCCATACCACCTCTATTTTGAATTCTTTTATCAATTTCTAATTTACAATGCTTGAATTATGGATGTCAATGGGTCGATTTCTAGCAGGTTTTAGTATATCTGTACACATACCCGTTTAGAATATTCGTACTGTTACGCGGCCCAATACCCATTGGGTACCCAATTAATATTAACCATCGGTTTTTCATATTTATTAGCGGATTTCGGATATCCCCATGTATGTAACTTTGGCGAAACAAAAAAAAAATAGATTGAAAATACGACGCAAATTTCAAACGTGAAAAAAAAAACGATACCAAAATACCATAAACTATAGTATATTCAAGATTTGAAATAGGCTCCGTTTGGTTCGCAGAATGTTTTTGATGGAATTAAAATCTGTCAAAGGAATTAGAATTCAAAGTAATTGGAATTGGAAAACAGTGAAATCTATCGTGTGTTTGGTTGACAAAATTCTATCAACGGAATTAGAATGTTATAACGATAATGACAAAATTACACTTTACTCAATTTTTATAATTTTATCATAAATCTTCCATTTTATAGGATATTTTATGAACTTTTTTATTTACATTTTGTCAATTAATATTTGTATATTATTCTCATACAACTATCATCTATCTATATAAAAATATACCGTAGTTAATAGTTAACTACTGTACCTTTTTTTATACATCATTTATTTATTAATTTTAATACTAAAATAGCATTTCCTAATGAGATTAGAGTACAAAATTTCCTCCTAGGAGCACACGGAGTGATGACGGCCAAAACACAGTGGTGACGGCCTAAACACAGTTTCTGAGTGAGAATTTTGTGATGAGGATTTTGTGGAATGGTAACAGTACTTTGGACAGTGTTCTAGACAGTGTTTTGGACTTTTATATTATTTATTTTATTTGATTTTAAGTAAGAAAAAAAAAGAAATCAAAAACGTTGCAAATTAAGCCGTCGAGGATGAGACGCTGAGCCCTGAACGCTGTCAAGAATGCCGTCCAGAACGCTGTCACGGAGTGGCAGAACGCCGTTCCACAGTGTTCTGGAGGCAAAACGCAGACGGGAACGCTTGCACTCCGTGTGCTCTAATCACCCACCACTATCCTTGGCATTTCAATTCCTTACTTCCAAGATCTTGAAAAACGACACCAACCACCACCCAATCACCCATTACTGTGAAACAGAACACCGTGAAACACAAAAAAAAAAAAATCCAAAGCAATCATGAACGAATTTTATTCTTAATCAAACACAACAAAACCTAGAAGCATAAATTAAAAATTAAAGATAACATTAGATAGGGAGAAAATCGAACAATTAGTTATAACTGTGCATCAATAGAGATGATAACTCTTGTGCAACAGTGACGAAATCGAAGAAGCCGGTGACGAATCTGACGAAAATATTTGGCGATGAAGCGTAAAAAGAAGACGACGGTGAAGAAATCAAGAATAAAGGGATATTTGCGGTGGTGTCATGGAGATAGTGCGATGAAGACGGTGGCACGAAGGTCGGTGGACTGACGGTATGGGAGTGAGAATGGATTGCAGGTCAAGTTGAATGCAAAGGACTTATTAAGTTCATTTGTATTTGAAGCCTTGTTTGGGTTTTTGGTGAAGTGACTAAATTCCATTGAAATGTACAGCTATATTTCATAAAATGGATGGAATGTTAAATTCCTTTGGGGGAAGGAATTTGAAGGAATTGATGAATTCCAATTCCTTTGATTTTTCCAACCAAACAAGATTTTCTATGGAATTCAAATTCCAATTCCACCACATTCCTTTACATTCCATGAACCAAACATGGCCTTAAAGCTAACAATCTAACCTTTTTAATTAACTAATTCAAAGTTTCATTACGTTCAAGATAACTAACAATTTCATGTTTTCGTATCATATAAAATTAAAATGTAATAATCATGAAAATCCAAATATAATAGCGTATTGTATAAGATTCACCAGTTGATGTGTACACTATCTTATTATATATAAAAAATGTTGTATATATAGTATATAAAACTCAAAATAATAATAACAATTATACAGCTATAGATACGGGTACTTAAATATTTTTCATGGACGATTTTGCGAATTTCGCGGGTCCTAAACTAGTCTAAAAGAAATAAAAAAACTATTTTCTTTTAACTATTTTAGAATTTAATACCATGCTTGCATTTTAGTTTCTTTTCTTTTCCACTGTTGATATTAAGAAGCACTACAATTTTTTCAACCGACGACACCGACGCCGATGGCACGGGCTGTCGGTTTCAGTCCGTCGGTTGATTCCGTCAGTATACCGACGGAACGTCGGTGGTGGTGGAGTGGGTCCGTGCGAAAACCCAAAAAAAAAACAATTAATTAGAAAAAAAAAAAAGAGTCGTTGGGGTTATAAAAAAAAATAATAATAATTAAAAAAAAAGGGTAACATTATTGTTACCCTTTTTTTAATTTTTTTTTTTTTTAAATCTTAAATTTTATCTATAAATACTACATTTCATTACCTCATTTTACACACTCAAATTCAACACATTTCTTTCAAAATTCATCCATTTTCATCTCACAAAAATGTCAAACAACAACAAATCCAAATCCAAATCCAAATCCAAAACAAACCAACATGATCAAGAACAAGTTGGAAACGATATGTGGCAAAACTTACTCAACTTTCCGCTACCTAATCAACCACCCACTCAACCTCCACCTACGGGATTTGAAAGTTTTGCACCTATTGCAAATCCTTATTCCTTGTCACCCGACGACCCACGAAGAAACTACCAACATCACGAGTGGTATCAAAGCCCCCACTTTACACCGTCCATGGATTGGTCACCAAACACATACCACGGCACCACCTCATCAAACCCGCTCGGCTACTAACAAACACCTTCCAGTCACTCACAACACACACCAACCCAAAATTTTGTCGTACCCGAAACACAACATCAACATTTACTTGAAAGTTCGGACGAGACCGAGACCGAGACTGAACCCGAGCCTGAGCCCGAAACCGAACTCGAACCCGAACTTCTACGCAAAAGGGGCAAAAAACCAAAAAAGAAAAATGACGAACCAAAAAGGGTTCAAGTTAGGTGGGGCGACGACGAAGCAAGAATCTTGGCGGAACGGTGGATACATTGTTCCGAAAATGGCATAATCGGAAACAATCAATCAAACGAGAGTTTTTGGAGAAACATCCATTCGGGTTACAATTCGTTGGTTCCAACGAAACGTAACCTCAATCAACTGACATGCAAATGGAATAAAATATCTCACGACGTAAAGACCTTCGAAGGCATTCACAAAAAGTTTAGAGAGAGTTGCCATCAAAGTGGTGCCGGAGACAAAAATGCTTTAGACGCGGCCAAACAAGGTTTATATGGACAATTGCAACGAAAATTCAGTTACGAGAGTTGTTGGGATGTTCTTAAACATATCCCAAAGTTCTTCACCGAGCAAGGAGTCATGAGCAACAAACACCCGTTCCTACCCGAACCCGAAGCAACCGATCTTGGCGGAAACGACAACCCGATGACGTCGTCTCTAGAAGCGAACATGAGAACCTTGTTCCGCGACGACCCGATACGTCGTCCACCGGGTCGAAAAGTGTCAAAGAATTCTCAATCCTCGGACGCCGGTTCGTCTTCACGAAGTAGTATGTCCTCCGAAAAACTTGAGGCCATCGAAGCGGTTAAAGATCAAGCCCTAAAAGCCGCGGAGACGCTTGAAAAAATTAAGAAAAACAATATAAAAAAGCGACGTTTAAGGCGTTGAGCTTTCTTTGCATGAATATTCCGAAGCGGGCCTCAAAAAAGGAATTACAAATTATCAAATTGGCCCGCAAAGAAGTCGTTGAAGAATTTGAAAATGTCTACGGAGCAACCAATGAAGATGAAGACGAGAACGAGAACGAGAACGAAGCCGCGAACGAAAACGAAGAATCGAGCTCGGATTAGACAACTATTAATTTTTAATAATTGTATTTTTTTTATTATTGCAACTTTTTTTTTTTAGGATTGTAATGTTTTTTTTTTTTTTTTTTTAATTATTGTAATGTTTTTAATTTGAATGAAATGTGTTTTATTTTAATAATTGTGTATTATTTAATTAAGTTATTAGTTGTGGGTCCCTGAAAAATGAAAGAGACGGACCACTGTTGGGAGTGGCCTGTCAGTTTCTGTCAGTTGGGTGAAAAAGCTGACGTGGCGCAGACGTGGCACGTCGGTTTCTGTCAGTTTCTGTCACTGTTGGGAATGGTCATACATGTTAGTTAAGTAAACTTTTGCTTCGTACGGAGTATTATTTAAAGATCGAGTAATGATAAATAAGCTTAGAGAGCTAAAAATTAAGTCTAACTACAGTTTTTGTGATACATGAATTCCACTTATTATTTCTCTATATATTCACCGATCATTTTAAATGCATCAATCATATCTTTAAACTTAATTTAAGGTCTATATATGTGTTTGAGCATTCCAAGCATTTTTCTTAAAGATCAATTAAATACTCATAATTCATAAATCAATATTAATTCTCAACTATCCTAGATTCATACGGAGTATATAACTTAACCACAATCTTAAATATTAAATTCCATTACATTATAATTATAATAAATCATTACATTGCAACGATATTTTTAAAAGTGAAATTTAATGAATTTAGTCCTCTAAATTATTAAAAGATATTTTCATTATTAATTAAATCATTTTATTACGGAGAATAAAAAATAAAAAATAAATAATCATGGGAACTGTCACCAGCTATGAAAGAAACTGACTTATAACAGAAAGAAGAAAAAAAAGGGGGAAGGAAGAAGGAAGACATGATCAACTGGATCTTGGTAAATTTGTAAACTTTCTGTTCTGGGGTTTCTAGATCTGCAACAAAGGTACTTCCTTTTTCAGATCTTCATCAAATATATAATGTTTCCTAGTTAATAAATCTTGTTTGATTACAACCACAAAAATCAGATTAGGGGAGATGTTATAAACCAAATCAAAGTTACAATGTGGATCATTTTGTGGATTTCTTGTTATCTACCAAATGATTGATCTCTTTATTATTGGCGATGAATTATATTATTATTATTATTTATATTTTTTTATAATCTGTGATTACTAACCCTTGTTGCTTCAATCACCAACTTATATTTGTGTGTGACAAAATTTGTTTACAACTTATTTTTGTCCATTAGTACTTGTTTGCATATATTTCATAGCCTTCATATTCGTCTATTGTAAAATGCTTATATTTTGTCTGTTTATTTGGGGATGGTTGATATTTGATAAGCATGATGAAACTTTTCATTGCATCTATTTATGATGGAGGGAGATTGGAGAGGGAAAATTGTTATGTATTGCGAATTAGTGAAATGTCATTTTGTTGTTTTCAAATTATAAGCTAAGAATGAGCAAACAAATGATTAAAGGTAGAGATAACGAACAAGAATTATACACGTATTAGAACGTAACTTTCTACGTAAGAGTTTTTTTGTTTTCCCGTTTTTGGATGGTACTAAGTTGTATGGTAACTGAGACTGAATGGTTATATTTCAAAAATGTAGCTAAACACATGTGTTATGTGGTGATCCATTGTGTTGCGATTTCCCTTTTTGGCCAACTTCATAACATGGATACGTGTTACATTATTAGCGTGATTGAGCTCTATTAATAGAAAAATCCACACATGTGTGACCAATATAATGACTGCAGATCTGGCCATGGAGTTAGATGAAGAACCTAAGGCTATGATGATTGAGCATTGTGTTCCACATAGCATGCAGATTGATCCAACAAAAGCTCGTTTTCCATGCTGCATCGTATGGACACCCCTCCCCGTTATTTCATGGCTCCTTCCTTTTGTTGGTCATGTTGGTATTGGCCGTGAGGATGGAGTTATCGTGGATTTTGCAGGACCAAACTTTGTTTCTGTAGACAACTTTGCATTCGGGCCTGTGTCTCGTTATATCCAGATAACCAAAGAAAAGGTATAACCTGTGTAAACAGTTTTGGTGGTCAAAACGGGTCGGGTTGACACGGATCAATTTTGTTACGGATCAAAGTGGGGCCGAGTAGGGTTGGATTGACCCGCAAACATTTTTCGAGCTTTGTTAAAAATTATTGAATAATGATAGTTACGCCTAATCAACTGATGATTGACAGATTTTTTAGTCATTATCCCCCTCAAAATCTTAATATTTGGACTTCTCATGTGTCTCAATCTGCTTGTTGAACACATTTTTTGGCATGTATAAGAATAATACTCCTTTGATATTTAGTTAAGTCTATTTATCATTTTTTTGAGATCTAAAACTACACCGAAAAATAGGACTAATGCCACATGTCATTCATCCACGAGCTCTAGAAAAGGCTCACTTTTTAACACTGTCCTGGATGAATGCCATGTGGCATTAGGCCTATCTTACGTCTCTATCATTTTTCCTGTAGGCATACAATTTGGGTACAAGTATCATTTACTCAAAATCCATGAATATGATCAAAAAACCAAAAGTGTTAAAGTCTGTAATCTAAAAATTTGAATAGATTGAATTGTATGGTCATATTCGTTAATATAGACCCTTTGGCGACTTTTATTTCACATGTTCCTCTTTTAGCTTCTTATTTTTTTTATTATTTCTTTTTCCAACCATTCTTGGAATTTAAACCGAACTTATTCAATATAACCAAATCGATCAAAATTGCCAATAGTCCTGTGATAATGTCTAACTCCCAGGACTTATGTTTGTTAAATTGTTCAATAATTATCTACACAGTGCTCCAGTACAAAGCATCCCTCCGCCACATTCAGAACCGAAGAAGAATATAGGCTGGTAGAAGCAGGAAGAAGCCAGTATACCTGGGATGATGCTTTAAAAAAGACCACACAAGAATACCAACAGCAAACTTATAGCATCTTAACTTGCAACTGTCACTCATTTGTGGCTAACCATCTTAACCGTTTGGAGACCTTGGCCAGTGGGTGGAACGTGGTGAATGTTGCAGCTTTGATTATGTTTAAAGGAGAGTGGGTTGACACACCATCTATGGTTCGGTCATATCTATCATTTATGGTTGTATTCTTCATGGGGGTCACATTTGGAGGTGCCAATTTTCTAACTTTTTTGGCGTTTGTCGTGTTCTTTCTCTTTGGATGGTATCTCTGCGGTACATACTATTTCAAAAATATCATACGACTCTAGTAACCAATCAGATTGTGTCAAAATGATTGGCTTTCTTATACGTACAAGTGTGAGAGGCTGTATGTAAAATCTGAGAAGCTGTATGCAAAATATGCTTTAGGAATTTGATTCATTTGTACACGATACAATTATTCTGTCTATAGGTCTGGTTATTATATGTTGTAATATGTAGTCTTCCCGAATGTATGTGGATTGTTTCTAATCTTTTGGTTCACCATTTTGTTTGTATGAAAAAATTGGTCAATCAAATTTTTTTATTATATTGTGCAAATGTGGTGGAAGTATGGAACTGTTGAAAGTACTAGGAATGCATGTAATGCTACTACATATTTTGTTCATTAATCTTATAATCGATTACTTTTCGTTCAAAACTGATGATTTTGACAATGTAAACTGATTGCAGACTTGCAGCTATGACAATACTAACAGTTTTTAGCAATTAATACTACAGATTCAGTTACAGTTTTTCCAGTTTGTTTGAGCTCATTCGTGTCAACCTTAACAGTCCGATCTCAAGTACAAAAGTTGATATCAAAATATACAAATTGAGCTTCAGATTATAAGAGCTAACTTGAGTAATATGCTAGTTTTTGTATATAAATGTTGAATTTTCTTAATGGAGTTTGAGCTCGTGCAACTAAAACTTTATCAATTGCTTGAGTTTAAGCTTGGACCACCTTGCTTAATCTAGGAACTTTTCGAGACCTGAAATTGATATTGAAAAGATGCTAGATCACCATAATGCAAGTATACAGTTGCATATAAGAATCGAAAAAGAACTGGTTGACATTATACTTTTCATTAAAAACTGCACACAATTTAACATAAATGTTCAGTATAGGATCCATTCCTGAATCTGAACCTCTTGATGGGGTTACAATTTTCCCCATCTTAACAAATCATACAAACTCCAAATAAATCACACCAAATATTCGTTACGGGTAAGCAACTGGTTCTACTTTTTCCAGTCAAAAACGCCAGACAACCAGCAGCACTTGGATTGATCCATCACGAGGCTTGCAATTTAGAAACCCCTGCGATCTTCACTAATATACACTCTAACATACCTTTTAATTTAAATAAATACCCCGTAAATAACTACACTAAATCACAACTTTGTTGATTAGTATTCCCTTTTGTTTTTGTTCCACTCAACCCCTTCAATTCGGTGTACAAACGGCTTCAACTGTTAGTCGCTTCAGTTTGTTCGGGCACGGGTCTTGACCAAAGTTACTGTTTGCTATGGTCACTGCACATGTCTCTTTCCCAACACACCTCTGCGTAACACAATCCCAAATCATCATGAGGTCAAATGTACAAGTAGTTACGCACATGGTATAATGGAAAAACTATTAGGAGGGTGTTTGGATTTGTTTATTGAAGTGCTTATCTGCTAATTGTTTAGTTTGACAGCAGATGAGCGGATCTAAACACTTTTTAAAAAACTGTTTATCTGCTTAGTGTAGAAGGTATAAACACTTGAAATTATTCATGTTGATAACTACTTAATTTTAAGCAAATAAGCGCTTTAGAATAAGCAGTCCCTAACACCCACCATGATGCGCATGGTACAAGTATTAATTGCATCTAGGTACCTTTTGAATGACATCGTAAGAAGCGGGGGCATGGCAAGTTCCTTGTTGGAATGTGCCACATGTTCCCAATGGAGTACCAAAGCTCGCGAATTTAATAGCTGAAATGGTTGAGCCTGGACCACAATGCAAATGGACCTTTGGCCTGTGGAGCTCTTGTGTTTTACCATAGCTTTCAATATGCCAATCCTTAATATTTGGGTGATATTCAAACATATCAGCACATACAGTTGTCGTTGATCGTTTCACTAGTGAAATACGGGTTGGGTCTCCCCCGAGTTCTTCAAAGAGAACCAACGAATTGTCTGTTGGTTTTAACCATGATCTAGGCACATGGTACCTGCAAGATCACAAAGTTAGTCGTTTAAGTGGTGTGTGCGTGTTATATGTGTTTGGGTAATGTGTTTACCATCGCTGGGTTGGTTGACCGCATCCAAGTTGACACTTAGGAGGGCGGTAGGTACCAGCATAATGGCAACCATTGCAATCGCCGGTTGCATAAGCGGTCCAGTATCTTCCGATGCTTTGACCGTTGATCCAAACTTGACCTTTTCCCATACTGCTCATGTCTAAAGCCAATGGTTCATCTCCCATAGGTGCATTAAAGGAAGCCTGATAAGAAATTTCAAGAGGTTAGCAACAGGTACATAAGCTGCTGCTAAATAGCCATTCGTGACTATTTATGTCATTGCAAGTACCTTGTGCCAAGTTAGTGGCTGTTGTTTCTGAGCGATAAGTGAACCTTGCAACCATTCAACCGAAGACATACGGTTCGTGGAGATAACATCCATAGCCTCACCCTTTAAACCAACCTGTCAAAACAAAAACAAAAAACCAATCACTAAAGGTTTTTAGGCCCAAAATGTGAAGTAAAAAAGAAGGGTGATTTTGATGAGGAAAACAGATAAAAACCATACCTGGTAAGTCCACTTAGCCCAAGATAAATCTTGTTTCCCTTGGTCAAGACCATACAAAGCCACTGGACCTGTGACACCTGTTTCCCATGTTTCATAATGTCCCCCAATATTCTACAAAAATAAATAAATAAACATGTTAGAGTCAACAATATGGCAAAATTAGCATGTGAAATGGAAGATAAACTAACTGGCAATCCCATGGCGACGCTAAGTAAAGATATTTTATTGTTTCCGGGATGGAGATTGACTTTCTCCTTGTAAGTAATTCTCCTATTTTCCCGTGTTCCAAAAGCCGAACCTATATACATATTTGAAGTTCTTACATGATTCTTTTAGTCAATCACACGTTTATCAAGAATGATAATGTAGCACTACCGTACCCGAAAGTTCTCCATTTATGAACACGTGAAGAGCATGACCTGTTGACTGCACCAAGAGTTTGGGATGCTCCCCGCCTCTTAAAAACGATTCAGAAGAACCCACTTCGACACTACAAAATGAGAAACACATTTTTAGCATCTTTCACCATACTCAAGTGGTTTAATGCATTTTAAAAAGTAGAAATGAAGAAACTTACTTGGTTGTATACCAAAGATAATCACTGTTATCTCTAGTGACATTAACTTGCTCCAGTAGACCCGACACCGTGAAAGTCGAACTGTCGTCAACGGTGGTCAAATCTTCATTGTATGTCTCCCATGTAAACAACTCAGAGTTTGTTGGCAACATTTCCATTTGTGTTGATTGAACTCCAACCTGTGTCCGTTTTACAGTGATTAAAAATGTGAAAACAAAAAGGTTTTGGGCAAAAAAGTAACACTTCCTCGTACCTTAGCGGTGTTAAAGACAACATTAGTGCAATCGGGAAGGATACTGATGGACCATGGAGGTAAATTATAATGCATGTTGTTGAACATCACTTTTGCAGCATTGTTTGTGTTGTAATTAGCAAGGAAAGCGGCACAGTGTCCTGATTTTGAAGAGAATACGTGGGCCTGGAAAAAGTAAATTCTTTAATAAAGCTAATTTTTTTCTTCGTTTTGTTATAAATTTGAGATTAGAGAGATAAGAACCTGTTGGAAGTTTCCCAAAGAAGTCACTGTAGGATCTGCAGAAACTAAAGCGGGCTCACATTGCTTAATAGCTTTGTGAAGCTCCTTCAAATGCCCATACTTTGGTTGTCTGATCAAACCTATAAATTTGAAATTGTTGGGAAATTATATACTACGTATTTGGTTTCAAATGTGATATGGGTTTTGATGTATTGAAAACAATTCCAAGATTGGCAAGATACAATGATATAAATCGATCTTGAATTTTAAAATACTATAAGTTTGACCTTAAAAGTCAAAGTATCAGATTTTTAACGATAGGTTATACATAAGTAACTTCTGTTCCCAAATTAGTAATACTTTTCAATGTTACAAAAAAAGTGCAAGAACATAGGTCCAAACTAATGAACCATACATCAAAGCTGGTTTTAAAAATTACATGTTTGACCTTAAAATTCAACACTCACCGTATTCATCAAGTGGAGCATCATAGTCATAACTGGTAGTGATGAATGGGCCTCCAGCAGAGCGACCGAAATTAGTTCCTCCGTGGTACTGTTATGTAAGATAGATATATTAAGTCTTGGTGTAAAAAAGTTCGTTTTGAATTATGAAGATTAGAAGAGATACTAACCATATAATAGTTAAAGAACGATCCACCCTTTTGTATGAATCGAGCTACACCAAATGCCAAATCTTGAACAGGCCTCTCGTGGACTGGACCACCGAATTCTGTGAACCATCCACTCCAAGCCTCAGTCCAGATGGTAGGTTTGTAAGGCTTGTTTGGGAAGAAAGCATCACAATAGAAGCCATTGCATGTGTTTATCTGCCACCAGTGACCCAAAAGACATTTTAAATTTGCTCACATATATGCAAAAGCGGAAAACAACTCGATTGACTTTTCAAAAAGTCAAATCATGCTCTATATAGGAACTAGTAAGGGTTCACCAAATGTAGTAAAAGTGCACACTCAGGCCAAGTCAAAATCAGGTCATCACCTTATACTTATTTCAGTTTAGTTGAACGAGGAAAACCTTCTCCATTTACCCGTTTATACTTAATTAAGTTTATTTCTCATTATGAGCAATTGACAAACAGAAAAAGATTCCCATCAAGTCAGTGACCAATCATTATCCTATTTTTAGTTCTCATCATTTAATGTATAGAATATAATCTTTTGTAGCGAAAAGTTAATTAAAGATCTAAATTACTACTCCGTATCCAGCTCGTCCCATGAAAATCACCACAATTGACTTGTCTCATCGTCTTACAGTTAGTAAAATGTCTAAAATACCCTTACATTACAGCAAAAGAAAATATAGTCAATCTTGATGACATCAAGAAATGTAAAAATGGAAACTTTTTCATGTGACAAGAAACAAATGACACAGAGAAGTGCTTACAATAGGATCTGGAGCATCATCTTGTTTGCACATGACCCATGGGACACCTGTGCCCAATCCAACGGCCAGATTTGCAGCCCAAGTCATGTAATTATGTCCAGCACCTCCAAGTGTCTTACCAATAGACCCATACTCATTCTCTATCTGCAAAACCACCACATTTATTTATCACATTCTTTGTCATTAACCCATTACCAAATTTTGTCTTTTACAACAATGTACAACTTCAACTGCACATCTTACAAGTCAGGATAGCATTACCTGAGAGAGGATAATTGGGCCTCCTTCAGATTCAAACAAATTTTCACTCTTCATCATATTCACAATTTTCTCAGTGAACCCCTTCATAGCTCTCTGCAACAAAATAATATATAAACTTTAATATTTTATTACATTTTTTATCAGAAAAATAAAAAAGATATCACTACACATTTCAATATTTTATTACATTAGAATAAAATAAAACTCAAAAAGAAAAAGGGGTGTAATTGTGACCTTAAATGGCTCATTATCAGTTCTAAAGCTAATCCCAGGAACATATTTCAACCAAACTGGGAATCCCCTGCAAGAATCAACTCAAATATATTAATTCCTTTAGTAAATTTACATAATATTATTAGTTGTTAAACATTAAAAGAATTACAGATCTGAGATAATAAAAATGTAAAATATAAAATATAGATTACCCAAAATTCCATTCAGCACAAACATAAGGCCCAATTCGGAGATGAGCATAAAGCCCTGCTTTTTGCACTGTCTTTAAGAATCTCACCAAATCATTTCTCCCTTCAAAATTATACTGAATTTCACAAGCATAAATTTCACAAATTAATATTAGTAGCTAAAATAAGAACAAAAAGAGCAACATTAATCATATTGAATTGTACTGAATTTTTCAACAAAATTAGTGGTTAAAAAATAAACTTAAAATTTCAACAAAATTACTGGTTAAATAATAGATCAATAAAAAGAATTGTACTGAATTTTTCACCCCACACTTGCTAGTTGAAGAAAGCAAAAAGGTAGTAATTATGTACTCTAAATGATAACCCAAACCATATAATTAAATGCAAGCTTGATATGCTAAAACCCATGAAAACTTGAACAAAAATATAGTAAAATTCATACTAACAATAACCCAAAAAACCCTAAAGATGATAAAATGAGGGATAAAGTAAAGTACATTGCCAGGAGAAGGCTCATGAACATTCCAAAACACATAAGTTTCAATCACATCAAGCCCTCCTTCTTTAGCCTTCATTATAAGATCCTCCCACATCTGCAAACAACAACAAAAACCCGAAATTTAAAACCCACATTTCCACTAAAAATTCAAACTTAGAAATAAATACATATAAGAAAATTAAAATTAATGCTAAAAATAACCTCAGGAGTACTTCTAGGATAATGTATAGAACCAGAAATCAAGATTCTTCTTTGACCATTAATAACAATGGCTTTACTATCATATGTAACACTACATTGAATCTTTTGCACACCCATTTGAATTAAAATCAAGATAAACAAAACCCATTTGGAAACGGAGTTAGTTTCCATGATTTCGGGTCGGGTTGAAAACCAGAATTGAAGAAATGAGGGAGAGAAAATTAACAAAATAAAAAAAAAATGTGAAATGAGAGTGAGGAAGTAAGAAGCAGAAAAAGGGGGTAATATTGTTTTTGACAGATCAGCAGCTTTCACACCGACAAATATGGTGTCGAATTAATGTGTTCTTTTTTATTAATTGAATTCACATATGTATACACATTGTGTTGTGTGTTGTGCTTTTTAAAGTTGATTTTTTTATTTTGATAAATTATTTGATTGATGATTTGATTGTGTATTGGATAATTACGTAAGACAATTGTCATTGTCTTGCTATGGTTTTACTTTTGGAAAACATATTTTATTTGTAAAGATATGAACGAAAAAAATATGAATTTTTTAGGTTAAATGGAGTAATGTTATAAGATTATTTATAACAAAATGTGAAGTGTACGAAGAAAATGTTCATTTCAAGTAATGTAATTTATTTATCATTTTGTAATACTACTTTGTTACTTGTTTGTTTGTGTTTGTGTTACGATAACAATCGTGGCAGCAGAACCACGACAAAATGTTAGTAAGTAAAGTTGTATTTGTAGGATTTTTTGCGCTTCAACTTTAATAATAGTTGCACCAACACTCAACTTACTAGTGGTACGTATCACCTCTTCCATATCGCAGTTCCGTTGTTGTTTGAAATGTAGTCTCGGAAGGTTTCGTAGAATGAAGCCTCGAATTCATTTGGATTGAATGCTAAAGATTGTCGATTAGTTTTGGATGAAATGTAAATTGATTAAAAATATTGTACTTTTCAATGTGAAGAAATCAATTTTTAACTAACTTACTTAGTGAAAGGAAAGGTAAAATTTAACCAAATAACTTGCAACTACTATCATAATGTATTTGGTTTGATAGATCCGGATAATAAATGTTGAAATGGACACTATAATTCAATGAGATGTGTCAAATAAATTCCTATAGTTATATCTAGTCAACATATAAAATTGACCTTTCAAATATAGTGTATGGTACTACTCATAAATGGATATTTGAAATTTGAACAAATTGTATGTATGGGGTTATATGATATGAAGATCAAAATAAAATTTGCTTTTAAATTCATATACTTATATCGCTTATTGATCACTACATCTCATGTCTATAATTCTCTACTCGAGATAAACAAGAATGCTAGCACGAATGATTTTTCATCAACCAAATGACCTTTGACTTAGCGGTATGTAATTACTTCTCATATAGAGATTGCGAATTTAAGTCTCGTGAAAGCAATATATAAATACGTGTAGTTGTATTTTATAATATTTTGGGCAGTTGTAGATATGTACCCTGAAAAGGGATTTATTATCATGGTTAATCCATCCAAAAAGAAAAAGAAAAACGACGTAACATTGTTATCGATTTATTCTCGGAGATAATTTCGAATCACGAATCACGTTGTATTGCATGTGTTATTTGTTAGTATGCTTTTGTATTATGAATCCGAAAACCAATCTATCTATTCCATTCACGGTTTAAGGTTTAAGAGTAAAGTGCAAAACTAATTCGTGGGGACTTTGTGCATTGTGATAGAATTCGATTTGGTACCCACATTGTTCAACTATTTTTGAATAGTGAAACTAGTACACGCCCGTAAAACACAAAAATATAAAAACCATTGTTAGTTGTTTAACATATAATTTAAGTGATTTTAATTTTTAGGGGGTGGCGAAGTGAAAAATTTGAAAGGATGATAACTCTCTCACATGTGAGGAGGTCCGAAGTTCAAATCTCACTTAATGCAAACAATTTATAGGGTTTACGCTAGTGTCTTTATGAGAGAGTTTTATCTTGACCAAGTCTGTGTAACAGTGGGTTTGATTTTCATGAAAAAGTGGTCCACTAAAGGTGGTGTCAAAACCACGGCTAAGGGAACAAAAGAAAAAATGGGTATGATGTCTAGTTTTGATGTATATCATTGTATTCTTTTTTGAGTTGGTGTTGATTATTATAGTGCCTTGGCGGATTAGTGGGCACGGGTTTGATGTGATGTGAAGGGTATACCCTACTAAGTTACTACATTCCAGGCTCAATCAAAATCGTGGAGGTCATATTACCCGGAATTTGACCAGATTTAATGAACTCATTAACGGTTTGGACATAATTTGTTTTGATAACTGTCATTTTAGTGGCTTTTGTTTTATTTGTATAGTTTCAGGCACACGAAACAGAACACATAAAAAATTAGAAATTCTGCTTGTGTACCCAAAAAGATTCATTCTTTCAAATCTTACCCCAAAGCGAATTTCATAAATCCAGACACTAAAGGGTCGAAATATCATTTTGAAAAGTAATCTTTTATACGATTTTAGAGTTTATCCTGTTGAAATCTTATCATATTTACACCGAATTTCACAATAGTTAGGTCATGATCGTCTTGTAAACATAATATACAAGAACCAACTATATCACAACATATAAATGTGTATAAAAAATAACATTTCAGACTCCAAATAAAACTTATAGATATTATCTTTACATATACTATTATTCTTACCTAATGTTATGGCAATTGTAGAAAAATATAAAACCATAGCGACATAGGTTATCAATCAATCGGATCGGCGGTGTAACGAAAAGCGGAAAAGGACATAACGACATTTGCAAATTGCAACATGGCACAATCTCACTCCATGTTACTTTTGCTTAATTTACATAATTTCTCCTTACATTATAGTTATTTTTCTTTTTTGGCACAAAACTACCTAAAGAGTAAACAAAAACAAATTAAAATAATGAGGGAGTGTCATTTTGAGACTTCTTTCTAATAATCTTCGTAACAACACAATCGTTACGCTTTACACAATTAAAAAGATGAGATCATTTGTGTAGTGATCATAGATTAGTAGAAAGAAAATGTAAGAATAATTGATCATTTTTCAGAAAAAATATACTATTGTATATATTAATGCGAAACATTGACCGAAACTATTAGCATGATCAATTGTGTTATAGCTCACTAACATTGTACTCGCACAATGCGGTAGTGATATTTCAAAAAGAGAGAGTTGATTTTGAGAACTCATGCATATCTTACTATTTATACTTTTCATGATGTAGTTTTGATTATTTATGTGGTGATTCAAAATGTGTATTTTGGTGTGTTGATGAAGTGTGGCAATAATATGAAATTCTTGAAGAAAAAAAGATGAACATTTATCTGAAACTACTACAGCAATATAAAAATTTGTAAATAAATGATAGTCGTATGTTTTATGTTTGTGAATTCAAATATAATGGTAAACAAGTTGAAAAATGTAACATCCTCCCTAAGGGTCTGGTAATTTCTTAACTTTAAATTGATTATTTAAATGTGTTAGAAATAATTTGATATTATTTGCTTGATTGTGAAACTTAAGTAAATAAGTCAAATGACTTATTGTGAATAGTAAAATATTACTTGTTTTAAATTGTTATAGTTGACGGTAAAATAAAATATAGTTCTCGCGAAATGATTTTTAGGTTCCAGACAATAAGTCTAGAAGGGGACTAAAATTACACTGTTAATTGGGTCGGGTATGAGATGAGCCGACCTTATTGTTATAACTTTCCCAAATTGAAAATTCACTTCTTTGAACTCATAACAAAAACACAGAGAAACACTAGAATCATAAATCAAAACTTGAGACAAATTCAAGGTGCTATTGAGTTGTGATTTAAGCTCTGATTTCATCATCATCTTCATCATCTTGTTCACTATATTACTTGTAAGTTGTGCTCTTGTTCTAACCTAAACGTAATGATTGATCAAAATTATGTAGGTTAGAAATTGAAGTTGAAATGATGATATTGATTATTATATGATGCTAGTAATCAAGTTTCTTGATTGATTCTTCAATTTTTAGGTAATTAAAGTGGTCATGGTTTATATCATAATTATATGAAATTGACATGAAATAAGTATGGTATGTTGTTGATGTTGATAGAGAATAGCTATTGAAGTTATTTTGATGCTTAGGAAGTATGATAAACTGTATTTGATCAAGTAGAAACCAAGGTTTTGTGTTTTGGTTACAAAATTCGGAGCTGAGTTGTGATAAACGCTCAAAAGTACTATATTTTAGTAGTATTTTACCCATATTCTTGGATGTTTCTATTGCATTTAATTAAGAATAGATATTGATTTCGTTCATATTTGCAATTAGATGTGAAAATGGAGTGTTTATAAAGAAAGGAATGGGAAAACAGTCAATAAACGAGCTAAATGATGCATATTTGAAGAAATAAGTGAAGCCGAAGTCGAAGATATAATCAAATGAAGAAAAATCAAGAAACCGGCTGAAAATTGCATCAATACGCTGTATGGAAGTCCATACGCCGTATGGATTGCAGCGGTTGAGGCCCAGGTTACACGAGTCTGGGCTGGGCTTGAAATTGATCCATACGCCGTATGGAAATTCATACGCCGTATGGATCAAAAACCACAGAAGTATAAAAACGCGTTAAAACCCTAAAAACGATAGTTTTAGTTTGTTTTTTCGTTTCCAGAGGTTTATATTCGGTTTTTAGGTTTAAGTTACGAATTAGTTTAGTATTTTGGAGGTACAAGGGCTCGGGATTGAAGTTATTCATCGCGGATCGTTGTAATTCGTCTTTATTGATTCGGTATAACTCTTTTATTCGATTTCATTGATGAATTTGTTATTGAATAATCTGATTATTTCTGTTTTAATGATGAATTGAATATCAAAGTGATTGTGTAATTGATTGAACTCGGATTATGATTATTGAACGATTATAATTGCGTATTGACTAAGTTATTTAATTGAAAACGGTTATATTACTCGAGAATCCTTGTTTATTGGTAACTGGTAGTTATTAGTTCTCAACGTGATAAATAATATTAATGAGATTGAGTTCCTTTGATATTAATAATTATTGATGGTTTTAATCTTAGGGTTTTAACTATTGCTAAATAGATTGAGTTTGATAGGTTGAGAAATTAATAATTATTCACTTTAAAATGAACGAGACAATAAGTTAATTATTGGGTATTGTTGAGTCATACCAATAGAGTTAATTATAATTAGTTGTGAATGTTTAATGCATGATTTAGGGAAAGGCACACAATTAACTGATCAACTTGTGACATTGGAACCAGTGTTTTATGTTGGACCTTAGATTGTAGGAATTAGTTGGACCTGAACAGTTGGCTAGTTCACATTCAATTTAATATCATTGAAGAATTTGGTGTTAAGTTGATTTAAAAGAATCACAATCGGATAATCAATACGTAATGAATCGGGAAATATGAATCTGAGTTACATTAATTATACAATTACTTATTCCTTCCATTTAGTATTTATTATTATTTATTTATTGTTTTAAATTAAGTTTTTATTTAAGTTTAATTGTTTTAAATTAATGTTTTCTAAACAAATGTTCGAACGGAACTAAAACGCCCACCTTATTTACTGCTTTTTAGTTAATTTGTTGGTACATGTTTAGTGTCTGTTAGTTGGTCTAGCTCGTAGTTTGTAATTAGAATTAGTATTCCTGACTCCTGCGACGTAGCGTGCAACGTCGCAGGTGCGACGTCAGGTATGGGCCTGCGACGTAGCGTGCGACGTCGCATGTGCCAGTTTTGTATTTAAACGTTTTGTGTTTTCTGTTTTAGGGTTGACGAAACCCTAAACGCAATTAGTCGAAATCTCTGTAATCTGACCGATTATTATTCAATATAATACGTTTCGTTTGATATTCATTGCGTATTGATTGTTCGTGTGTTTAGTGTATAACTTAATCGTTGATTCCGCAAACGATTGAGTAACTCGGTTCGTACTAGATCCAAGGTTAGGGACAAACAACTGGTATCAGAGCAGAAAGTGCTCGTTTTGGCGATTCGGATCGAGTTTGGGATTTAAAAGGACGTGATATTCGTGAGTTTTCGTGTTTATTACGTTTGTTTTGTGTTTTTACAGGTTTTTGATCATTATTACTGGGATTATTGAAGGTTTCTGTCGTTCGACATTCGTGGTTTTGATTTTAGGGTTAAAAATTCGTTTTTAGGGTTTGTGGCCGCTGCTCAGCGCGTTTTGCGACGTTACCTGCGACGTCTGCTGCGACGTCGCGTGCGACGTAGTAATTTGGACTTTAATTAGTCTGTGCGACGTACTCTGCGACGTCATCTGCGACGTACCTCTCAACGTCGCATAGTGTGATTCTGCGACGTCCTCTGCGACGTCATCTGCGACGTACCTCTCAACGTCGCATATTTCTGATTCTTAATTGAATCCTTTGCTTTTTGCGACGTACCTCTCGCCGTCGCATAATCTTTGTGCGACGTACTCACCTACGTCGCTAAGATCAGAAGTTTGTTTTTCGATTAAGTAATTACAATGGCAGCTGATAAAGAGGATATTAGAGGACTGAGAGAAATGATTAAACAAAGTAATGACATAGGTTCAAGTAATAAGCCTCCACTATTTACTGCGGACATGGATTACGTGTACTGGAGAGACCGAGTTGAGCAATACATTGATTTTCATTGTCCAGAATTATGGGGACCATTACGTGAGCGTTATGTACCTCCATTAGCTGAAGGAGAATACCGTGGTATTCGTCCTGCTAAGACCTATAAAGCTATGTCTCCCGAGGAGAAGAAAGATTTTGATACTGAAAGAAAGTGTTTTTCAATGATTAAAATGTGTCTAACCAAGGATGTTCTTTGGCTTTTCAGAACTCATGAAACAGCCTTTGATTTATGGAAGGCAATTGAAACTCGTTGTGGAGGAAATGAAAAGTACAAGGAAGCCAAGCTCGAACTGATTAAGAAACAGTACGATATCTTTGACATCCTTCCTAATGAAGACATGACTTCTTTATTCACTAGGTACTCACGGTTAGTTGGTGAGTTGTTTGAAGGGGGTTATACTTTTCCTTCAATTGAAGTAAATAAGAAGCTACTGGATGTGTTGCCAAGTTCTTGGGATGTTAAAGTTCAATTTTTAAAAGAAAATGAAGAACTTGCAAACATGTCTTTGGATACGTTGATAGGGGATCTTCAAGCTCACGCGATGGAGATTAAGAAGAAAGAAACTAGGTCTGGTGCTGCTGTTCAGAATCCTAGTGTGTATGGTGTTCAGATCAACTCTGGAAAGACTTATGGATCTGGAGTCGCCTTCGTGACAAATACAAATGCTCCATCAACTTCTTCTTCTGCTTCCGATGGGATTCATTCTGTTTTCATGACTGGACCTTCTTCAAATCAACAACAGGTTCAAGTCTCACCTGCTATTCAGGAGCAAGCTGCCATTTACACAGCTTTCTTAAGCTCATACAAGGATTTGGTTACTCAACCGAATCTTACTTTGGAGCTGACTAAGGAAGACTATGCTCAGCTTGATGAAGATGATCTGGAGCAAATGGATCTAACTTGGAATGTGGCAATGATCACCCGAAGAATTCAAAAGTTCTTGCAGAGGACAGGGCGTAAAAGTTTGGAAGGTGATGGAAAGACGGGCTTCGGATTTGACAAGAGTAAGGTCCGATGTTACAATTGTCAAAATTTGGGTCACTTCGCCAGGGAGTGCGAGAAACCCAAAATGCCAGCATCGGGATTCACAACACCATCTACTCCTCCAAAGGCCAAAGAAATGGAAGTTTCTAAGAAAGGGCCTGCTGATAATGCCCTGATTGCTTTTGAGCCTACAAGTCAAGATTGGACGCCTGTCTCCCAGCATTACCAACAGTGTCTGATGGCTCACATTGTGAATGAGGTACATGATGAACCGTTAAATTGTATTTCATGCATTAAGTTAACTGAATCTCTAAAGGCATATCAGACAGAGACTGCTGAATTGAGGAAAAAGAATGAAAAACTAACCGACTCAAATAATTTTTTAAAAGTTAATGAGAAACTTTATGAAAAACATCTTGAGGCTCATCAGTTAGATACTCAAAAATATAAATCTAAGGTTTTTAGTCAAGAAGATGCCATTAAAAGCTATCTTGTTGAAATTGAGCTGCTAAAGAAAGAACTTACAGATTTAAAAGATGAGTATGAGAATTATAAGAGTAAAATCTTAGGTTCAAATTCCTCAACGGTTGTCTTTAATGAAATTCTTAGCAAGCACGGTACTAAAGGGAAAAAGAATGAGGGATTGGGATACAACTCAGTCCCTCCTCCTACTACTCACTGTCCCCTGCCTGTTAAGGAAGGCTTTGAAGAGATTCCAGTTGATTGGTCAAAGCTTTATGGTATAAAAGCCAAAGATGCTAAAGAGACCAAACATAACAAACTGTCAAAGGAGAAAACCAAGCGGCCAGAGTACCCCTTGCCAACGTTTGTTAAGTCTGTGCATGAATCTCCTGTTAGTGTTAAGGAGAGTGTTGAGTTAAAGAATGAATCTCCTGTTATTATTGAGGAGATTGTTGAGATTGAGGACATTACGGATCAGGAGTATCATGAGGTTAAGAAGGTTGCTGTTAAACCTGAAAAAGTGATTTCAAAGGTTGAACCTGAAATTAAGGTTCAACCAAATAAGGGAAAAGCCAAGGTTTTAAACTCGAAACAACAAACTTTACAGTCACCTGTAAAGATTTTGCAAAGAAAATTATTAAATGAAAATGTTTCGTATGATAAACCATCAACTTCAACCTCTCAACCAAAACAAACATCTTCTAAGACGTGTACTCAATGTTCATGTTCTAGAAATGTTTCTCCACCTCATGTGGTAATTCCTCAGCCTCAACCGTTTGTTGAGACTCGTTCTTGTTTCTACTGCAAGAAACAAGGACATTTAATCCGTGAATGTCCAAAGCTGTCAAATCAGCGATATGGGAGAGAGATGCCTAGGACATCTGTTTATAGAAATTCTTTTTCAAAATCTCCACCTAGGCGTCACTCAAACTCTCCCAAGCCTGTTTCGAAACCAAGTAATGTTGAGCAAAAACCTTTGCCAATTCAAAAGCCCAACATTACTTCGATTACCAATTCCGAATCTTCAAAAGTTTGGAAACGTAAAGAGTCTGATGTTGACTTTTCAGTCGTCAACAATAACACATCAGATAAAAATTCTAATTTGTTTAAAGATAAAATCCTATCTGACGTGATTATTGTTGATGACCACGGTCGACCTAAGTCTGTAAAGGCTTGGGTCACCGTTTCTCACTAATCTCCTTCGTTTGTGTGTTGCAGCAGTCAGAACGCGTTAAAGATAGTGAATGGTATTTGGATAGCGGCTGCTCGCGACATATGACAGGCGATGTATCTCTTCTTGTGGATATTAAACCATACGCAGGAGGATATGTTGCCTTTGCTGGAGATACTGGAGGAACCATTTCTGGAAGAGGAACGCTAACTAACGGCAATGTTAGTTTTGAAAATGTGAACTATGTGGAACAGCTTACGCACAACTTGCTAAGTGTTTCACAGGTCTGTGATAAGGATTATACAACTGCGTTCACAAAGACAGAGTGTGTGATACTGAAGCCTGGGTATGTCATTCCGGAAGAATGGGTGTTACTGAGAGCACCAAGAAAGAATGACACATACATTTTGAACATGAGAACTGTTGAGACCTCGAATGAGTATACGTGTCTCTTGTCTAAGGCTTCTGAAAAGGAATCACTGCTTTGGCACAGACTAATGGGACATATTCATTTCCGAAAAATGAATTTCTTGACCAAAAATGACCTAGTGCTAGGAGTTCCGAAACAGTCATTTGCTTTAAAGGATGACTGTATCTCCTGCCAAAAAGGAAAGCTACGTAAGAAGTCCCATAAGTCTAAGCAGGTGAATTTCATAAATGCTCCATTGGAACTACTGCATATGGATCTTTTCGGTCCAATTTCTACAAAGAGCATTGGTGGTCGGTTTTACTGCTTGGTAGTTACTGATGACTACTCAAGGTTTTCGTGGGTTTATTTTTTGACCACAAAGGGGGAAACTCCTGAGATTCTGGTGTATTTGTTGGACAAGTTGGCAAATCTGTGCAACTTGAAGGTGAAAAGGATACGAAGCGACAATGGAACTGAATTCAAGAACTCAACTCTCGAATTGTTTTGTGCTACAAGAGGTATTGAGCATCAATTTAGTGCTCCAAGAACTCCACAACAGAATGGAGTTGCAGAAAGAAAGAACAGGACAATCATCGAGACAGCTCGGACTATGTTAGCTGACTCCAAGTTACCAATCATCTTCTGGGCTGAGGCAGTAAATACTGCCTGTTATGTTCTCAACAGAGTACTCACGGTTAAGAAAAAGAACAAAACGTGTTATGAACTTTTCAATAACCGTAAGCCAAATCTGCAGTTCCTAGAACCATTTGGGTGTCCATGTCTGATCATGATAACAAAAGATAAGGTCTCTAAGTTTGGTGATAAAGCTGTTGAAGGGATTTTTCTTGGATATTCAGTCAACTCTCCGAACAAAAGAGTCTTTAACAAATCAACGAATCAGATTGAGGAGCATTTTGAAGTGAAATGTTTAAGGTATACGGAACCTCCTCAAGGAACGGGTCCGGATTGGTTTTTCAACTATGGAAACCTCTTCAACTCTTTCAATATTCCGGAAGAAGATGAAACTGATGAATTGGTTTCTATACTTCATGAGCTTGATCTTAGTCAAGATACACCTGTTAATAATAAACCATCCGACCCATCTCCCAATGCCACACCCGCACCTCCACCGACTAATCCTACACCTCCACCAACTACACCTACACCTTCACAAACAACACCCACACAACCACAACCAACAACCAAATCACCACCAACTACACCATCTCCTACACCATCATCTTCGGCTGCTCCTTCTAAAACAGTTTATAACTATACAAAGGAGCTTCCATATGATCCAAACATGCCTCCTTTAGAGGAACCTCAAGAAGAAGATGAAATGGAAGAAACAATGGCCTACTCTCACCTGTTTTCTCCTGAAGATGAAGGAGAAGAAGAAGAGTTAGTCATTCCTGAGTCTGCTACTACTACTGAAACTGAGGGAGATTTGAACAATCTGGGTGTGGATCTCGTGCCAGGTGCCATACCAGAAACTCGTATACATAAGGATCACCCCATTGATAATATCATTGGTGATCCTCATGCATCTGTTCAAACGCGACAACAAGCAAAGCAGACTTCAGCTCAGCAACTTTTGGGACTTATTGCACATATCGATTCATGTCATTTGTCTCAAATTGAACCTAAAAAGGTTGATCAAGCCTTAAAAGATCCATCTTGGGTCGAGGCTATGCAGGAGGAACTACAGCAAATAAACAAGATGAATGTTTGGGAAATTGTTCTTCTACCCAAGGGTGCTCACTTGACGGGTACTCGTTGGGTTTTCCGTAACAAAATGGATGATCGTGGGGCAGTTATTCGTAATAAAGCCCGTCTGGTAGTTCAAGGATATAGTCAACTAGAAGGTATTGACTATGATGAAGTTTTCGCTCCTGTCGCTCGTTTGGAATCAATTCGGATTTTTCTAGCCTATGCTTCTTTTAAAGGATTCCGTGTGTATCAACTTGATGTGAAGTGTGCCTTTCTTTATGGAGATGTCGACGCAGTGATTTATGTGTGTCAACCTCCCGGTTTTGAAGACCCAAAGCATCCTAATCATGTTTGCAAACTTAAGAAAGCTTTGTATGGTCTTCATCAATCTCCTCGACTTTGGTATGAGCGACTTGCCAAGTACTTGCTGAAGAATGGTTTTGATAGAGGACAGATTGATAACACGCTTTTCATCAAACGGGAAGGAGCGGATCTGTTACTTGTGCAGGTCTATGTGGACGACATAATTTTTGGATCAACTAATGATCAGTTGTGCAAGGATTTTGAAAGCCTGATGAAATCTGAGTTTGAAATGAGTGCTATGGGGGAACTCACGTTCTTTCTGGGACTACAGGTTGAGCAATCTGACAATGGAATTTATATCCACCAGTCAAAATATGTCACTGACATGTTAAAGCGATATGAATTGCTCAACTGTAAACACTACGGCACTCCAATTGAAGCAAGACACAATCTTGGACCTAATGAGGACGATGAAGATTGCAAGGAGAAAGACTATCGCTCAATGATAGGCTCTCTCATGTACCTGACTGCCTTAAGACCAGATATAGTGTTTGCTGTTTCTCTCTGCTCACGATTTCAAGCAAATCCGAAGGTGTCTCATATGAAGGCAGTAAAACGCATTTTTGGATATCTCGCTTTTAGGCCATCTCTGGGTCTATGGTATTCAAACGAGCAAAACTTCGAGTTAACTGCCTATTCGGATTCGGATCTTGGTGGCTGCAAGATAGATATGAAGTCAACTACTGGAGGATGTCAGTTCCTTGGATCGCGCTTAGTTTCTTGGCAGTGCAAAAAGCAGACTGCGGTAGCTATTTCCACAGCTGAAGCCGAGTATGTTGCTGCTGCAAGTTGCTGTTCTCAAGTTCTCTGGATTCAGCATCAGCTGCGTGATTACGGGTTCAATCTCTCTATGACTCCTATTTACATTGATAATACAGCTGCTATATCTATAACACACAATCCCGTACAGCACTCTAAGACCAAACATATTGAACTTAGGTTCCACTTCATACGGGATTACTTTGAGAAACACCTTATAGATGTCGTACATATAGATACCCTTAAGCAGTGTGCGGACCTTTTCACAAAAGCCTTTTTGCGATCACGTTTTATTGAACTGGTCAATCTGATAGGTTTAAGGTTCTTTCAGTCAAAGAAATGATTTGTGACTTGGATTTTTTTTTAGGTTTTTAAATTCAATTTAAAAAAAATAAAAAAATAAAATAAAATAAAATAAAATTCGCAACAGCCACTCTTTATACTCTTTAGTATTAAAGAAAACGCAAGGTTGCTACATCTTTAAAATAGACGTTGAAGTTGTGTCTGTAAACAACTTGGGATATGATAGTACATCGGGTGACATGCACAAAATGGAATTTTAAGGTTTATCTTGGATGTGTCAGTAGGTTTATCTGACACACTTAAAACAGTTTTTATCTAAATTATCTTCATCATACGATGTATTGGTAGGCATGATACACACCGGTCTCTGAGATATTAAGAAGTAATTTAAATACTTGTCTATGATCATGTGGTAAACACCTTGTGATGTACGACTCTATGTCTTAATTCCTTAGCATAGCTTGACATACTTCTATTTTTAGATCGTATATCTGAGATCTTTTGGGGGAGTATGCTGATTGTTTCCTCTGTTGTACGTAAGTGCAGACCTGGTCTCAATTCAGCTTACTCTCAAAACTAAGCAAACGTGAGTCAATGCACTTGCAAAGTCTTAAATTTAAGGTACTAAACAAGGTCGCCACAAATTTGGTTTGACTGCGTTTGGTTTTGCTTACACTTGAATCAAGTTATGTTGCTCTGTTGTACGCAAGTACAGACCTGTCACCGCTGGCTTGATTCTTAAAATTGATTCTCTTTTATTCTTTCTAGATTTAGAAACTATGTTCATGTCTAAGTTATAGGGGTATATCTATGGTGGGGACCACGGTGAAATATTCATACTAACAATAAAAGGTTAACTCACAGACACGGATGTAACCTGTTTAGGTGGACAACAATACCAATAATCGTTTTGAAATAATATTTATAACAGATGTTTTAAATGTGCCACGTAAATTTAAAGTGGACAAAATATACTGATGATCGAAATAACACTTACTATTCCTAATAAATACATGTTATTCCGATATGATCCTTAATCAGACAACTCAACTCCGTCACCAAAATTAGAGTGTTAGTATTTTTATTTTGTTCATTTTTTTTTACTTTTTGTAAAATTAAAGAAAATACCAAAAAGATTTTTTAGTTTTATGCTTTATTTTTATTCTGAGTTATTTTTCCCAAGTCACGAGTTATTTGGAAATTATTTGCTAAAATAACGAGTAAACGGTTTGAAAAATTCAAAATTGGATCAAAAATGTTATATGCGACGTCCCACTCTACGTCGCCTGCGACGTCCCAGTCTACGTCGCATGTAGGGTTAGACTATATATAGTCTCAACTGCGACGTAACATGTCACACTATTCACTATTCACGTGGGACGTACCCTGCGACGTAGCATTGGCGATTTGCGACGTAGCAATTTTCGAGCAATTTTCGTGATTTGTAGCCGTTTTCATTCCGATTCACTTACGTAGTTTTGATCTACTCGTTATTCCGCACACTTAGGTACCGATTTTACCATTTTTCACCGTGTATATTATGTTTAATTGCTATGTATGTATTACGGGTTAAAAGGGTTTCGGTTTTGGGATAAATTAGATGGTCTATCGTGGAAATTACTGGTTATAAATTATGTTTTCGTGATCACCATCGTTAGCCGCACCTTGTAGTGCGTTTGATTTTGAAAACCCCTAAATTCGAGGGTTAGGGTTTCTGGGTTGGGGACGCCTGTTCGTCAGTGCGACGTACGCTGCGACGTCGTGGCCTACGTCGCTTTAATTAATTATTATTAATTTCCTACGTCGCCCTTCCCTACGTCGCTTTCACTGCGACGTCCGATGCGACGTACCACTCTACGTCGCTATTTTAAATAAAGTGATTAAATTCACAATAAATTACAAAATGCGACGTCCCTCTTGACGTCGCTCGAATTTTCTGCGACGTCGGGCCTTACGTCGCTTTTCAATTTATTTTGATTTTTGGCGACGTACAGTTCTACGTCGCTCTGTGTTAATGCGACGTAAGTGGCTACGTCACTAGTTCCAGGAAGTTTGTAAAAATGTAACATTATTTTTCTAATCTTTTTCGAGTTGCAATCTGTTTCTGTTCTTGCAGATATGGCTTTGATTTTCGAAGCTCGTCACAATACGGCTGCTTACCTTACTGACACTTCTGATAAAGCTGCACCGTATCGTCAGATGATCGCGTTTTTGAGACATTCAAGGTATTTCACGCCATTTCCGATAACACTATGGCGTTTGGAAATCTGATCAACCCTTTTTGGAGAAATGCGACTGTTGTTACTGATAACGACGTTAGACGATTGGTCTCTACCGTTCTGGGTACGGAGATCACTACTACAGAACAGAGTATTCGGGAACTTTTACAGCTGAATGATCAACCGGATATGCCTGTCGGTTTTGATCATATTTTCGTTACCGGAGCTATGCAACGGATAGGATATCCCGGGATTCCCTCTGATCAGTATAGAAAAGCGAATCTCACACGCGTCTGGAGATATTTGATGCATGTGATCATTGTTTGCTTGGGGAATCGGAAAGGTGGAACGGATGGGATGAGCCGAAGTTTGGCTTCTGCTATGTTAGCGTTAGTATACAATAAGCCGTTCAACTTCTCGGGATTTATCTTCAAGGCTATGGTTGATAATGCGAATGCCGGGGATCAGAAATGGATTTTATATCCGAGATTTGTACAGTTGCACATCAATCGTCATCATCCGGATCTTCAGGCACAGGGTGATATCGATCAGCCGCTAAAGATTTCACCGATGATGAGTCGGATTTTCACTATTTGTGCAGGGTATGAGAAAGGGGTCGAGGCACCAAGGGATGTTCCCTTATTCGGTGCTATTGTGGATGAAAATTATGTACCACCCCCAGATCCTCAGTATATGGATATTCCAGCACCACAGTAACCGCAGCAACCGCTTATGAATGTTCCTGTTCAGGCTGCGGGGGAGCATGTGGATGCTCTTTTGGAGAACATCGAGCAGTTTGGCCACATTGACTCAGACAATCCAGCATCTCATGACACGGTCGAGAGTTCTGATTCTGAAGAACCGGCCAATGTATGTCCTCAGGATGGGGGTCCGACACCTGAGCATTCGGATGGTACTGTTCCGCATCCTTCTGAGATGGAACGTATCAGGTTATCTGATTCATTCAGATATTTGAGAATTCAGCGTCGGATCAGGGCAGGACGCAAGTATGTACCTCCAAGGGATACTGGGAAACGTACACGAGACGGTGATGATTCTGCTGATGAAACTTATCGTCCTCGTCGTCGTGTTCGTCGTTCTTCATCAGCCAGAGCTCCAGTCAATCCACAGCAGCAACCTGATTTTGAGATTCAACCGACTCCAGCTTTCATGCAAAAGATAATGGAAGATATGCAGCAGATGAAGCAAAAGCTGGAGGCTCAAGACGAAAAGATTGCTGAACAAGCTGCGTTGATCGAGGTTCAGTCTAAGGAGCTTGAGGATACGAAGCTTAGGGTTAATGTTTTGGAAGGCAGGTTTCTTGCCTCGGGGGAGGATGGGTCTGGGATACCCACTTTAGAGTCAAGTGAACCTGCGTCTGTAAATCCCAACCCTGTAATTGAAAATGTTAATGAAAATATTTCACATTTGGATTATTTTTGTGTTGATGATATTCCAGGGCAACCGAGACCGCTGGCTGTTGACTACTAATTTGCTGATTTATCGTTTATTCAGAGAATGGCCAGTGGAGTTGGATCTGAGGAAGAAACAGAGAATGTGTTTGAGATGAATGAGGATGTTTCGATTGAAGAGGAACAGTTGAATGCAGATGAAACGTATGATGATGCACAATCTGGGGAAGCTTACGATGGTGCACCAATTATAGAATCTGATTCAAGTGAAGACGAGAGTCTTGATAAAGCTCAACATGAAGAATCAAGTTCTGCTGCAACTCCAGCTCCAGAGACACAGGCACCGGACTCAGCAGTGAAGAAATTAACTACTGAAGAAAAAAGAGAGAGAAACAAGAAATGGTGGCCTAAGGGACGAAGTCCAGTCCCTATTCCAGTTAAATGTCAAGTGTACCGGGTTAGTCGAAATTATACCGGTGTTATTAAAAGCTGGAAGTGTCAGAGGAATCTGTTTATGATTAAGAGAGAAGATGGAGTTCAGTACTTCAGAATGCGTTTTGATAGATTAAGTACGTTGCCAAAAGGAGAGATTAATCGATTAGCTCAGCTTAAATTGATTAATCCTTTCGAGAATGATTATGCTGAGTTCATTCAGAGAAATTTACGTCGGGAAGTGTTATCGAAGACATATTCGAAATTGAAACCGACGTTGGGAACTCGGTATACGTGGAAAAAGAAGATTGATCCAGTCACCAGGAAGCCTATGGTTAAAGTTCACTATTCGCCTGCTAAATGTTTGACTGAGATACCTCTGGAATCAGTTCCTTATTATTTTCTGAGAAGACTTGTAAAATGGGAACTTGATCCACAGACTGGTGAAGCGGTTATTACTTTTGTTCCAGATTCTGAACCGTGGCCAGAAGTTGGAGGTATATGGAATTTGAAGCAAGCAACGTTTAGACTGTATGATCCGATGAGTTTGATTAATTTTCATGAAAAAGATTTAAGAAAACTCTATGATAATCGGATTCGTGTTGGTCAGAAGAATGAATTCAACAGACGTTTAGCACAGCAGTTTTACAATGTTGTTACTGTTTGCGTAGCTAATGGAATTCATGCCGACGGCCAGTTTCCTACGGGCTGGGTTTAATGAAGATTTTTGAAGACCAAGCTGAAGACACGGGGGAGTTTGTTGGTACATGTTTAGTGTCTGTTAGTTGGTCTAGCTCGTAGTTTGTAATTAGAATTAGTATTCCTGACTCCTGCGACGTAGCGTGCAACGTCGCAGGTGCGACGTCAGGTATGGGCCTGCGACGTAGCCAACGTCGCATGGGCTTGGACCTGCGACGTAGCGTGCGACGTCGCAGGTGCCAGTTTTGTATTTAAACGTTTTGTGTTTTCTGTTTTAGGGTTGACGAAACCCTAAACGCAATTAGTCGAAATCTCTGTAATCTGACCGATTATTATTCAATATAATACGTTTCGTTTGATATTCATTGCGTATTGATTGTTCGTGTGTTTAGTGTATAACTTAATCGTTGATTCCGCAAACGATTGAGTAACTCGGTTCGTACTAGATCCAAGGTTAGGGACAAACATAATTGTTAATTTTTATTTATAATAAATCCGCCGTTCCCTGTGTTCGAATCTGACTTACCAAATCTATATTTACAATTGATCGGGTATTCTTGCCTGGTTGCTTGAAAGTATTTATTAGGTATTTCTATTTATAAATTGTAAAACAAGACGCGCTTTCATAGCACATCAAGTTTTTGGCGCCGCTGCCGGGGAGCGGTTGTGTATTTATTTAAATTGAAGTTAGTAATTTATAAATTTTTATTTGTAAAAAAAGAATTTTGTTAAACAAATAATTTTGTATAAGTTGTTTAAAGTAGTCTAAGTAATTGTGTAACAGTTTTCATTAATTCACTGGTTGAAACTAATTATCCTTTAATTGGTTAAACTTTTGGGGATTTAGTTTCAACCGGCGGATGGAAATCCGTCCGCCGGTTGGAGTTCCATTTATGTGATTTTGGGGAAAATCAATAATTTGATCCTTTGACCAATCAAATTTAATAAAATAATCCTTTGACCAAGCATTTTAACAAACTAATCCACACTTTCGCTCCATACCTGGAGATCACGGCGCGCCACGAATAAGACAAAGTAATTAAACGAATTAAATAAGCCGTAAAACATTTTTGTGTGTCAGGATGGAAAGGATGGCGCGTCATTGAACAAAAAAAGAAAAAAACGGCGCTCAATGGCGCTCAAGGAGAGAGAAAGAGATTTTTGTTTTATTAATATTATATTTTTCATATTTAATTAACGTAATATTTTGTTTTTCTTTGATAACTTTTTATATACAATGTATAAAATAATTTCGAATACATATTCATGATCAGTGTAATTTTATCTACATTTCCATTAAAATTTTATCGTTATATGTTATGTATTTAACGTAACCATTTTTTAGTCAAAATTTCAGTGGACACACAAAAATGCTTTATGGCTTATTTAATTCGTTTAATTACTTTGTCTTATTCGTGGCGCGCCGTGATCTCCAGGTATGGCGCGAAAGTGTGGATTAGTTTGTTAAAATGTTTGGTCAAAGGGTTATTTTGTTAAATTTGATTGGTCAAAGGATCAAATTAGTGATTTTCCCGTGATTTTGTATATGTTATTTAATTTGTGATTATTTTGTTTGAACTAACTTGTTTTTCGTTAGTGGTGTTTTTGTATTTCAGATTTATTTTTATTTAGGTTTATCCAATGGCTAGAAGCTTTGAAAGTGATGCTAACAATTACGATCTGGTTGGGATTTATGACTCTGAGAGTTTGGCTTCGAGAGTAGAACGTGCAATTCCATCATTCACTCACTTAGGACGTAAGGTTGTGCCTATCACATTGTCATGTCAGGAATTATTGGATGCTATTGCGAACGTGAGATGGGACATTCCTTTTACAGCTGAACAAATAAGGATATCCTCTGTTTATTTTTCCGACTATCAACTGGCACTAGTGCAGAACCTATTAGATAGTGCAGAAGTGGAAAGACAATTTGGGGATTCTCAGCAGTTCTTGGACGATCTTTTAGATTTTGAGGAATCAATAACTTTAAGGATTGAAGAGGAGGAAGTATTCTTCACCAATCAAAAGAGACGATATGTTGAGGTTTATGAGATTTTAAGGCAGCATTCGTTTCCTTACTCGACTAAACAGGCCGCGTGTCTTAGTCGTATGATCAGAGCTTTGTATGAGGTAACAGGTCATCCAAATTCCGAAGCTGACAAGGAATTTGTAGCTGGTTTAAAGGATCTAGTTCGATTGTTACAAGTAGATGATTATCTTAAGGATGAGACACCTCATTGTTTTATAGTGACTAACACTATTTACTATCACATGAATAGAATAGTTAAACAGTTGGATCGTCTTGCTAAGGAAGAAGAAGGAAGGCCACGCCCGGATTTTATTCACCCAAATGGTGAAATTGATTTAGCAACTTATCTTGTGGGAAATATGAGAGAATTAGTTGATGAGACTAAGATTCTGTACCAAAGGGAGCATTTCCACTATGGAATGGTGGAAATCTACATGAGATTTGGTGAGATATTCAGGAATTCAGGTTTGGGTTTTAATAGACTTCAAGAGAGAGTCATGTGTGAGATTGAAAGCCTAGTTAGAAGTTTGAAGGAAATTCCACTGATGAGCAAGCATCATCAGATTGGAGAGTCATGTTTAGAATTTATTAGTGAGCTTGAGGATGATAGTCCGGATCGAGAGGTTAAGTTAGTTGGTAATGATGAAGTGTGGGATGAAGAAGGAGAGGTAACTAAGGCAGTAATGAAGATTAGCTTGGATTTAATTTATCTGCTTCCCTGGTTAATGAGCACTTGGCAAATTTTCCAAGTTTTGGTCATGGGATCATTAACGTCATTCCCATAATCACTGAGCGTTTCCTTGCTCTCTATCCTAATCAGTGATTCTAATCATTTCTTTTGTTTCTTATTGTTGGAATAGTGTCCAATATCATAACTAATTGGTGAGACTATCATTAATGGTAAAGTCCTTTTTGAGTTGCCCTCAATAAACAGTCAAGAGAAAAATGAAGGATAATATTAATAGTATTAATATTATAATTAATTGGTTGATTTATTAATAATCAAAAGTAATTGAAAAGGTGAAAAAATCTGATAGACGGATTTAGCCAGCGGCTAAATGGTTTAGCTAGCGGCTAAATGGTTTAGCCAGCGGCTAAATTTGAAGTCGGTCAAAATGCGGATCGGATCTCGGATTCTTGGGTAAAAAGTTAACCCGACCGCCGGCTAAAGGTTTTAGCCGGCGGCTAAATGTCGAATCTGTCAAACCGTGGGGTTTTCCTCTCCAGTATAAATAGGGTTCAAACCTATACCTTTTTACATACGAATTTCATACGAATTTTTGAGGGTTTCGAAAATTCGACTTTCTCTTGGGTTTTTGGGTGTGAAGCATTAGAGGTATTCTACTTTGGGTACTTGCCTCCAAGTGACGGAGCTCTGCTCGTTGGTCTGCGCGTGAGAAATAGGTTTTCTCTAAGGTTAGTGTTTTTCCTTATTTTCCTTGTCCAATTTATTCATTGTACTATGTTGTTAAAGTTAAAGATCCCTTAGGGTTTTAGTTTCCTAATTGCCTTAGATTATTTAAAGTTTTGTTATTCCGCTGCGTATATGATAATCTAGTTAGGGAATAGAAAACACAACAGTGGTATCAGAGCCATAGCTTAACAAATAGTAGCATGCAATTATCTCAATAGTATGTAGGTAAAGATAAATTGGAAAGAGAATTATCTAAATAGGTAATATGTATTTACAGTTTAGATATTGATAATTTTAAATTGTTTAAAATAGACCACTAATTTTAAAAGGTTTAAAATAGAACCCCAAACTTCAAGAGAGATTATATGTATGATATGATTTATATATATGTATAAATAAAGTCTAAATACATCGTCAGTCAATTGATAAATCGGCTCACCCATGAGAAACAAACTATAAGAGAGGTATAAGGCGGGTCGCTTTGCTTCCCTAAAGAAGTCAGGTTTTTAATAAGCTTCGCGCTGACCTATTTCTCCGCTTCTTTGTGCGTTCGATGAAGCTACCGAGGACTTTTGATAGGATGATGTCAAGATTAAAAGTAGACTTAAAATAGTAAAACAAAATCCCATTTTAGCTATAGGAAATGATGAATAGTATGCTAACCCATGAAACCCGCACATCTCTTGTATGAACTGTTAATGGAGCGTGTGTGGTTTACCGGCACATTAATATGAGAACATAATGAGAGATGATTGAGACTCGCGATTCTCGAGCGTACTTGAGCGGGGGATCACGTGGGGTTTGCATGGTTAATTCACCATCTTGTTCATGATCCTCGGCATACCAGTCATGAATAGTAGATGTGCATAACCCAGATTAACATGCCATTGATAGAAATCAATGAATCTCAAAGAACTAGGAGTTTCATAGAAATGAAATAGATAATGGTATTTTAGTTATATGATTACGGCGACACTTTTCATAAAACTGAAAATATGGATCCTAGCCTTAATTTAGAAAATTGGGTAAATAATTAAGGAATATTCAAACTAACTAAAACTGTTTTATCTTAATAGATGGCTAATTTAAATGGTGCAAATCCTCCCGTCCCCAATCCTGCACATGACTTGAACTTCTCACTACTCTCGGTTCTTGGAAGGGAAAGACTAACCGGTCCAAATTATATGGACTGGATGCGTAACCTAAGGTTTACCTTGAGGTACGAGAATAAGGAGTATGTTCTCGATGAGCAGATTCCCGTAATTGATGAAGAATGAACCCAAGAGGAGATTGAGGCACACCGGAAACATTATGATGATGCAAATAAAGTGTCTTGTATCATGGCATCTTCCATGAGCCCTGAACTGCAAAAGACTTTTGAAAACACTTGGGCTTATGAAATGAACCAACAGCTGAAAGAAATGTTTCAGGCTAAGGCAAGCAAAGAACGCCTTGATGTGGTGAAATCCCTTATGGCCTGCAAGCCCAAACCTGGAGTTTCTATCTATGCTTTCGTCTTAGAGATGAAAGGGTACTTTGATAGGTTGGAGTCATTGAACATGGTATTTGACACAGAATTTTCCATCGCCATAATTCTATCCAGTTTGCCAGCTGTCTACAATCAATTTGTAATGTCATATCAAATGAATATGAATGAGAGAGAAGGCTCAATAATGGAACTCCACAATTTACTGCAAACTGCTGAGCAAGGAATCAAAAAGGATGATGTGTCATCTGGCTCAGCCGCTCCTGTGTTGACTGTTGGTCAAAGTGCAAAGAAAAGAAAAAGGTCAAATTCTAATTGGAAAAGGAAGACTGCTGATGGAAAGTCTGTTTGCAAGTCTAAGAAAGGGACCGATTCTGAGATTGCACCTGTAAGTGACCCGAAGGAAGCAGTGTGCTTCTACTGCAACACTAAGGGGCATTGGAAGCGTAACTGCCCAAAGTACCTGAAGGACCTTGAAGATGGAAAGGTCGAGAAGAGTACTCACTCAGGTATGTTTATGATCGAACTCCATAATACCACAACTTCTAATTCATGGGTTCTGGATATAGGGTGTGGTAATCACATTTGCACTGTATTGCAGGGGCTAAAGGAAAGTAGAAGTGTGAAGCATGGAGAGCTCAACCTAGTTATGGGAAACAAGGGAATTGTACCTGTGACGAAAATTGGAAGATTTCAGCTCATGCTGAATTCTGGAGTTAGGATAGATTTAAATAATTGCTATTATTCGTCAAAAATAACTAGAAACATTATTTCATTTTATGCTTTGTTTAAAGATGGTTATCATTTTACTTTTGATAATGGAAATGGAGATATTTTGGTTTATTTAAATAATTGTTTTGTTTTTAAAGCTTCTCCTTACAAAGGCATATATGAAAATGTTGAATGTGTTAGCAATGTTATTTTAAATGTTGATTCGTCTAATGAGCTTGATAAATCCAAGTTGTGGCATTATCGTCTAGGGCACATAAACAAGAAACGCATCGCCCAACTCCAAAAGGATGGAGTATTGGAATCATTTGATCTCAAGTCGGATTATGTATGCGAATCTTGTTTATTAGGCAAGATGACTAAATCACCATTCACAGGATCATGTTAAAGAGGTGAAGGACTATTGGATTTGGTACATACAGATGTATGTGGACCATTTCGATGTGCTACAAAAGATGGAAATAGATACTATGTTGTGGCTCGAGGGGAACGGGAAAGAGGTAGTATCCCTATGATTTCTATGATGAAAGCTAGTAAATCTCTAGCTAAGGGGTGTGTATCCTACCTGGCTTATATAGTTGATGCAAAATTAGAAAAGAAAACCGTTTCCAATGTTCGGGTGGTTTCTGATTACCCTGACGTCTTTCCTGATGAATTGCCTGGGTTGCCTCCCATTAGGGAGGTGGAATATAAAATTGACCTAATTCCGGGTTCTACTCCCGTAGCTAAGGCTCCTTATAGACTAGCTCCCTCCGAAATTCGTGAAATGATGACCCAAATCCAGGAGCTATTAGATAAGGGTTTCGTCAGGCCTAGTTCGTCTCCTTGGGGTGCACCCGTGTTGTTTGTTAAAAAGAAGGATGGCACCCTTCGGATGTGTATTGATTATAGAGAGTTGAATAAGCGAACCATAAAGAATAAGTACCCTTTGCCCCGAATAGATGAATTGTTTGATCAATTGCAAGGGTCTTCCTATTTCTCTAAGATTGACTTGAGGTCGGGTTATCATCAAGTGCGGGTTTGTGGGGAGGATATTCCTAAGACGGCTTTCCGCACTAGATATGGTCATTATGAATTTCTTGTTATGCCTTTTGGGTTGACTAATGCTCCGGCGGTCTTTATGGATTTGATGAATAGAGTTTGTCGACCCTATCTTGATAAGTTCGTTATTGTATTTATCGATGACATATTGATTTATTCTAAATCTGAATCCGATCACGAAGTACACTTACGTTTAGTACTTGACACCTTGAGACAAGAAAAAGTTGTATGCTAAGTTCTCAAAATGCGAGTTTTGGTTGCGGGAAGTCCAGTTTTTGGGGCATATTATCTGTGAGGATGGAGTTAAAGTAGATCCATCTAAGGTTGAGGCAGTTATGAATTGGCAAGCACCTAAGTCTGCTTCAGAGATTAAGAGTTTTCTTGGTCTAGCGGGTTACTATCGAAAGTTCATCAAGGATTTCTCTAAGCTCGCGGGTCCTTTGACGAAATTGACTCGAAAGGATGTTAAGTTTCAGTGGAATGATCAACAAGAGTCGGCTTTCCAGACTTTGAAACAGTTATTGTGTCAGGCTCCAATTTTAGCCTTGCCTGAAGGGTCCGAGGATTTTATTGTGTATTGTGATGCTTCGCATGCGGGTTTGGGTGGTGTCTTGATGCAACGTGGTCGAGTCATTGCGTATGTTTCTCGTCAACTTAAGCCTCATGAAAAGAATTATCCTACCCATGACTTAGAACTTGTAGCTGTAGTCTTTGCCTTGAAAATCTGGAGACACTATTTGTATGGTACTAAATGCGTTATTTCTACGGATCATAAGAGTCTTCAATACATGTTTTCTCAGAAGGAACTGAATATGCGTCAGAGAAGATGGTTAGAGCTGATAAAAGACTATGATTGTGAGATTCGTTACCATCCGGGTAAGGCAAATGTGGTCGCGGATGCGTTGAGTAGAAAAGGGAAATTTGAGAAAGTCTGCTTTATGCGATTGGAAGTTTCCTCTGATTTGATTGAAAAATTGAGAACGGCACAAATGGAAGCATTGTTGGATCAAAATTTGAAGGCCGAGATTCTATCGAAAAGAAAAGAACTTTTATGTGACGATTCTCGTGGATTAAAGACATTCCAATCGCGAGTTTGGGTTCCTTTACTTGGTGGGCTTCGTGATGTAATATTGATGGAAGCTCATAAGTCCAGATTGTCGGTTCATCCCGGGAGCACAAAAATGTATAATGATCTGAAACCTTTATATTGGCGGCCTACTTTGAAAATGGATGTTGCTCGATTTGTGGAATCATGCCATATATGCTCTCAAGTAAAGGCCGAGCACCAGAAACCGTATGGGACGTTGAAACAACTTGAGATCCCCGAGTGGAAATGGGAAAACATTACGATGGACTTTGTAACAAAATTTCCGCGAACCATTAGAGGAAACGACATGATTTGGGTGATTGTGGACCGATTGACTAAGAGTGCTCACTTTCTTGCTACTAGTGAGACGGCTTCTTTGAGTAAATTATCCCAATTGTACGTCAATGAGATCGTTTTGCGACATGGAATTCCTTTATCTATTGTGTCGGATAGAGATCCACGATTCGTGTCTGGGTTTTGGCAGGGTTTGCAGAAGGAACTGGGTACCCGAATTAATTTGAGTACGGCTTATCACCCTCAGACGGACGGTCAATCAGAGCGCACCATTCAAACTTTGGAGGACATGTTGCGTGCTTGTGTGTTGGAATATGGTGGGTCTTGGGATTCACACCTGCCATTGATTGAGTTTGCGTATAATAATTCTTATCACTCGAGTATAGGTATGCCTCCGTATGAAATGCTTTATGGGCGTCGTTGTAGAACACCCACATGTTGGTTGGAAGCGGGTGAGAAACAATTTGAGGGTCCAGATATTGTTCAGATTACTACTGATAAGGTAGCAATTGCTCGTGAGAAGTTAAAAGCGGCACGTGATAGACAGAAACAGTATGCCGATCCGCGGCGCCGTCCGGTTTCGTTTGTGGTGGGTGAATTGGTTTACTTAAAGGTTTCCCCTTGGAAAGGTGTGATTCGGTTTGGTAAGCGTGGTAAACTTGCTCCTAGGTTTATTGGGCCATTTAGAATTCGCCAAGTAGTTAATGATCAAACGGTATCGTTAGATCTTCCTCCTGAATTAGCGGGTATTCATGACACCTTCAATGTTTGTTACTTAAGAAAATGTAAGGTGGAGGACCAATCCCAAGTCCTTCCGTTACAAGACTTGCGTGTCGACTTAAGTCAGAAACTTGTAGAAGAACCCATAGAGCTTGTAGATAGAAAAGTGACTAAACTTCGAAAGAAGGAGATACCCATGGTTTTGGTTAAGTGGCGACATAGTTTGGGTGCTAATCTTACGTGGGAAACGGAGGAAAGCCTGCGATTACGTTATCCTAATCTCTTTGAGAGTGGCGAGATTTCGGGGACGAAATCTTCTTAAGGAGGGAAGATTTGTAACATCCTCATTACCGGCCTAGGAGAAATTTGGTAATGTATTTAATTCATTTGATTATTTAATTTAGTTTAGAAATAATTAGTATTATTTGGCTAATTGAAATAAATATATCCAGTGGTCAAATGACTTATTGTGACACATGAATTATTACTTGTTTTAAATAAATTTAGTTGACAGTATAATAAAATATATTTTCACGCAAACGATTTTAGGTTCCAGACAATAGGTTTAGAGCGGGTATAATTTGGAGCTAACTTATACCCACCGTTTGTAGTGGATCGGTTTATTCTCCCACCTCTCCCTTTCATTTTATTTGGTTCCTCATTTTACTCCCCAAAATAACACACACACATACATTAAGTTTGAGAGAAATCAAAAGAGAAAACTTTGAGTAATCGATTAGAGCTTGGATTCGTGGTTAACACTTATCAACATCATCATCTACCTTGCTATTACCTCGATTGTAAGTTTGAATTGCTTTGAATATATGCTTATGAATTAGGGTTTGAAGTAATTAGGTTAAAAGGTGATCAAGCATGGATTTGAGTTTGATGATAGTTATTTGTTGTTATAACATGTTACATGATGATCTTTGAAGTTATTGTATGTCAATATTTGTGTATTACATCTTTTATTTGGTGAAATTAAGAATTAGGTCGAGCTAAAGTGTTCTTGAACCTGGGTTTTGTCGCTGGAAAAGTGACAAACGCGATCCAGGCATCAGGCCAGGATCGCGTTCCATAGTGAAAATTTGTCTCAAACCTGAATCCTTCTTTGAAACGCGATTCCGCCCCTTAAGTCCGGATCGCGTTAGTTAGTGTAAATCCGAGTTGAGTTGAGTTTGTTCTTTGGAACGCGATCCCGGCACCTCTTCAGGATCGCGTTTGGTAGTGTAAAACGGTTACAGAATTATTTAGAACTAGGGAACGCGATCCAGCACCCTATTTCAGGATCGCGTTTGTATATTGAAAAATGACAAATTTGATAACTTGTGACTTGTGCATTCTTGTTAATTGCTTTGTATTAATAGTATAGTAGATGTTCTTAGTTGACACTATATATATGATTATATTGTAATGAACTTGAAGAAAAGACTAATTCGGGTTGGTCGTATTTTCAGATAAAGCGAAGACTCAGTGAGACTAGATCTCTGAGTGGAGACGTTGTCAGTAAGGGTGAGTGGATCATTGACTTTTAGTCTGAATTAGTTGTAACAATCTGGTTACAACGGGTAAACTTGTTCTACTGTTATACATTGTATAAATTGCATATTGCCATGATGATTATGGAATGTGCTATCTTGTCAGGGGTCAATATGAAATTGGGTTTGGATACTGTTACTTTGGACGACATGATGACTTTGTACATGTGTTGTTTATTGAAATCATGTCGTATGTAGTAATGGTACTAAACTATCGGTAAGACCACTGTTTGGCCTTCAGTGGTTATAAGTGTTACTTGGGGAACCACCGCGGCATGAGGGTACCTCAAGGACCACCGATCCTCTTTGATGTATTTGTTATAATGCTTTGTGGTGATCAATTGATATGCTAGTTTAGATTGATAGTTGTGATCTATTCACTTAGCTTCGTGCTAATCCCTCTCCTCACTTCTTGCAGATTACTTTTGATGTGGGTGGGCAAGAAGTTAGTTTGAAGAATGTTTGACTGCCTACTCTGACTATACGACATGTAGTCGTTTATAAACTTATGTTTTAGAATTTAAATAACACCTAACTTAATGTTTGTAGTTAATGGGGTTATTGTATCAACTCATCATGCATGCATAGATTGTGTTTTGGGAACTATGTTATACGCAATCTATAATGTCTGATTTGTTTTAATCGCTTCCGAAGAATATATAAAAAAAAAATGTCTTTTCAAATCTTGTGGTGTTATAAATTGGTATCAGAGCCTAGGTTTGGGTGAATTGAGCTTGGGTTAAGTGTTCAATCCCAAATCTATGTGTGTCAGTCAAACATTCCTACGAGTGGGATTTGGTTAGCATGTGAAGTTGGTTAGTATATAGGTACTAACAACTAACGTGTTATGAGATGTTGTTTTGGTACAGATATGGCAGAGAATGAACCTCCAGCTGACACACCCAATGATGCCCCTCGAACTAATGTATCCCCTCCTGAAACCCAAAATGTTAGCCAGGGTCAAACTGGTACTACCTTTTTTGTAGGGGATTTTGATCATGATGATTATATGATTCATCTAGAGACAGAAAATCTGAGACTTAAGGCAATAGAACAACAGTTTTTGCAACAACAACAAAACCGGTCTTCTCAACAAATCTTGCAATCTTTGCCACCTACTGTTAGCACTGTACCACCACTTTTGGTGACTTCGCAGATTCCAGTATCTCAGTCTTATTATCATCATCCACACTATGGTACCTATCCGATTTTGGCTCCGTTCTCTTCCGGACCTTCGGGTTATCAGACTCCGATATTTCAAGCTCAGAATCAACCTAAGCTATGCTCTTTTAAGACTTTCAAGTCTTGTGGACCATCGGATTATTCGGGTAGTACAAATCCCTCCGTTACCTTGGATTGGCTGAGGGATGTGGAAAGAAAGTTTGAGGTTTGTCGATGTGAAGAGGAAGTCAAGGTTCCTTTTGCGGTGCAACTTCTAAAGGGTCCCGCAATGGTTTGGTGGGATTCCATTACATCACATTTTACCCCACAGCAGAGAGCATCGATTTGTTGGGCTGATTTCCACAATGAGGTTTGTAAGAAATATTGTTCGGGATTTGACATGACTCGGATTCGACGCGAGTTTTTGGATTTGCAATTAACGGATAAGATGACTATGGATGATCTCATTTCCCAATTCACTGACAAGTTGAGATTCGTGCAACAATGGGTACCGGAGGAACGTATGAAGATTGACCATTTTGTGGGAATGTTACCGCATACTTATCGGACGACCGTGAGATTGGCGGGTACTCTTTCCCAAGCTTTTGATCTTGCCCGTTCTGTGGATGGGGATGTTAGGGCACAGGGCTTGGAGGTAAAGGAAAAATCTCCATTTAAACCCAAGGGTGAATCTTCGGGTAGTCCTGGAAAGAAGAAATGGCAGGGATCTCATCAACCTAAGAAGTCCAGTTCGGATAGTAAATCAATTGACAGAACCAATTGGTGCCACAATTGTAAATCGCGACACAAGGGTCCTTGCACTCCACAAACTGCTAGGTGTATCAAATGTGGACAACTTGGTCATGACATCAAGGATTGTGCGTTTCCTAGACATGTGTGTTGGAATTGTCAAAAGGAAGGTCATCGTTCGGGTTTGTGTCCGGAGGCTGGGAAACAAAAGATGGGTGTGGTCGGAGGGTCTTCGTCTTCTGGCCTGAAAAGAAAGAATCCACCAACGGCAACTGGTAGGGCATTCCAAATGACAGCTGATGATGCTGTCAGGACTGAAGATGTTATAACTGGTACATTCCTAATCAACTCTGTACCAGCTACTGTTCTGTTTGATTCGGGAGCCACTTGCTCATTTATATCTATGCTTTTCTGCGATAAACTGAAATTGACTCCCACTTGTATTACAAATCCTATTGAGGTTGAGATAGCAAATGGCAAGATAGTTCCAGTTACCACATCGGTGACTGGAGCTAGCATCTTGATTGAGGATCATAGTTTCCCAATTTCTTTTCTATTGATGCCTATCCCCAGTTTTGATGTGGTTTTAGGCATGGATTGGTTAAGTAAGAATAAGGCAAGTATAGAGTGCCATAAGAAACTAATTAGGATTCCAATCTCTAATGAGTCATATGTTGTGGCTCGAGGGGAACGGGAAAGAGGTAGTATCCCTATGATTTCTATGATGAAAGCTAGTAAATCTCTAGCTAAGGGGTGTGTATCCTACCTGGCTTATATAGTTGATGCAAAATTAGAAAAGAAAACCGTTTCCAATGTTCGGGTGGTTTCTGATTACCCTGACGTCTTTCCTGATGAATTGCCTGGGTTGCCTCCCATTAGGGAGGTGGAATATAAAATTGACCTAATTCCGGGTTCTACTCCCGTAGCTAAGGCTCCTTATAGACTAGCTCCCTCCGAAATTCGTGAAATGATGACCCAAATCCAGGAGCTATTAGATAAGGGTTTCGTCAGGCCTAGTTCGTCTCCTTGGGGTGCACCCGTGTTGTTTGTTAAAAAGAAGGATGGCACCCTTCGGATGTGTATTGATTATAGAGAGTTGAATAAGCGAACCATAAAGAATAAGTACCCTTTGCCCCGAATAGATGAATTGTTTGATCAATTGCAAGGGTCTTCCTATTTCTCTAAGATTGACTTGAGGTCGGGTTATCATCAAGTGCGGGTTTGTGGGGAGGATATTCCTAAGACGGCTTTCCGCACTAGATATGGTCATTATGAATTTCTTGTTATGCCTTTTGGGTTGACTAATGCTCCGGCGGTCTTTATGGATTTGATGAATAGAGTTTGTCGACCCTATCTTGATAAGTTCGTTATTGTATTTATCGATGACATATTGATTTATTCTAAATCTGAATCCGATCACGAAGTACACTTACGTTTAGTACTTGACACCTTGAGACAAGAAAAGTTGTATGCTAAGTTCTCCAAATGCGAGTTTTGGTTGCGGGAAGTCCAGTTTTTGGGGCATATTATCTGTGAGGATGGAGTTAAAGTAGATCCATCTAAGGTTGAGGCAGTTATGAATTGGCAAGCACCTAAGTCTGCTTCAGAGATTAAGAGTTTTCTTGGTCTAGCGGGTTACTATCGAAAGTTCATCAAGGATTTCTCTAAGCTCGCGGGTCCTTTGACGAAATTGACTCGAAAGGATGTTAAGTTTTAGTGGAATGATCAACAAGAGTCGGCTTTCCAGACTTTGAAACAGTTATTGTGTCAGGCTCCAATTTTAGCCTTGCCTGAAGGGTCCGAGGATTTTATTGTGTATTGTGATGCTTCGCATGCGGGTTTGGGTGGTGTCTTGATGCAACGTGGTCGAGTCATTGCGTATGTTTCTTGTCAACTTAAGCCTCATGAAAATAATTATCCTACCCATGACTTAGAACTTGCAGCTGTAGTCTTTGCCTTGAAAATCTGGAGACACTATTTGTATGGTACTAAATACGTTATTTGTACGGATCATAAGAGTCTTCAATACATGTTTTCTCAGAAGGAACTGAATATGCGTCAGAGAAGATGGTTAGAGCTGATAAAAGACTATGATTGTGAGATTCGTTACCATCCGGGTAAGGCAAATGTGGTCGCGGATGCGTTGAGTAGAAAAGGGAAATTTGAGAAAGTCTGCTTTATGCGATTGGAAGTTTCCTCTGATTTGATTGAAAAATTGAGAACGGCACAAATGGAAGCATTGTTGGATCAAAATTTGAAGGCCGGCACAAAATTGGAAGCATTATATGTGGATGATATACTGCTCATAGGAAATGATATCCCAACTTTACAAGGTGTAAAAGCATGGTTGGGAAAATGTTTCGCTATGAAAGATCTTGGAGATGCAGCATATATCCTAGGTATAAAGATTTATAGAGATAGGACAAAATGTCTCATGGGACTCAGCCAGGACACGTACTTAGATAAAATCTTGAAAAGATTCAATATGGAAAATTCTAAGAGAGGGAACTTACCCTTAAATCATGGCATAAAGATTAGTAAGGATCTCTGTCCAAAGTCAGAACAAGAATTGGACAGAATGAGTCGAATCTCATATGCTTCGGTTATAGGATCGATCATGTATGCCATGACGTGTTCAAGACCTGATGTCTCATTTGCTTTGAGCTTAGTGAGTCGACATCAGCAGAATCCTGGTGAAGGTCATTGGACAGCTGTAAAGAACATTCTCAAGTATTTGAGAAATACTAAAGACAGGTTCTTGGTTTATGGTGGAGAAGAGGAACTAAGAGTAACGGGTTATAGTGACGCCAGTTTCCAAACAGACAGAGATGATTGCCGTTCACAGTCTGGTTGGGTGTTCTTAGTAAATGGGGGAGCGATGACATGGAAAAGTTCTAAGCAAGATACAGTGGCAGACTCTACATGCGAGTCTGAGTACATTGCGGCTAGTGAAGCAGCAAAGGAAGCTATCTGGATGAGGAATTTCATTGGAGATCTTGGAGTTGTTCGAACAGTACAAGATCCTATTGCTATATTCTGTGATAATGAAAGTGCAGTAGCCTTGAGTAGAGAACCCAAGGATCACGGAAAGTCAAAGCATATTGAAAGGAAATACCATTTTGTTCGAAGTAAAGTCGAAGAAGGACACGTAATTGTGAAGAGCATAAGATCAGAGGAGAATCCAGCTGATCCATTCACAAAGCCACTAGGAAAGTCCAAGCACGATGAACATGCTAGGAGCATAGGTTTAAGAGATAATGTAAAGTTTTAGTAGTTAGTTTGAATTTGAAACGTTATAAACAATGATGGTAACTGTAATAGACTTGGTGATTAAGTAATGGAGATTATTAATTAGAAGGAGTTCTACCATTTACTATTGTTTGTCGTTGTGTTTCAGTTTTGCATGTTTAGACACCACTTCCAGAGTAATAAAAGTTCTTACTCAAATCTCCTCAGTCGATCACACTATAGGAAGTATGTGATGAATTAAGACTGTCATGGAGTGTTAGTAGATGACTATGGAGATAGACATGGCATGGAGATTGCTGTGACACTCATGGGTACTTAATAAGGATTTAAGTATAGGAGAAACCCGCACTCATGGAAGTTACTTCATGGATTGAAATCACAAGTAACTCTGAGATGATAATATCTTCTATTCTTAAAATGGAGATACATGAGTATCTAGTTCTTCAAATCTGTTATACTTTAATCTATTCAAACGCTGTACGTAAAAGACAGTTATAAAGAGTATGATGGGTATGATACGATGAGTTGACTAATGCTATGTAGTCGATATTTATTTGTTCCTTTTGCCTAAAATGGAAAAGAGATATCATGGGCCCTCTGATGATTAAAGTTTGACTCTAAAGTGCTAGGCCTGGCCGAGACTAGGGTGATAGTTCAGTAGTCTCATATAGTCAATATAATCGGAAATCAGAAAACTTATATGAATCTTGAGATTGATTATAATCCATGTCTCGATTCATACGATATCGTGAAACAAAGGAATGGATGATCACTTATCTAAAGGACTGACTCTACGATGAGAATCAGAGTTAGGCAGTTGCGATGGATGGCACACTTTACATGGTTAATAAGATATAGACTTAGACCAATAATAGTTGATGATTTGTCCAAGTGGGAGACTGTTGGAATAGTGTCCAATATCATAACTAATTGGTGAGACTATCATTAATGGTAAAGTCCTTTTTGGGTTGCCCTCAATAAACAGTCAAGAGAAAAATGAAGGATAATATTAATAGTATTAATATTATAATTAATTGGTTGATTTATTAATAATCAAAAGTAATTGAAAAGGTGAAAAAATCTGATAGACGGATTTAGCCAGTGGCTAAATGGTTTAGCCAGCGGCTAAATGGTTTAGCCAGCGGCTAAATTTGAAGTCGGTCAAAATGCGGATCGGATCTCGGATTCTTGGGTAAAAAGTTAACCCGACCGCCGGCTAAAGGTTTTAGCCGGCGGCTAAATGTCGAATCTGTCAAACCGTGGGGTTTTCCTCTCCAGTATAAATAGGGGTCAAACCTATACCTTATTACATATGAATTTCATACGAATTTTTTAGGGTTTCGAAAATTCGACTTTCTCTTGGGTTTTTGGGTGTGAAGCATTAGAGGTATTCTACTTTGGGTACTTGCCTCCAAGTGACGAAACTCTGCTCGTTGGTCTGCGCGTGAGAAATAGGTTTTCCCTAAGGTTAGTGTTTTTCCTTATTTTCCTTGTCCAATTTATTCATTGTACTATGTTGTTAAAGTTAAAGATCCCTTAGGGTTTTAGTTTCCTAATTGCCTTAGATTATTTAAAGTTTTGTTATTCCGCTGCGTATATGATAATCTAGTTAGGGAATAGAAAACACAACACTTATGCTATTGGATTGTTTCTAACATTTTAGTTTATTTTGGATTGTGTTAGACTTTCAGTTGTTTTGTATTTTAGTTTTTAATTGTGTGATTTGAATATTAAGTATTTATTTTGAGTGTTATTTAATTATGAGATTTTATTTTAAGTTTGTTAATGTTTGTTATTTATTGTATAGTGTGGAATTATGAAGATTTTGAAGTCGTGATTTTCCTCCAGGTTTGATATTTAAGTATATTAATTAAGTGTGGGATTTTGGTTAAAAATTGGTTTGAAAAATGTTTTTGAGAAATTCTGATTTTTCAATCCATACGCCGTATGGATTCCATACGCCGTATGGATTGGTTGGGCCACTAGGCCGAGCGCGTTGACTGGGTTTAATGAATTTGACTTGGGCCTTTTTAATCCATACGCCGTATGGAATCCATACGACGTATGGATCAAAAAGGCAGAAAACTGCCAGCAGCCTTCTTCTTTCTCATTTCAAACCTAAACTCTTATACCACCACCACCCACGGCTCTAACCACCACACCACCCAAACGCAACTTCCGGCCACGCATTCATCTCCATTTTTGCATATTCGTGTTACACGCACTTTCCTCTACAAGGTATAACTTCCCGTTTACATTTTCGTTGGTTAAATCATTCGTTTGGAAGTTAGGGTTTATGTTAGTAATTTGGGTATTTTGAATTTGAGTATGATTATTGGCATATGTTGATTGAATTATGTTCTTGTTAATATATACATTGCAATGTCATGCTCGTTTTTCTAATATATTGCATATATTGTGTGATTCAATTTATCCGTTTATGTTTAAAGAATGTGAAAATGATAAACTCAATTTTGCTATATTTCAATTTAGTACTTATTAATTTTCTGACCACATGATGATTAATGCAAATGTTTGTTTGGTACACAAGTATTTGTGATTACGGTTATGTGATACATTGTTATTTTTATTAAATGTGTTTATAATAATTCATTTTGAGAATGTAAGAATGTTTGCTAGTTGCTCATGTTCGAGTTTAGTGATTGTGCAAATTCGTATTTTCATGATGGTACCAAATTATTGTAGTGCATTTGATTGGACAATTGTCTTGAATATTTAATTAAGTATATTTATGTATGCAATTTGAGTAATTCTGTTTAGAGAGGCAATTTAGGTTTATGAAATTGATTGTTGCGGTAGTTTTAGGCTAAACCAAAATGGTGGATTATTCCATTTTTAGCAGAAATGCTGCCGAAATTTTTATTGACCTTTTTGCATTAACTGTTTATTTGGTATTATTAACAATTGTTTTGTTTAGCAGTTATCATGTCTAACAGGAGAACACGAGGGGGTCAAACTTTGGGAAACCCGTTGGTTCGAGCTCATAGATATCTCACTTTTCATGGGTCGTATTCTGAGACCACCAGATTTCAGTTTGGAGAGCGTCTGGCTTCCAATATTGGCCAGTCAATTGAGGTTTTTGATGATGTTAACTGGAATGTTTTGGAGCATGTGATTGCCAGAGAGGGGTTCACTAATGGTGCTGAGGCTATTAGGAATTTACTTGCTATTCCATATGTACTTGAGGATGGAAACATTGGATTTGTTTCTTATGCTTGGTCTCGGTTGTTCAGTATCAGGGAGGACATCTACAGAGAGTTAGTTGTTGAGTTCTATAGCACCTTTATGTTTGAGTCCAGGTCGACTCAATGGACTGAGAACTCCATTTTCTTCCAGCTAGGGGGACAACCTAGACATATGACTTTGGTTCAGTTTGCTTTGGGGCTGGGGCTTTATGAGCCCAATGAGCTGGATAATCCTCACTTTTTAAATCACATTTCTGCAGGTGCTGTGAAGAAGCTCACTTACTTGGAAGTTGAGCAGGAGTGGCAGTTTATTGCCCAGGGTAACTATGGCAGTTCGACACCTTCTTACACGCGTATTCGAGATCCCCGTCATCGACTCATTCACAGATTGTTGACTTACACCATTGTTGGTCGCAAGGAGGGGCCTGAGAAAGTTTCTAGGCCTAATTTGTTTTATCTGAGCTCGATTATCAGGAAGAGGTCAGTGAATGTACCTTGGAGGTTGGCGAAGTGGATGTCGAAGAGAGCTACTGGTACTAGAGTTGGGAGTAGTCTGTGTGGAGGTCATTTTGTTACTAGGTTGGCTAGATATTTTGGTTTGGCTACTCAGGATGAGATGGGGTCATGCACGATTGTTCAGCCTAGCATGGGTTGGTTGACTGCACGCCGGTTGGAGGCGTTTGCTCTTATTGAGCCATGCATTACTTATGGTGGTCCTGCGGATATGTATTACTGGGTTCCGTTTACTCCGGTAGGACAGACTTTGCAGTCGAGGCAGGCTAGAGCTAGAGGAGATACGAGTGGCAGTGATAGAGGTCGAGGTACGGCACGAGGCCGTAACAGAGGTTATGCTACGGAGTTTGATCAGCTATCTCAGCAGTTGCACCAGAAGGAGTTACACCAGACTCAGAGGTTTGATCAGATTGATCTTATGCAGAGACAACATTTCCATCAGACCAGTGCACACTTGGACTACCAGGATGGCTTGTTTGAGCAGCTGTTTGGTCAGTTTCCTTCTGGACCCGAGTATCAGTCATTCCAGTACCAGATGCCACCAGAGTTAATGCCACGACCACCACCACCACAGCCAGATTATGGAGGGCCTTCTCACCAGTACCGGTACCGTCAGGATGATGACATTAATTAGGATGATGTTCATCCTAAGTGGTTTATGATTCCAAACACTATTATTATTTTTATTATTATTATGACTGTTTTATTTGTAGGATTATTAATTGTTATGTTGGATTTGTAGTTTTAGGATTTGGTAGTGTTTATTTTTAATTAGGATGTTTAAATCTGGTATTGTTTAATTCTGTTTGTTGATTGTTCCCTCAGAATTGTGTTGTGAGTACGTGTTATGCTGGCAGTAAGTTCAGCGCAACAAAAATTGAATCGAGAGGATGTGGGAAATTCATATCATCCTTGTCATACTCATTAAACTGCACACTATTCCAGGGGAGTTTTTCTGTTCTAAGTTCTTTTCTCTTTTTCCCGTTTTTGTATTTCATTATTTGTACAATGAGGGCATTGTACATCTTTAAGTGGGGGATGGGAGAGAAAAGAGTAAAGTTTCCACATAATTGTCCTGTTAATTAGTAGATGATTTTGTAATTTGGTTAACTATTATTTTATTAAGATTAGTAACTAAAAGGTTATAAGTTGCCCGTTTTTCAACCAAATTTTTAATTTTAAATTTTTGTTTTCTATAGATAATTATTTTGTATCTATGTAGGTTATTTTGAAAAAATTTCTACACTTTTAATTAAAAATTAAATTGTGAAAAATGTTATTTAGCTTCATTATATGATGTATTGATAAGCAATTTATATGAGAATTTTTGAGCTTTTAAGAAATGAAAATTAAGGAGTAGATGTTACTTTTTAGATGAACTGTAGCTGTGTATGACGTATGTCTTAATTTTCATATGAGTAATGTGTGATATGCCATAATTTTAGAAATTTAATTGATATCATTTGGGGATATACTGGGTGTTGTTTCCTTTGTTGTACGAAAGTACAGACCTGGTCTCCGTCAGTATATCTAATAAAAAAAGAGCAAGAGAGTTTAAACAAACTCATGATTTTAAAATGTAGTCGAATTAAGTCGCTTTGTTGTACTGAGGTACAGACCTGCCACCAATGGTTTGACTAAAAGTTTTATATTGCTAAACCAAAATCAAGTTATGTTGCTTTGTTGTGTTGAGGCACAGACCTGTCACCTCTGTCTTGATTTGAAAAATGATTGTTTTGATTACAATTTCAAAATATGTTATATTGGCATATTAGGAGTATGAAAGTATATAGTTTTTGGGAGTTTAAGGGAACATCTACATGAATAATAATGAGTTGAGCTCAATTATTTAAATATAGATTGTTTAAGTGGATAACAATATCAGTAATCATTGTGAACTAATTAATGTTTAAAGAATAATAACTTCACGTGTAGATTATTTTTGTAATCTCGTAGTTTCTTAATGTCTGTCTTTAGAATTAACAGATTTTTAAATTTAAACGTTTGAGTTGAAGATGGGTGATGTTGTGTAATTCCTTTGTTAGTCAATTAGATTAATGGAGATGACTGTTTTCTTAAGAATTTGATTTTTGAATCAATAGTCTACTTGAGGACAAGTAGGATTCAAGTGAGGGATGTTTGATAAACGCTCAAAAGTACTATATTTTAGTAGTATTTTACCCCTATTCTTGGATGTTTCTATTGCATTTAATTAAGAATAGATATTGATTTCGTTCATATTTGCAGTTAGATGTGGAAATTGAGCGTTTATGAAGAAAGGAATGGGAAAACAGTCAATAAACGAGCTAAATGATGCATATTTGAATAAATAAGTGAAGCCGAAGTTGAAGATATAATCAAATGAAGAAAAATCAAGAAACCGGCTGAAAATTGCATCCATACGCCGTATGGATTGCAGCGGTTGAGGCCCAGGTTACGCGAGTCTGGGCTGGGCTTGAAATTGATCCATACGCCGTACGGATCAAAAACCACAGAAGTATAAAAACGCGTTAAAACCCTAAAAACGATAGTTTTAGTTTGTTTTTTCGTTTCCAGAGGTTTATATTCGGTTTTTAGGTTTAAGTTACGAATTTGTTTAGTATTTTGGAGGTACAAGAGCTCGGGATTGAAGTTATTCATCGCGGATCGTTGTAATTCGTCTTTATTGATTCGGTATAACTTTTTTATTCGATTTCATTGATGAATTTGTTATTGAATAATCTGATTATTTCTGTTTTAATGATGAATTGAATATCAAAGTGATTGTGTAATTGATTGAACTCGGATTATGATTATTGAACGATTATAATTGCGTATTGACTAAGTTATTTAATTGAAAACGGTTATATTACTCGAGAATCCTTGTTTATTGGTAACTGGTAGTTATTAGTTCTCAACGTGGTTAATAATATTAATGAGATTGAGTTCCTTTGATATTAATAATTATTGATGGTTTTAATCTTAGGGTTTTAACTATTGCTAAATAGATTGAGTTTGATAGGTTGAGAAATTAATAATTATTCACTTTAAAATGAACGAGACAATAAGTTAATTATTGGGTATTGTTGAGTCATACCAATAGAGTTAATTATAATTAGTTGTGAACGTTTAATGCATGATTTAGGGAAAGGCACACAATTGACTGATCATCTTGTGACATTGGAACCAGTGTTTTATGTTGGACCTTAGATTGTAGGAATTAGTTGGACCTGAACAGTTGGCTAGTTCACATTCAATTTAATATCATTGAAGAATTTGGTGTTAAGTTGATTTAAAAGAATCACAATTAGATAATCAATACGTAATGAATCGAGAAATATGAATCTGAGTGACATTAATTATACAATTACTTATTCCTTCCATTTAGTATTTATTATATTTATTTACTGTTTTAAATTAAGTTTTTATTTAAGTTTAATTGTTTTAAATTAATGTTTTCTAAACAAATGTTCGAACGGAACTAAAACGCCCACTTTATTTACTGCTTTTTAGTTAATTGTTAATTTTTATTTATAATAAATCCGTCGTTCCCTGTGTTCGAATCTGACTTACCAAATCTATATTTACAATTGATCGGGTATTCTTGCCTGGTTGCTTGAAAGTATTTATTAGGTATTTCTATTTATAAATTGTAAAACAAGACGCGCTTTCATAGCACATCAAGTTGCAACAGGGTGCAAGGTTGCTGGACTGCAGGTAGAACCCGGCTGATTTAATATCAAGCCGGCGGGTAGTGTGCCAAACCGGAGAACCCGGCTGCTAGTATGACAACCCGGCTGCTCCTCCAGTATTTAAAACGCATTTTATTTCTGTTACCACCAAAAGTTAAATCACCCGTCTATTTTGGGTTTGAGTCGGCTGCTTCTACTGGAACCTGGCTGGTTCCTTGTGAAGCCGGCGGCTTCTAGCACTGTTTCGATGTTTTGATTTCTAAGTTTAAATTTTATCCTAATGTTATTACATTAATGATAATATGTATATTTATGAATAATGAGACATAATTAGGAACATATTATTGTTATGCAAATAATATTTAGTTCTTAAATTATGCATGAATATAAGTTAAGTGTTTATGGAACAAGTTACTAACTTATATTTGATCTCATTCTCAGATCAGCAGAAGACTCAGTAATATTAGACATCTGAGTGACTGGAGACTGTGACAGACAGGTGAGTGGATCTGGAACTCACAGTTTGATTTAGTTGTGACTGTTTGGTTACAACAAGTAAACGTAGATATGATTGTTAGACTGTTTAGTCTGAATTGTTGATTATGAATCTACGTGCTATCTGGCCTTCGAGCATCAGTTATTATTGAGGTCAATATTTTTGTTGGGTTAGTTTGTTATTGTGTATACAACACCGGGACTTTGTACATGTGTTGTGTGTAGAACCGGTGTTGGTGATAATAACAACTAGCTATCGGTCTCTTCTGTATTGGCCATACAGATGGACGGTAAGTGTTCTTTGAGGGTCACCGCGGCATTAGGGTTCCTCAAGAACCACCGATCCTCATTGATTATTAAAGTGTGTTTACGGTTATTTGATGTAAACTAATAGTTATGCTAAGTTGAATTGTTTGTGACATACTCATTCACTTTGTTTCATGCTAATCCTACCATATTACTTCCTGCAGGTCATATTATGAGATAGGGCGGGAAGGAAATTATATTTTGAAGGAATGCTTGACCAGCGTGAAACTCTGATATATTTTGTTAGCAATGATGTTAAAGTTACATAACACCTAGTTTTATTATATTAAGTTGTAAACAGCTTTAATAGCTTTAAACTATGTTATATTATGTTTTGAGAAACAGTTTATGTACATTTTATATAATGTATAGTAATGAAATATGGGTTAAACTTACGCTTCCAAGTTAAATACATTAAATTAATGGTTTGAAAGTGAGGGGTGTTATAAAAAAGGTGTATAACTTGATCAATAAAAAGTTATCTGGATAATGATTATTACAAATTAAAATTGAAAATGTTAGAATTAGAATTATAAAGTAACTATAAATAGAGGTTCAAATGCTTTACTAGAAAATACAATAACAACTATCACAAAACCTTTACGTCTCTCTTTTTGTCTAAAGACTAGGAAATTTAACAAGCCGTACTACGCCCTCAAATGTTAATTATAATTAAAAGTTTATTGTTTCAAAGTGTATTATACTTCATCTTTTTTAATATTGTATGAAATTAACTTTCATTTGCTCTATTGTATGTATTGAAATTGTCCATTTTGTCTATTGTATGTACATTTTCCTGTTCTTAGCATTTTATTGTATGTTTGAGGACTTTGTCTATATGTTCAAAGATTATATGATTATATATATATATATTTAATTAAGTAATATTATGTATATACTTCAAAATCTCAAATACTTTTTTAGAAAAAATATGAGGTGTTTGTACATATGAACAAAATTTTAAATCAATGGTGTTCATGTAAAAAGTTACCTATATAACAATTTAGTAAATTATACTTCATCACATATTTAACCTTACCATTAGAAATATTTTTAATATATTAAAAAAGGATTAGGAGACATGTCACTAAGACTAGTATAATGCCCGCGCAATGCGACGGGGTACAAATTTATATAATGCGTTAGTAATTGAATGATAACACTATTGTAATGTTTTTGGCAGGTTGTAAGTATATGATTTTATATTACATTTTTACACAAAAGATATATATTGTATATCTATAATGAAAATGAAAATAATTGTGTTCACTTTGTGTAAATATTTGCGTTAGTGTACAGTCTCCAATTGAACGTTCGTATAGACTAATGTATATTTATGGAAATGATTGTATTGACTTATTGTAAATATTTGGTCGTTAGTCTCCAATTTAACTTTGTAGATACTACTCATTATATACTAATACTAACTATATATATAATAAATATGTGTAGATTATAGATACACTACATTTAATAGGGGCAAGTTAGTAATTTTAATTTTTATGAAGAATTTTAAGACTCAAACATGAAGAATTTTTATATGTAGTAATAGATAATAGATAGTTGAACATGTGTCTTAATAGGAAGAAATGAGTCTTCCTTTTATATATATATAGAAAGAAACTCAATGTCTTAAAATAATGTACTATAGAAACCAAAAATGTATTTTGTTTGCCATTTTGATACACGGAGTATATATGAACATCATTCATTGAGATTTTATAGTACCGGGTAAATTTTAATCTATTAGTCCCATTATAAATATTCACTTTTATTTTTGTTTGTCTTAAAATGAGTGTCGGCTTTACGTTTTAACTAATTAAAAGAGACTTTAGTAGGTAGAGATGATATTTGATTGTTAAAAAATGTATTTTTAATGGACACTTTTAAGACTATATGCACAGTAAGAGTAAACACTTTTATTGAGACGTATCACTAGTGGCGGATTCAGGATTTAAAGTTACCCGTAGCAACGATATCTCATTTTTTTGAAACCCGTAGCAAAACAAAGAATACAACTAAAAATGATATTTTTCAAAGAAATTTACACTTCATATTGGAAATAGACATGTAATAACTGGTACCCCTACCTTCTATATGGCTCCGCTCCATGGATACGGATGAAATAGCACAACTAACTTACCAAAAATCCAAAATCATAACCAGGAAAATAAATAAAAGGGCGGGACAAATTATGAATGCATTCTTAATTTTGGTGAAAAAAAAAGTGTTATGAAATCCATGGAATGTCTTTCTGGGAAACCGTTAAAAAGTAAAATTTTCAAGTAACCACGCTTGTAATGCGTGCTTAAAAAGTTGTACCCTGATGTGTTGTGAACCCCTTTTTGTCTCGCGGGTAATTTTGTAACGCCATTTTTGTTTATTTATTTGTTATTTGTTTCTTTATTGTTAGAAACCATGTGAAACCATTGACATTTCAACGCACTCTTTTAGCATATCAGCTGTCGCACGTGATTTTTACCTCACACGTGAAATCAATAGGTCACCTTTTTAATAAAACATTAAAACCAAACAAAATGCACTGCTAGTTCGTGCGAAACTAGAAATAAAAGGTTACCAAATTAATTTGGTGAGCCAATAAATACAAGAGAAAAAGTGTTTCATATATCAAAATCATGCTATAGTTTGCATTAAGCCACTAAATTAGTTATCGATTAAAATGTCAGATATCAGTCACGTACTCATATGAGTCAACAATATTGGAACTAGGGCTGCAAACGAGTCGAGCTTTTATCCAGCAACTCGAGCTCGGCTCGAGCTTTTATCGAGTTCGAGCCCAAGCTCGAGCTTAAAAATCAAGCTCGAAATATATATCGAGCAGAGCTCGAGCCTTTAAGAGCTCGGCTCGAGCTGTTATCGAGCTTTTCGAGCCTTAATTAATATCTATATCTGTATGTACATATATATGTAATTTTTGATATGTAAATGATATTATTATTATTTTTAAAAATTGTTATAATATTTTACATAGTTTTTTACTTGTTCTCACGATGTATTTTAACTAATATATATATATATATATATATATATTTGAGATGATTTTTGTTATTGATCTTTATTTTTTAAACATATATAAAATAATTTTGAATATTAAAAATTATTTTTATATACAAATTCGAGCTTTTCGAGTCGAGCTCGAGCCTGCATTGTAAAAGCTCGTCAAGCTTTCGAGCCGAGCTCGAGCTTACCCAAAATGAGTCGAGCCGAGCTCGAGCCCCGTCGAGCTCGAGCTCGGCTTGACTCGGTTACGGCCCTAATTGGAACTGTTTATAACAATATTAAAAACTGCTAATGACGTATATCTAAGTTGGTAATTGGTGTGGGTTTTTTTTTTTTTGTGTGTGACAAATAGCATAAGGTCTCGAGTTTTAACCCGAACACCACATAGCTAGCTGAGTAATGCTATATAGGACTAATTACGTAGACCTAAAAACTGACATAACTTTTTCATTGGTTGATTTTTTTCTCTTTCTTAATCTCATCCAATCAATTTTTCACATCTACCAATTATATCTTTAGGTCTGAATTTAGTCTTATATAATTAGGTCTCTCAATCATTTTCCTAGCTACAAACACTGATTGAATCAGGTATGCCATTCATATTCATATTAGGCATGACAGACAGCTAGTTATAAATCGGTATGAGTTGTTGATTATTAAGCTATTGCTACAAACAATATGGGAAGCTCTTAAGTTTATATTCTGTTAATTTAAATTAACTGTAAAAAGTTTTTTTTCTTTTAATATTATTTTCTTTAATATTTTATATATTTCAATCTAATAAACAACGCTACATGTATGATTCAAGTGTTTTGTTTTATGGTTAACGTATATGAAAAGAAAATAGGTAATGATTCAAGGTTCCTGATGTGTATGTATATAGTATGATTTATGTTTTTAGTAATTTATATTATCTTAAATAGTTGCTTAGAAATCAAGTTTATGGTTTGATGTTAAAAATAATGATATTTTCTACGTGTAAAATTTTTATAATTGTTTATAAAAATGTAAATAATTGTTCTCTATATAAAAATGTAAAGATAATTGTGTAGGTCCAAATTAAGGCTACATATTTGATTCCGGACGGACTTGTAGAATCATGCATTTATGTATTATAAGATTAAGATAAGATACATCTTTATCATATGCTTTATGGAGGTTGACTATTTAATCATAGCGATCTTATCATTATAGAAGTTGAGACTTGAGATCGATGATGTGGTTAATGTAAATGTTGTGGACACAACACACTTATATTACATTTGAATAAGTCGATTATATCGTATATTTAAAAGCTATGTAAACTTTAGTTTATTTTTATTTATTTTTTACCTTTCTCTAGAATTGAACTCGCGTAATTTTCAAAACCTTTACAAAAACACCTTTTTAAGTTCTTACAGTTGACCCTATTTTGGTCACTTCGTAAAAGTATGATATTACTATTTTAGGGTAGGGTTCAAATGAGAATAGGAATTTGTGTGAGAATGAGGGAACCAATGATATCAAGCCATATGTACAAAGAGAATGTTTCACATGTACAAAACCCATTTACCCTGTGACACCCCCAAATTTAATGATTTGCGGAAGCTTGATTTGGGTGTCACTAACCAATATACAAAGCACGTAAGATATAATGAACGACCACTATATGCGTCGTTTTGAACTTGTATAGATAAAGTAAATGTTTACATCAAAATATGGTTACAGTAGCTCGATTCTTGAAATTGAGAGATTACATAGCATAATTACTTTTACAAAATATAATAATGCAGTCCAATCTCTAGTTGTATGTATGCTGACTCGAGCTAATAATTCCTGCTTGTGCAACCAAACTACTGCTGGGTACCTGTGATAAATACTAAAATGGGTCAGCGAAAACGCTGGTGAGCTCACAGGTTTGTATGTCAATGTATAGTTGTCAGAACCGCAAGATTTATATTGAATTTAAAATGCAATTAAGCAAAATAAAAGTTATACTGTCCATGAGCACATAGTCTGAGCTTAACTTGATTTGTCAGGCCCACTTAAGGAAACCTAACTTGAAATGCCTCCTACGAGTGCCTAATCAACACTCGTCTTCCCAAATGCTAATACATCCGTTTGACCGGTTAGTGCGTGCTAACCCGGATGAGGATTGTCAATCCCATATGATATCATATACTAACATTCACGCTATAAAATACTAGAGACTATGCTTATGGAGGACTTTAAATTGATTAGCTTGAAACTCATGTAGTATTTGAAGTTTGGCACTTGCGTTCTACTTGTAAAACAAAATCGAGTAGTAATATCACACCCCTAGTTGTAAAGCAGTGAAAATGGGGCTATGAAACTCACCTGAGTCTTGAAGTGTTTAATTTAATAAACTCGAAATAATTAGCGGTGAATTGATGTCCAAAGACTTGAAACCTGAATGTGTTCACGACACTTGATTGTTATTAATTGTACCGGTATCCCGAAAGACTACCTTTGTAGTTGTTATACAACTATATATATATATGTCCAAATTACTACGATTTGGTTGATTGAATTGATACAAGTTACAACGACTTGTTTGATTTAATTGATACAAGTTACAACGACTTGTTTGAGTGAATTTATACAAGTTACAACGACTTGCTTGATTCTGAAGTATGTTTTGAAAACGTGTACGGCCCGTTGGTGATTTAGTTGAAATAATAATAATTCTAAAATGTTGACTTTGCTACAGTACTGCTACAGTACTGCTACAGTAAATTTGACTTTTTTTGAACAGTAACTTTGACTTCAAAATTCTGGTTTTTTCTGTGTTTTGCGACACAACATGCGACACAAAGATTTGACATGCGACACAATGGTTGTGTCGCAGACATCATGCGACACAAGGATACGACACAGGGACTGTGTCGCATCGAATACGAAATGCTAATTTAATAGCGACATAATGGTTGTGTCGTATAGAAATACGACATAATTTGCGACATAGAGTGCGACACAATATTGTGTCGCATGAGTTACGACACTAAAGGATTTATACGACACAAGGTGCGACATAAAGGGCAAAATACGACACAACATGCGACACAAGGCTTGTGTCGCATGGATGAACACCAGCCCAGAAAGTCCGGCTGTTCGCGATTTTTCCGGCCAAAACTCAATTTAAACTCGTTTTTAAGCTATAAAACTGTGTTCTAATCTTTATAATGGACATATATAAGTTGTGTAAACATCAAAACATCAAAATATTACATAAAACTAAATAAATCTAAGTTTTTAGAAATTTCCTTACAAATGCAAATCGAAGAAGATGGAGGCCGAAAATGATGGTAGAGCTTTTGTTAATCTTGTTCCTCACTTGATGGTGGTTCCGAAAATGTAAGTTTTGTTGTCGGATTTGATGATTCCGAAATTTTGTATGAATTTGGTGAGAGTGTTTTTGGTGTGTGTGTGTTTTTGGAGAATGAAAATGAAAGAAAGAATGAAGGAGATGTGGGGTGTAGGTGAAAGCCTCACCTCGCAGTCTCCGTCCCGTGCTCCGCGTGGTGTTCGTTTTCTCCGTCATTTAACGTTAACTATTTATTTTATTTATTTAAAGATACATTCTAAATTATAAATTATTACCAAATGTTTTATTGTAAAATTTTACCAATTATCTATTTATGATATTAAAAATGAAATTCGTTATACTTGTTTGCGCGTTTGTATTTTAATTATGAAAGTTCGGTTTGTACGATACGAATGAATACGAAATATTATCACAATAATATTCTAAATAAAATTGAGTTATTAAATAATATTTGTATTACTGAATAAAATTGTTCACCAACGTCCGTATTTATTGTATCGAAATTCGTTCGATTTGAAACTTGTACGATTTAAACAAACCGCATAATTGTAGATATATATTCAACAATATATATATATATAATAATTGATACATTAATTAGCCTAACACAGAACTAATTACATGTATTACACTTGATTAGGCACTAAATTATAGTCCTAAATTGACGGTTGTCACATTCACCCCCTGTTAGAAGAATTTCGTCCCGAAATTTATGTTGAAGTTGTGTTTGACGTTGAATCAGTGAAGAGTTGAGGGTACTTGAGTCGCATTTGGTCTTCCCGTTCCCAGGTGAATTCCGGACCGCGCCGTGAATTCCACCTAACTTTGACGATGGGAATACGACTTTGTTTAAGTTGTTTGACCTCACGGTCCATGATCTCGGCGGGTTCCTCAACAAAGTGAAGTTTCTCGTCAACTCGAATTTCATCAAGTGGAATGATAAGTGTCTCATCAGACAGACACTTCTTCAGATTTGAAACATGAAATGTGGGATGCACGCTGCTGAGTTCAGATGGCAGCTGCAATCGATAAGCCACTGGACCAATCCTTTCGAGGATCTCGAACGGTCCAATGTATCTGGGATTTAACTTCCCTCGTTTGCCAAACCGGATTACGCCTTTCCAAGGCGATACTTTGAGTAGAACTCGATCCCCAACCTGGAACTCGAGTGGTTTGCGTCTCACGTCAGCATAACTTTTCTGACGATCACGCGCGGCTTTGAGCTTGTTCTGAATTTCAACGATTTTCTCGGTCGTCTCGTGAATGATTTCTGGACCTGTGAGTTGGCTATCCCCAACTTCGGTCCAACAGATAGGTGACCGGCACTTACGACCGTACAGTGCCTCGAAAGGTGCAGCTTTGATGCTGGTATGGTAACTGTTGTTGTACGAGAACTCGCACAATGGTAGGTGTTTTTCCCAGTTTACACCGAAGTCTACTACGCAGGACCGTAGCATGTCTTCAAGTGTTTGAATGGTTCGTTCACTTTGGCCGTCTGTTTGAGGATGGTATGCGGTACTCATATCAAGTCGAGTACCCAGAGATTTTTGAAGTGATTGCCAAAATTGTGAAGTGAAACGACTATCTCTATCGGAGATAATTGAAATTGGAACACCGTGTTTGGTCACGATTTCCTTTAGATAAATGTTGGTGAGGCGTTCCATTTTGTCGGATTCCTTGATTGCCAGGAAGTGAGCAGATTTTGTGAGACGATCCACGATCACCCAAATGGAATCGCAACCGTTCGAGGATTTGGGTAGTTTGGTTATGAAGTCCATGGCAATTTGTTCCCATTTCCATTCAGGAAGACTGGGTTGTTGAAGTAAACCAGAAGGTTTTTGATATTCGATTTTAACTTTGGAGCAAGTAAGGCACTTGCTGACATAGGTGGCGATTTCAGCTTTCATGTTCGGCCACCAGTAGAAGTCTTTGATACCGTGGTACATTTTATCAGATCCCGGATGGATAGAATATTTGGACTTGTGAGCTTCATCCATCACCAAGTCTCGTAGGTTCCCAAATCTAGGCAACCAGATTCGGTTTGAGAAATACCTAATCCCGTTAGGTCTAATTTCGAATTGTTTATCCATGCCCCGCAAGGCTTCATCTTTGACATTCTCGGGTTTTAAGGCTTCGAGTTGAGCAGTGAGGATTTGAATGTTTAAATTGTTGTGAATGGTCATACTGAGGGCTCGAACCCGAAGTGGTTTCACTCGCTCTTTTCGACTGAGGGCGTCAGCAACAACATTTGCTTTGCCTGGATGATATTTGAGTTCGCAGTCGTAATCGGTAAGCAACTCGACCCATCGACGTTGCCTCATGTTGAGATCCTTCTGATCGAATATGTGTTGAAGGCTTTTATGGTCGGTAAAGATTGTACATCTGGTACCATAAAGGTAATGTCTCCAGATTTTGAGGGCAAAAACGACAGCTCCTAGCTCGAGGTCGTGGGTGGTGTAATTCTTTTCATGAATCTTAAGCTGTCGGGATGCATAAGCTATGACTTTGTCTCGTTGCATAAGCACACAACCGAGACCTTGATGTGAAGCATCGCAGTATACCACGAAGTCATCGGTGCCTTCGGGTAATGAGAGGATAGGAGCACTGCAAAGCTTTTGTTTTAAGAGTTGGAATGCCGATTCTTGTTTATCAGTCCAGTCAAACTTTTTGTCTTTCTGGGTCAGCGTCGTGAGTGGTATGGCTATCTTGGAGAAATTTTCAATGAATCGTCGATAGTATCCGGCCAGTCCTAGAAACTGCCGTACTTCGGTCGGAGTGGTTGGCGATTGCCAATCTTTGATAGCCTCGATTTTTGACGGGTCAACGTGAATCCCCTGACTGTCAATCACGTGACCAAGGAATTGAACGGTTTTGATCCAGAACTCACACTTAGAGAACTTGGCATAGAGCTCCTCGTGTTTAAGTAGTTCAAGGATGGTTCTGAGGTGTTGCGCATGATCTTCTTTGTTTCGTGAATATATGAGTATGTCATCGATAAAGACAATGACAAACTTATCAAGGTAAGGTTTACACACCCGATTCATAAGGTCCATGAATACAGCCGGTGCATTGGTTAGGCCAAATGGCATCACTTGGAATTCGTAATGCCCGTAACGGGTTCTGAAAGCGGTTTTTGGAATATCGGCATCGCGAACACGCAATTGGTGATAACCGGATCGGAGATCAATCTTTGAATAACAACTCGACCCTTGAAGTTGGTCGAACAAATCATCGATTCGAGGGAGTGGATACCGGTTCTTGACAGTTAACTTGTTCAACTCTCGATAGTCGATACACATTCGAAAAGAACCGTCTTTCTTCTTGACAAATAGGACCGGAGCTCCCCAAGGTGAAGAACTCGGCCTGATGAATCCTCGTTCCAGGAGTTCCTGTAACTGGGTGGACAGCTCCTGAAGTTCGGATGGAGCTAAACGGTATGGTGCTCGGGCCACCGGCGCAGCACCTGGTACAAGATCGATTGAGAACTCAACCTGTCTTGGTGGTGGTAGACCAGGTAGTTCTTCAGGAAAGACTTCTGGAAAGTCTCGAACAATTGGAACATCCTCAAGTCGCTTCTCCTCCGACTTTTTCTCCATGATGTGCGCGAGGATTGCTGGATAACCCTTTCTCAGAAATTTTCGGGTTTTAAGACAAGATATGATGTTAAGCCTCGTCCCTCCGGTCTCCCCCTGTATGACTAGGGTTCTACCGACAGTGAGAGGTATGCGAACAATTTTGTCATGGCAAATGATTTCGGCGCGATGCTTGGATAACCAGTCCATGCCCACAATGACATCGAAACTTCCTATCTCAACAGGCATAAGATCTATGGAGAAGGTTTCGTCGGCTAGATTTAAGGTGCAATTAGGTATCACACTATTGGTTTCTATCAATTTGCCATTTGCTAGCTCTACGGTGTACTTAACGTCTAAAGCAACAGGTGTAATGTCAAGTAGAGGGCAAAATTCATCGGAAATAAAACTCCTATCGGCACCAGTATCAAACAGTATGGAAGCAGTTAAATTGTTGAGGAGGAACATACCCGTGACCACATTCGGGTCCTGACGGGCGTCCCCTGAGTTGATCACGAAGGCGCTACTTTTGGCGTTGTTGTTGTTGCGGTGGTTGTTGTTGTTGTTGCCCTTATTCTTCAGTTTTGGGCAAGAATCCCTGAAGTGTCCTGGGTTTCCACATTCATAACAGGACTTAGGTTGTCGGTTATTTCTGTCAGAGGGGTTGTTGTTGGATTTGGGGGCTCGGCAATCCTTAGTCGAATGCCCGTACCTCCTGCAGTTGTTGCAAGGAGTACCGCACTGACCAAAGTGGTGATAGTTACACTTGGGACAATAAGGTCTGTCCCCGGTGTAGCTGCGGTTGGATTCAGAGTTGGTGGTGTAGACTTGGATGGCGTTGTTTTTCTTGTTTGAGTTGTGGTGGTGTTCAGTGGATTTGCGTTTGTTGTTGTTGGAGGATGAGGTGTTGGAGGTCTCACGGCTGACAACTAGAGCCATGAGTTCGTGGGCCAATCGAATGGCACTCTCAGTGGTGGTTGGTTTGGATGAGGCGACGTTTCCCTGAATGTTCTCGGGAAGTCCACGAATGTATTTCTTAATGCCCTTACTTTCTGGTTCGACCAAACCTGGGCATAATAAGGCAAACTGCTGAAACTTGGTGGTATATTCAGCAACATCATTTCCCTGCACCTCCAGATGCCAGAATTCTTCTTCCAGCCTGTGTAATTCCTCTTCAGGACAGTACTTTTCTGTCAGCTTCTTCTTCAGTTCGGCCCAAGGAAGTCGATTTGCAACCTCAAGGCCTACAGAGTTTGCGTGGGTTTTCCACCACGTGAGTGCACCTTCCTGAAAGGTGTAAGCAGCGAATTTGACTTTGTTGTTCTCAGTGCAGTCGCAGAGACTGAAAACAGATTCCATGCGCTCAATCCAACGGATCAAGCCAATGGCACCTTCCGTGCCCTTGAAGTATAGCGGTTTACAGCTAAGAAAATCCTTATAGGAGCAGGGTTTGGGTGGTGGAGTATTGGTTGCTGTGTCCTCGCTACCGGGTGGTGTTCGGGTAGCCAAGGCTTCGGTCACACTGCGGGCAATAATTCCCGCGATCTCAGCCTCGCTAAGGGTGATTTGACGACGAGGAGGCATGATGCTGAGTAAGAAAGAACAAGGAAATGAAATAAGATACTAGTCCGAGTATGATGAACTAGTGGTGTGTTTGTCAATTCGAGACAAAGCGTTAGAGAGAAAGAGGCCTATATTCATATAATATAATATAGCCTGAAGTTGTAATGAGGTCTACTTATGTAAATATATGTATATCACATAATAACCTATTGAGTGTCTATCACAGACGTGTTTTGAGTCCCGTTTCTCTCGAGGTCAGAGTCAACTAATGCATTCCTGTTCAACATAACTCTTTCAGATTTCACATCATCTTTCTCTAATTGTACATAGTTGATCAGGCTATGTTAAATTAAAGTCGTATGATGTAATCCCTGAACTAGTCATAACTAATAAGGAATACTGCCTAACGGTCATAGTCTAGGCCCACTAAATGCAACCTAGTTCACTATAACCTTAGGCTCTGATACCAATATGTGACACCCCCAAATTTAATGATTTGCGGAAGCTTGATTTGGGTGTCACTAACCAATATACAAAGCACGTAAGATATAATGAACGACCACTATATGCGTCGTTTTGAACTTGTATAGATAAAGTAAATGTTTACATCAAAATATGGTTACAGTAGCTCGATTCTTGAAATTGAGAGATTATATAGCATAATTACTTTTACAAAATATAATAATGCAGTCCAATCTCTAGTTGTATGTATGCTGACTCGAGCTAATAATTCCTGCTTGTGCAACCAAACTACTGCTGGGTACCTGTGATAAATACTAAAATGGGTCAGCGAAAACGCTGGTGAGCTCACAGGTTTGTATGTCAATGTATAGTTGTCAGAACCGCAAGATTTATATTGAATTTAAAATGCAATTAAGCAAAATAAAAGTTATACTGTCCATGAGCACATAGTCTGAGCTTAACTTGATTTGTCAGGCCCACTTAAGGAAACCTAACTTGAAATGCCTCCTACGAGTGCCTAATCAACACTCGTCTTCCCAAATGCTAATACATCCGTTTGACCGGTTAGTGCGTGCTAACCCGGATGAGGATTGTCAATCCCATATGATATCATATACTAACATTCACGCTATAAAATACTAGAGACTATGCTTATGGAGGACTTTAAATTGATTAGCTTGAAACTCATGTAGTATTTGAAGTTTGGCACTTGCGTTCTACTTGTAAAACAAAATCGAGTAGTAATATCACACCCCTAGTTGTAAAGCAGTGAAAATGGGGCTATGAAACTCACCTGAGTCTTGAAGTGTTTAATTTAATAAACTCGAAATAATTAGCGGTGAATTGATATCCAAAGACTTGAAACCTGAATGTGTTCACGACACTTGATTGTTATTAATTGTACCGGTATCCCGAAAGACTACCTTTGTAGTTGTTATACAACTATATATATATATGTCCAAATTACTACGATTTGGTTGATTGAATTGATACAAGTTACAACGACTTGTTTGATTTAATTGATACAAGTTACAACGACTTGTTTGAGTGAATTTATACAAGTTACAACGACTTGCTTGATTCTGAAGTATGTTTTGAAAACGTGTACGGCCCGTTGGTGATTTAGTTGAAATAATAATAATTCTAAAATGTTGACTTTGCTACAGTACTGCTACAGTACTGCTACAGTAAATTTGACTTTTTTTGAACAGTAACTTTGACTTCAAAATTCTGGTTTTTTCTGTGTTTTGCGACACAACATGCGACACAAAGATTTGACATGCGACACAATGGTTGTGTCGCAGACATCATGCGACACAAGGATACGACACAGGGACTGTGTCGCATCGAATACGAAATGCTAATTTAATAGCGACATAATGGTTGTGTCGTATAGAAATACGACATAATTTGCGACATAGAGTGCGACACAATATTGTGTCGCATGAGTTACGACACTAAAGGATTTATACGACACAAGGTGCGACATAAAGGGCAAAATACGACACAACATGCGACACAAGGCTTGTGTCGCATGGATGAACACCAGCCCAGAAAGTCCGGCTGTTCGCGATTTTTCCGGCCAAAACTCAATTTAAACTCGTTTTTAAGCTATAAAACTGTGTTCTAATCTTTATAATGGACATATATAAGTTGTGTAAACATCAAAACATCAAAATATTACATAAAACTAAATAAATCTAAGTTTTTAGAAATTTCCTTACAAATGCAAATCGAAGAAGATGGAGGCCGAAAATGATGGTAGAGCTTTTGTTAATCTTGTTCCTCACTTGATGGTGGTTCCGAAAATGTAAGTTTTGTTGTCGGATTTGATGATTCCGAAATTTTGTATGAATTTGGTGAGAGTGTTTTTGGTGTGTGTGTGTTTTTGGAGAATGAAAATGAAAGAAAGAATGAAGGAGATGTGGGGTGTAGGTGAAAGCCTCACCTCGCAGTCTCCGTCCCGTGCTCCGCGTGGTGTTCGTTTTCTCCGTCATTTAACGTTAACTATTTATTTTATTTATTTAAAGATACATTCTAAATTATAAATTATTACCAAATGTTTTATTGTAAAATTTTACCAATTATCTATTTATGATATTAAAAATGAAATTCGTTATACTTGTTTGCGCGTTTGTATTTTAATTATGAAAGTTCGGTTTGTACGATACGAATGAATACGAAATATTATCACAATAATATTCTAAATAAAATTGAGTTATTAAATAATATTTGTATTACTGAATAAAATTGTTCACCAACGTCCGTATTTATTGTATCGAAATTCGTTCGATTTGAAACTTGTACGATTTAAACAAACCGCATAATTGTAGATATATATTCAACAATATATATATATATAATAATTGATACATTAATTAGCCTAACACAGAACTAATTACATGTATTACACTTGATTAGGCACTAAATTATAGTCCTAAATTGACGGTTGTCACATACCCCCAACATCAATTATCTCACAAACGACAAATCGAAAAATTATGAAAATTGCATCATTAAATTCGTCGTTTTCTCCTCTTCGATTTGCCGTCCCTCAAGACATATTTTCGAAAAGTTTGTTTTTTTTTTCATTTTTTTGGTGGGTTTCACATTTACTAACACATGTGTTAAAGTGTTGCGTTTAGGGTTTAGGGTTTGGGGTTTAGGGGTTAGGGTTTAGGGTTTGAGGTTTGGGGTGAGAAACCCCAAACCTCAAACCCTAAACCCTAACCCCTAAACCCCAAACCCTAAACCCTAAACGCTTTACAAAACGCTAAACCCTAAATCTTTCTAAACCCTAAACCTTGAACCCCTTCTAAACCCTAAACCCTTATAAACCCTAAACCATAAACCCTACTAAACCGTAAACCTAACCCTAAACCCTAACCTTAACCACAAATTAAATGTACAACTAATCACTAACACATGTGTTACTAATTTGTGAAACCCACCAAAAAATGAAAAAAAAAAAAGTTGTCAAAAGTATGCCTTGAGGGACGGCAAATCGAAGAGGAGAAAACGCTGAATTTTATGGTGCAATTTTCATGATTTTTCGACTTACCGTTTGTGAGATATTTAATTTTTAAAAATGTGGAGGAGAGAGAATAAAGTGACACATGACAGAAATCTGTTGGTTCCCTCATTCTCACTCAAAATTGGTGTACTCATTTGAACCTTACTCTACTAAATTAATATAAAAATTTTAAAGGGTGGATGATATTACTGTTAACTATAGTACGTCATCACATCATCAAAATTTCAATTACCCAAAAAAATTATTCAAATTTATCAAATTGGCTAATATTTAGGATATGATGACATCGTAATAATTAATTAATTAATTATTAATATCATAAATTACAAATAACTGTTGTAAACAAATTTAAGTATTTGACCTCCGTTACAATTTGCCTTGTAACTTTTAAGTTTATCTTTTTTTAAATTATTTATTTCATTTACTTTAATTAATAATTAAGTACTTCAAATTTATCTTCTCATTATGAATTTTGATATCCGTGGTTAATTTTTGTTTCAATAAACAAAAAATAAATCTTAATTATTGATTATTGATAAGCCAAGTGTAGGTATTTTATCAAACACAAACACCAATATCATAGTTATTATTTATATTTTTTTAAATAAAGTTATTAGTAACTATATTTTAAGACTTATAACTTATAAAATAAAGTTTGTACTTATTATTAAAAATCATCTCTTCATGCATTATAATCAATTAAATAAAGTTATTAGTAACGATATTATTTATCGTATACATTATCCACGTAATAAAAAAAAATCAAATGCACATTCAACGGACCGTGTGTATACACGGGTTTAAAGTCTAGTTCGTCTATATACAATTACTTGATCAAGCGCAAACTCATAGTTTGTATATAATTCTGAAAAACCGTGTTAATCTGGCAAAGTTGATCAAGCGCAAACTCCACGGACATTCATTTAATAACTCGAATAAGAATAGATTTATATATTCATCATTCTTGTTAGAATTCATATTATGCATTTTTTTTTATATTCATTTTAAAAGATAAAATCCATTAAATAAAAACTTTCAAAGGTAATCACATCACATTTCACTATCCACCAACCAAAAACATTCTTAAATGTAAACATCATAAATACGTCAAAGTACTTAATTATTATGTCTCACTCACTATAGTTTCATTAACCATAAGATAAAGACTTATATTTTTCATTATTATATCTTAAAGGTTGATGTTTCAATATTTATTTTTTATCCGAAATAACTCAAGCAAGATTATTAAAATACGATCGATGTGACAATAAATCAAATTTGGCTAGACATGTACATTGTGTATCCTATATTCCTATGAGTAGAAAACAAGTATAACAAAGTTATTAAATGAAACAAAAAGATTAATTAGTTGGACGTAATTGTCGAATAACATAAGCTAAACGGATATATGTAGGAAAACTTTAAGTATAAGTTGATAAAAATGTTAACTATGTTGTAAAAGTAAAAGAACAATAGACGATGAAGAAGACTAGAAAGTTATTTTATTCATCTCTCAATGGAGGTATATATAAGATTACAAGGTGGAATATCCTTAAAGAAAAGGATCTCATAAATATAGGAAAAGATATCTATCATTATATTAAAGGATATGGACATCCATTCCATAATTATTTATAACATTCCCCCTTGGATGTCCATTAAAGGATTATGCCTCGTTAAAACCTTACTAGATAAAACCCAGTGGGACAAAAATCTAGTGAAGGAAAAAGAGTACATAATTTCCTTATACGCTTGGGGATGTTGCCTCATTAAAAACCTTATCAGGAAAACTCAATGGGGACAAAACCATGGCTAAGGGAAAAAGAGTGCAACGCGTATCTTTTCTCCCCCTGATGATCACATCACTTGAACTCTTTAGTTGTTGAAATCCAATATCATAAACCAACTTCTTTAATCATCATAGTAAGTGTCTTGATATAATAAATTTATCTAATTCTCATATGAACAAATGTCCTCCACTTGTTGCTCACATATCTATGGATTAAACATCCGTCATACATATCATTCAAGTACATCCTAGTACTTCATAAATTATACAATGCCAACAAATTTAAATTAGATTATATATTATCATGTATGACCACTACGAGAATTATCAATGATTAATATGCATTTAAATATGACACTTTTAAATTGATATCATGATCATCATCTTTAGATGTAACATCCTCAAAAGTGGCCTAGTTGAAATACGGTATTTCCCTAAATTAATCGTTATTTAAATTGTATTTTAAATACTTGGTATAGTTCGATAGCTAAATTAATAGGTCAATTGGTCAATTGGCTTATTGTGATAAATGAATTATTACATGTTTTAAATTTATTTAGTTGACGGTATAATAAAAACTTATTTCTCGCAAATGGTTTTTAGGTTCCAGACAATAGATTTAGGACGGGTATAATTTATACAAAAAAAATGGTGAGTCATAAAGATCAGGTCGACACCTGTTTCTTTATTTTGACACAACACCATTTTGTTCCCTGATCTTTTGCTTCCACCACTTGAACACACATTCTCTATCAAATTATACACAATCTGATTTCATCAAGTTAAGGGTGTGATTTTGATTCCCTTGTGTTCTTCCACTTCATTGTATCATCTTCATCATCTCCATTGTAAGTGAAATTACCTACATTTTATGTATGAACTTGAGTTGATTGAATTGGTTGAATTAATAGGATAAAATGATGAATTTGAGTTAATCTATGTTTGAATGTGTTTGTGTGTTGATTATAAACTGATTTCATGTTTAATTTAGATGAATCAGTTGTGTGTTCATATGTGAAATTGAATGAATTTGGGTTCTAGTTGAATTTAGAGTGAACACATGATGCATGTATGAATCTTGGTGTTAGATGTTGCTATTAGTTGTTGCTATATGTTTACACATGTTTGTAGAGGTCAATTATAAGTCAAAATCGTGTTTGATGATTGAATTGTATGAAATTTGAGTTTTTGGTTCGAGCTGAAACTAGTTGCAGGTCTGGACCATTGCTGAAAAACATATGAACGCGATCCCGAAACCCTTGCCCGGATCGCGTTGCTATGTGTATTTTGATCCCAGGATGATTTTGTACGTATGAACGCGATCCAGCCTCTATCATCCGGATCGCGTTAGCTAGTGTTAAATTGGGTCAACGGATTTTGTTCCTTGGAACGCGATCCAGCTCCTTGTCCCGGATCGCGTTTGCAAGTGTATTTTGGCAACAGAATATTTTGGTGTTAAGGAACGCGATCCAACCACACCTTACCCGGATCGCGTTTGTCAGTTTTACTTTGACGAATTTGACAACTTGTAACTTGTGGGTTTATGTTATTTAACGAGTATTGAAATTATATTATGAGCATTATACTGCATTGTTATGTGAATGTTACACTATAAATTCTAAACATGAGAGTCTAACTCGGGTTTTGATCGTGTTCTCAGATAACCAGAAGACTCAATAAGATAAGATCTTTAAGTGGAGACTACAGTCGACAAGGGTGAGTGGATCTTGGACTGTCAGTCTAATTTGGTTGTAACAATATGGTTACAATGGGTAAATGTGAATTTACGGCTTTCATTGTTAAGTTAATATTTTGCCATGATGGTTTTATTTAGCTTAATTATTGGTGTCCTTGATTGCCTTGATGGTTGTGGACTATATGAATGTCGGGGGTCAACGTGTGTTGGGTTTGTGTACTATTACTTTGGACATCATAAGTGCTTTGTATTGTTCACTGAAATTATGTTGTAAGTAGTAATAGTACCAAGCTATCGGTTTAGCCACTGATTTGGCCTTCAGTTGGTTATAAGTGTTACTTGGGGAACCACCGCGGCATGAGGGTACTCCAAGGACCACCGATCCTTCATGATTAGCTGTTGCTACGCTTTGCTGTATTCATTTGTTAAGCTAAGTTAGGTGATAGTTTGAGATTTATTCACTTAGCTTCGTGCTAACCCCTCATTACTTCTTCCAGGTTTACTTTGGTATGTGGGTGGGCAAGAAGTACTATAGGAATGGAATGTTTGACAAGCTCACTCTGTTTTGTTAACTTTGCTAATATTATGACATTATGTTGTGGATTTCTATAACACTAAACTTATCATGTGTAATGTCTAGGATAATCTAGTTTAAAGACTGTATGTATTTGGATTGCCATTTTGAAATGTAAATATGCAATCCAATGGTTTGTAATTAAATCTTGCGCTTCCTTTTATTAAAAAAAAAAAAAAAAAAAAAATCCTTGTATTATCGAGAAGGGTGTTATAAATTGGTATCAGAGCAACGGTTTGGGTGAATTGAACATGGGTTAATTGTTCAATCCCAAATCTATTTGTGTTAGTCAAACATTCCAGGGAAGGGGATTGAGCTAGTGAATATGATTTGGTTAGTATTGTTAAGTACTAACAATTAACAGGTTATGAGATGTGTTGTGGTACAGGACATGGCAGAAAATAACACTCCGACCAGTACCCCGATCAATGCTTCTGGAGCAAGAGACTCTCCTCCTGAAATTCAGTCTCAAAGTCAAGGTCAGCCTAGTACTACACTCCCTGCAAATGAATTGAGTCGTGATGAGTACACTTTGTATTTAGAGGATGAGTTAAACAAATATAAGGAATTATATGAGCAACAAGCTAGAACATCCAGGCAGATTCCGGTTGTTAGTACGATTACACCTCCGTTGGTGACATCACAGTTTTCTATGCCACCACCTATTTACTACCAGACATCAGCTCCTTTTTCTTCTTCAGGACCTTCGGGATTTCAGTTTCCGGTATTTCCTCCTCCATCTCAGCAAAAACTATGTTCATTTAAGACCTTTAAATATAGTGGACCTTCAGATTTCTTTGGGAGTACAAATCCTTCTGTGACCATGGATTGGTTAAGGGATGTCGAAAGAAAATTTGATGTTTGCCGATGTGAGGACGAGATCAAGGTAACTTATGCAGTGCAACTTTTAAAGGGTCCGGCAATGGGATGGTGGGATTCTATCACATCTCATTTAACACCTCAGCAAAAAGCTTCCATTACATGGTCTGATTTCCATAACGAGGTTTGTAAGAAATATTGCTCCGAGTATGACATGACTCGCATTAGGCGTGAATTCTTGGATATGCAATTGACTGATAGCATGACTATGGAGGACCTTATCTCCCAGTTTACCGATAAATTGAGATTTGTACATCAATGGGTACCGGATGAAAGGACAAAGATTGACCATTTTGTTGGAATGTTACCCCATAATTATCGGACTACTGTGAGACTTGCAGGTGATCTTAACCAAGCTTTTGATTTGGCTCGTTCTGTAGACGGTGATATTCGAGCTCATGGTTTAGAGATTAAAGACAAGTCCCCAATGAAACCCAAAGGTGAATCTACGTCAGGTCAGGGGAAGAAGAAATGGCAAGGTAATAATAATAACCGTAAACCGAATGTTGTTGGTGGTTCAGTGGATAGATCAAATTGGTGCCAGAATTGCAAGTCTAGGCACACGGGACATTGTACACCTCAGACTGCTAGGTGTATTAAGTGTGGTCAGTTCGGTCATGACATTAAGGATTGTCCTTTTCCTAAGCCAGTGTGTTGGAATTGTCGCAAGGAAGGACATCGTTCGAGTGCGTGTCCAGAGGAAAGGAAACAAAAATCGGGAACGTTCGGAGGGTCATCATCATCTGCTGGCCAGAAAAGAAAGAATCCTCCAGTTCCAACGGGTCGGGCTTTTCGAATGACCGTGGATGAAGCTATGGTAGCCGAGGACGTCATAACTGGTACTTTTCTTATTAATTCAGTACCGGCATGCGCCTTATTTGATTCGGGGGCAAATTGTTCCTTTATGTCCTTGCTGTTCTGTGATAGACTTAAATTGACACCTTCATGTATTCCAAAACCTATTGAGGTCGAGGTAGCGGATGGAAAGTTAGTTTCGGTTACCACATCGGTTACTGGAGCTAGTATTTCGATTGAGGGTCATAGTTTCCCTACTTCTTTTCTGTTGATGCCTATTCATGGGTTTGATGTTGTGTTAGGCATGGATTGGTTGAGTCGTAATAAAGCTCATATAGATTGTCATAAGAAGCTGATAAAAATCCCAATCTCAGATGAGTCATATGTAGTGGCTCGGGGGGAAAGGGAGAGGGGTAGTATACCTTTGATCTCTATGATGAAAGCTAGAAAATCTCTAGCTAAAGGGTGTGATTCTTATTTAGCCTATGTTGTCGATGCTAAGCTAGAAAAGAAAGCCATTAGTAATGTCCGAGTTGTTTCTGAGTATTCGGATGTTTTCCCTGATGAATTGCCTGGTTTACCTCCGGTTAGAGAAGTAGAATATAAAATTGAGTTAATTCCTGGTTCTACTCCGGTAGCTAAGGCACCTTATAGATTAGCTCCCTCCGAAATCCGTGAAATGATGAATCAAATTCAGGAATTATTAGATAAGGGTTTTGTTAGACCCAGTTCTTCTCCTTGGGGTGCTCCTGTATTATTTGTTAAAAAGAAAGATGGCACTTTCCGTATGTGTATTGATTATAGAGAATTGAATAAGAGGACCGTAAAGAATAAGTATCCTTTGCCCCGAATAGATGAATTGTTTGATCAATTGCAAGGATCTTCATTTTTCTCTAAGATAGACTTGAGATCGGGTTATCACCAAGTCCGGGTTTGTGGGGAGGATATCCCTAAAACAGCTTTTCGCACTCGCTATGGTCATTATGAATTCCTTGTTATGCCTTTTGGGTTGACTAACGCTCCAGCAATTTTCATGGATTTGATGAACAGGGTTTGTAGACCTTTTCTCGATAAATTTGTTATTGTATTCATTGATGATGTTTTAGTCTATTCTAAATCTGAATCTGATCATGAAGCACATTTGCGTTTAGTTCTTGACACCTTGAGAAAGGAGAAATTGTATGCTAAGTTTTCAAAATGTGAATTTTGGCTTCGTGAAGTTCAGTTTTTGGGGCATATCATTTGTGAAAATGGGATTAAAGTGGATCCATCCAAAATTGAGGCTGTCATGAATTGGCAATCACCTAAATCTCCGTCAGAGATCAAGAGTTTTCTGGGTTTGGCAGGCTATTACAGAAAATTTATTAAAGATTTCTCCAAGATTGCAGGTTCTTTGACTAAATTAACTCGTAAGGATGTGAAATTTCTATGGGGTGATCAACAGGAATCGGCTTTTCAGACTTTGAAACAATTGTTGTGTCAGGCTCCGGTTTTAGCTTTACCTGAAGGATCCGAGGATTTTATTGTATATTGTGATGCTTCACATGCGGGTTTAGGTTGTGTTTTGATGCAACGAGACCGTGTTATTGCCTATGCTTCACGTCAGTTGAAACCTCATGAGATTAACTATCCTACCCATGACTTGGAACTTGCAGCTGTGGTTTTTGCCTTAAAGATTTGGAGACATTACCTGTATGGAACCAAATGCGTTATTTGTACGGACCACAAGAGCCTTCAGTATATGTTTACTCAAAAGGAACTTAACATGAGGCAAAGACGATGGTTAGAGTTGATTAAGGATTATGATTGCGAGATTCGATACCATCCGGGTAAGGCAAATGTGGTGGCGGATGCGCTTAGCCGAAAGGGTAAATCTGAAAGGGTTTATTTAATGCGTTTGGAAATCTCTTCAGACTTGATCGATAAATTGAAATTGGCTCAGATGGAGGCTCTATTGGATCATAATTTGAAATCTGAAATCATGCTTAAAAGGAAGGATTTACTGGTAGAAGATTCTCGTGGATTAAAGACATTTCAGTCTCGTGTTTGGGTCCCATTGTTTGGTGGACTTCGAGATGTGATATTGATGGAGGCTCATAAATCCAGATTATCGATTCATCCCGGAAGCACTAAAATGTATCATGATTTAAAACCATTGTATTGGTGGCCTACTTTGAAGTTGGATGTCGCTCGAATTGTTGAATCTTGCCATATTTGCTCTCAAGTAAAGACCGAGCATCAAAAACCTTATGGAGCTTTGAAGCAACTAGAGATTCCCGAGTGGAAATGGGAACATATTACCATGGATTTTGTGACCAAATTACCTCGAACTGTTAAGGGTAATGATATGATATGGGTAATTGTCGATAGGTTGACCAAGAGTGCTCACTTTCTTGCTACTTGTGAGACGGCATCATTAAGTAAATTGGCGCAATTGTACATTAATGAAGTGGTTATTAGACATGGGATTCCGTTGTCGATTGTTTCGGACAGAGATTCTCGATTTGTGTCGGGTTTTTGGCAGAATTTACAACGTGAATTGGGTTCTAGGGTCAACTTGAGTACGGCTTATCATCCTCAGACGGATGGTCAGTCGGAGCGCACCATTCAAACCTTGGAGGACATGTTGCGGGCATGTGTATTAGAATTTGGTGGGTCGTGGGATTCCCATTTACCATTAGTTGAGTTTGCCTATAATAATTCTTTCCATTCTAGTATAGGCATGCCACCCTATGAAATGTTGTATGGTCGTAGGTGTAGAACACCCACTTGTTGGTTAGAGGCGGGTGAAAAGCAGTTTGCGGGTCCTGACATAGTACAAATTACAGCCGATAAGGTAGCTATAGCCCGAGATAGATTAAAAGCTGCTCGTGATAGACAGAAACAGTATGCTGACCCACGTTATCGACCAGTTTCGTTTGTAGAAGGTGAGTTGGTTTATTTGAAAGTTTCGCCTTGGAAGGGTGTTATCAGGTTTGGGAAACGTGGTAAACTAGCTCCTAGATACATCGGACCGTTTAAAATTCGACATGTTGTCAATGATCAAACGGTGTCATTAGATCTTCCTCCTGAATTGTCGGGTATTCATGATACTTTTAATGTGTGTTATCTAAGAAAATGCAATGTGGAGGACCAATCCCAAGTTCTTCCATTGCAAGACTTGAGTGTGGACTTAAACCAAAGACTTGTAGAAGAGCCCGTAGAACTTGTTGACCGTAAGGTGACTAAACTTCGAAAGAAGGAGATCCCTATGGTATTGGTTAAGTGGAATCATAGTTTGGGTCCAAACTTATCTTGGGAGACCGAATCTAGCATGAGAGCGCGTTATCCGAGTCTCTTTGAGCGTGGCGAGATTTCGGGGACGAAATCTTCTTAAGGAGGGAAGATTTGTAACATCCTCAAAAGTGGCCTAGTTGAAATACGGTATTTCCCTAAATTAATCGTTATTTAAATTGTATTTTAAATACTTGGTATAGTTCGATAGCTAAATTAATAGGTCAATTGGTCAATTGGCTTATTGTGATAAATGAATTATTACATGTTTTAAATTTATTTAGTTGACGGTATAATAAAAACTTATTTCTCGCAAATGGTTTTTAGGTTCCAGACAATAGATTTAGGACGGGTATAATTTATACAAAAAAAAATGGTGAGTCATAAAGATCAGGTCGACACCTGTTTCTTTATTTTGACACAACACCATTTTGTTCCCTGATCTTTTGCTTCCACCACTTGAACACACATTCTCTATCAAATTATACACAATCTGATTTCATCAAGTTAAGGGTGTGATTTTGATTCCCTTGTGTTCTTCCACTTCATTGTATCATCTTCATCATCTCCATTGTAAGTGAAATTACCTACATTTTATGTATGAACTTGAGTTGATTGAATTGGTTGAATTAATAGGATAAAATGATGAATTTGAGTTAATCTATGTTTGAATGTGTTTGTGTGTTGATTATAAACTGATTTCATGTTTAATTTAGATGAATCAGTTGTGTGTTCATATGTGAAATTGAATGAATTTGGGTTCTAGTTGAATTTAGAGTGAACACATGATGCATGTATGAATCTTGGTGTTAGATGTTGCTATTAGTTGTTGCTATATGTTTACACATGTTTGTAGAGGTCAATTATAAGTCAAAATCGTGTTTGATGATTGAATTGTATGAAATTTGAGTTTTTGGTTCGAGCTGAAACTAGTTGCAGGTCTGGACCATTGCTGAAAAACATATGAACGCGATCCCGAAACCCTTGCCCGGATCGCGTTGCTATGTGTATTTTGATCCCAGGATGATTTTGTACGTATGAACGCGATCCAGCCTCTATCATCCGGATCGCGTTAGCTAGTGTTAAATTGGGTCAACGGATTTTGTTCCTTGGAACGCGATCCAGCTCCTTGTCCCGGATCGCGTTTGCAAGTGTATTTTGGCAACAGAATATTTTGGTGTTAAGGAACGCGATCCAACCACACCTTACCCGGATCGCGTTTGTCAGTTTTACTTTGACGAATTTGACAACTTGTAACTTGTGGGTTTATGTTATTTAACGAGTATTGAAATTATATTATGAGCATTATACTGCATTGTTATGTGAATGTTACACTATAAATTCTAAACATGAGAGTCTAACTCGGGTTTTGATCGTGTTCTCAGATAACCAGAAGACTCAATAAGATAAGATCTTTAAGTGGAGACTACAGTCGACAAGGGTGAGTGGATCTTGGACTGTCAGTCTAATTTGGTTGTAACAATATGGTTACAATGGGTAAATGTGAATTTACGGCTTTCATTGTTAAGTTAATATTTTGCCATGATGGTTTTATTTAGCTTAATTATTGGTGTCCTTGATTGCCTTGATGGTTGTGGACTATATGAATGTCGGGGGTCAACGTGTGTTGGGTTTGTGTACTATTACTTTGGACATCATAAGTGCTTTGTATTGTTCACTGAAATTATGTTGTAAGTAGTAATAGTACCAAGCTATCGGTTTAGCCACTGATTTGGCCTTCAGTTGGTTATAAGTGTTACTTGGGGAACCACCGCGGCATGAGGGTACTCCAAGGACCACCGATCCTTCATGATTAGCTGTTGCTACGCTTTGCTGTATTCATTTGTTAAGCTAAGTTAGGTGATAGTTTGAGATTTATTCACTTAGCTTCGTGCTAACCCCTCATTACTTCTTCCAGGTTTACTTTGGTATGTGGGTGGGCAAGAAGTACTATAGGAATGGAATGTTTGACAAGCTCACTCTGTTTTGTTAACTTTGCTAATATTATGACATTATGTTGTGGATTTCTATAACACTAAACTTATCATGTGTAATGTCTAGGATAATCTAGTTTAAAGACTGTATGTATTTGGATTGCCATTTTGAAATGTAAATATGCAATCCAATGGTTTGTAATTAAATCTTGCGCTTCCTTTTATTAAAAAATAAAAAATAAAAAAAAATCCTTGTATTATCGAGAAGGGTGTTATATTAGATCATAAAGGGGTCTTTCAACATCATGTGACCTCATAATCATGAGTGTCATTTATTCATATATATTGAACAAGGATTTCATTCTTAATATGTTCAATTCGTATATCAATATATATTATGTCATCTATTTCAATATCATTTAGTAAGGATTCAATCGCCTTTATAATCTCCCAAAATGAGTTATTTTATATCCATAAAATCAAAATGTATGAACACATAGACCATATTCTATTCCAGGTCCCTTTATATAGCTTCGTGGGCAAACATAATTCTTTATATGACACAAATTCAATTGAACTACACTACGGCGATTATAACACATATGCCCATATTGCTTTAACTCATATCGTGATTATTTCAATACAATCAATGAGTGTTCTCGACAACTTTTCTTATCTGCGTTAAGCATAATAATCGTGATACATGTTTCATACATTTTATATTCCTTAAGGAATCTCAATATCAAATGAGCTCTACTTAATTCTCTTAGACGCATATAATTCATTTATCATATTGCCAGACTTATATAATATCAATAAACATTATCGGATCCACCACACGAGAACATGTCTCCTCTTTATCATTTCCAAGTCTTTGCGAAAATACATGTGTGCCATCACATGTGCCTTATATAACATATTTCAATACTTTGATTTCGCTTTCTCATAAAGACTTATGCATATCCAATAAGTTTCAAGCATTCATGTATATAGACTTCAAAGTCTCAATATACAAGTCTCATCACAAGAGACTTCAATCTTTCATTAGCTACTTGCGTCTTTACATTTGGCCAATTATTCTATACATATGCACTCCTTGCAAGTTTGTTTCAAGATCCTCACTCTTATTATAGTACTGTATTATTTACAAATCATTATCTTGCGCAATATTATACTCAATAGTACTATCGACGTCGATTTACTCCTTTTCGATTCCACACTTTACTAAACACTATATAATATCACTTAACGAGATCTCTTAGTTTTTCAGGTACCTTAGGTTCTTCTAGAACCCTCTTGTCTAGTGTCTCTGTCGGAGATTGTTATGGGGTTTTTATTACCTCGATGTGACCATCTTAATTTCTTGCTCCACTTTTTATACAATTCGAGGACTTTTTTTATTTGGAATCGAATATTCTATCAAGCAACATGCGTGCCATAGAATCATTACAAATCATTAGTTGTCCAGCTGGACACACATTTTAATTAGAGCATTAGCAGCATATATGTGATCTAGTCACTCTCTTTAGGTCACTCAACATGTCTGGCAATTACTACTTTTGGAAAATGAATTATCATTTGAACTTGAGGTTCAAAGTCTTTATGTGAGGATCAACAATTACATTTTTCTAATTCGTTCCAATACTCTAGCTGCTCTTTCACTCCCCCTGAATGAATTATCATTTTACAACAACCCATTTTGTACGTTGTGGTGGATTCACTAGAATACCGCACAATTACAAATATCTTAGATGGGAAATATAGGTTCGTGACCGAAAAAATCATTGTAATGGGGAGGAATCATTATAACTTTTGGCATGATGCGAATTCATGTTGTATCAAGATAACATGACCCATAAACTGGTAGTTTTGCTCTCATAATTATTGGTTTTCCAATCAACAATTTGCTCATTATGAGCTACAAAATAATAAACACCACTTGTCCCAATAATTATCAAATTCTTAGGAAGTATTCACCACCATTTCGAAAGATATAAAATGTAAAACGTGCTCGCATTCTTATAAGCGGAGCCACTAATCACGCTAACTTCATGTTGCTCTTTTCATGATCATTTTGACGATGCATCGATTTTGAAACTCAAAATGATCCATACGGCACATGTACAAGCCAACATACATCCCTTTGTATGTTTTCCAAAAATCTAAATGGATGAAATCCTCAATTTCCATTTGATGGTGACAGGTGAACAATTAACTTCCACTAAGAGCAACTGATTAGAATCATCTTTGAAGTAACCCATGGTTCTTCTATACATTTCGCATCATCATTGACCCGGGATGGTCCAACCGGTCATGCCACATAATAAAATAATATTGGCTCATAAACTTTTTGTTTATACCACATTTGCTTCGATTGCACTTCACTTTATGCCAAAATCGAATAATATGGAGAGCTCAAGCAATCATCATATACAAAACTCGATCATAATTTTCCGATCAAATAAATATATGAGCTCTTTATAGTTTTCACAAAGTGCAATATAGTACTCCATATTCTATAGCATTATTTAAACAAGAAATACATCTTTTGTACAATTATCTAAGAACATATATACCACTAACCATTCAATAAAGTGTCTCATAAGTAAATAAAACCACATAATAAATAATGCACACACATATGACAAAAGTCGATGTCACAATTTGAGCAGACATCTTATTTTCATATTTAGTATATCAAGCAACCTTCATAACAAAAAATAGTTGTGACATCTTTTTCTTTATTCATGTGGAATATATGACAAATTATACCAGATGTTTTCTCATATAATAATCACACAAATAATGATTCTCACGATAGCGCGCATTGGTTATGACACATATATACTTTTAATATTTTTCATTCTCGTATACTTCTAGTATATGTTGCCATCTTTAGTGATATTATATGTTTTTTTATAATGAACATCATACTAATTACCTCAACCACATTCATAACTATGGTCATTTCAAGTTTAGGCCATCATTCAATTATCATATTCACTCCAAAGAGCAGAGCATATTCAAGTAGACATATTTAATGATTTTTCATTAGCAGCTTGTTATGTTGTTCGGTCATAAGCAAACAACAACTCAAAACCTTGCTTATCATCAATCTTTTAAGCTTTTTCTCACAGATCACCTTATCTCCACATGAATTATTTAAGAAGTAACTATATGTCTACTTCATTCACCAATTTTAAATCTTACAATCGCGGGTGAATTTATTTATAACGAATATTTGCCTTAAATTGTTCTAAGTAAATAACTTTATACTTGTTTCATAGCATACCTTATTTTCTTTAAAATCGTGTCTTTAAAACTATCTGTTCATATAAGTGTATCGTATAAAAGGCAAACCATGATCTTTTTGATAATGTCTTAGGCTACTAAGTCCAGTCAAGTTATTCAGCACATACAAACGCTAAAGTATACTTGTGCGTACTTAATCATCACTAGCATATCTATTAATCAAAGTAGTAGATGAACAAAGCTAGCTAGTTATATCGTGACTTAAACCAAACCTTATAAAACATATTTCACCTGCATGCATATGTATTAACTAGCAAAGAACAAACACATTATGGCACTCCAATAAGCAGTATTAACTTATGGTAGATTTTGCTATCACAAAACGCCATAATCACAAATTTTAAGTATCCAATATTAAGTGTACTAATGGAAACTATTGTCAAATTATGTATATCAAATACAAAAGTGGAGTAAGTTATATAAAAGAAGTGGATCAATTCGTAATTTATGCATTCCAGGGCAAATATATACTAACACTTATATAGAGACCAGTCATGTTATCAATTTCCAACTCATTAGTCTGAATACATACTTATGCATTAAATCAAAAGTCTTTAGTATCTTCCATACAAGACAAAGTTTTAATCCAATAATAGCAGATTTTATATACTCCTATCCGTATTAAGCTACACTAGAAAGTTAATATATATCAAAACTTGTATTTTGAAGGGATGATTAAATCCTCATTTAGAACTTCTTAATGCAACCCTCTGCTCACAAAATAAATATAGTATTCATGATTCATTCTTTCAATATAATAGGAACCAATTTCAACGAAAATACAATAATTAAAACTTCAACCGACTTATTCTCAAAAAACTCGTTTATTTGACTCCTATCCAATCTTTAATTTGTTAGCGATATACAATATACAATGGAAAATGCTATACATACTTAGGGCTACGAATAAGAAATTCAGACATGCATTGAATGTTTGTAGTTTAATAATAACCACTCACCCCCTACATATAACTTCTCTTAACCACCTTAATATACCACCGCTTAAAGCATGGATTTAAACGTAACCCTTAGGGCTACAAATAGCAAAATCCATATACAACCTATATGTTATTTAACATAGATACTCGCATTAAATTGCTTAAAAGTCTAATTCTATCACTTTCTAGTCTCACCACCGATGGTAAATTTGAGTACGCCGGCGGTCAGTAAACATAAACTAGCTACTACATAATTTGATTATGAAATCGAAAGCAACGAATAATATAGCTAATAACTAATTAAGGTTCAAGATTTACCAATTTAAGATCAAAATTATTCGATACTCTGTTTCATGTTATGATGTTTCGAAACTTTTATAATTAATGTTATAATGTTACAATAACTTTCAATTTAGATTTATTTTTTTTAAACAACCTACATCCTAGTTCATAATATATAGTACATCATAAGATAAAACCAAACCAAATTATTGTAACTGGACTTGCACAACTGAAACATAAACATACTAGTTATCTTTAATTAAATCTCCAATCATGTATAATGCGAATTTGGAGGAATTAAGGAAGTAGTTTAAAAGAAAACCTATTGTCTCAATATTTTCCATACACTTATCTCAATAAGTTAATTTTAATAACAGGATACACATGCTAGTGCTTAAGATTTATCTTTTAATATCTAATAATAAAAATCATGAGGAATCAATTCATATCACCAATTCATAATACCAACAAAAGATTTTAGATCAAAGTTAAAATCATAAAACAAAATATATGTGTGACCGGATGAAAATAAAAACCACAAACAAGTACTACTTATTACAATATTATTATTTATTATTTTAGTCGCAATCAAAATCGGTTCATAGGAATTGTGATTGGTCTCAAATCTCAATGGTGGCAGGCATATAAAAATATGCATCATATATCACATCTACGTTAAATATAAAACTATGAAAGAGTTGTACCTCAATATTAACCGTACGTTGGATCCGATCCATAGTTTAGCAAATTGGTCAAATCAACCGAGATGAACGTAATAAAAAATTACCGACCTTTAACCGTAAGCATCATCGTAAACTCGTATGGTAGAGACTCGTGCTGATAAAGTGTTGTAAAAGTAAAAGAACAATAGACGATGAAGAAGACTAGAAAGTTATTTTATTCATCTCTCAATGGAGGTATATATAAGATTACAAGGTGGAGTATCCTTAAAGAAAAGGATCTCATAAATATAGGAAAAGATATCTATCATTATATTAAAGGATATTGACATCCATTCCATAATTATTTATAACAAACTAGAATTTATTATTTTAATTAAATCGAGAAAAACCAACGACAATGGAATTAAGGACAAAAGGTGGTATCTTTGACCATCGCAGTGTTTCTTCATCACTTTTTTCCCGCAATTTACGGGCTTTCCCGCTTGATTTCTCTCTTGTGTATAAATCAACGAGAGTTGAATTTTACAATAATTAAATTGATGTATAAAAAGTTAGCAATACGTGGTCCAATCCACTTTGACCAAAAAAATGATACTAGTATTAAATCTATCTTTCAGACTAAATTGATTTTTGGATATTTTAACAAGAGAGTATAAGAAGTGATTTGGTGTTAAACTAAGTATTAATAGGGTGTTCATTATTTAAACAAACCGAATTGTCTAATCGGACAATTTGGTTTGGACTATCAGGTTCGAATAATTTGATTTTTTTGGTTCGGTTTGGTTCAAACTCGAATCTTCGAATATTTATTTTGGTTTTTGGATTGGTTTTGTTTACAATTGTAAAAACCGAATAGTCCAAATTAACCGAATAGTAATATATTTTGATAATATTTTCGACTTGTGTACAAATTAGTTAAGTTAAACACCCAATATTATGTATACTGATACCATTATCAACTTTATTCATCATTTATCACAAAAGTTTCAACTATATTCTAATTTTGTTTTGCAAATTATTAAGTTATCATCAAGAACTTACGAAACATGCCAATTAGTTTTGTTTAATATTCAAGTTTTTTGAATTTGTTCTAATGTTTTATTATTCATATATGAAAGCATAAATCGAATAGTAAAAATCGAATAAACCGAATAATTATTCGGTACGGTTTGGTTAGGTTTTTTATTTGTTTGTTTCGGTTCGGTTTCGATTTTACAAAACCGAAAACCAATCCATTCTATCTATTAGGTTCGGTTTAAGTCGAATGAACCAAATTTAACACTGAATCACTTCCTAAAAAATTATACTCGGTGTTAAACTTTTTAATACCGTATTAAAGAGTTTAACACTAGGAGAGTTTAACACTGAGTATAATTATTTAGGAAGTGGTTCAGTGTTTGATTTGGTGTAAAAACATACTCACAAAATGCTTTTTAACCAATAAAATCAAGAGAGAAAAAAGGTTCAATACTATTTTTTATTATTATTTATATAATATATAATATTTATAAATAATAAATTATATAGTTATACAGTTACATATACATAGATTAAACATCTTTTTGTTTCATCATGTTCTTTCGACCTTATGTCACTATATTCTTTTTGGAGGCTTTGTCTTTATCTTTGTTTGGTTTTTGTTTTTCTTGCTAGGCTTTCTTCCTTGAGAGCTGCGTTTGCTTGTTGGTGATTGTTCTTCCCTTGTTAATCATGAGCGATTTTTTTTAAAAGAAAAAGATTCATTATTAATCTAATAAAAAACATTACAAGATTCTATATTTATAGGTAAACAAACTTGATAATTAAGAAACATATGGGATAAATTATCTAGATATACAAATTGAGCTTAACATTTTATATATTGTCAACTACTTTTTTCCCACAAAATATCACCCAATTTCGCGATGGAGAAATCGCAAGAATGCAATAGAAATTCGCAAAATAATAATATCATTTTGCAAAAACCATTTCGCAAGATGCGTTTCGCAAAATCAGTTTCATAAATATGGAAACGTGGTGACCTGGGTGAAGTCGCAAAGGTACAGTCGTACAGAGGTGGAAATTCGCAAGAACAAAAAAATGGGGTAAATCGCAAAGTGCATGTGGAAAAACGCAAAGGCTATTGCGAAGATAGTGTTAATTTGTGAAAGTGTTTAAATAATTGACCATTTTATAAAAAGAAGGATTAGAGGAGAAGGTCTCACATGAGGTGAAGAAGGGGCAAGTCGAATTCATTGCATTTTATGAACAAATTTGTAGGTGTAAAATGCAGTGTTGTTAATATGCGGTCCAATTTGATAGGGGTAAAATGCAATGTTATTAGAATGCAGTGCTTCGTTGTAGAATGCAGTGAATCTGAGTGACAATTTTATCTTAAAATGCAGTGAATTCGGTCTGCCCATCCATCTCCTCATTTGAGTCTTCCGCTGATAACCTTACCCATTTTATAATATGTGGAGGTAAAAATGAATAATAGGGTGATTATCCCGCTGATAACCTGTGTTTATGTATTTGTTTGACCCATTTCTAATGATTACTTTGAATCCGTGGATCATGCATTAGTTCTTTGTAGGGATGCTCGGGATATATGGGATAAGGTCTTTAGATGGTGGAATAATGAGTCTGTGAACTTTTTCAATGTTAACGAATGGTGGAATAGTGATAAGTTAACTGGAAGTTCCAAACAAATACCTATGATATCGCAGGCCGTTTTGTGGGTTGCTGGGTACTACATTAACAATAGAGTTTCGGGTCAAAGTTTCTATCGATGTCAGTTTTGTTTCAAGATATCCAGATATGTAGTTTTGATTGGATTAATAGGAGAATGAAGAATAATTCATTATCGTGACAGCAATGTGTGACACCCAGTCAAAAAGTACAATGTTCGCGCCCAATTTAAACTTTAAACATTCGTACTTTGTACGCATCTAAAACCAAAATATTCAAAATTAAATATGTAGATATATATAACGCAAATGATATTTATTTACTCGAAAAACATTTAAACACATTTCGTTTCATTTAAAAATGTGTTTTACTAAACGGAAACAACGCGAAAACAAGTTATAAAATTTTAACACAAACATTTTATTTTTATAAAATGTTTCGACTCGAAAACATTTCGAAAGAATATTAATAAATTCTTAGAATCGAAAATAATACATTTTTATACGATCGGTTACACAAACACGGGCTTTTAACGCAACAATTGGGGACAACCAACCCCCACTAAAAGTGAGGGTCGGCCTCCCACCCCACCCCATTTATGTTTTTGTTTTTCCTTCACCAAACACACCCTTCACTCCATTTTCTTATTCCTCTTTCTCATCTCTACCTATCTCTCTCGGTTTTCATCTCAAAATCAACAACAACAACACGACAACAGCAGCAACAACAGGTCATCTTCATCATCATCCTCTTCACCTCCATTTCCGGTCACCACTCGAATCGTAAGCAACACCTCCTTTTTCTTTGATTTTTATACTTGAAAAGCTTGAAATCATCATGTATTAGTGTTCCCCAACTAAGATTCGGCTCAAAAATCGAATCAAACTCGTTTTTAAAAACTTGAAATCGGAGCAGTTCGTTGTGTCGCAGAGGCCAAAAACAGTACTGCGACACAGCCTATGTCGCAGGGTAATGTCGCAATAATTAATTATGTCGCATCGCATGGTGCGACGCAAACCATTATGTCGCAGCAAATCCGAACGTCGCACATAGCGACACAACACACTATGTCGCATTAAATTGCGAACGTCGCACCCGCTACCAGGGGCGCTGCCCCCGAACCCCCGTGCGCCATTTCATACTTTATAAAGGTACAATGAAACAAATATAATAATAATGTTTTCAGGGATTATTATTACAAACCGTCACCAATGGGCCATACACGATCGTTAAAACCAAGCAACAAATAAATATTCGAACGACTTACTTGGTCAGAGTGTTTAGTCTCGTACTTATATAACCTCACATGTTTAGGGCACTAGGAAGTTACCATTGTGACGACACGCGTATCGTAGGATCGCTAACAACTCACATGTGAGTTCATAGCCCCACTCTTTCAACCGTTTTACTGTTTTCGGGGTGAGACTCATGCACAATTACTGGTTTCGAATTATGTTGATAAACTTTTATAATTCACACTTAACTATATTACTGTTACGTAATACAAATTGTGTAATATTTAGGGATTACACTCATTATATTGTTGTAGAACAATATCTGTAACACCCTCAAATCCTCTGTTTAGCGGAAGCAAGCTTTGGGTGTTACTAATCAATAATCAAGCACCAAAGTAAAGCAAAAACGACATCTATATGCAACGTCGTAGAATAGTACAAAAGTATTACATTGTTATCATCGAATGTAAACAAGCTTCGAGTTCGTAAATGAGTTTCCTAGAGATTCTAATACATAACTAATATACAAAAAGTAATGCAAGAGAATCTCCACAAGTTTTTATGCATGCGACTCAAGCTATCAGTCCTGAGGGTGTGCAGTCCTACTGCTGCTGTAAACCTGAGATAAATGCTAAAAAGTGTCAACCAAAAAGTTGGTGAATCTTACAGGTTTAGTAAAGTAAATCATGTATGAACCACAAGTAAGTACCAGTAATACCTCGAACCAGGTAAGTAATTCAGTAATTCAGTAAATCAGTAAGTCAACACAATTACCATGAGCTCACAAGTTGAAGCTTAACAGTGTAGTGTGAATGGTACAATCAAGTACAGTATCACGTACCCCCGTGAGTGCTATCCGAACACTCATATGTAACAAATAATAATATGCCTGTTTCTACGGTGAAATCCGTGGTAGCGCTACTACCTCAGGCAGGGATTGTCAATCCCAAATGGATCCATTTACTAGTAATCGCGTTTGAGTCCATAACTAACAACTTATGATAGGAGGCTTTCAGTGGATAAAAGTAACTCAAGTGATGCATGTAAAAGTAGTGTAAATAGTTCAGTACTTATGTTCATACGTAAAACGGTAGCAAATATCTCACCCCAAAGTAGAAAACAGTAAAAGTGGGGCTGTAAGACTCACCTGAGTCTAGTAAGTATGATACTTTCGTGTAAGCGAATAAGTATCCCCGGATGTAAGTGCGTAAGTGTCGGGTGTAATCCCGTAAGTACCGGATGTAATTTCGTACATTGGTTCTCCGAACCCTGCAACCTTCTGGCGTCCGAAACGCACAAGGTTGAAAGCAAGTAAGTAAGTAAGTAGGTGTCTCGAAGGACGTAACACCCCCAAATTTAATGATTTGCGGAAGCATACTTGGGTGTTACTAATCAATATACAAAGCACTAGATATACAGCAAACGACCTCTAAATGAGACGTTGTAAAATGATTTCATATGAAATAAATGTTTGAAAACTCAATGTTTTCGTATAAAAAATGTAGTTCCCTAGAGTCCACGCGTATAGCGGGAGATTCTATTACATAATCAAAATGTAAAAAAGATAATGCTGAGAATCTCCATTAATGCAATTTAGTTGAAATCATGCGACTCTAGCTATGTCCTGAAGTAATCCTACTCCGTATGTGTACCTGAGAATACATGCGAAAATGTCAACACGAATGTTGGTGAATCTCACAGGTTTGTAAGTAATATTAGTTTTTGAACACAAGATTTCATCAGTAGTGCCCGCAGGCGTAAATCAAGTAATTGCAATCCATCAAATGTAAAGTAAGTAAGTTATACCGTTGCCATGAGGCTCATAATCGAAGCTTAACCCGTAAGTAATAATTTGCTCCAGTGACATGCTCGTAACTGAGCAAGCATAAGTAACGAATAATAGTCGCCCGTTTATACAGAACGGTTCGTGGTGGTTCTTCAAAATAGTTTAGATACACACACTCAATACTTCTTTTAACCTTGCCAACCTATCTACCTCAAGTACCTGAGTGCTACTATCTCGATACAAATTTTCAAATTCTGCCTCTAGAATAAGATCATCTCCAACTCCCTTTTTTACAAGCTCATCTAGCTCATGATCACTAATTCCTAGCAGTCCTTGTAATTCCTTTATATCGGCATCATAGTCAACAATGGCATCCTTAGTCACTTCAGGCTCTAGCATGTAGGAATCCTGTAAAACAGATTGTGAAGTTTCATGAGGGTAACTTGTGACTTCATTCTCTTCTTCCTCCTCATCCATTTCGTCTTCACTATCATCCTGAAAAACAAAGTTAGAGGAATATGGAACATAAATGTTAGAATAATAATCATTATGCTTAATAGCCTCCACATCCTCCAAATGCTCGGTTGCATTGGTGAATGTATCATATGGCCTTTCTTGACCAAACTCTATATTCCCATCAAAAATGTCATCCCATTCTCTACTTTGCCTTTCCGTTTGCTCTATCGCCCCTTTCAACAACCATTCAAGATTTGACATTTCCGGTTGTTCTATCTCTTTGGTGATTGAAGGTTCACAATTCCAAGACCTTGATTGATAAGGTTGGTTCCATTCATCTTGGTAGTGTCTTGGTGGTGCACACCTTTCGCGTGATATCATTGGCACATCATCATAATCACTCTCTTCACATAAAGGTTTGTAACCTTTATGATTTGAGTAATATGACATTGATGCTAAGTCACAAATCTGCTACAAACATCAAAACTATAAACGGTAAAACGTAACCACTCAACACAAAATAAACAAACATTAAAAATATATACACTAATAATAACTAAAACTCTTAAAGTAACTTTTCTGGAGATAAATTCCAGAAAAAGGGTCAATTAACTACACTTAAATTAAACTCTTAATCAATCACATTCCCCGGCAGCGGTGCCAAAAACTTGATGTGTTAAATCTAGTCTTAAAAATTTATCGTTGATAAGTAAACCAAAAAGTACCGAGCTAGACCAAAACACAACCGGGCAGTGGACCCTGTCGAGTGGTAGTATAGTTTGGTAAGTTCGGGTTCGAACACAGGGAATGTGAGTTTAAGAATTATATTCACGTGCAAGTAATTTATACAGAATAGTAAATGTGGGGTTTTTTGTGACCGAGTTGTCACGTTGCTTAAAAACTACAATCTTTAATTAATCTAGGCAGGTGGACTCTAAAGAGTCGGTTTAATTGTTTGGAACTTTCAAATATTAAAAACAATGCTTGCTTGGATTATTTCACTAGTGATTTTGGGGTGTAGAATTAAAACTGGTTTATACAATGCATTTGTAAATCTTAATTAAGCATAAGATTAACGTTCGCTATCTCCTACAAACCTTAACTTTGATTTACTAACCATACAATTTAATCTAGTAACGGACGTTCGCCATGGTTACCGTCTTGCACATTTGAGTTCTAATTTTCTAGCTTATTCCAAAACTACGTTCGCAATGTTTGTTCAATTACTTATAGACAAATAATCGATGATAACTTACCGAGTAGAAAACGTTCGCTATATCCACTAGTAAATCACCAAATAAGTTAAAACAATCAAACTAAGCTCAAATGCACAAGGTTCACGATTAAACATAAAGTCAATTATCACAAGTTTATAATTCATCCACACGAAAGACATTCGCCACATTCGCTAACTTATATATTATAGCTCATTCGTGTTACTTATACCAATTTTCGCATCCACAAATAAAGGTTCATTTGTACATCGACATACAAACAAAAATAATTCCAACTGATAACAAACATTCGCTATAATTGCTAGTTAGAATTACCAACAAATTCCATAAATTATTTGAACTAAAAATATATAAATTCATGAGGAATTCTAAACTCAAGCATAATCAAACACCAAAATATAACACCCCTAATCACTAGCTAGTTCATCCAAGCAAGTAAATAAAACTAGCCACTAACAATCATACCAAAACAAACACATATAATGAGTGAAATCAAAGGAAACATAATTTTATCGAATAAAAATGCAAACCGAGTGATTACAATGTTCGGATGATGATTCTTCGTAACCAAATGATGTAAGATGATGAGAGATCTTCAAGATGATGAAAATAACTCAAGAAAACCTAAAAATCGCCCATGGGGGCTGCTGGTTCGTAATAATAAAAGTTAGGTGAGATATGAAAAAGAAAAGGTGTTTAAAAGGGTCAAAAAGTGCTCTGCCGACACTAGAACCCGGCTGCTCCTTACCCCGACCCGGCTGCTCCTCCAGCCTTAAAATGAAGGTTTCTTTCTGGTACCGATTTTTCATAAATGACCCGGCTGCTTCCCTATAGAACCCGGCGGCTTCTCCTACTTTTCAGTAGACCATATTTTTCAGATTTGTAGATCTCTGAAATATGAACGTTTGACCGCCTGAATCACCTCAATCCGAGTTCGTATGAGGGAGATATGGCCAAAACGGTGCAGCATAGCCAAATCTGAAAACTCTTTCATCTTTTCATCTTTTCTTCCTCAATCTTTAACCTTAACACACGAGATCAATTTCAAACTAAATAAGTACTGAAAGTTCATGAAATTGACTAGAAACAAGTACAAAAACAATGATATCGCGAGAGATAAACATATACAAATCGAGCGATATCAAATATCCCCACACTTGAACTTTGCTTGTCCTCAAGCAAAACCATCATTTACCATTTCACAACCCCCTCTTGCATTTTCAGAAAAGGAGATTAGGTTTATCAAACAATACTAACACAAACCACCGAAGCAATCATGCTAGCAACATTTATATAATTATCAGAAACCTGAGATGATATATTTGCCAAGCCCGAATGCATGACCTAGCACCTCACAATAGGATAAGAGTATAATCACTCACTCCCAACCTATAAAACTACAAGGTAAGGAAGTAGATGATATAACACTCAATCAAGCCAAGTCGTGATGCAATGTTACCATAGGCTTGCAAAAGGATCAAATCTCCACCGTCTTGGCGTGAGCACCAAGTGAGATCTCAGAGAAGGTATTCTAAACATGTGTTGCATAAGTGTAGGCTAATATGGAATGGGTATGATAGACACAAGAATTGGTGAAAAATGGTAGTCAAGACCCATGAGAAATGTAAAAATGTTACCTAATGGTTTCAATATGTGACAGTAATAAAACTAAGGATTCTCATGCCAAATCAATTCAAATTATACTTCATTTTCATCTACAATTCATATTCACTAATTGCACGCAAATAACTCAAATTGATTTACACATTTGATTGGAATAATTGCATTCTATGACTTTCTACGAACCCTGTGTAACGAACTTTCGGACCAACCATCCTAGACCGGATAAAGGCCTTAAGTGGCTAGGTGTAGAACACCCCTCGGGAACTACTTGTTCAGGAATTCAAAGGCCATTTAGTTGACTACAACTACCCAATCAATAACATTACGCTTAAATTGTTAACTTCCAATAATCTTATTGCTTTCAACTTCAATCATTTAACTTTAACATTCAACAATTTCCATTTCATGCAATTTCAACTATAGAATTTAATATTAGAATCCCATTTCAAACCGACTTAAGTCACATTTAGATAAAAACTTAATGTAAAATTCCAACTAGGCAACATCTTAGAAAAGTAAATGATTTGGGAATTGACTACACAAAAATGAGGCTATTATTTTTGGTGGAGTGTATGTGGAAGTGTCTACGGGTTTCTTAGCACCAAAAATGAGTGCTAACGACCTGGGTAGACTGAATATAAATGGTTTTAAAAGAAAATAGGATCCAAAATAGCTAAGATTCCTTGACCGATTAGTAAATTCGTACAATCCATAAAAGATCAAGCACAAACTCAATAATTAGTTAGAAAGTCAAAACCATAAGGATTAAGCTCCAAATCCTAAGAATACCTCCTCGTCTTCGACCCCACCTATATCACATTTCTGTGATCCCACAGCGGTCTCAAAATGCATCACTAAGGCAAGTTCTAGAACAAACTACTATCACCGGCACACTCATAGCAATAAACAATGCAAACACTAAAGATAAGTGTTTTTCTCAATAAGGCTCAAATTTCTCGCAATTTATAGTGGAGGCTACAAGTGTGCTAGTCATGCAATTCACCCTATTAGGTTGCTTTTATGACACATCTCATACAAGAGGTAAGATTAAATTACTTTCTAGAGATTTTAACAATTACATTTCAAAGCAGTTAATCTTATGAGGATAAACTAGTTCAAGTGAATAACCTCCCCACACTTAAGGTTTGCATTCCCCTAAATGCAACAAAATATAAAAACATGAAATGAGCATAAGTGTGAAAGGTAAAAGGGAGCGAGTACTTCCCCGGGGGTTTTTGCATGTTCATATTCTCGATAAACCTTCGACCATCATTTCAATTCATCCATTCCTTTCAGATACATTCTCGTTATCGCACAAAGTTGCCTTCATCAAACATTCATCACTTCAAAGTACGGGTTACCTCCCGCAAAGTGCTTGGTTTATTATCGAGTCCCGAGCTAGACTCGACCCTTGCTTTCTCATAACCAATCCTCAATCACGCTACCACCGCCTTTCTCGTCATACTCACATAGGAGGATGTCTTCTTTTGTTTTGACATTTCGGTAGAACATCCTCCAACTACAACTTGTAATGCGAAAATAACCTCTCCATTTCTTGAGTGGTATAATGATGATCCGGACGATTGCCACTTTCAAGTATGAATGACTAGTTATCCCCACGTCTTCAAAAAAATCTTTGGCAAGTAAACAAAGATAATTGGGTGGTTCTTCAAAATAGTTTAGATGCACACACTCAATACTTCTTTCCAACCTTGCCAACCTATCTACCTCAAGTACCTGAGTGCTACTATCTCGATACAAATTTTCAAATTCTGCCTCTAGAATAAGATCATCTCCAACTCCCTTTTTTACAAGCTCATCTAGCTCATGATCACTAATTCCTAGCAGTCCTTGTAATTCCTTTATATCGGCATCATAGTCAACAATGGCATCCTTAGTCACTTCAGGCTCTAGCATGTATGAATCCTGCAAAACAGATTGTGAAGTTTCATGAGGGTAACTTGTGACTTCATTCTCTTCTTCCTCCTCATCCATTTCGTCTTCACTATCATCCTGAAAAACAAAGTTAGAGGAATATGGAACATAAATGTTAGAATAATAATCATTATGCTTAATAGCCTCCACATCCTCCAAATGCTCGGTTGCATTGGTGAATGTATCATATGGCCTTTCTTGACCAAACTCTATATTCCCATCAAAAATGTCATCCCATTCTCTACTTTGCCTTTCCGTTTGCTCTATCGCCCCTTTCAACAACCATTCAAGATTTGACATTTCCGGTTGTTCTATCTCTTTGGTGATTGAAGGTTCACAATTCCAAGACCTTGATTGATAAGGTTGGTTCCATTCATCTTGGTAGTGTCTTGGTGGTGCACACCTTTCGCGTGATATCATTGGCACATCATCATAATCACTCTCTTCACATAAAGGTTTGTAACCTTTATGATTTGAGTAATATGACATTGATGCTAAGTCACAAATCTGCTACAAACATCAAAACTATAAACGGTAAAACGTAACCACTCAACACAAAATAAACAAACATTAAAAATATATACACTAATAATAACTAAAACTCTTAAAGTAACTTTTCTGGAGATAAATTCCAGAAAAAGGGTCAATTAACTACACTTAAATTAAACTCTTAATCAATCACATTCCCCGGCAGCGGCGCCAAAAACTTGATGTGTTAAATCTAGTCTTAAAAATTTATCGTTGATAAGTAAACCAAAAAGTACCGAGCTAGACCAAAACACAACCGGGCAGTGGACCCTGTCGAGTGGTAGTATAGTTTGGAAAGTTCGGGTTCGAACACAGGGAATGTGAATTTAAGAATTATATTCACGTGCAAGTAATTTATACAGAAAAGTAAATGTGGGGTTTTTTGTGACCGAGTTGTCACGTTGCTTAAAAACTACAATCTTTAATTAATCTAGGCAGGTGGACTCTGAAGAGTCGGTTTAATTTTTTGGAACTTTCAAATATTAAAAACAATGCTTGCTTGGATTATTTCACTAGTGATTTCGGGGTGTAGAATTAAAACCGGTTTATACAATGCATTTGTAAATCTTAATTAAGCATAGGATTAACGTTCGCTATCACCTACAAACCTTAACTTTGATTTACTAACCATACAATTTAATCTAGTAACGGACGTTCGCCATGGTTACCGTCTTGCACATTTGAGCTCTAATTTTCTAGCTTATTCCAAAACTACGTTCGCAATGTTTGTGTAATTACTTATAGACAAATAATCGATGATAACTTACCGAGTAGAAAACGTTCGCTATATCCACTAGTAAATCACCAAATAAGTTAAAACAATCAAACTAAGCTCAAATGCACAAGGTTCGCGATTAAACATAAAGTCTATTATCACAAGTTTATAATTCATCCACACGAAAGACATTCGCCACATTCGCTAACTTATATATTATAGCTCATTCGTGTTACTTATACCAATTTTCGCATCCACAAATAAAGGTTCATTTGTACATCGACATACAAACAAAAATAATTCCAACTGACAACAAACATTCGCTATAATTGCTAGTTAGAATTACCAACAAATTCCATAAATTATTTGAACTAAAAATATATAAATTCATGAGGAATTCTAAACTCAAGCATAATCAAACACCAAAATATAACACCCCTAATCACTAGCTAGTTCATCCAAGCAAGTAAATAAAACTAGCCACTAACAATCATACCAAAACAAACACATATAATGAGTGAAATCAAAGGAAACATAATTTTATCGAATAAAAATGCAAACCGAGTGATTACAATGTTCGGATGATGATTCTTCGTAACCAAATGATGTAAGATGATGAGAGATCTTCAAGATGATGAAAATAACTCAAGAAAACCTAAAAATCGCCCATGGGGGCTGCTGGTTCGTAATAATAAAAGTTAGGTGAGATATGAAAAAGAAAAGGTGTTTAAAAGGGTCAAAAAGTGCTCTGCCGACACTAGAACCCGGCTGCTCCTTACCCCGACCCGGCTGCTCCTCCAGCCTTAAAATGAAGGTTTCTTTCTGGTATCGATTTTTCATAAATGACCCGGCTGCTTCCCTATAGAACCCGGCAGCTTCTCCTACTTTTCAGTAGACCATATTTTTCAGATTTGTAGATCTCTGAAATACGAACGTTTGGCCGCCTGAATCACCTCAATCCGAGTTCGTATGAGGGAGATATGGCCAAAACGGTGCAACATAGCCAAATCTGAAAACTCTTTCATCTTTTCATCTTTTCTTCCTCAATCTTTAACCTTAACACACGAGATCAATTTCAAACTAAATAAGTACTGAAAGTTCATGAAATTGACTAGAAACAAGTACAAAAACAATGATATCGCGAGAGATAAACATATACAAATCGAGCGATATCAAATGCCTAAACACATAAGGTCATGTAAGTAGATGTCTCGCAAGACCACCTAGAATAGTTGTACACAACTAGTATGCCCGATGTTTGTTTAAGTGATCGTAATCGTTTTTCCTTATAAAAACATGTTTGACCCGTTGGTGACGGTTTGTGACACCCTCAAAATTAAGCTTTGCGGAAGCGAGTTTTGGGTGCCACTAATCAAATATCAAACACCAAGATTACTACAAACGACTCTACATGAGACGTTATATATATTTCAAAAGTATTACAAAGTTTAAGTCATAAGTTTGAAACATAGTAGTGAGTTCACAAAATGATTTCAGAAGATTTTAATACATAACCATTATACAAAATATAATGCAAGAAAATCTTCATGTCTAAATGGATGCATGCGACTCGTGATAGCTAGCTTATCCTGTAGGCCATTCCTACTGTTGATGAGTACCTGAGAATACAACACTAAAAGGTCAGCTATAAAGCTGGTGAATCTCACAGGTTTTAATATAAACATTGATGTGATCAACATGATTATCCGACGATATTTAAACAATGTAAACCGAACAATGATAAACCTATTAAGGTTTCCGACCCATGATATAACCGACATCTGTATTGCACTGAGCTATGATTCAAAGCCTAACCCGATCTTTGCCTCCCGATTTGGTGACACACCCATGACAATTACTAAAGTGCCCGTTTTTAACTTGGTTGTAGCTAGCAACCGGGACGGGGACGTCACTCCCATGATAGTACTATCCTTTAGTAACCGCGCCTTATTAAGTTAATGAATCATACACTGTAACCCCCCAAATTTAATGATTTGCGGAAGCTTGATTTGGGTGTTACTAATCAATAACAAAGCACAAAGATATATAGTAAACGACTCTATATGCGTCGTTTTAACAAAATATATTGATAACTGAAATGTTTACAACATTTAAAGCTTTACATAGCTCGAGTTTAAATAAAATGAGATTTCAGTACATCAGTACTTGAACAAAATATACTAATGCAAGAAAATCTCGATCGTCTGTATGCTGACTCGAGCTAAAATCCTGAAGCAGAAACATCCTACTGCTTGGTACCTGCGATATATGCTAAAAGGTCAGCTAGAAAGCTGGTGAGCTCACAGGTTTGAAATCAGTTAATATAGTATGAACCGCAAGATTTAAATAATGAATTGCATCCAGCAATTAAATAATGAATTGCATCCAGCAATTAAATGATAGTCATCGTGTATACAGCCATGAGCACATAGTTGAGCTTAACTCGAGGGCCGGGTCCCCTATAGAGAATTCCGGGCGAGGTTGCCTCCACGAATGCCTAATCCACATTCGTCTTCCCAAATATTAGTACGTCCGTTTACCCGGTTAGTGCTTGCTAACCCGGACGAGGTGGGTCAATCCTATATGGTACCATATACTAATATTCACGCTACAACGTATTAACAACTATGCTGACGGAGGACTTTAAAATGATTAGTTTCGAAAAACTCATGTAGTATATGAAAAGTTGGTACTTGCGTTCACATGTTAAAAGTTGAGCAATATATCACACCCCTGAGTAAAACAGTAAAAGAGGGGCTATGAGACTCACCTGAGTCTGAAAGCGTTTAAACAAACGTAAGTTGATTAGCCGAGTATGAAGTTCAAAGACTTGTAACCTGAGGGTGTCCACGACACGCGATGGTTATAATCATGATTGGGTATCTCAAAAGATCACCCTTGTAGTTGTTCATTCAACTATAATGTCCAAATCTCCACTATTTGGTTGATACGTTTAAGTATTTGAAAAGTGTACGGCCCGTTGGTGATGGGTTTGTAATAATAATCTCAACTATTATTATTTTGATTTCGTGTCGTTTTACTTGAAAAAATGTGTGTTGATTGTGTTTTAGAAGCCGTTATGGAATCTAAGTACGGGGGTCCGGGGGCAGCGCCCGTGGTAGCGGGGTCCAAGGGGCGGCAGCCCTTGGCGGGGTCCAAGGGGCAGAGCCCCTGGCTGGGGTCGAGCTGCCAGGTCAGCTTGGAAACTTTTTATTTATACTATATTGCTTTGACGAAAAAAGCATCTGGATCCGAATTTGGGTAAAATCAGGTGTTAAAATTTTAGGTCTCGACACTTAGTAAAAATCTGAGTTTTCCTGGTTTGTGCGACGTTGGGTGCGACGTCGCAAGTAAGGATTGCGACGTTGAGCATGACGTCGCTAAAGGCGACGTTTCGCAATTTAATGCGACGTTAAGGATGATGTCGCTATACGCGACGTTGTTGATTCTAGCGACGTAGTAGGCGACGTCGCTATGTGCGACTTCGCAATTCAATGCGACGTTATGTGCGACGTCGCTAAGGCGACGTTATTGATTTCTGTGCGACGTTATACGCGACGTCGCAAAGGCTCCAGGCCAGATGCGACGTTACGGGCTGTTGGCCGGATTTTGTGTTGAAAACGAGTTTCCCGGCCACCGTTCGGTCCAATATTTTTACCCAACCCTTTTATGGACATTATGAGTTGTTACAAACTACTAACAAGTGAAAACATTTAAAAACGTGAGATTTCGGGATTTGTCGGAAACTTACAAAGTGTCGGATCAAAAATCCGAAAAGATAGGATGATAGATCGTGGTGTCGTGGTCGTTTTTCTCCAAAGCGATGCTATGATCCGAGTGCGTTTGGTATGTTTATTTGGTGATTTTGTGAGTATTTTGGAGGTGGTGGTGATTAGAGAAAAGAGAGAAAGAGAGTGTAAGAGAGAGAGAGAGTGATAAGAGAAATGAGAAAGAAAATGGTGGGGGAATGGGAGGTTAAGCCCCCATTTTTCGCCCCGCGTTCCCGCTCCGTGCGGTGTTCGTTTACTCCGTCGTTTAAACGTTAAATAATTATTTTACATATTAAATGGTACGTTTTAAAATGCAAATTATTACGCGATATTTTATTTAAATATTTTACAATTTGGTTTATATTAGAGTTATAATATGTAAGTTTGTTTATTTAGTTTGCGCGTTTTAATATGTTAAATTGTGTAAGTTCTGTTTGTATACTACGAATGAATACGAAATATTATCATAATAATGTTTTTGACATAAAAGCGTTATTTAATAAAATTGATCACCAACGTCCGTATTAAATTGAATCGAAATACATTCGATTTAAATTGCGTACGATTTAACCAAATCGCATTTTCGTATATATTCAACAATATATATAATTCGATACATTAATTAGCCTAACACAGAACTAATTACATGTATTAACATCTGATTAGGCACTAATTACTAGTCCTAATTTGGCGGGTGTTACATACACTGACGAGGACTTTAACCGAATTAAAACACTCGTGCATATACCGTACCATGAAAATCAAGACAACAATGATAACCGAGCAATGTAACCAATGTGATTAACCGAATTAAATAACAATGCAGATAACTTGAGTTAATACTAAATTAACTAACCGAATAACAGTGATCACGAAAACAATTTGTGTGCATCTCCCCCAATTATTAAAACATGTAAACATTGAAAATGGGGCCGTGAGACTCACCTGAGTCAATCCGAGCAATGAATATATTCGAAGTGGAATAGACAATCTTTGAAATCCCTTAGAGTCCTAAACACGCGAGATTCTAATGAGTAAATGGATTGTCCAATGTATTGTTTAATGTTTATGTTTGAGTTTACAAAATTTGGTACGAGTCTGAAAACAGTAATCTGCCATTTTCGGCCCCTAAACGACCCCGGATGGCCTAAAACTGACAAGGCTAAGAACTTAGCCTTGATCATTGGGTTGTTTTTGAATGACCGAGCGAATTTGAGCCCAATCCGTTATAATAAAATTTTCATCGAGAAGCTACCCTGTTTTTTGTTCTGTTTTAGCTAGAATTCACAGGGCTAGTTTATTGATCCGTTGGATTATGAAATATAACGGGGGAATCCACCGTATTGGTTTGAATACGCCGTATTCAATGTTTACATGGGAATACGCCGTATTGGTCTGAATACGTCGTATTCATTGGTTTCGAAGGGAATACTCCGTATTGGTCTGAATACGCCGTATTCATTGGTTTCGAAGGGAATACGCCGTATTCCCTTGAATACGCCGTATTCCGAAGAGGCGCGGGAAAAAATGTTTTCTGGGCGGGAATACGCCGTATTCCCTTGAATACGCGGTATTCCGAGGTCTGGTTCGAGTCTGTTCGTGCAGAAAACATCCAAAACCAGTTCTAAATCCTATTTCCGCATACAACAACCTAATACAAAGCTAATACATGCTATATAATGTATTATAAACATAAAATTAACGAGTATTGATAAGTGTTCTTACGTAGTAAAATTTGAAACCGTGAGGATGATGATGATGATGATCCGATGATGAAGATGATGATTTTGAAGCTAGATGATGATGATGATGTTACTGATCTTTGTTGTTGTTGTTAAAATGAAATAGAGATCGGGAGAGAGTGAGAGCCGAGAGTGATCAAATGTGTGCGTGTGAGTGATAAATGATTGAGGTCGGTTGATATAACCGGCCTCAATTATTGAGGTGGTTGGGTATTTCCTGACCCGTGTTCGCGTACCCGATCGTTATTTAGTATAATCTTTTAAAATGATAATTTTCTAAAAATAGAATCGTATAAGTTTTTAGTTGAAAAATTTTATAAAAATGTTTTTACGGATGTATAAAATTGTATCTTTGTTTTACTCAAAATGTACGGATAGTTTTCTATATCTAAAATGTATTTAAATTTCAAACTGAGTATGTAATTATTATTCTCAATAATAATACTTGATTTAAAAATGTTTTTCACCAAATTCTATTTTGGGTTTATGCGTTTTGTTAGATTCGTGTATTCGCGATTATTTAAATAATCGTTTCGGTTTATATATATATATATATATATATATATATATATATATATATATATATATATATATATATATATATATATATATAATACTTGAATGCTTATGTGTTAACACGTATATAATACGTGATTTAAAAGTTTAAATTGGGACCCAATTTTGGGTTATTTTGACCGGGTGTCACACGGTTGGTATTAGTAATAGTCAAAGTATTATCATTGTGTTTGAAACATTTTGTACTGGAACGACGGGGGTTCGGGGGCAGCGCCCCTGGTTGCGGGGTTCCAAGGGGTGGCAACCCCTTGGCGGGGTCCAAGGGGCAAAGCCCCTGGTCAGGGTCGAGCTGCCGAGTCAGCTCGGAGGGAACAATTCATATTTACTACCTTGTTTTAGTGAAAATTCCTTCAAAATTCTAATTTATGCGACACAATTTACGACACAAATGTTTGTTTAAGCTCGACACTTAGTAAAAGTCGGATTTTCAGGGTTCTATTTTATGCGACGTAGCATGCGACGTAAGGTGCGACGTGGGCGTGTACGTCGCATTATGCGACCTTCGCAATTCAATGCGACGTAGGGTGTTGCGTTGCTAATGCGACGTGGGTTCGGTTTGCGACGTTAAGGATGATGTCGCTATATGCGACGTCGCAATTTAATGCAACGTTGAGGCTAATGTCGTACCTGCAACATCGTGAAGAGTTTTGCGACGTTGTAGCTGACGTCGCATAAATCTGAGTCCAAAAGTGACGTTACGGTCTGATGACCGGAATTTGTGTCGAAAACGTGTTTTCCGGCCACCGTTCGGTCCAAAACTTTTACCCAACCCATATTTGTACATTATAAGCTTAAATAACCCATAATCACGTAAAAATAAGTACAATCGAGGTGTTTCGACTTTTGTCGGAAAACTTACAAAGTGACGGAATGGAAATCCGGAAAGGTAGAGTTGTAGATCGTGAGCCTGTGGTTCTTTTATCCCAAATAAGCTTGAAGATTCGAGTTCGTTTTGATGTAGTAATTTGTGATTTAGTGAGGTTGGTGGGTTTTGGTGATTTTTGAAAGAAAAGAAAGAGGAAGAAAGAGAGTGAGAGAAAGAAATGAGAAAGAAAGAGTGAGGAGGTGGGGTGTAGGTGAAAGCCTCACCTCACACAGTCTCCGTTTCGTGCTCCGTGTGGTGTTCGTTTTCTCCGTTATTTAATCGTTTAAATATTTGTTTTACGCGTTTAATATTTATTTAGAACGTGAATATTTATAAATCATTTTATTTGAGTTATTTTAATTTATGAAGTGTAATCTAGTTTAATTTGCGCGTTTGTCATTTTTAAATAGTGTGACACGAGACAACTTGGAAATATAAGTTAAAGTGTCGTCAATAATGTTTTTATAATTTAAATCAAAATGTTTCACCAACGTCCAAGTATAATGAATCGGGCTCCGTCCGGTTGATTTGTACGATTTATCCAAGTCGCGTGTATACACATATATATAAATCACCTTATATATACAAATAGAGTCTGTAATTAGTCCCATTACATACTAATTACAACTAGTTACAAGTAATCAGGCATGATTAATTATCCTAATTAGGCAGGTGTTACAAAGGATCACCCATGCTAGTTGTCCACTCAACTAAGAAATGTCCAAGTATTTGTTTGTACGTTTGTAATTGTTCGTAATTAAGTGTGGTCCGTTGGTGACAGGGGTGTATTAATACTTCAAGTATTATTATGATGTAATTCATAGTGTTTGTACAACTGTAAAGTATATTCTCAAGTAGGTCGTTTGTATAATGACATAATACGTTATTCGAATGTAAGTTCGAGTGAGTGTAAACTCGTAATTAAAAATCAAGGGATGCGAGTGTAAGCTCGTATTAGTTCGAGTGAAATCTCATAGTAATTCGAGTGTATAGGTTTACTTAATATTTTTCCGAAATTATATATATTTATATATATATGAGTTTCCGAAAGTGGATAAGTTCGAATGTATGTGTGTATATATATATATATATATCCGAATACGTATGTATATATATATATATATATATATATATATATATATATATAGGTGCGAGAGTATGTCTCCGATTGTGTGGATATTTATCCGAGATTGTAGTGTCCGAATGTATATGTATGAGTTTTAGTCCGAATGTTTATTATCCGAAAGTATGAATTTTTATCCGAAAGTGTTGGTCCGAATCTTCAAAAATCCGATTTTTGCATAAAAGTCCGAAAGTCAACGAAAGTCAACTCCGAAAGTTGACTTTTGGAGTCAAAACTACTGTTCATCCGAAGTTCAAAGGGTCAAAGTTACTGTTCATCCGAAGTCAAAGTTCGGAGTCACTATTCATTCGAAAGTCAAAGTTCGGAGTTAAAGTTAGTCCGAATTTGTGATTTTTATTTAAAATAGAAAACCTTATCGAATCGTTCCGAAATTTTTACACAATGTTCCCACATATCTTATGTACTTCCTGTAATTTTTTTATGACTTTTAGAGGTCGTTTGATATTTTTTAAAAATTCGCAAAGGATCAGGGTGCAGTTTAGTCCGAATTTAGACCTTTGCTCACAAATCTAATTTTTTGGAAAAATTGGTGTATTTCTGAAACAATACAAGAAAGAAATTTTTGTATATAAAAAAATTACCAAGATTCCCCAAGTGGTCTCATACGTTTTTGAGGTCTAGAACTTGAGATATGGCCTCGAGAAGTTACTGAAAGTTTCTGTCCGCCAGAACAGTTGCCCTATGTCACCGGAGAAAAATGTTTTCGAGTAGTAAACGGAGTCGAAAAGTCACGAGACTAATTTTGTTAGAAAGATAACTTCTTGTACTACATTTTAGACTTAAGAAACATCATTTTTCATTAAGAAATGAATTTTATAAAAATCGTTGAAGTGGAAACATAATCTGGACAGGAAACATAAACTCATAGTTTCGAGTTTTAAATTGCGTTTTGATTACTTATTTGGACATTAACAAGTCTAGTAAACAAACTACCATGTAAATAATCATAATATAAGAGATTTCGAAAAGTGTCGGGAATCTTACAAGTGTTGGTTTGAAAAACCGAGAAGATGAGAACGTAGAGTTTCACGTAGTGAGCATTTTCCTTCAAACGAGCTATGTATTCCAAGGTAATTTGGTGGTGTTTTTATGGTGTTTTAGGGTGGCGGTGGTGATGATATTCTAGAGAGAGAGAGAACCGTAGAGAGAGGGAGAGGGAATGATGGAGGTTGTGAAGTGTTTGAAAGATAAAGTGTTGTTTGTTTTGTTTGCTTTGTAAGAGGGTATGGCCTCCCATGCTCTTGCATGAGGGCCGGCCCAAGTGGGGTCCACCAAGGTGTGGACTTCACAAATTTTGTTCCCAACGTTTATGTATTGTCCCGTGTCCGTTTACCCGATCGTTTTACGTTTCAGTTAATCGTATAGCGTTTTATTTGATACGTTTTGTTAATGATTTAGAACACAGTATTTTCAATAAAAATTTTGCCCAAGCAACATATTTTAAGTTACTAAAATAATATTCGAGTTATCCGTTTGGTCGTCGGTCTCGTACGGAGTGTTTTATTCGAAAATTTATATGTGTAATATATTCTCGCAATATATTAAAGTAAATAATGTTTGTTTGGATAATTCCACATTATTTAAATAGTTTGTCACCAACGTCCATAGTAAATAGTGTTGGACCTCGTCCAGTACATAGTGTACGATTTGAATAAATCACGCAAGTGTGTATGTAATTACACAGAAGATTACATATATTTAGATTAATATAATACTAAATACACGTAATTTACAAGTAGTTTAAGCACTAATTAAAGCCCTAAATTAGCAGGTGTCACAATATCACTGCTTAACCTAGATAGGTTACTGTTATCATTACATAACTTGATTAAGTCATCGTCATACACTGGTCATATTGTCGCGGGACAACATTATTGAATATACTTGAACTGGTTAGTTCTACCTACGATGGACAACGCCTAGACTTTTTTTCAAGATTAGTTTTCCTTTTAGGAACTAAGACTGCCTATACACTCCATGATTACTAGAATGGATTTGTACTTAAGTGAACATTTCCCAGAGACCTCAATACACTTGCTAGGCTGGAGGTTAGGAGTATACGATAGTAACATACATTGGTATAGTTCCTTATACTAATACCAGACAACTAGGTGATGATTATTCATACCTAGGCTTATTGTGCTAAACCTAATATCTCAGTGTTGTATGTACATACTCAGATACACTAAATCACTTTCATGTGTTACATGATACCCCGTTAGATGTGTTTTTTGGTTAGACTTATATATCTATATATATAAGTATATATATGTATACATACTCGTACTCTATTTCAAGCACTTGGTGCTACCCACAGTTTACTCATGTATATTGATATACATACACTTATGCAAACTCGGTTACTCTAGTCGTGCCAGTCGTAGTACTGCCGGCTCTCATATACATACATTGCTTGCGAGCAACACTGTTCGATATCACGGTTAGAGTGATGCAAAACGATATCACGGTTAAGTGATACAAAACGAGATCACGGTAAAGTGATTCAAAACGATATCGCGGCAAAGCGATACAAAACACCGATAAACACACGAGTTGATACTCGCACTCATCAACGGATCGACGAGCTTACACTCGAGATCGTTGACTCAGTATTTGGCTAAATACTCAATTATAGTTCTGCGGGACTACACTTACATGTTGCTTGTGGAGGCAACACACTGAGCCAGGTGGCATACTAGTATCTTACTACTGGATAAGTAATACTATTACTTGTTATCCTATGACGTGGTCATACACATACTTGATTTATACTTAGGCACATATTGCCTCACATTAGTAGACTTACTCATACCTGACTGGTATCTAGGCATGGACTACCACCTCCTCGATATGACTCGGTCATACACTTACTCGATAGTACTTAGGCATGTATTGCCTCACATTTGTAGACTTACTTACACCTGATAGGTAACTAGGCATAAAATGCCATTTTCCCTCGATGTACTTAGGTACACACCACAACTGTATATACTAGTACATAAATGGATATTTATGGCGGTGAAAAATGCCATCTGAAGCGGTGATCTAACCGCCCCTGATGCCGGCTACACAAAAGCCTGAACATCTTTTAAAGCGGTCAAACGACCGTTTCAAAAGCATGAATTTGAAACGGTTACTTTGCTTTCATAGAACGGTTGGACAATAAATGATGTGTTTGTTGGGCTAATGAACCGCTTCAAAAGTCAAACGAAAATTCAAAAGAAATTCACTTTTACCTCCAAAAGCATATATTCATTTTCAGTTTCCCGCTAATCACCCAAATATATTCATTAGTTTTACTTCAACTTATACTTCAAATTCAAATTAATTTTCTTCCATGAAAAAAAAAAATAGATTCCTTTTCAACTTATATAAATATACATATACAATAACTGAAATGAAATTTATCAACCTGTTTTAATCGAACACAAAATAACATATATCTTAAATAAACATTCCAAATTACAATAAATCAAAAATACATAGATTTGAACATAGCAGTACTGTATTAGTATTACAAGTCTTCAACCATATATTTATAAAGTAAAACTTCTTCAATTGCACTAGCGATACACTGCAACTCATCGCCCTTTCAGTAACCACTAGTCCACTCACTCATTTATTTCTTGAGGATACTGCAATAGAAATAAACACACTATAAATTATATATTATTTTTATGTTTATTGTATCTACATATACATAGAAGAAACATATGTTCACCACAACAACCGATGAAGTACAACTAGATGTGAGTCATCATCACGGACTAGATCTGAACACAAATACAGATATGTAAGAACACATATCTGATGAACCAAAAGACAGATCTAAAAAAAATATTAGTTCATAGTTTCTTTTAATCTTACATTAAATTACTGGTTTGCTGCCATCGTGACACACTGTTATTCATCACCGGAAACACTTCAATCTATTTTCTATAGTGGGAAATACCTAAAATAAATCTTGCTTCTGTAAGTTAGTGGGTGGGTGCTGGAGATAATATGTGTGTGGTGGAGAAGATATGTATGTATGTTTATTTATAAGTAAAATGAGAAAAGAAGAGCGGTTATTTGTTATTTTATAGCGCAGTTCTGAAATAACGTGCTATATAATTATTTTGGAGCAGTCCTTGTTATTTTATAGCGCGGTTCACATAAATACTTTTTATGGGGCGGTCATTTGTTATTTTATAGCGCGGTTCATGTGAACCGCGCTATAAAATACTTTTTATGGGGCGGTTATTTGTTATTTTATAGCGCGGTTCACAAAGAACGTGCTATATAATTCTTTTATGGAGCGGTTCTTTGTTATTTTATAGCGCGGTTCACAAACTCATTTTTTTTACTTTGGAAATAACCGCTCCATTTTATTCTATTTGAAACGGTTTTTTACTTAACCGTTCTAAAATTGCACTTTTTTGAAGCGGGTTGTTTTAAACCGTCACAAATAATGGTACCTTTTGGAGCGGTGTTTACTAAACCGCTATAAATATAAGTAATTAGAGCGGGATTTTTAAAACCGCTACAAGTAATGCCATTAAACCGTTTTAAAAAAAAAATTGAACCCACTTTTTACTTTTTATAGCAGTTTTCACATAAAACCGCTATAACACTGCGCTCTAAATAGTCATTTTTGTACTAGTGATAATACTGCAAATCTAAATCGTAGTTTCTGAACTACTTTTCAAACATACACAGTTTATACTTCATGTTTACAACTGACAAACCTATGAACTTACCAGCTTCATAGCTGACTCGTTTTAGCTTGTGTTCTCAGGTGCCCAGCAGGATTAGGATTGCTACAAGATATGCTAGCTCGAGTCGCACGATTTCAAACACTTGGATTTCCTTGCATAACTTTTGTACTACAATTTATGTGTTGGAATTTCTTTTGCGAACTCACCACAATGTAAACGTTTTATTTTGGGAAATGTAATAACTATTTTCAAACGTCTCATTTAGTGGTCGTTTGCTATATCTTTATGCTTTGATTATTGATTAATTGTGCCCCGACTCGACCGCTTCCGCAACCCGAATTTAGGGGGGCGACACAATAGCTTGTGGATCCAGTCAGCAGTCTACAAGCTTCGTGTTAGAAGACTTAAATTAGATGATTTTCATTGAACACCTTTGGCTCTTGAAAGATTCTGCAGAGGGTCAAAACTCAAAAGTGAAGAAACATGGCTATAAATTATTGTATATAAAATGGAAAATAGTCAATAGGGTGATCTGCTGAAAGTGTTATATGTCAATATTTGTTGTTGTTAGAATCTAAATGTATATACACCATGCTGAGATTGAGTGGGTGTACGGTTGTTTAGGCTCTTAATCAGAAGCTTGTACTTTTGAGTGAGAAGTTAATAGAATTGCATTTGCCTTTTTCAAATAAATAAATGAATGAATAAATTTCTAATCTTTCTAAGTTCTAACTAATAAATCCCTTGGGCTTTGTGTGAAGAAAAAGTTTTAGGAGAGGATTCCTATTGTTTTAGTCGGTTGACTGTAGGTTCCAACCGTTAAAGCCGACGCCAATAGTACGGCCTGTGGGTTTGGTTCTGTCGGTTCAACCCGTCACATATCCGACGCTCTGTCTTTTAATTTGTGTGGATACAACGACTATTTAATTGTTTTTTTTGTTTGGTGTATAGAAATAAAGGTAAATTGATAAGTGTGAGGCCTAAAAGTTAAAGTAACGGAGTCACCGATGACAGAGGTCAGTCAGTTTAAGTCAGTTTTGTTAAGCGCTGATGTGACACAAAGTGACCAGTCGGTGTTCAGTCACCATTGGACATGCTCTTAAGGAGACCTAAAGTAGGCCTACAAATATGGGAATGACATGGGTCTTGTACAACGATAAAATTAGAAGAGAGAAACTCTATTTACCAATGAAAAAGTTGCGCTATAAGTATAGGTCCATCTAATCTAAATAAATGTATATATCATTACTCAAAAGTTTATATTCTCTCTAACATTTTATTTCGATGAAACTCATGTGGTTCTAGCATCATCTAATAGGTATATATGTAGTGTACATGTTATATTGTTATTCCCTTTATTGTATACTTGACAAAATATATATCTTGATCTTATTTCATCTATATATTAGGGATATGTTTGGTGAAATTGTAATTTGATAGATGTGAAGTCAAATGGGATACAATACAAATACAAATTAAATTTAAAAGAATATAGTAAAGTAGTAAACAACTTTTTAAGTAATTTCATGTTTCATATACTATACTTTTTTCTAAAGTACATATAAAATTAATATTATTAATCAAATGTGTTATAAACACAGACAGGTTGACCTATGTGTTTGTATCTAATTATTTTCACATTAGCAAAGCCAACATGCTTTGAGTATTTGCTTGCTATAATCATCTTCACTCCAACATTTTCATCATGAATACATTTTGTAACGGAAAACTAATTTATGGGATCGACCGTTGTACGTATCATCATTTTGTCTTCTTTTTCAACATTCTCATCATATCATAAATAATAATGGCTTATACCAGTAATAATATCATGATTTCTATAGCTTTTTCAAAGTTAGTTATTTGTTACCTGTAATTGCTAAACAGACAAAAATATAGTAGTATCAAATTCAGGAAAATAACAATATCATCGCAACTCCAAAACGTATAGCAGTTAGAGCCGCATTTGTGCTAATCCGCCTTGTTCTACTCGCCGGTTGCTCAATTCAGACTTACGCACTAAAACACTTTTTTTTTTACCATTAAAGAATAAATCCTTGACAAATCTCAACCTTCAACTACGTACACTAGAAGAGTTAACTAGCACAACTTGACTAAACTCTCAAGATCATAAAGTGTGTTAGAAAAGCTAATTTCGGGTTAAACTTGAAATAACAAAACACAAATGCTTCATCTTGTTTGAAGGAACATGACAACAACAATGACCACCTATAAATGTAAGCTTTAAAAGTGTCGATGAATTTTAATAGAATATGAATAAGATGTTAGAAGCCAGTATGTATAGATCTAACAATATAGATTTAAACATATATCTAATAATACATTTTTTAACACACTTTTATTTTTCTAGTCTCTACCAATGATTCTGAAATGTGCATCAATAATTTTTTTACGCATACTGTTAGGCATGTATATTTCACCGTATGTATTATTTTGATCTTAGAATTCGTTTGCATAATCAATGTGTATCGAATTATCTACCATCAATTCCTCCATTCTTCCCCTTCGAAATGTAGCACCTTGGATTGAACACGACGAATTGCGTTTTCTTCCAAATCTTAAACATATGATATCTACCACCGGAAATATGTGATTTAGTGTGTTGGCCTTTCAGCCTTTCAGGTACCATTTAGAACAATGGTGTGTGATCAAAGGGTAGCTGCATTTTGAGGGGAAAGAGTAGTAGTCGATCTCACAACATTGAAATTTATGTGTACACTGTATTTTACGTAAAATGCAGGATTTTTAAGATGTAGCGAATCTGAATTGTTGATTACAAAAATCAACAGCTGAGATCGCATAACCCTTCTCACCCTCAAAATTCAGCTGCCCTAAGAAACTTACGTTGTGTTTGGTTCGCGAAATATATTTGATGCAATTGGAAATAATCAAATGAATTCGAATTTTATGGAATGTGAATACCTTTGAATGAAGGAATTTGATTATTTACAACTCAATTTATTTGTGAACTAAACATATTTATCGAATGGAATTGAGATTACAACTCACGAACCAAACGCAACCTTATTTTGTAATATTTCCATTGAAACATGTAAAGTTTGATTTCCTTTTCGTTGGTACTTTAAATATTTTGGTCATATATTGGTGGTACATTGTAAAAGCAACTGAAAACCGCAACGAACCTTCTTGCAGTACAAAATTATTATCTTCGAATCATCCGTTCCATAGTCAGAGACGGAGCTAGGAAATACATATTTAAGATAACATATTTAAATGTTGTACCAAACACTATTAAAATACATATTTAAACTTAATCGTTGTACCAACCACTATTTGGGTATTTAATATGAGTTTAGGAAACTTTCATATTTAACTTTTTTAACGTGTTATAGAGTTTTATAATCACCATGAAACAAGACATCTTAATGTGTTTTAAGACGAGATATTTGCATTTACGATCTCTATTTCACAAATAGTAAAAAATTTAAAATTGGTAGGAGAGGTGTCACGTGACGTAATCACGTGATGATTGAAAGTGGTTGACGTTATTTTTGGTAGGATTTCACATGGGTTTAATAATTGCGGCCAAGAAACCAAAGGTCGTGGTTAACTGTTATGTTGCCGTTAAAAATGCCGATAACGTTATCCTCGTTCAATCTCCATTACTCGAATATGCTTGCTAACGTAATAACGTTAGTGCTGTCGGTGACATGTGGTCAAAAGCATTTATACTATACTAAACCGTTATATTTAACGGCACAAATATTCCTTCCGAGGTATGATTAAGTGGCGTGATTTGCTGATTTCCGTACCTTCTCCCAATCACAAACTCCTAATTAAAGGAATGTATTTTAAATTAAGATCTATGTATGGTTTTATGGTCAGCTAGAAGATTTGAAAAGTCGATCGGATGAGATGAAAAAAAATAAAAATTAATTAATAAAAAAGTAGGTCTACATAGTTGGAGATATCATTTGTAATATCAACATTACAATTGAATTGTAATGTTAACCGATCATAAAACAAATAATATTACACATTTTATATTTTGACCATTTAACTTTTTTATAGTTACATAAATAACCCCATCAACATTAACATTACCTTTCAAATTTATTTTTAATAAATCCGAAACCCTATCTGAATCTTTTCAAGTCCTATCACTCTATTAGCGTTTGTCATAAGATAATTTGCTTTTATAAGTTACACTATAAACTATACTAGATCATTACCCGCGAATTCGCGGGCTATTGCATGATTTAAATACAAAAGTTTACATAATAATTTTATGGATGCAGTTTAGAGGGGCAAAACAAAACAACTGCATTTTAAGGCAAATTTGTAAAGTTAAGATGCACTGATATTAAGATGCAACACTTTTAAGACATAGTAATGTTAAGATGCATTAAATCTGAACCGTAGATCAAAAAAATTAAGGGTCAAAATTGTCTGCCCCTCTTGCCCTCTCTAAGATACCTGCCCCTCCGCTTTCAAACATAATTTTAATATTATATCTTGGCGGATGATATTGTAGAAATATTTCGAATTGAATGAGATTATATACTGATAGTAGCTTTAGAGATACTTTATTAGAAAGATTTATAATATTGAAAATTGTTTATAAAAAACTAAATACCAAAGAGGCTAGACAAAAAGACAAGTGTTGAAACTTGACCAACTTGATTTGCAACATCCCAACACCCAGCATATTAAATTACACGTTTTACAAAAAAAAAAAAAAAAAAGATTGATTGGCTTATCGTCATCATGGTACGTTTCGAATGTGACATCGTCTATTACCCGACAGTACCCCATGTACGGTAGGTTTTACTACAACTCATACTTCAAACGTCTCTTATAATCTACCGAGGATACGACGCAAGTAGCTTTGACTTAAAATATTCAGAAATTATTATGGATTAGAAAATTAGGTCATCCCAAAAACTAACAACCATGTCCAAAGATTAATAATAAGCAAATCACACTAACAAATGTAGCACAAAAAGATATTACGACTGAGCTAGTTATTTTAACCTACAAATATGTTAACTTTGTTGAACTGTAGAGGGATAATTATAAATTACCTTCGTCGTCTCATTCTTGAATCATCACCTTCATTGTAGTAACCCATAGGGCCTATAAGAAATACACCCTCATTTGCGAATTCATAAAATTGAACCTGAAGTATCTTTGGCAGACCCCTATAAGTTCTTGCTGTTTACATCAGAATATTAGTGTACCTGAAAGGGAAAAAAAAATAAAAAATCTTCAAATGCTAAAACATATATCACTAACTTCTAAAAAAAAACAACCCGGAAATCATTAATGAACTTACATAGCATCAAACTTTTTAGCACTCACGTTGGATATCTTTACAAAGTCAAAACCACTACGTACTTCATATATTTAACTTGTCATATACAACTTGCAAATAGCTACTTCAAGGTACCCAAAGTAACTAACTATCATCTTAAACCCTATGACTACATACTTCTAATGTTAACAAAGAGTGTACACCAACAAAACCAAACCCAAAAAACAAATATTACCTTTTCTTGATGATCACACCATCATTCACCAATTAGATTGCCTTTAAATATCTAGGGAATGAATACATTCATATTTCAAACCCAGAATGATTGATGTGATGCAAAAAACTACAATGAACTTGATGTATAAGCGGACTTGTATACTATGTTTGAAGAGCAGAGGTCTTGCTAATTTATCACCACAACCTACATAAAAAACCACAAATAGTTAGATACAAATCATAGGCTAAAGCTCAACTTGAAGCAGGCCAATTATGAAATCATAGTAGTTATACCTTAACAATGATTATGATATGCCAGTACTTATATATTTTTTAAAAAAATAGATAGCATCTGCTGTATATTGAAGACCCGTTCGAAAAAAAAACACCAATTTCCCCACAGCAACACCCTCATTTTAAGCATGACAAGAAATTTTTTGCAATGTTGATCTTAAAAGCATTAACAAAAAATTATATAATGATTCAACAACCACTAACAATCCTGCCTCTAAAACAATCCAACTTCTTAGATTATTAATACAAAGAATAGATGGGCAATGAGCAGATTTGCTATTCTTTTGAAGCATATAGAAGATAAACACTACAACTGCACACATCTATAAACAAACATAAAAAATAAAACCTAGCGAATAATGATAAAAATAGAAGAGCTAAATAGACTTAAAGCTTAACGAAAAACAATAAAACGAATCAATGGGTCGACAGTCCCGCAAAAGTGTATTTTCAAAGGTTATTGTGAGCACATGAAACCTTGACTGCTTATGAAAAAATAATTTAAGTGTTTTAGACTTTATAGAAACTAACCATGATTTTAAACAACAAATATCAACACCCAAAAGGCCAAATTCACAAAATCAATCACAATTAAACTTGGGCTGATCCCACTTGCATTCACAATAAAAGTGGTAATATGGGCAGGTCAGGCAAGAAATTGACTTAAAATTTGGTTCTGGTAGCTAATAAACTAATGAATTCTGCAACTACATCTAAAGTTACATGACCCATATCGGCTTACACAAAATGGAATACAAATATATACACTCTTAGTAGTCTCCCATGTTAACTAAAGGCTAGACCGTAAAAATTGTTGTTTGCATCTTTGGTCTTCTATATTCCATGAACAACACATTAGTGTTCAAGGATAGCTATACCATTACTGGCCAAGTAACTTAATGGTAAGAATTTCTATGTTAATGATAAGAATTTCAGCAAATAATGACTCGTTTCAACCTAAATATGGTTTCAACGGTCAGTTAACCTGTCTATCTTTCCTCCTCTACTATTACAATATAGCTTTCCGAAATATGAACTATAACAGAAAAAAAAAGAACTTCACTTTTGTATATCTTTTAATTTTCATTGGTTGGTAGCACAAAGAGAGGAAAACCTTACCAGCTCCAAAACACTCTTCACAACATAGTTAACATAATATAGCATCCATTTAATTACCAAAGATTTCCGGCCAATTGGTAATATGAACAGGCAACTTTCAGCATAGGAAAACAGTACTTTATATATCAATAGTGGCATATATTCAAGTACTAATAATCCAACATGATAATTTGGACAGCTTCTAAAGAACGACGGAAACCGTTTTACCAAAAGCACCCAATTTCATACATAAGAAATTTTCAGAAATCATTTAAATGGTGTGATACCAAAACACATGGAGTCATCAATTATAGCTATAGTGCATATATTCAAAACAGGAAAGTAAGATCATGCCTAAAGTCTATAATCAAATTATTTGATAATATGAAAAGAATGGCATAAGATATGTATAACAAAAACTGCTGCAATATGAACAAATTTTACCTTGTTCTAGACCAGGAAATAAGATACAACCTAAGTCTGTGTTTCATAAACAGCAGCCAAATGATATTAATTAAGACTGTAGAAATGATGAACCTGTTCAATAAGGTAGGTGATATGGTTCAGACCATACTTGACAACAGTTGGTTTTTTAGATTGGATGTCTATCCTTCAAACTCGATATCTGCCCTTTTCAGGAGCCATTTGTTTTTTGATGCTTTGACGTCAAGTCTGTACTTGGAAAGCGTCTTGAAATTCATGAACTACCAAGATAACAAAAATGAATAGAGAGCAAAGTACATCTGCTTATTATTCCATCACTTGTGATGAATTTGATACTATTTCATTTAGTGAACATCAGTTGGTTAGTAGAACGGGTATCTACTATGGCCCATCGTAAATTGTCAATCTTTGTAACAATTGTATGGGCCAAGGAAGAAAACTTGTATTGTGATGAATTTGATACTCTTTCATTTAGTGATCATCGGTTGGTTAGTAGAACGGGTATCTACTATGACTGTATGGGCCAAGGGAAGAAAACGTGTAGTGTCAGATAAAAAAGACTAAATAATCATAATTCACACGGTATCCTCAAGCTTTGAAAAGAAACCATACCTCTCCAAGATGCATACATAACTCGTTATTTAATCTTTCATGATTGCCACACGCAAAATTTCTAGACTCCATAACGACATATTGATGATACACAATCCTACCAAACTTATAGTCTAATCAACACATCATTATGAAAAGATAATCCAAAAAACTAAACACAGAAAACCTACAGCTCTCTCAAAGCATAGAACCTCTAAAATGGGATTTCATGTTGCAATTCCCTAATGCTCGGATAGCATACATACCTGTACTAATGAATATTAATTATCTGAGTTGATCCAATACCTGATGATCAAAAGAGAAAATATAAAAAATATTAATTTTGAGCATAATTATAAAACAACTAACAAAATAATGATGTGTATCAAACAGTCTAGTTATTAAATACTCTGCACAGACATGGCTTATGGTTATTATACTCACTGAAAGCAAATCCGTAATAGCGCACAACATATTTTAAAATAGCAAATTCACAATCCAACAAAAGCAGCTTCATAAAACATATCGATAATCAGAGAGGGTGGCAGATGCGACCCATTTACTTGTCAATCCATTTGGGTTGTGTTTTATCTCATGCGGGTTATATATTATTGTAGAAAAAAAGGAGAAAATTAAGTAATGAATAACAAATAGTTAAGATCTATACCCATTTACTTATTTTTAGATCATCCATATCATCAAGCAGTTCTATTAATCTAAATTGGGGACTACTTTCTTATGTTTTAAAGAATCTAAAAGTGGATTTGTAATGCCATTCAAAGGTGTGGTGATTCAACTATCTGTCTATATCAAATTGCATTCAAAGGTGTGGTGATTTGTAACATCATCAATCTATGAGGCGAAATTAAGGCTTATTGATTGTGGATGCATGGTGATAACCTGTATAATACTTTTTGACTAAAATTGTTTGATGTATAATCTGTACACAAAATGAACCAAATATAGGTGATCAAAGATAATACCTAAACTGCACTTGAACTTTGAAATGATATACTGAGAAGAGTGATTGCGGATATACAGCACTCTATGAAGTTGAGACATCAAACTACCCATCTTGTGATTGTACAGATCAATTGCAATGAATTCTGGGTATAAAGAGATTCCAAGACATCGTCTTTTTAGTGCATGCCATGATCGTTCATATCTATGAAACGCGTATCGACATTATCACTGTATCTAGGTCTTTTGTAACATACCTAATCTGGTTCACATACATCATATTATTAAAAAGTACTCAAAATTCATACAAATTGAAACCTCCAACGTATGCCCAAATTCAAATAACAAACATGTAACTTTAATTCAAGGCTTCCCAGATTCATTGCACTGGCGAACATATAACTATGATTCAAATAAAATCATAAGGATTTATAATGCAGTAACAATACAAAATTAACAGCATCAAAATTAGGGTTATTGAGATTCAGGTACACGAATACACGTAAAAATAATCATCAAATCAGAGGAACTAAAATTAAGTATGAATTGAAATCGAAATCGAATTGAAACCAGTATTGAATTGAAACTGAATAGAAATTACCTCTTTATGCGTAGTTCAATCGATTATATACGTATAGGATTTTGACAATCATCGGAGAAGATGAAGATGCCAAAACCTTTTCGTTACAAGTGATTTGATCGGAGATGCTAGATGTAAATAATTTTGTTTTGATATAGAAGCACAACATATTTCCTGTGTTTATTGTAGTTTTGATTTGGAATTGAAGGAATAATTTGAATCAGGTTTGACAATAGTTATCTAAGCATCAGAGAGAAACTTCGGTTTGTTAGGTATCGGAGGGAGGAACGGATGTTGGTTGGTGCCGTGATATTTTATTTTTTCCCAATATCCCAAAGAAGATGGTTGACTTAATTTAACACATGCGTAGGTTATTTTTTAAGAAAATATCTCCTTTTATAATATATTAATAAATAATAGGAGATTTGAATTTCAAATTTTGAACTTCCTTTACGTTTTTTAAATTTAGAAATTAAAATTTAAACTTAAAATTTAAATTATTTTTGTCCCTATAATTTCGCAACAGAAAGTTAGGCTAGGGGTAATATAGTAAATTTAGATGATGAAAGATGAGATATTACGTAAACAATGCTATTGATCTAAATCAGCGGTTCAGATTGATTAATCAAAATCATTTAACGGACAAGATCAGTTCAAACGAATCTAGATTAAATATGTATACGCATTTAAACTCCTTCAATAAATATTATAAGAGATACATAGAGAAAACGTTTACTCGTCTTTAACGTAACATGGAGTAGTTTGTTACCATATTTAGACAAAATTACAAAAAAGGTAATTAAGTTTCTTTCTTTTTCCAACAAAGATCTACAAGAGCACTTGGTATTGTGGCGATTTCATGCCGTGATGGCACACATTGGCCAGCGTGATGGTGGATTGGTGGTCGACATTATGGTTAGCAACTTAGCATTAAGTTGTTTTTAGTTTAGTTTAGTTGTTTTGTTTTTCCTTTTGAAGGGAGACTTGAAGTGGAGGTTGATTGCTTTGTCTTAACAGGGTCGTTTTTGAGTTTTCGGAGGCTCTGAGCAAAAATCGAGTAATTGCTGAAAGGAGACACTATATGTAACTATGAAAAGTCTTTTTTATCCTTTTTGTTGTGCCTCAATCAACTTTTAAACAAATCGAACATTTTTTTTATTTGTTATTTCTTCCAATTAACATCATATTATATTCATATATAAAAACACACACGCACGTTGCACATACACATATACACAAATACACATATTTTGAGGCCCTATAATTCGGAGAGATTGGGCGGTCGATCACCTTGCTCATCTAAAAAACCGACCCTGTGTGTTAATTTGGTGTTAGGTTTTGGATAAAATTAGTTGGGTTATAATATATTTGTTAAAATTGGGTCAATTGGGTCATTTGGATCATCCGATGGGCCCAGTAACAAGTTTCCTTCAGAACTTGAAAATACCTTATGAGAACTACAATATGATCAAGTAAGGTAAACTAGAGAGAGAATGACCGAAGATATTACCAAATACGGCTCAAAAAGCATTACTAGATAGTAATAATTTGGAATTAGAGTTTACAGACTTTATACAATAACTTAGGCATTATATTTTATAAACTCTGACTTGGCACGACATATTTCGAGCCATCTTCATTGTAAACTCAAACGTACTCCATAAAGGTCGTCTCAATTGAGCTTGCAATGCAGAGTTGCAGACGACTCAATCACTCGATCAAGATTATAACAAATCTAATTACTTGATAAAAGTTCAAGTTGATATTTTACATATTTAGAGCTAGGCAGAGGCCATTATTTAGGGCTTAAGCATGAGCACGCTCTAATTAATCACTCCAAAATAAAACTAATTAAATAATTAATATATAACATAACAAAATGAACATTCCTTCGTTTTCAAGTCTTATCCCTTTATGATTCCTCTTAGCATGCATGGAAAATTCTTTGGACATCTTTTGCATGCCTTTTCTCTTTATTGCCTTTATTTATTGGTCTAAAAGATAAAAGAATTATATAACACAAAAATTCTTTTATATATCTTCTCTCACTCTCACTCTCATTTTTTATTTATATATTGTTTTACATGCTTGAACATAAAAGTGAGTAACTCTTGAGTCTTGATCTAGTTACATGTAGTGCGCGTTTAGTTATGATTTTTTTTTTTTTCAATTTTTCATTTTCGTTATTCTAGAGTTTTGTGTCTATTGAAAACTAATATATATTCATAAAACCTGTTCAAATGTAAAAGATAAAAGTTTTCGTTTTTAAGAATAGGAAACATAGAGTGCAATAAATCATATATTCCCCTCTCTTAGAAAACTTCCCTAGAGCACCCCACATTGAACATGTTTATGTAATTTTCTCTTCACTCACATTATTTATTTGTTAAATAATTATTTACCTAATAAGTATGCATTATTGTTCTTTTCAAGTCAACTTTTGTATATCATGATGGAAAACATTACAATCAGTATAAAATTATGATTACGATTAAGGTATTTATTAGAAAAAAGTTAGAATAAAATATTGGAAACGTGAAAAATAAAATGTAAAGACATATGTATTAAGGTGTATAGGTATTTTTATATGTAAATATTAACATTAGTATTAAAATTAATGTAGAAAGAGGATTATGAATAATAATATGTATATTACAAAGATTAAAAATGATAAAAAAAGGAAAACAATTACTCCCTCCGTCCAACCCAAAATGTCCATGTTACTATTTTGGGTTGTCCCATTATAAGTGTCCTCTTTGATATTTAACCAATCAAAAAAAATTTAGTGGGTAGAGATGATATTTGAGTGGTGAAAAATATTGTTAGTGGAGAATCCTAAAACTGTGCGCACAGTCAAAGTGGACACTTTGACTGAGACGGAGGGAGTATTAATTATGATTAGAATTAGGATTGAGATATATATTGACTTCTTAAGATTAGATTAGATTAGAATAAGGATTTACAAGATATTAAAAAGAAAAGAAAAGATTAGACATAAAATATTAACAAGAATTTGTAATTACGAACATTTGTCATCTTCTAATCTAAGAACGTATTTGAGAAGTGTTTTTCGTTTTTTTTATTTTTATTTTTTATAATCTTTTTATTTTTTTTACATTCAAGACATATGACAACCATTTAGAATTTTATGTGTCAAATTCTTATAGACTATAATTCTTATAGACTATGGGTTTTTTTTTTTTTTTTTCTTTATTTTTATTTTTGACAACTACTTGCCAATTTCATTTAAATACAAAAAGTATTCTATTACTTTAGTTTATACAAAGTATTATGTAAATCTAATTAAGTAGCCTATTTGCATATTCTAGTAACCAAGTCCCATGTAATCGATCGAGACAACTTATTACGAGTGAATATTTAATAGAAAAGGTTTTAGGAAGAACAAAATGAGTATTCTATCGATCATTTTGTACACCGACATCGCTAAATGAAATAATACCTCCAAATAGATAAACGGTGGTGAGATGTGTTTGCATTCAATTTAAATTAAATATGTATATGGAATTGGGACCATAGTGTTTGTACCATATACCCTTCTTAACCAATTCGGCATATCTTAGGATATTATCACCGCAAACGTTCAGACTTCACATGTGTGATCGATAGATCAGGGGTTCGAATCCGTGCCTCATCACATGTGGGTGATTTGTGGACATGTAATTTGCCGGGCATCAATACTCCTTGCACCTGGGGCGAAAGCATATGATTAAAATATGATACGGGAGTCAGAGCTACCATCCAATTACCCTTTCCATATAGCGTTCTTGCGTCTTTTATCATTAATAAAGTATATATATGCAAGCTAAACATATGATTCGGAAACATATTAGTTGTTTAAATCAAGTTGAAGCATAATGATATATGTACAAGGTAAACAAACTTACATGCAAACAAATGCATTGTATCCAACTTGTTACAAGTGTCAAAGTGATTAGTGATATCTTACTAGACTCGACAAGAATATTTGTGTTCAACTAAGACTAAATTGAAACCAGCTTTACTTTTGACGTGCATGATTAGTGAGTAATTAGAAGTCGATAACACACCCATCGACTCTAAATCATTGCGTTTTTTAAATATTATTTTTACCCAAAATTAGTAAAAGAACCCATGTTTAAAATGGGTCATGTTAACAAAATCATTCAATTAGTAATTTGGTGCAATGCCAAGAATGAGTAATAATGGGCTTATGAAACTAGCAATTGGGTTTGATGGGCTTTGAAACTTTGCATTTACATTTAAACGGGCCCATCGATAGGCTACTTGAAGCCTTCAAGGTGGGTGTCAAGTTGTCAACTGTCAAGTGGGGAATGTGGGATATACAAGTAAAGATGCACATCGAAACCGGTTTTGGGAACCCGACCCGAAATGAACCCGAACCCGAACCGGTCAAAACCGGTTTTGACTAAAACCGGTTCGGTTTTTCCCCAAACCGCCGGTTTGAAACCGGTTTCCGTTTTTAGCCGTTGGAACCGGGTTGAAACCGGTTTGTCCGGAACCGGTTTGAGAAACCGGTTTTAAAACCGGTTTGAAACCGGTTTTTTCTTTTTTGAAAAAACTAGCCGTTTTGTATCCGTTTTTAGCCGTTTTTTGTGTTTTTTTTTTACATTTTTGCCATCCCAAATCACTATAAATACAAGCCTTGAGTTTAGGTTCATTCACAACTTCTAAACAATCATACATATCTACAAAAACTCAAAAAACTCAAAAACGCAAACTATATTCTCATGGCAACTCAATCTTCTTCGGCTTCCCATGGTGTTGGTTCTTCAAATGCACCAACGATTGTGAAACAATTGCCCAACAAAAGAAATCCGGAGATTTGGAGTGCTTACGACAAAGTGTTGTTGTCGGATGGTTCGATTAAAGCGCATTGTAAACGTTGTAAGTTGTTCTTCAAACCCGACTCCAACACCACCTTGAAAAATCATACCGAGAAGCATTGTGCGGGACTCAAAGGTAATCCGGAAGCAAGTGGGCAATCATCGATGGCACGAGATGGTTCTATATTTACATACGATGTGGAACGGTGTCGACAAGCTTTTGCGGGTTATGTAATTCAAGAAGCTTTGCCTTTCAACCACTTCGACAACCCTCGGCTTACTAGGGTGATTCAAACCACTCTTCAACCGCGATATAACAATGTAAGTCGTACTACTCTTAAACGCGATGCCCTTAAATTGTGGAAAGATGCTAAAAAACAACTAAAAATCGGTTTTGAAAATTTAAATACATGTGTATCATTAACAACCGATGTTTGGTCGGCTCCTCATGGTTTGCCCGGTTCGTACCTTTGTGTAACCGCACATTGGGTTGATCCCGCAACTTGGCAAATGATGAAACGTACCATTGCTTTTGAAGACTTTGAGTATCCTCACACGGGTCAAAACTTATTTTACATGTTACGAAGTGTGATTAAAATGTTTAAATTGGAAGAAAAGGTTTTTTCAATATCTTTTGACAACGCTAGTAATAATACACTTGCCGTTTCAAAATTAATACTAAAATACGCACCACCATTGAAGGGCATTTTTTTATCATAGTCGATGTGTTGCACACATCATTAACTTGGTTGTGCAAGCCGGACTAGCGGTTGAAGATGTAGACGAAGTAAAAACGAGATTTAAATCTATGTTGCAAGACGTTTACAAGTTTTCCATGATCATCTTGTTACAAAAGGCCATGCAACACCATTTCCAATCATATATTGGGAGTATATTAAAAAGATTGTCGAATTGCTCAAACTTTTCAAAACCGCGACTACTTTATTATCGGGTGTTTATTATCCAACTAGCCATTTGGTGCTTAATCAAATTTGGTTAATGACTACAAAATTAAACGACTACGTGTATGAAGGTCCTATATTTGAAGAAATGGTGGCTCCCATGAAAGAAAAACTAAAAAAATATTTTCAAGAAATGCCACCGGTAATTACTTGTTCCGCCGCAATGAACCCTTGTTTAAACGTTACCGGGGTAGAAATGCTTATCGATAACATTTGTCACAATTTGGATTTGAATGAGGCCGACCCATTGTTTTCACATAATGCAAAAACGGATTTTAACAAATGTTTGGGAGATTTATTTGGCGTATATTTTCAAAAATATAGTTCAACCACACATGTGTCCGGTAGTACGGCTAACCCAATGTTTTCTTCATCTTCTTCTAGCAATCCAATGCTAAACTTTTATAATAGTTTAAGACAAGAAAACAATAAACGGGCAAGGGGTGATGGTAACCAAAATACCACTAACGAATATGGGAGATATACGACCACGGATTTTTTGGCCACTATTCTACCCAATGAGTTCGAACAATTTGATATTTTGGCTTGGTGGAAAGAGAGGGAATCTCAATTTCCCATTCTAGCCATCATGGCCCGAGATTTACTAACCGTCCAAGCTTCTACGGTAGCTTCGGAATCCGCTTTTTCTCTTAGTGGCAGGGTATTATCTATACGAAGAACAAGACTCACACCGGCCTCCTTAGAGATGTGCATTTGCTTGAAGGATCACTTGGACGCCGCGGAACGCATACAAAATGTATCAAGTCTTGAAGGTGAAATGGAATACGAAGAAGACATACACAATATCGAGGTGGAAGAAGGTGTAACAATATCACTTTCGGACGAAGAAATTGCTCTTGATCAAGCTTCGCGCGAGGCTACCTCCGAAGAAGATTTCGACTTTTGAAGATTAATACAAGTTGAAGATTACTACACGATTACATTTTCGGGTGATGGCCATGCCGAAGCTCGAAATGTATTCGTTGGTATATTTTATATTGTTAGTTGTAATTGTATTATGAAGACTTAGAAGACTTTTGTTTAAGTTATTGTTCAATTACGTTTGTATTACTAATGTTCTACCAATTCAATAAAAAAAAATTTGCTCCAAACATTGTTTATCCTTAAAAAGCCTAACGCTAAAACGTGTTTGATAAATGCAAGGAAGTTTTTACTAAACACACGGAAATGTACAACTCTTTATGCATACAGTATCACTTTTTATGCACATGTTTCCTTGCATTTAGTAAAACATTCCTTGAAAGTATCAACTCACTTTGAATTATATAGAATTTTCGGATTCAATAATATTTTTAAGGAGATTTAGAAGCCTTTTGGTTATGTTATTGATCAATTATGTTTCTATTACTAATGTTCTACAAAGTTAATGAAAAAAAATTGGCCCAAACGCTGCTTTTCATTAAAACGCTTAACGCCCTAACGTTTATGAATTATATAGAATTTTCGGATTCAATAATATTTTTAAGGAGATTTAGAAGCCTTTTGGTTATGTTATTGATCAATTATGTTTCCATTACTAATGTTCTACAAAGTTAATGAAAAAAATTTGGCTCAAACGTTGCTTTTCATTAAAACGCTTAACGCCCTAACGTTTATGAATTATATAGAATTTTCGGATTCAATAATATTTTTAAGGGGATTTAGAAGCCTTTTGGTTATGTTATTGATCAATTATGTTTCCATTACTAATGTTCTACAAAGTTAAGGAAAAAAATTTGGCCCAAACGTTGCTTTTCATTAAAACGCTTAACGCCCTAACGTTTATGAATTATATAGAATTTTCGGATTCAATAATATTTTTAAGGAGATTTAGAAGCCTTTTGGTTATGTTATTGATCAATTATGTTTCCATTACTAATGTTCTACAAAGTTAATGAAAAAATTTTAGCCCAAACGTTGCTTTTCCTTAAAGCGCTTAACGCCCTAACGTTTATGAATTATATAGAATTTTCGGATTCAATAATATTTTTAAGGAGATTTAGAAGCCTTTTGGTTATGTTATTGATCAATTATGTTTCCATTACTAATGTTCTACAAAGTTAATGAAAAAAATTTGGCCCAAACGTTGTTTTTCCTTAAAACGAAGACGTGCGAGCGAAAATACGATTTTTATAAAAAAAACCGGTTTGAAACCGGTTTTGAACCCGAACCGGTTTGGACCCTACCCAAACCGGTTTGGGTCGGGTTGGGGTTTTGGGGTGCCCAAATCGGGTTGAACCCGAACCGGTTTTGGGCCAAACCGGTTTTGACCAAGTTTGACCAAAACCGGTTTCGGGTCGGGTCGGGTCGGGTTTTCCAAAAACCGGGTTTTGCGCATCTCTATATACAAGACCAAGCGTGATGAAAATTGTGAAATAGTTATAAAAGGTATTTATTTATAGAATTAAATACAATAATTATTAATTACTTTAATATTTTCCAAATTTTTTATTTATTTTGAACATTTAAGTTTGCTTTATGACACCTAAAATTAGTAAAATACTGTGTATTGCCATAGATAAATAATAGTTAATTGCCACTATAATTTTAGCTATATCAAATGTCATTTTGTGATTGAATACACAACTGAACAATGTAAATTGGATGTTGTTGTTGCTAGCCTATAAAAAGAAGGGAAGAAGAAGTCAATCAGATCGATCAAGTAGCTTATATATTGTGAAATGTCACTCTTCCTTCTACTTTTAATTCTTGCTTCAGGTTTGATAATCACTATTCTATTTTATTATGTTGGTTTGTTATTATAACGTTAAAAGTTTTAATGGTTTCAATCAATCTCCTGTGATTGCTATAGGTATGATGAACTTCGCCCAAGTTTCGAATGCCCGTATCTGTGGATGTAGACATGACTCGGACTGTGCACAAAGGCACCATCGTTTATGTTTATGTTTATGTATTTGTTTATGCGTTGGTACTAGTGGAGATCTCAAATCACCCTTAAATGTGGCCAAAGACATAAGTACCAATGCTACCAAAACTCAAGAGGATGATCAATACTAAATCCAACCGCGGGCTAGTCCATACATAAAAAGTCTAATTTGTTTAATACTAAAGAGGATGTTTAATACTAAAGATTAATTATCTTTCTTTTCAAACTATGATTTTTTATGTGTGTTGTTCTACAAAGATGCAGGCTAGTCCATAGATAAAAAGTCTAATTTGTTGAACCGAAAAAGAAAAAATGTTTTACAGCCCTAAACTATAGGCAAAAACTTATTAAGAAGTATTGGTTTCAATTATTGTTATACATGAATAATATGAATGCAACAATCACAAAAAGCTTTCAAATCATCGATGTCACAAATATAGTTTTAATAGTAATATATTTATATAAAATGAGAAAGAAAAAAAAAATACCAAAAATTGGCATTTAATAGTAGTTCATAGATCTGACTAATAATTGTTACACTATCGTATCTGAAGTAAAAGCTTAAATGTTATTTTTCTTAAATCATACTATAAGGATACACACGCATTATGGAGAAACTATTAAACTACCCGCGCTACGCGGAGGTAACCATTGAAAAGAAATAAATGGTGATAGTCGGCAGTTTCATGCCAGTGATGATTGTTGGTATATGCGCGATGGATCGAATCGAAAAGGCGTATATAATATAAATAGATAGATAGATATGATAGAGGAGATCGATCATCGATCCATCGATGAGGAAAGGTTCAACAACAACATCACATCGTGCGTTACTAATGTATATTTGTGCTAATACTTATATACTGCATGTTGTATACCGTTACTGACTCTTATAAATTTTTTTTAACATTTTTATGTATTGTAAATCTTGATTATATGTTTGAATTTAAAAAATTAGTATTACTTGTTTACTGCATCCTATATTTTTGTTACTGTATCTTGTATATTTGTTACTACATCTTACGTTCGTTAGCATCTTGACTGAATCTTGCACATTAACAAGTTTTTTGATTGAATAAAATTTTGGACAACTTCTGAGAATTTTTTCGGACAGATCCATAACTTTTGTCAAAATTGCAAAATAGTCCATTACTCCATTCCTTCCTTCCCCATGCCCTTGTGAACTGCTCCCTTATAGAACTAAATACGATAATTATTACTCCCTCCGTCCCAATTTATTTGTCCATATTTCTATTTTGGTATGTCCCAAAATAATTGTCCTCTTCCAAAATCAATCAATCAAAATGCTTGAAAAGGGTAAAGATTAAATTATATTGGTAGTCAACAGTAATAAATGCACTTTTCTTAAACTGTGTGTTTCGGAGGCAATAATTTTGGGACGGATGAAGTTATTACTTTTATATTTTCCAAATTTTTATTTATTTTGAACATTTAAGTTTGCTTTATGACCAGTGGCGGATCTAGAGTTTCAAACTCGGGTGTGCACAATTTATTAAGTTACCTTAGTTCGTGTGATATATTTTTTATTCTATTTTTCGGGTTCAAGTTTATTTTTTCGGGTTTTAGATTTAGGTTAATAATAAAAAGTTTTAGGTGATAGTTGTCTCCTTTTAGATTAATATCATTAGAGGTCGGTTATTTTTCATTGATATAGTTATTATACGCAAATTTCACATAGTAAAAACTAAAAAGTTTTCACTAAATAATACTCCCTCCGTCCCAAATCTATATTCCATCTTTCCATTTTGGGATGTCCCAAATTTATTGTCCATTTGTACTTTTCAACTAATCAAAATATTTGTATGTGGTGAGAGATTAAATCTTATTGGTTGTAGAGTACAACCAGTACACTTTTCTTAAAGTGCGTGTTTTTTGTCTAGGGACAATAAAATTGGGACGGAGGGAGTATAACTTCAAGGTTAGTTCAGAATTTTTGATGCCCCAAGAGTGACAACCAAATAGTGCTCCTACTGTGACACCCGTCAAATTAGGACTAGTGTTTAGTGCCTAATCAACTGTTAATACATGTAATTAGTTTTGTGTTAGGCTAATTAATGTATCAATATATATATTGTTGAATATATACAAGAATACGATTTAATTGAATCGTACCAGTTTCAAATCGAATGCATTTCGGTCAAATTAAATACGGACGTTGGTGAACAACTATATCAAATAATACAATATTATTTAATAACACAATTATATCCAAAATGTTATTTTTATAATATTCCGTATTCATTTCGTGTCGTACAAATAACGTCTACGCGATTAAAATATTAAGCGCGAAAACAAAACAAAGCAAATTAAAGTTATATTTCATAACGCAACCATCAAGTACTTGGTAAAATACTTCAACAAAAAATGGAGGGAAATTATCCGTATTTTGAAATGTATAAATAAATATTTAACGTTTTAAACGATCGGGAAAACGAACACCACACGGAGCGCGAATACGCAGGAACGAAGTTTGGAGCCAACCACACATGGGTGGGGCCCATGTGGGCCGGCCCCCTCTCACCCCCAAAAAGGGTTTTCCCTTTTTCTTTTTTTCATAATCACCATCATCCTCACATTTTCTTCTTCTTTTTCTCTCTAAACCAAAAACCCACACGCATCGTCAGAAGTTTGGCAGTATTTAATTATTAAGCAACAAAGTCGTTAAAGATTGGCAGAGGGTCCATGTTATTTTGTCTTCTCCTTAAGTATTTCTTAAGTGTGCGAATAATTGTCAATCTATGTCGGCCATGTATTAAAGTTTGTAGGCCAACTATTTTGACATCTTGTAAAAATCAGAATTATTGGCGAATATCCTATGGCATATGCCATTCGAATTTGCCTATTTAAGCGTGTTTATTTTCTTCAAAGAGAGCATCGAAGTTTATACACTTCTCTCTCACTTCTCATTTAAATAAAAGGTGTGCTTGTTTATAAGTCTTATTGTCTTTAAATATTTTCCGCTTTATTTCTGTATTTCAGTTTACTTTGTACTGATACAGAAGTCATTTGATCCAAATTAATTTGGGGCAAATCCTTTTGGTATCAGAGCTTATAAACAAAGTTTTATTTAGCTCTATGGAAGGCTAAGCCTCCTACTCAGGGTTAACGGAAGGGTTATAATTATGCTAGTTTAATATTGCTTGTTTAAATATAATTAAGCATTTTAAAACAACCACTTATTTTTTTTAAAGCAAATTTATTCCCTTATCCCCGTGAAAAAAAATCCCCTTATATCCCCTTTCAAAAGGTCAAGTACCGATTAAGAAGCCTAAGAAGGGTGTGAAGGGAAAGCTGAGAAAGGGATTGGTATTAAGGGATTGGTATCAATTAATGGGAGTGGTAAGGGGTTGGTAAATTAGTTTTATGAAAAGAAATAGGAAGAAGTTTTCTTATGTCTGATCGTTTTGAGCAAGCAATAAAGGATTGGTATGATTATTCCCGTACCGCTAACCTTGAATTTTTAAATCTATCTGAAAATCAAAAACCTGTACTTTCTGATATTCACAACAACATATCTTGTATTTACGATAAATTGTTTTTATTTGCAAAAATTTCTATTAAAAGTTTTCATCAAATAAGTCAAAATCTTGAAAATTTGAGTCACCGACTTGAGAAGTGCGAAGAAAACCAGAGAAAAACCCAGATTGAAATCACAAAAAGCTTCAAACAAATCTCAACCGATCCAAGAAATTAAACCCCTCACCAAGAAACAAGTCCTTAACCTTGTAAGAGAAATCTCACAACAACCAAAGTTAGTTGAAGAACAAGCGTTAAAACTATCTGAGGATCTTAACCATAAGATTCAGGAGGTAGAACATCTTTTACAAGAAGTAAAATCCCTAATTGGTTGATGAGCCTAGCTAATCAGAAAGCTAGCTCAGAATACCAGGAAGCGGTAAAGGCGACAGAGGAAATCGAATCACCAGCACTTGGGTTTGTAAAACCATCAGATTACAAATCCCCAGTTACTCTTCAGAATTCTGCAATTATAAAACAGAACAACACACTCATATATCTCCTAACTAAACAAGCTCAAAAGTTTGGAGAATTTGAGGAAAAGTTTGAAAGATTAAGGCAAGGAATAGAGGCTTTGGGAAAACGAACTGCAGAACCATCTAACCTAGAAGATTCAATCGGAAGTCTTACAAAAAGGTTAGACAGCTTATCAATTAACGGAAAAACTCCAGCAAAAGCAAAGCAAGGACCAATCTACGTATTCAAAGACCCAGCAAAAATATTCAAAGAAGAATACGAGAAAGAAACTCAAAAGAAGAAATGAGTTCAAGGCAGGGGCGAAGTGTCCTGAGTAGGTCATCTACTACTCAAACCCAGACGGACCTCCCTACCCAAGAAGACCAAATTCGTGGGTATAGACAAATGGCCAGAAATCATTACAATTTCAATAGAAGTCTAAGAAGAACATTTGGAAGAAGTTATAATCGAAGTCTTGAATCTGTCCTTAGTCCTGAAAGGCAATTGGAAATTTCAAGGCAAAGGAGAGCAGAATTGGTACCAGCAGAAATCCTGTATGGAAGCAATAGGCAAACAGTCAGGCATCAAGTCTATCAACATTACTCAGAACAAAGAATACTATGTGTAAATGAAACACAGATAGACTTAAGACTCTGCAACACTCAAAGCCATCAGCGGCTTAGAGAAACAGGCATGCAACATGTCCACCTTGGAATGTTCATGATAAGGCTTCATACGTTACACAAAAGAGGAGCAGGAACAACTGCTTTGGTAGTTCTAAGAGATACACTGTAACACCCCCAAATTTAACGGTTTGCGGAAGCATACATTGGGTGTTACTAATCAATATACAAAGCACAAGATTAATAGTAAACGACCTCTAAATGAGACGTTTGTAAAATAGTTACATTTCATAATTAATAATCGTTTGAAAACCGTAGGTTTTCGTATACAAAATGTAATTTCCTAGAGCCCACGCGTATAGCGGGAGATTCTATTACATAACCATAGTTACAAAAGATAATGCCAAAGAATCTCCGTTAAATGCAGTTTGTAAATCATGCGACTCTAGCTAGACATCCTGGAGTGATCCTACTCCGTAAGTGTACCTGAGATACAAAGCTAGAAAGTGTCAACCAAAAAGGTTGGTGAATCTCACAGGTTTAGTAATAAGTAAGTGTTATGAACCACAAGTATGTACCCGTATTGCTATCAAGCAAAGTAAGTAAATCAGTAATCAGTACAGTGCCATGAGCTCATAAGTTGAAGCTTAACCGTGTAGTGTGAATATATCACGTACCCCCGTGAGTGCTATCCGCACACTCATATGTAACAAATACTAATATGTCTGTTTCTACGTGTAAATCAGTACGTTGTGGCGCTACCACCCCAGACAGGGATTGTCAGTCCCAAATGGATCCATTTACTAGTACTCGCGCTTAAGACCATAACTAACAACTTACGATAAGGAGGCTTTCAGTGGATAAAAGTAACTCATGCGTTTGTTTGTAATCAGTAATGTTTTCAGTTCAGTACATTGTGTTCATGCGTAAAACAGTTGCTAAGTATCTCACCCCAAAGTATAAAACAGTAAAAGTGGGGCTGTAAGACTCACCTGAGTCTGGTAATAAGCTGTAGCAAATAGCAAGTAGTAAATATTTCAAGTAGGTTCTCCGAACCCGTAACCTTCAAATGCCTATCATATGAAGTTATGTAAGTATGTGTCTCACGAGACGTTTCGTTTAGTTGTACACAACTAGTATAGTTCAATGTTCGTTTGTATGTTCGTAGTCGTTTGTTTTGAGAGAACAGTTTTTGGCCCATTGGTGACGGTTCATCAAAATAATTCTAAATTGTTGACTTTGCTACAGTAGATTTGCTACAGTACTGCTACAGTACTGCTACAGTAAAATTTGACTTTTTTGTACAGTAACTTTGACTTTAAAATTCTGGTTTTCTGTGTTTTTGCGACACAATCTGCGACACTAAAGTTTGGTATGCGACACAGTGGTTGTGTCGCATAAAGTGCGACACAAGAGCTCTGCGACACAGTGGTTGTGTCGCAAAAGATTGCGATGCTAATTTAATAGCGACATAAGGGTTGTGTCGCATAAAAAGTGCGACACAATAGTGCGACATAACGTACGACACAAAATACGACACTAAATGGTTTATGCGACATAGCATGCGACACAAACGTTGTGTCGCAAAGATGAACATCAGTCCAGAAACTTTCGGGTTTCGTGATTTTCCGACCAAAAACGCAAATCTAACCCATTTTTGAGCTATAAAATCGTGTATTCTTCATGTATTAGGTTATATCTAAGTTGTGTACACATCAAAACATCAAAACATTACACCAAATTGAATAGATCTAAGATTTTAGGAATTTCTTACTTTTGCAAATCGAGCTAAATGGAGGATGATATGGTGAAAACGATCTTGATATTCTTGCTCCACTCGTGACGTTGATTCCGAATATGTAAATTTCGTGTGTCGGTTTGTATTCCGAAAATTTGGTGTAAGTTGAGGTTGAGAGAGTTTATGTGTGTGTGTATTTTGGAGATGATGAAAAATGAAAGAGAAGAAGTGGGCATGGGGTGGGGTTGGCTGATCCAATGGGGCAAGGGAGGGGAAAGTGCTCCCTAAAACTCAGTGTTTACTCCGCGTCCTAATCGTTAAATCCTTTGTTTTTAGTATTTAATCAAACCGTTATGTTTTAAAATTGTAACTGGAATATTTAAATAAAAATACTTTGAAATTAATAATAAAAACATTTGTCGCAATATTTCAATTATTAAGTCGCGTTTATTACGTTTTGTTGCGTTAGTTAAAATGTCGTCACTATAATATATAAATAATGCTCGTTCTGTTGCGTATTTTATATAACAAAATACGTTCTCATTATTTAAGTAATTTTCTGTCACCAACATCCAAGTAAACTGTGTCGGACTCCGTCCGGTTAATTCGCACGATTTATCCAAATCGCGTAAGTACACACACATATATATATAAATCACCTTATATATATACAAATAGAGTCTGCAATTAGTCCTATTACATACTAATTACATCTAGTTACAATTAATTAGGCATAATTAATTATCCTAATTTAGCAGGTGTTACATTCTCCCCTTGTTAAAGAAATTTCGTCCCGAAATTAGCTTGAGTGCACGGACGGTGCGTTATCTGGGAAGAGATGTGGATATTTCTGTCGTATTTGGTCTTCCCGTTCCCAGGTGAACTCAGGGCCGCGCCTAGAATTCCACCTGACCTTTACGATGGGAATACGACTCTGTTTCAATCGCTTGACCTCGCGGTCCATGATTTCCATAGGTTCCTCGACAAAATGAAGTTTATCATCGATTTGAATTTCGTCGAGTGGTATAATCAGCGTCTCGTCAGACAGGCATTTCTTCAAGTTAGAAATGTGGAATGTGTTGTGTACGCTGCTAAGTTCAGCAGGAAGTTGCAGGCGGTATGCCACTGGACCAATCTTTTCAAGGATTTCGAATGGTCCGATGTATCTAGGATTTAGTTTGCCTCGTTTTCCGAATCGAATGACACCTTTCCACGGTGCCACTTTGAGAAGTACCTTGTCCCCTACTTGGAACTCAAGGTGTTTGCGTCTCACATCAGCATAGCTTTTCTGACGATCACGCGCGGCTTTTAGTCTGTTTTGTATGCCGACGATCTTTTTAGTTGTTTCATGTATGATTTCTGGACCGGTGAGTTGTGTATCCCCCACCTCAGTCCAACAGATAGGTGACCGGCACTTACGACCGTACAGTGCCTCGAAGGGTGCAGCCTTTATGCTGGTGTGATAACTGTTGTTGTACGAGAACTCGCACAACGGTAAGTGAATTTCCCAGTTTTTACCGAAGTCAACTACGCAGGCTCGTAGCATGTCTTCCAGTGTTTGTATGGTTCGTTCGCTCTGGCCATCGGTTTGAGGATGGTAAGCCGTACTCATATTCAGACGAGTACCAAGAGATTTTTGCAGTGACTGCCAGAAGCGAGAAGTAAATCGAGCATCTCGGTCGGAGATGATTGAGATAGGCACGCCGTGTCTTGACACGATTTCTTTCAGGTAGATCCGTGTCAAACGTTCCATCTTATCAGTTTCCTTGATGGCTAGGAAATGAGCAGATTTAGTGAGTCGGTCAACGATCACCCAAATGGTATCGCAACCGTTAGAAGTTTTCGGGAGTTTAGTAATGAAATCCATGGTGATCTGCTCCCATTTCCATTGTGGTATTTTGGGTTGTTGTAGCAAACCGGAGGGTTTCTGGTGTTCAGCTTTAACTTTGGAACAAGTAAGACACTTGCCAACATAGGTTGCAATGTCCGATTTCATGTTGGGCCACCAGTACATTTCCTTGATGCCGTGGTACATTTTGTCGGCACCGGGGTGTATAGAGTAATTTGACTTGTGAGCTTCATTCATCACCAAGTCTCGAAGGTTCCCAAAACTTGGTAACCAGATTCGATTCGAGAAGTATTTGGCCCCGTTAGGTTTGGTTTCAAATTGTTTGTCCATGCCTCGCAAGGCCTCGTTTATCAAGTTTTCTGGTTTGAGTGCTTCGAGTTGAGCGGTGAGAGTTTGATTGATAAGGTCGTTGTGAATGGTCATACTGAGAGCTCGAACTCGAAGTGGTTTCACTCGTTCCTTTCGGCTTAAAGCATCGGCGACAACATTCGCCTTGCCTGGATGATAGCGAATTTCGCAATCGTAATCAGTAAGCAACTCGACCCATCGACGTTGCCTCATGTTGAGATCCTTTTGATCGAATATATGTTGGAGACTTTTATGGTCAGTAAAGATTGTACACTTGGTACCGTATAAGTAGTGTCTCCAGATTTTCAGAGCGAATACAACAGCCCCCAACTCTAGGTCATGAGTTGTGTAATTCTTTTCGTGGACCTTGAGTTGTCGAGAGGCGTAAGCGATGACTTTGTCTCGTTGCATCAGCACGCAACCAAGACCTTGGTGTGAAGCATCACAGTATACCACGAAGTCATCGTTGCCTTCGGGTAAAGATAAGATAGGTGCACTGCAGAGTTTCTGTTTTAGAAGCTGAAAAGCTGACTCCTGTTTGTCAGTCCAATCGAACTTCTTTTCTTTTTGAGTCAGTGCAGTGAGAGGTAGGGCTATTTTCGAAAAATTCTCAATGAACCGCCTGTAGTATCCGGCGAGTCCTAAGAATTGGCGTACCTCGGTTGGTGTTGTAGGTGCTTGCCAACACTTGATAGCCTCGATTTTTGAAGGATCGACATGAATCCCTTGATTGTCAATGACGTGTCCAAGGAATTGAACGGTTTGCATCCAGAACTCACACTTAGAGAATTTGGCGTATAACTCTTCGTGTTTGAGCAGCTCTAGGATAGTTTTCAGGTGTTGCGCATGCTCTTGTTCAGTGCGCGAGTAAATCAAGATGTCATCGATAAAGACGATAACAAACTTGTCAAGGTAAGGTTTGCACACCCGATTCATAAGGTCCATGAATACAGCCGGTGCGTTGGTTAAGCCGAATGGCATCACTTGGAATTCATAATGCCCGTAGCGAGTTCGGAAAGCTGTTTTAGGAATATCTTCATCACGAACTCGGAGTTGGTGATAACCTGACCGCAGATCGATTTTTGAGTAGAAACTCGACCCCTGAAGTTGGTCAAACAGGTCATCGATGCGAGGAAGTGGGTAACGGTTCTTGACAGTTAATTTGTTGAGTTCACGGTAGTCGATGCACATGCGGAAAGAACCGTCTTTCTTTTTCACAAACAGGACCGGAGCTCCCCAAGGTGAGGAACTTGGTCGAATAAATCCCTTGTCCAGGAGTTCCTGTAACTGAGTAGACAACTCCTGAAGTTCGGATGGGGCTAGTCGGTAAGGGGCTCGTGCCACAGGTGCTGCGCCGGGCACTAGATCAATAGAGAATTCGACTTGTCTAGTTGGCGGTAGGCCAGGCAAGTCTTCAGGAAAGACTTCTGGAAAGTCTCGAACAATAGGCACATCCTCAAGTCGCTTCTCCACCGACTTCTTCTCCATAACGTGTGCGAGGATTGCCTGGTACCCTTTTCTCAAGTATTTTCGGGTTTTCATGCAAGAAATGATATTTATTCTCGTCCCACCGGTCTCCCCTTGTATGCTCAAAGTTCCACCGGTGACGAGAGGAATGCGTACAATTTTCTCGAAACAAACGATTTCGGCTCGGTGCTTGGACAACCAATCCATACCGATGATGATGTCAAAGCTGCCGATTTCAACAGGTATCAAGTCAATGGAAAAGAGCTCGTTAGCTAGGTTCAAAGTGCAATCAGGTATCACACTATCGGCCTCAATAAGTTTTCCGTTTGCCAATTCTACCGTGTACTTAGAATCTAGGGCAATGGGTGTGGTGTCAAGTAGTGGATAAAATTCATCAGAAATAAAGCTCTTATCAGCACCAGTATCAAATAACACAGATGCAGTCAAGTTGTTGAGAAGAAACGTACCCGTGACCACATTCGGGTCTTGACGGGCTTCCCCAGATTTCAGCACAAAAGCTCTTCCTCGAGCATTGTTGTTGTTCTTGTTGTTGTTGTTGTTCAGTTTCGGGCAGTCTTTCTTGAAATGCCCCGTACCGTTGCACCCATAACAAGTCTTTGGTGCCGAGGTGTTGGTGTCAGTGGTGTTTGATCTGCAGTCCTTAGCCAAGTGTCCAAATCTCTTACACTTGCTACAGGGACACGAACCAAAGTGGTGTCGTTGGCACTTCGAGCAATAGGGCTTGGTTCCTTTGTACGCCCCCTTGTCATCAGAACTGGAGGTGTAGGCTTTAATGGTTTCAGGTTTCTTGTTTTGGTGGTTGTTGTGGTTGTCGGACCATTTTCGTTTATTGCTGTTGGAGGATGGAGTGGGTGGTTCTGGGTCCTCATTCATAGCCAGAAGTTCATGGGCCAACCGAATGGCACCATGAAGAGTGGTTTGGTTTGATGAGGCGACGTTTCCCCGGACGGGTTCAGGGAGGCCGCGGATGTATTTCTTAATCTTGTCGGGCCCAGTACCTGCCATAGCTGGGCGAAGAACGGTGAGTTGTTGGAATCTGGTGGTGTATCCAACGATATCAGTTCCTTGCACTTTTAAGTTCCAGAACTCTTCGTCCAGCTTGTGAAGTTGTTCGGACGGGCAATACTCATCAGTGAGCATTTTCTTCAGATCCTCCCAAGGGAGTAGATAAGCGGTGTCAATACCCACAGACTGGGTATAGGAATTCCACCACGAGAGGGCACCATCTTCGAGGGTGCAGGTGGAGAATTTGACCTTGTCGTCTTCCGCACATTTGCTGATGCGGAAAACGGATTCCATCTTTTCGAACCATCTGATAAGTCCGATGGCTCCTTCGGTCCCCTTGAAGCTCAAGGGTTTGCAGTTTTGAAAATCCTTGTATGAACAAGGTTTAGCAGCAGAGGTTTCAGCGGCATCGCTGTTTCTTGTGGAGTTTGGCGGAGTATTTCGAGCCAAGGCTTCAGTAACAGCCTGGGTTATGAGTGACGTGATCTGAGCATCAGTATAAGGTCTTGACTTTGGCGGCATGACTCTTCAATAAAAGAAATGAAGATACATGAGATTTTGTAAGAAAATTGCATTTATTTCAGATGTACATGTATAAAAATGGTAATACATAACATCAATATGAAAAAGGATTATGGCAATTAATATGAGTCGAAACAGCAAGGAATATTTGATAGATGATACGAGTTCAAAGGTTACATCCTGCGGATGTATTACAAAAGGTGTCGGGAATTATTACATCCGACTGAAACATAGAGTAGAGCTTAGATAGTTACTAGATTACAGAAAAGTTTACAAAACAAAGACTACGCTAGTCTTAACGTAGGTTAATCTGCTCCATCATTTCGATGAGACGATCCACAGTATTTGCAAGTCTACTGGCTTGTCGAGCATTGTCTTCAGCTAATGCTAGTCGCTGTACCAATCCGCGGGTATATTCTTCCGTTTCCCGTGAGCGTTGTTCACACTCCTCAAGTCTGTGTTTCAAAAGAGTGGTTTCCACGCTTATCTCCACCACTCTGTTGAGAAGAATGTCCACATTTGTAACGGTGGTTTCGTGATTCTCAGAGACTTGTTCGATGCGCTCAAGTGCTGTAAGTCTCCAGTTTTCGTTTGTTTCCTGCAACACGACATCCATGGTGCGAAGTCGTTGCTCGTTTTGATTCACCCTAGCAGCTAAAGCCGGCAAGGTGAAGTGAGTGGAGTACGGGCCAGCTCGAGGCAACCTGTTGTTCCTCCTTGCTACCCTTGGGTTCTGCGACCCGGATTGAGAACGAGATGAATCGGATGGGATGTTTGCCATTTCTGAGACAAAGCGTTAGTAAGATTGAGGCCTATATTCATATAGTCCCTATATAATATAGCCTATTGAGTGTCTAGCATAAACATGTTTAAGTCTCGGTTCTCTCGAAGTCAGAGTCTTCTATTGTACCCTGTTCAGCCATAACCCCTTTCAGATCTTACATCGTCTTTGCTTAATTGTACATAGTTGATCAGGCTATGTTAAATTAAACTCGTATGATGTAATCACTGAACCGGTTATACCTAATAAAGGATACTGCCTACTGGTCATAGTCTAGGCTCACTAAATGCAACCTAGTTCACTATAACCTTAGGCTCTGATACCAATCTGTAACACCCCCAAATTTAACGGTTTGCGGAAGCATACATTGGGTGTTACTAATCAATATACAAAGCACAAGATTAATAGTAAACGACCTCTAAATGAGACGTTTGTAAAATAGTTACATTTCATAATTAATAATCGTTTGAAAACCGTAGGTTTTCGTATACAAAATGTAATTTCCTAGAGCCCACGCGTATAGCGGGAGATTCTATTACATAACCATAGTTACAAAAGATAATGCCAAAGAATCTCCGTTAAATGCAGTTTGTAAATCATGCGACTCTAGCTAGACATCCTGGAGTGATCCTACTCCGTAAGTGTACCTGAGATACAAAGCTAGAAAGTGTCAACCAAAAAGGTTGGTGAATCTCACAGGTTTAGTAATAAGTAAGTGTTATGAACCACAAGTATGTACCCGTATTGCTATCAAGCAAAGTAAGTAAATCAGTAATCAGTACAGTGCCATGAGCTCATAAGTTGAAGCTTAACCGTGTAGTGTGAATATATCACGTACCCCCGTGAGTGCTATCCGCACACTCATATGTAACAAATACTAATATGTCTGTTTCTACGTGTAAATCAGTACGTGGTGGCGCTACCACCCCAGACAGGGATTGTCAGTCCCAAATGGATCCATTTACTAGTACTCGCGCTTAAGACCATAACTAACAACTTACGATAAGGAGGCTTTCAGTGGATAAAAGTAACTCATGCGTTTGTTTGTAATCAGTAATGTTTTCAGTTCAGTACATTGTGTTCATGCGTAAAACAGTTGCTAAGTATCTCACCCCAAAGTATAAAACAGTAAAAGTGGGGCTGTAAGACTCACCTGAGTCTGGTAATAAGCTGTAGCAAATAGCAAGTAGTAAATATTTCAAGTAGGTTCTCCGAACCCGTAACCTTCAAATGCCTATCATATGAAGTTATGTAAGTATGTGTCTCACGAGACGTTTCGTTTAGTTGTACACAACTAGTATAGTTCAATGTTCGTTTGTATGTTCGTAGTCGTTTGTTTTGAGAGAACAGTTTTTGGCCCATTGGTGACGGTTCATCAAAATAATTCTAAATTGTTGACTTTGCTACAGTAGATTTGCTACAGTACTGCTACAGTACTGCTACAGTAAAATTTGACTTTTTTGTACAGTAACTTTGACTTTAAAATTCTGGTTTTCTGTGTTTTTGCGACACAATCTGCGACACTAAAGTTTGGTATGCGACACAGTGGTTGTGTCGCATAAAGTGCGACACAAGAGCTCTGCGACACAGTGGTTGTGTCGCAAAAGCTTGCGATGCTAATTTAATAGCGACATAAGGGTTGTGTCGCATAAAAAGTGCGACACAATAGTGCGACATAACGTACGACACAAAATACGACACTAAATGGTTTATGCGACATAGCATGCGACACAAACGTTGTGTCGCAAAGATGAACATCAGTCCAGAAACTTTCGGGTTTCGTGATTTTCCGACCAAAAACGCAAATCTAACCCATTTTTGAGCTATAAAATCGTGTATTCTTCATGTATTAGGTTATATCTAAGTTGTGTACACATCAAAACATCAAAACATTACACCAAATTGAATAGATCTAAGATTTTAGGAATTTCTTACTTTTGCAAATCGAGCTAAATGGAGGATGATATGGTGAAAACGATCTTGATATTCTTGCTCCACTCGTGACGTTGATTCCGAATATGTAAATTTCGTGTGTCGGTTTGTATTCCGAAAATTTGGTGTAAGTTGAGGTTGAGAGAGTTTATGTGTGTGTGTATTTTGGAGATGATGAAAAATGAAAGAGAAGAAGTGGGCATGGGGTGGGGTTGGCTGATCCAATGGGGCAAGGGAGGGGAAAGTGCTCCCTAAAACTCAGTGTTTACTCCGCGTCCTAATCGTTAAATCATTTGTTTTTAGTATTTAATCAAACCGTTATGTTTTAAAACTGTAACTGGAATATTTAAATAAAAATACTTTGAAATTAATAATAAAAACATTTGTCGCAATATTTCAATTATTAAGTCGCGTTTATTACGTTTTGTTGCGTTAGTTAAAATGTCGTCACTATAATATATAAATAATGCTCGTTCTGTTGCGTATTTTATATAACAAAATACGTTCTCATTATTTAAGTAATTTTCTGTCACCAACATCCAAGTAAACTGTGTCGGACTCCGTCCGGTTAATTCGCACGATTTATCCAAATCGCGTAAGTACACACACATATATATATAAATCACCTTATATATATACAAATAGAGTCTGCAATTAGTCCTATTACATACTAATTACATCTAGTTACAATTAATTAGGCATAATTAATTATCCTAATTTAGCAGGTGTTACATACACGATGGGGAGATGATCGTCAGATCATTGGAACCATGGAAGTTGATCTGTCAGCAGGAACCCAACTCATATACATGGTACCCGATATGGTACTAAGTATAGATGATTTTCATAATCATATTCAGGTAGCAATACAAACTCATGGTTATGATGAATGGCAAGGAGGAGAAAGTAACCTTCTGATAACAGTCAGCTTAGTTGGAAGAATCTCAAATACAAGTTACACTGGTTTTGAATACAGTGTAGAAAATGTTGTAGATCATCTTGCAACAAACGGAATAACAGCAATTCCTGGAGAAAGAAGAAACATTGAAGATTTGGAAGGTAGAAATTGGAACCTCAGACCAGCATCAATTACAACTGTTAGAATCCCAACAAGAGTAGAAGTTAACCAAAGACTGGACAGAACTACCAGCCTCAGGTTCAGATCATATCACAACAATCCTCAACCACCAAGATTTTCTGTCGATACGCTAGACAGGGAAATCCATGATAATGGAAATTTAACAGAAGATGAGGAACAATTTGTTGGCATATGCAGACAAGAAGAAGTAACTCATACCCCTTTTGATGTATGCTTCTGCACAGAATGCCTAGAAGAAGCACAAAAATTAGAAGAAGAACCTTTAAACAACATCAAAAAAGGAAACAAACCAAAGAAAAAGCAGCAACAAAAACGAAAAAAATGGTCAACTTTGGGTGAATATTCAGGCAAATGGGACTATTACGTTAGTTATGATGCGCCTGAAGAAACTACACCAATCGACCAAATTGTTGCCATGGGATGGGATGATTGTGAAGATGATTTATGGAAAGATAACCTTAAGCAAGGGAAGGTTATTATCAAAGAAGAAGATGTGGAGTTATCGGAAGAAGACGAGATGCAAGAAAAGTTGGAAATGTTACAACTTGTATCATTTCCCGAAAAACAGGAGGAACAGGTACACCACCAGATTTTCCATACAACAGAAGAAGATGACGGAAGCAATCTGGACTACCCAAAGGTCAGAGAATTTAAAGAGTTCATCCGAAAAATTGAACAAGAACATGAACATCAAGCGTTCCCCTCAACATCTGATGCAACAAGTGGTGTTTACAACACACCACCAGAGCCAATAATGGGTCCCTCAGTATATCCTCCCGCAAGAGGATCGGCACAAAATGTATACACTCCAAGTTATCAATTTGGAAATGGAGGTAACCACTTCAAAGGAGAATATGGAAGACACTACAATTCCCAATGGACACTACCTCCAGCAATGTTAAATACTGGAGCAATGCTTGTACTACCATCAGACCCAGGCTTATGGCCGGATGTAATCTCAAGATGGGAATCAATAACCATCAATAGGTTAAATGATACCACTTGGACAGATAACCAGGCAAAGCTAACTTTCGTTGAAAACCTTCTCGGAGAAAATGAAAAGAAGATGTGGCAGCAGTGGAGAACAACTTATCCAGAAGCATACGCCTCGTTGGAAGCTATGGCTGATGATCCTCAGAATGTAACCTCTCAAATAAGGCAAATAATTCTCATGGAAGATCCATATAGAGGTTCAACTGAAGAGCAGGATAGAGCTTATAGAGATCTGGAAAGACTTACGTGTGAAAACACAAGAGATCTCTGGAAATTTCTAAATGAGTTCAGAATCTTGGCATGCAAATCAGGGAGACTATTCTTTCCGGTAACAACTGAAAAGTTTTTTACAAAGCTACCACCAGTGCTTTCCAAAAAGATTGAAGAAGCATTTAAAAATAAGTATCCTGGATTAACTGCAGGAATACTACCTGCAATTAAGTTCACACATACTTATATCACGGAGATGTGTACTGAAGCAGCTCTACAAAAGGAATTAAGGGACTTATCCCTTTGTTCTGCCATACCAATTCCTGGCTATTACAAATCAGGAAAGAAGTATGGTGTGCGAAAATCAAAGAGCTATAAAGGAAAACCTCATAAATCACACGTCAAAGTATTCAAAAGAAAGTACAAAGATGACCGAGGAAGAGTTGGCAAATGTAAGTGTTATATTTGCGGAAGAGAAGGACATTTTGCTAGGGATTGTAAGAGTCAAACTGGAAATATGGCAAGGCGAGCTGTAATTGATAATCTTGATCTCAAAGAAGATTGGGATATAGTTTCAGCTGATGTTAGTGATCAGGATACTATTTATAGTATCTCTGAAGGAGAAGGAGGTGCAACTCTAATGAATATCAGTGCAATGATAGAAGAATCCCCTCTGGAAGAAAACATATTTATCCTAACACAGGAAGAAGAAGAGGAGTATTGTTTCATGTTTCATCCAGAAAGTCAAGAAGATATTCACAGAAGGGTCCAAGAAGCAGGTTCATGGAGACCAGATAAAGAACTTCCAGAACGAAGCAAGAATTGTGATCATATGTGGCAGGAAAATGAAATGACAAATTACACTTTTTGCCATTTCTGTGGAATTTCTACCACGGATATGTCCAGGTTACACTGCCCAAAGTGTAAACTGACTTCATGTGCAATTTGTGCTCCATATTACCTGAAGAAGACGGTGTCAGTAAAAAGAAGTAAAGGACCAGAAAACATACAGAAGGAAAGTCAGATGGATCCCATGTAATAAATTTTCATCCAAAAGGATGAAGAATGGAAACAAGCAATAATGGGCTCAGCCAAAGAAGCGGCAGAATGGAGAATTAAAGAACAAGAATTAAGGAGCCTATTGGAAAAAGAAAAACGAAAGGCCCAAATGGAAAATGAAGATTGGGCCAAAGAAAGGAAAATACTGATGAACGACTTAAGTGAAATGCTAAAAGTCACTGAGTCCATGAAAGCCCAAATCCAGCACCAAACCATGGAACAATCAGAATGGAAAAAGTCAGTTGAAGCCCAATGGGAAGCCCAAAAGGTAAGCATGGAAATTCAAATCAAAAGGCTACAGCAAGAAAATGAAGAGCTAAAAGAAAAATAGAAGTTTGATTTTGACGAAGAATTTCCTCCAATAAGAAACCAACATGGGAAGGCTTTAATTGAAGATGAAGTCCATACTACCATGAAAATAGAAGGGGGTGCTGAGCAGCAGAAAATAAAGAAGATCAACAATCAGCTTTACAACGTTGAGGTAGAATTTGATATACCTGGCATCAGGTTATTCAAAGTGAAAGCTATTATTGATACTGGAGCAACATCATGCTGCATCAGCAAAATATCAGTTCCAAAAGAAGCATATGAAGAAATGAACAGGATCATTTACTTTAATGGCCTGAACTCAAGACAAACATCAAATCTGAAGATAAAAGCAGGAAACTTCAGGATAGAAGGAAATAAGTTCCGAATACCATTAATATACGTCCTGGAAATGAGAACAGGAGACGGTATTGACATGTTAATTGGAACAAATTTCACAAGATCCATGAATGGAGGAATAAGGATTGAAGGAGATGAGGTAACACTGTACAAAAAGGTTACCAGGATAAAGACAACACCGATAACAGAGGTAGCTGCAACAACATTGGAAGAATTGGAAATTGATGAAGAATTCTATCAAGAATTACAAGAAACGGTGTTCTTTTCAAAAGAAGATGAAGCAAAGATAAAAGGAAGGTTTAAACCTATCCTCAGGAATCTTGAAGAACAAGGGTATATTGGAGAAGAACCCTTGAAGCATTGGAAGAAAAATGGTGAAACTTGCAAACTTGATATCATAAACCCTGATATCACAATACAAGATAAACCATTAAAGCATGTTACTCCAGCATTGGCGGCATCCTTTCAAAAACACATAGATGCGCTACTTAAACTGGGAGTAATCCGGCCAAGCAAAAGCAGACATCGAACAATGGCCATGATTGTCAATTCAGGAACAGCAATTGATCCAGCTACTGGTAAAGAAACAAAAGGAAAGGAAAGAATGGTGTTTAATTACAAAACTTTGAATGATAACACCTACAAGGACCAGTACTCACTCCCTGGAATCAATACACTCCTGAAAAAGATAGGGAATGCCAAGGTATTTTCAAAATTTGATCTTAAGTCAGGATTTCATCAAGTGGCCATGGCTGAAGAATCAATACCCTGGACAGCGTTCCTGGTACCAGGAGGACTTTATGAATGGATGGTAATGCCATTCGGATTAAAGAACGCGCCTGCAGTGTTTCAAAGGAAAATGGATAAATGCTTCAGAGGGACTGAAGAATTTATCGCAGTATACATCGATGATATCCTGGTGTTTTCAAAGAATGAAGTAGATCATGAAAAACACCTAAAAGTGATGCTAGGGATTTGCCAAGAAAAAGGGTTAATTCTTTCTCCCACAAAAATGAAGATAGCTGTTACTGAAGTGGAATTTCTCGGGGCAATAATTGGAGACAATAAAATCAAACTGCAGTCACATATTATCAAAAGAATATGTGATTTTGATGAAGAAAAGCTCAAAACAAAGGCAGGCTTAAGGTCATTCTTGGGAATATTAAATTATGCTAGGAATTACATTCCAAAGCTTAGTTTATTACTGGGGCCCCTTTATGAGAAAACCAACCCTCATGGAGACAAAAGAATGAAATCATCTGACTATGCTATAGTTAGAAAAATCAAGGAGCAGGTCCAAGCTCTACCAGATTTACAAATACCACCGGAAGAATCATACATAATCATTGAAGCAGATGGATGTATGGAAGGATGGGGTGGAATTTGCAAGTGGAAGAAAAAGAAAAATGATCCCAAGAAAGAAGAAAAGATTTGTGCATACGCCAGTGGAAAATTCAAAGTTGTACAATCAACAATTGACGCAGAAATTAATGCTTGCATTAACTCCTTGGAAAAACTGAAGATATACTATCTTGACAAAAGGGAAATTACATTAAGGACAGATTGCCAAGCTATTATTAGTTTTTACAATAAAACTAATAGTAACAAAGCATCTCGGGTTCGATGGCTCAAATTTGCTGACGTCATAACCGGAACAGGAGTCAAGATCAATATCGAACATATTGATGGAAAGCAAAATGTTCTTGCTGATGCTCTATCACGATTGGTTAACCTTTGTTTTGCAGGATGTACAGAACTGGAAACAGAAGTGCTGATGAAGGGTCTAGCAGTAGCAGAAGGATTATTCGAAGTTGTGCAGTCAAGGAACGAGAAGAATGGTTACGAGCAAATAATCCAGATTTCAGACCATTGCCAAGAATTTATCAAGGAACATTCACATCCCAAGAACCAGGAGTTCTCTACAGGCAATATCAGATTAAAGCAAACACAACACCAATCTCCGCCAGCGAAGCAAACATATTCACTGGAGTGGCACAACAATTGGAACGAGGAGCAGCTAAAGAAACAGTCACAGCAATGCGAAACCTCCAAGCAGTTCTGGATTTCAAAGCCCAAGTCTGTGTTTCAAAAGCAACAAGAGATAACCACTGGGGTGATCACTGGCCCGAAGTTAAAAGGCATAACCAAGAAGCCCGAAGATTACTCACTGAAATTGAAACCCTATGCAACGAGTTGGGCCGCATCAACATCTAAGCCCAACAGCAACAGAGATGGTAAATTATTAAGAGATGACGTATGGAATGACGCATTATGGTTAGTGGACAAAGAATGGCCCCCACCTGATAATATTTATCGAAAAGCTTGCTTATAATTCATCGAAAGCGTAAATTAATTTGGATCAAATGACTTCTGTATCAGTACAAAGTAAACTGAAATACAGAAATAAAGCGGAAAATATTTAAAGACAATAAGACTTATAAACAAGCACACCTTTTATTTAAATGAGAAGTGAGAGAGAAGTGTATAAACTTCGATGCTCTCTTTCTAGAAAATAAACACGCTTAAATAGGCAAATTCGAATGGCATATGCCATAGGATATTCGCCAATAATTCTGATTTTTACAAGATGTCAAAATAGTTGGCCTACAAACTTTAATACATGGCCGACATAGATTGACAATTATTCGCACACTTAAGAAATACTTAAGGAGAAGACAAAATAACATGGACCCTCTGCCAATCTTTAACGACTTTGTTGCTTAATAATTAAATACTGCCAAACTTCTGACGATGCATTCCACCACGCTTTCGATGAATTATAAGCAAGCTTTTCGATAAATATTATCAGGTGGGGGCCATTCTTTGTCCACTAACCATAATGCGTCATTCCATACGTCATCTCTTAATAATTTACCATCTCTGTTGCTGTTGGGCTTAGATGTTGATGCGGCCCAACTCGTTGCATAGGGTTTCAATTTCAGTGACTAATCTTCGGGCTTCTTGGTTGTGCCTTTTAACTTCGGGCCAGTGATCACCCCAGTGGTTATCTCTTGTTGCTTTTGAAACATAGACTTGGGCTTTGAAATCCAGAACTGCTTGGAGGTTTCGCATTGCTGTGACTGTTTCTTTAGCTGCTCCTCGTTCCAATTGTTGTGCCACTCCAGTGAATATGTTTGCTTCGCTGGCGGAGATTGGTGTTGTGTTTGCTTTAATCTGATATTGCCTGTAGAGAACTCCTGGTTCTTGGGATGTGAATGTTCCTTGATAAATTCTTGGCAATGGTCTGAAATCTGGATTATTTGCTCGTAACCATACTTCTCGTTCCTTGACTGCACAACTTCTAATAATCCTTCTGCTACTGCTAGACCCTTCATCAGCACTTCTGTTTCCAGTTCTGTACATCCTGCAAAACAAAGGTTAACCAATCGTGATAGAGCATCAGCAAGAACATTTTGCTTTCCATCAATATGTTCGATATTGATCTTGACTCCTGTTCCGGTTATGACGTCAGCAAATTTGAGCCATCGAACCCGAGATGCTTTGTTACTATTAGTTTTATTGTAAAAACTAATAATAGCTTGGCAATCTGTCCTTAATGTAATTTCCCTTTTGTCAAGATAGTATATCTTCAGTTTTTCCAAGGAATTAATGCAAGCATTAATTTCTGCGTCAATTGTTGATTGTACAACTTTGAATTTTCCACTGGCGTATGCACAAATCTTTTCTTCTTTCTTGGGATCATTTTTCTTTTTCTTCCACTTGCAAATTCCACCCCATCCTTCCATACATCCATCTGCTTCAATGATTATGTATGATTCTTCCGGTGGTATTTGTAAATCTGGTAGAGCTTGGACCTGCTCCTTGATTTTTCTAACTATAGCATAGTCAGATGATTTCATTCTTTTGTCTCCATGAGGGTTGGTTTTCTCATAAAGGGGCCCCAGTAATAAACTAAGCTTTGGAATGTAATTCCTAGCATAATTTAATATTCCCAAGAATGACCTTAAGCCTGCCTTTGTTTTGAGCTTTTCTTCATCAAAATCACATATTCTTTTGATAATCGTCAGAAGTTTGGCAGTATTTAATTATTAAGCAACAAAGTCGTTAAAGATTGGCAGAGGGTCCATGTTATTTTGTCTTCTCCTTAAGTATTTCTTAAGTGTGCGAATAATTGTCAATCTATGTCGGCCATGTATTAAAGTTTGTAGGCCAACTATTTTGACATCTTGTAAAAATCAGAATTATTGGCGAATATCCTATGGCATATGCCATTCGAATTTGCCTATTTAAGCGTGTTTATTTTCTTCAAAGAGAGCATCGAAGTTTATACACTTCTCTCTCACTTCTCATTTAAATAAAAGGTGTGCTTGTTTATAAGTCTTATTGTCTTTAAATATTGTCTTTAAATATTTTCCGCTTTATTTCTGTATTTCAGTTTACTTTGTACTGATACAGAAGTCATTTGATCCAAATTAATTTGGGGCAAATCCTTTTGGTATCAGAGCTTATAAACAAAGTTTTATTTAGCTCTATGGAAGGCTAAGCCTCCTACTCAGGGTTAACGGAAGGGTTATAATTATGCTAGTTTAATATTGCTTGTTTAAATATAATTAAGCATTTTAAAACAACCACTTATTTATTATTTTTTTTTTAAAGCAAATTTATTCCCTTATCCCCGTGAAAAAAAATATCCCCTTATATCCCCTTTCAAAAGGTCAAGTACCGATTAAGAAGCCTAAGAAGGGTGTGAAGGGAAAGCTGAGAAAGGGATTGGTATTAAGGGATTGGTATCAATTAATGGGAGTGGTAAGGGGTTGGTAAACTAGTTTTATGAAAAGAAATAGGAAGAAGTTTTCTTATGTCTGATCGTTTTGAGCAAGCAATAAAGGATTGGTATGATTATTCCCGTACCGCTAACCTTGAATTTTTAAATCCATCTGAAAATCAAAAACCTGTACTTTCTGATATTCACAACAACATATCTTGTATTTACGATAAATTGTTTTTATTTGCAAAAATTTCTATTAAAAGTTTTCATCAAATAAGTCAAAATCTTGAAAATTTGAGTCACCGACTTGAGAAGTGCGAAGAAAACCAGAGAAAAACCCAGATTGAAATCACAAAAAGCTTCAAACAAATCTCAACCGAAATCCAAGAAATTAAACCCCTCACCAAGAAACAAGTCCTTAACCTTGTAAGAGAAATCTCACAACAACCAAAGTTAGTTGAAGAACAAGCGTTAAAACTATCTGAGGATCTTAACCATAAGATTCAGGAGGTAGAACATCTTTTACAAGAAGTAAAATCCCTAATTGGTTGATGAGCCTAGCTAATCAGAAAGCTAGCTCAGAATACCAGGAAGCGGTAAAGGCGACAGAGGAAATCGAATCACCAGCACTTGGGTTTGTAAAACCATCAGATTACAAATCCCCAGTTACTCTTCAGAATTCTGCAATTATAAAACAGAACGACACACTCATATATCTCCTAACTAAACAAGCTCAAAAGTTTGGAGAATTTGAGGAAAAGTTTGAAAGATTAAGGCAAGGAATAGAGGCTTTGGGAAAACGAACTGCAGAACCATCTAACCTAGAAGATTCAATCGGAAGTCTTACAAAAAGGTTAGACAGCTTATCAATTAACGGAAAAACTCCAGCAAAAGCAAAGCAAGGACCAATCTACGTATTCAAAGACCCAGCAAAAATATTCAAAGAAGAATACGAGAAAGAAACTCAAAAGAAGAAATGAGTTCAAGGCAGGGGCGAAGTGTCCTGAGTAGGTCATCTACTACTCAAACCCAGACGGACCTCCCTACCCAAGAAGACCAAATTCGTGGGTATAGACAAATGGCCAGAAATCATTACAATTTCAATAGAAGTCTAAGAAGAACATTTGGAAGAAGTTATAATCAAAGTCTTGAATCTGTCCTTAGTCCTGAAAGGCAATTGGAAATTTCAAGGCAAAGGAGAGCAGAATTGGTACCAGCAGAAATCCTGTATGGAAGCAATAGGCAAACAGTCAGGCATCAAGTCTATCAACATTACTCAGAACAAAGAATACTATGTGTAAATGAAACACAGATAGACTTAAGACTCTGCAACACTCAAAGCCATCAGTGGCTTAGAGAAACAGGCATGCAACATGTCCACCTTGGAATGTTCATGATAAGGCTTCATACGCTACACAGAAGAGGAGCAGGAACAACTGCTTTGGTAGTTCTAAGAGATACACGATGGGGAGATGATCGTCAGATCATTGGAACCATGGAAGTTGATCTGTCAGCAGGAACCCAACTCATATACATGTACCCGATATGGTACTAAGTATAGATGATTTTCATAATCATATTCAGGTAGCAATACAAACTCATGGTTATGATGAATGGCAAGGAGGAGAAAGTAACCTTCTGATAACAGTCAGCTTAGTTGGAAGAATCTCAAATACAAGTTACACTGGTTTTGAATACAGTGTAGAAAATGTTGTAGATCATCTTGCAACAAACGGAATAACAGCAATTCCTGGAGAAAGAAGAAACATTGAAGATTTGGAAGGTAGAAGTTGGAACCTCAGACCAGCATCAATTACAACTGTTAGAATCCCAACAAGAGTAGAAGTTAACCAAAGACTGGACAGAACTACCAGCCTCAGGTTCAGATCATATCACAACAATCCTCAACCACCAAGATTTTCTGTCGATACGCTAGACAGGGAAATCCATGATAATGGAAATTTAACAGAAGATGAGGAACAATTTGTTGGCATATGCAGACAAGAAGAAGTAACTCATACCCCTTTTGATGTATGCTTCTGCACAGAATGCCTAGAAGAAGCACAAAAATTAGAAGAAGAACCTTTAAACAACATCAAAAAAGGAAACAAACCAAAGAAAAAGCAGCAACAAAAACGAAAAAAATGGTCAACTTTGGGTGAATATTCAGGCAAATGGGACTATTACGTTAGTTATGATGCGCCTGAAGAAACTACACCAATCGACCAAATTGTTGCCATGGGATGGGATGATTGTGAAGATGATTTATGGAAAGATAACCTAAAGCAAGGGAAGGTTATTATCAAAGAAGAAGATGTGGAGTTATCGGAAGAAGACGAGATGCAAGAAAAGTTGGAAATGTTACAACTTGTATCATTTCCCGAAAAACAGGAGGAACAGGTACACCACCAGATTTTCCATACAACAGAAGAAGATGACGGAAGCAATCTGGACTACCCAAAGGTCAGAGAATTTAAAGAGTTCATCCGAAAAATTGAACAAGAACATGAACATCAAGCGTTCCCCTCAACATCTGATGCAACAAGTGGTGTTTACAACACACCACCAGAGCCAATAATGGGTCCCTCAGTATATCCTCCCGCAAGAGGATCGGCACAAAATGTATACACTCCAAGTTATCAATTTGGAAATGGAGGTAACCACTTCAAAGGAGAATATGTAAGACACTACAATTCCCAATGGACACTACCTCCAGCAATGTTAAATACTGGAGCAATGCTTGTACTACCATCAGACCCAGGCTTATGGCCGGATGTAATCTCAAGATGGGAATCAATAACCATCAATAGGTTAAATGATACCACTTGGACAGATAACCAGGCAAAGCTAACTTTCGTTGAAAACCTTCTCGGAGAAAATGAAAAGAAGATGTGGCAGCAGTGGAGAACAACTTATCCAGAAGCATACGCCTCGTTGGAAGCTATGGCTGATGATCCTCAGAATGTAACCTCTCAAATAAGGCAAATAATTCTCATGGAAGATCCATATAGAGGTTCAACAGAAGAGCAGGATAGAGCTTATAGAGATCTGGAAAGACTTACGTGTGAAAACACAAAAGATCTCTGGAAATTTCTAAATGAGTTCAGAATCTTGGCATGCAAATCAGGGAGACTATTCTTTCCGGTAACAACTGAAAAGTTTTTTACAAAGCTACCACCAGTGCTTTCCAAAAAGATTGAAGAAGCATTTAAAAATAAGTATCCTGGATTAACTGCAGGAATACTACCTGCAATTAAGTTCACACATACTTATATCACGGAGATGTGTACTGAAGCAGCTCTACAAAAGGAATTAAGGGACTTATCCCTTTGTTCTGCCATACCAATTCCTGGCTACTACAAATCAGGAAAGAAGTATGGTGTGCGAAAATCAAAGAGCTATAAAGGAAAACCTCATAAATCACACGTCAAAGTATTCAAAAGAAAGTACAAAGATGACCGAGGAAGAGTTGGCAAATGTAAGTGTTATATTTGCGGAAGAGAAGGACATTTTGCTAGGTATTGTAAGAGTCAAACTGGAAATATGGCAAGGCGAGCTGTAATTGATAATCTTGATATCAAAGAAGATTGGGATATAGTTTCAGCTGATGTTAGTGATCAGGATACTATTTATAGTATCTCTGAAGGAGAAGGAGGTGCAACTCTAATGAATATCAGTGCAATGATAGAAGAATCCCCTCTGGAAGAAAACATATTTATCCTAACACAGGAAGAAGAAGAGGAGTATTGTTTCATGTTTCATCCAGAAAGTCAAGAAGATATTCACAGAAGGGTCCAAGAAGCAGGTTCATGGAGACCAGATAAAGAACTTCCAGAACAAAGCAAGAATTGTGATCATATGTGGCAGGAAAATGAAATGACAAATTACACTTTTTGCCATTTCTGTGGAATTTCTACCACGGATATGTCCAGGTTACACTGCCTAAAGTGTAAACTGACTTCATGTGCAATTTGTGCTCCATATTACCTGAAGAAGACGGTGTCAGTAAAAAGAAGTAAAGGACCAGAAAACATACAGAAGGAAAGTCAGATGGATCCCATGTGGAAAATGTTCATCCAAAAGGATGAAGAATGGAAACAAGCAATAATGGGCTCAGCCAAAGAAGCGGCAGAATGGAGAATTAAAGAACAAGAATTAAGGAGCCTATTGGAAAAAGAAAAACGAAAGGCCCAAATGGAAAATGAAGATTAGGCCAAAGAAAGGAAAATACTGATGAACGACTTAAGTGAAATGCTAAAAGTCACTGAGTCCATGAAAGCCCAAATCCAGCACCAAACCATGGAACAATCAGAATGGAAAAAGTCAGTTGAAGCCCAATGGGAAGCCCAAAAGGTAAGCATGGAAATTCGAATCAAAAGGCTACAGCAAGAAAATGAAGAGCTAAAAGAAAAACAGAAGTTTGATTTTGACGAAGAATTTCCTCCAATAAGAAACCAACATGGGAAGGCTTTAATTGAAGATGAAGTCCATACTACCATGAAAATAGAAGGGGGTGCTGAGCAGCAGAAAATAAAGAAGATCAACAATCAGCTTTACAACGTTGAGGTAGAATTTGATATACCTGGCATCAGGTTATTCAAAGTGAAAGCTATTATTGATACTGGAGCAACATCATGCTGCATCAGCAAAATATCAGTTCCAAAAGAAGCATATGAAGAAATGAACAGGATCATTTACTTTAATGGCCTGAACTCAAGACAAACATCAAATCTGAAGATAAAAGCAGGAAACTTCAGGATAGAAGGAAATAAGTTCCGAATACCATTAATATACTTAATGGAAATGAGAACAGGAGACGGTATTGACATGTTAATTGGAACAAATTTCACAAGATCCATGAATGGAGGAATAAGGATTGAAGGAGATGAGGTAACACTGTACAAAAAGGTTACCAGGATAAAGACAACACCGATAACAGAGGTAGCTGCAACAACATTGGAAGAATTGGAAATTGATGAAGAATTCTATCAAGAATTACAAGAAACGGTGTTCTTTTCAAAAGAAGATGAAGCAAAGATAAAAGGAAGGTTTAAACCTATCCTCAGGAATCTTGAAGAACAAGGGTATATTGGAGAAGAACCCTTGAAGCATTGGAAGAAAAATGGTGAAACTTGCAAACTTGATATCATAAACCCTGATATCACAATACAAGATAAACCATTAAAGCATGTTACTCCAGCATTGGCGGCATCCTTTCAAAAACACATAGATGCGCTACTTAAACTGGGAGTAATCCGGCCAAGCAAAAGCAGACATCGAACAATGGCCATGATTGTCAATTCAGGAACAGCAATTGATCCAGCTACTGGTAAAGAAACAAAAGGAAAGGAAAGAATGGTGTTTAATTACAAAACTTTGAATGATAACACCTACAAGGACCAGTACTCACTCCCTGGAATCAATACACTCCTGAAAAAGATAGGGAATGCCAAGGTATTTTCAAAATTTGATCTTAAGTCAGGATTTCATCAAGTGGCCATGGCTGAAGAATCAATACCCTGGACAGCGTTCCTGGTACCAGGAGGACTTTATGAATGGATGGTAATGCCATTCGGATTAAAGAACGCGCCTGCAGTGTTTCAAAGGAAAATGGATAAATGCTTCAGAGGGACTGAAGAATTTATCGCAGTATACATCGATGATATCCTGGTGTTTTCAAAGAATGAAGCAGATCATGAAAAACACCTAAAAGTGATGCTAGGGATTTGCCAAGAAAAAGGGTTAATTCTTTCTCCCACAAAAATGAAGATAGCTGTTACTGAAGTGGAATTTCTCGGGGCAATAATTGGAGACAATAAAATCAAACTGCAGTCACATATTATCAAAAGAATATGTGATTTTGATGAAGAAAAGCTCAAAACAAAGGCAGGCTTAAGGTCATTCTTGGGAATATTAAATTATGCTAGGAATTACATTCCAAAGCTTAGTTTATTACTGGGGCCCCTTTATGAGAAAACCAACCCTCATGGAGACAAAAGAATGAAATCATCTGACTATGCTTTAGTTAGAAAAATCAAGGAGCAGGTCCAAGCTCTACCAGATTTACAAATACCACCGGAAGAATCATACATAATCATTGAAGCAGATGGATGTATGGAAGGATGGGGTGGAATTTGCAAGTGGAAGAAAAAGAAAAATGATCCCAAGAAAGAAGAAAAGATTTGTGCATACGCCAGTGGAAAATTCAAAGTTGTACAATCAACAATTGACGCAGAAATTAATGCTTGCATTAATTCCTTGGAAAAACTGAAGATATACTATCTTGACATAAGGGAAATTACATTAAGGACAGATTGCCAAGCTATTATTAGTTTTTACAATAAAACTAATAGTAACAAAGCATCTCGGGTTCGATGGCTCAAATTTGCTGACGTCATAACCGGAACAGGAGTCAAGATCAATATCGAACATATTGATGGAAAGCAAAATGTTCTTGCTGATACTCTATCACGATTGGTTAACCTTTGTTTTGCAGGATGTACAGAACTGGAAACAGAAGTGCTGATGAAGGGTCTAGCAGTAGCAGAAGGATTATTCGAAGTTGTGCAGTCAAGGAACGAGAAGAATGGTTACGAGCAAATAATCCAGATTTCAGACCATTGCCAAGAATTTATCAAGGAACATTCACATCCCAAGAACCAGGAGTTCTCTACAGGCAATATCAGATTAAAGCAAACACAACACCAATCTCCGCCAGCGAAGCAAACATATTCACTTGAGTGGCACAACAATTGGAACGAGGAGCAGCTAAAGAAACAGTCACAGCAATGCGAAACCTCCAAGCAGTTCTGGATTTCAAAGCCCAAGTCTATGTTTCAAAAGCAACAAGAGATAACCACTGGGGTGATCACTGGCCCGAAGTTAAATGGCATAACCAAGAAGCCCGAAGATTACTCACTGAAATTGAAACCCTATGCAATGAGTTGGGCCGCATCAACATCTAAGCCCAACAGCAACAGAGATGGTAAATTATTAAGAGATGACGTATGGAATGACGCATTATGGTTAGTGGACAAAGAATGGCCCCCACCTGATAATATTTATCGAAAAGCTTGCTTATAATTCATCGAAAGCGTGGTGGAATGCATCGTCAGAAGTTTGGCAGTATTTAATTATTAAGCAACAAAGTCGTTAAAGATTGGCAGAGGGTCCATGTTATTTTGTCTTCTCCTTAAGTATTTCTTAAGTGTGCGAATAATTGTCAATCTATGTCGGCCATGTATTAAAGTTTGTAGGCCAACTATTTTGACATCTTGTAAAAATCAGAATTATTGGCGAATATCCTGTGGCATATGCCATTCGAATTTGCCTATTTAAGCGTGTTTATTTTCTTCAAAGAGAGCATCGAAGTTTATACACTTCTCTCTCACTTCTCATTTAAATAAAAGGTGTGCTTGTTTATAAGTCTTATTGTCTTTAAATATTTTCCGCTTTATTTCTGTATTTCAGTTTACTTTGTACTGATACAGAAGTCATTTGATCCAAATTAATTTGGGGCAAATCCCATTGGTATCAGAGCTTATAAACAAAGTTTTATTTAGCTCTATGGAAGGCTAAGCCTCCTACTCAGGGTTAACGGAAGGGTTATAATTATGCTAGTTTAATATTGCTTGTTTAAATATAATTAAGCATTTTAAAACAACCACTTATTTTTTTTTAAAGCAAATTTATTCCCTTATCCCCGTGAAAAAAATATCCCCTTATATCCCCTTTCAAAAGGTCAAGTACCGATTAAGAAGCCTAAGAAGGGTGTGAAGGGAAAGCTGAGAAAGGGATTGGTATTAAGGGATTGGTATCAATTAATGGGAGTGGTAAGGGGTTGGTAAATTAGTTTTATGAAAAGAAATAGGAAGAAGTTTTCTTATGTCTGATCGTTTTGAGCAAGCAATAAAGGAATGGTATGATTATTCCCGTACCGCTAACCTTGAATTTTTAAATCTATCTGAAAATCAAAAACCTGTACTTTCTGATATTCACAACAACATATCTTGTATTTACGATAAATTGTTTTTATTTGCAAAAATTTCTATTAAAAGTTTTCATCAAATAAGTCAAAATCTTGAAAATTTGAGTCACCGACTTGAGAAGTGCGAAGAAAACCAGAGAAAAACCCAGATTGAAATCACAAAAAGCTTCAAACAAATCTCAACCGAAATCCAAGAAATTAAACCCCTCACCAAGAAACAAGTCCTTAACCTTGTAAGAGAAATCTCACAACAACCAAAGTTAGTTGAAGAACAAGCGTTAAAACTATCTGAGGATCTTAACCATAAGATTCAGGAGGTAGAACATCTTTTACAAGAAGTAAAATCCCTAATTGGTTGATGAGCCTAGCTAATCAGAAAGCTAGCTCAGAATACCAGGAAGCGGTAAAGGCGACAGAGGAAATCGAATCACCAGCACTTGGGTTTGTAAAACCATCAGATTACAAATCCCCAGTTACTCTTCAGAATTCTGCAATTATAAAACAGAACAACACACTCATATATCTCCTAACTAAACAAGCTCAAAAGTTTGGAGAATTTGAGGAAAAGTTTGAAAGATTAAGGCAAGGAATAGAGGCTTTGGGAAAACGAACTGCAGAACCATCTAACCTAGAAGATTCAATCGTAAGTCTTACAAAAAGGTTAGACAGCTTATCAATTAACGGAAAAACTCCAGCAAAAGCAAAGCAAGGACCAATCTACGTATTCAAAGACCCAGCAAAAATATTCAAAGAAGAATACGAGAAAGAAACTCAAAAGAAGAAATGAGTTCAAGGCAGGGGCGAAGTGTCCTGAGTAGGTCATCTACTACTCAAACCCAGACGGACCTCCCTACCCAAGAAGACCAAATTCGTGGGTATAGACAAATGGCCAGAAATCATTACAATTTCAATGGAAGTCTAAGAAGAACATTTGGAAGAAGTTATAATCAAAGTCTTGAATCTGTCCTTAGTCCTGAAAGGCAATTGGAAATTTCAAGACAAAGGAGAGCAGAATTGGTACCAGCAGAAATCCTGTATGGAAGCAATAGGCAAACAGTCAGGCATCAAGTCTATCGACATTACTCAGAACAAAGAATACTATGTGTAAATGAAACACAGATAGACTTAAGACTCTGCAACACTCAAAGCCATCAGCGGCTTAGAGAAACAGGCATGCAACATGTCCACCTTGGAATGTTCATGATAAGGCTTCATACGCTACACAGAAGAGGAGCAGGAACAACTGCTTTGGTAGTTCTAAGAGATACACGATGGGGAGATGATCATCAGATCATTGGAACCATGGAAGTTGATCTGTTAGCAGGAACCCAACTCATATACATGGTACCCGATATGGTACTAAGTATAGATGATTTTCATAATCATATTCAGGTAGCAATACAAACTCATGGTTATGATGAATGGCAAGGAGGAGAAAGTAACCTTCTGATAACAGTCAGCTTAGTTGGAAGAATCTCAAATACAAGTTACACTGGTTTTGAATACAGTGTAGAAAATGTTGTAGATCATCTTGCAACAAACGGAATAACAACAATTCCTGGAGAAAGAAGAAACATTGAAGATTTGGAAGGTAGAAGTTGGAACCTCAGACCAGCATCAATTACAACTGTTAGAATCCCAACAAGAGTAGAAGTTAACCAAAGACTGGACAGAACTACCAGCCTCAGGTTCAGATCATATCACAACAATCCTCAACCACCAAGATTTTCTGTCGATACGCTAGACAGGGAAATCCATGATAATGGAAATTTAACAGAAGATGAGGAACAATTTGTTGGCATATGCAGACAAGAAGAAGTAACTCATACCCCTTTTGATGTATGCTTCTGCACAGAATGCCTAGAAGAAGCACAAAAATTAGAAGAATAACCTTTAAACAACATCAAAAAAGGAAACAAACCAAAGAAAAAGCAGCAACAAAAACGAAAAAAATGGTCAACTTTGGGTGAATATTCAGGCAAATGGGACTATTACGTTAGTTATGATGCGCCTGAAGAAACTACACCAATCGACCAAATTGTTGCCATGGGATGGGATGATTGTGAAGATGATTTATGGAAAGATAACCTAAAGCAAGGGAAGGTTATTATCAAAGAAGAAGATGTGGAGTTATCGGAAGAAGACGAGATGCAAGAAAAGTTGGAAATGTTACAACTTGTATCATTTCCCGAAAAACAGGAGGAACAGGTACACCACCAGATTTTCCATACAACAGAAGAAGATGACGGAAGCAATCTGGACTACCCAAAGGTCAGAGAATTTAAAGAGTTCATCCGAAAAATTGAACAAGAACATGAACATCAAGCGTTCCCCTCAACATCTGATGCAACAAGTGGTGTTTACAACACACCACCAGAGCCAATAATGGGTCCCTCAGTATATCCTCCCGCAAGAGGATCGGCACAAAATGTATACACTCCAAGTTATCAATTTGGAAATGGAGGTAACCACTTCAAAGGAGAATATGTAAGACACTACAATTCCCAATGGACACTACCTCCAGCAATGTTAAATACTGGAGCAATGCTTGTACTACCATCAGACCCAGGCTTATGGCCGGATGTAATCTCAAGATGGGAATCAATAACCATCAATAGGTTAAATGATACCACTTGGACAGATAACCAGGCAAAGCTAACTTTCGTTGAAAACCTTCTCGGAGAAAATGAAAAGAAGATGTGGCAGCAGTGGAGAACAACTTATCCAGAAGCATACGCCTCGTTGGAAGCTATGGCTGATGATCCTCAGAATGTAACCTCTCAAATAAGGCAAATAATTCTCATGGAAGATCCATATAGAGGTTCAACTGAAGAGCAGGATAGAGCTTATAGAGATCTGGAAAGACTTACGTGTGAAAACACAAGAGATCTCTGGAAATTTCTAAATGAGTTCAGAATCTTGGCATGCAAATCAGGGAGACTATTCTTTCCGGTAACAACTGAAAAGTTTTTTACAAAGCTACCACCAGTGCTTTCCAAAAAGATTGAAGAAGCATTTAAAAATAAGTATCCTGGATTAACTGCAGGAATACTACCTGCAATTAAGTTCACACATACTTATATCACGGAGATGTGTACTGAAGCAGCTCTACAAAAGGAATTAAGGGACTTATCCCTTTGTTCTGCCATACCAATTCCTGGCTACTACAAATCAGGAAAGAAGTATGGTGTGCGAAAATCAAAGAGCTATAAAGGAAAACCTCATAAATCACACGTCAAAGTATTCAAAAGAAAGTACAAAGATGACCGAGGAAGAGTTGGCAAATGTAAGTGTTATATTTGCGGAAGAGAAGGACACTTTGCTAGGGATTGTAAGAGTCAAACTGGAAATATGGCAAGGCGAGCTGTAATTGATAATCTTGATCTCAAAGAAGATTGGGATATAGTTTCAGCTGATGTTAGTGATCAGGATACTATTTATAGTATCTCTGAAGGAGAAGGAGGTGCAACTCTAATGAATATCAGTGCAATGATAGAAGAATCCCCTCTGGAAGAAAACATATTTATCCTAACACAGGAAGAAGAAGAGGAGTATTGTTTCATGTTTCATCCAGAAAGTCAAGAAGATATTCACAGAAGGGTCCAAGAAGCAGGTTCATGGAGACCAGATAAAGAACTTCCAGAACAAAACAAGAATTGTGATCATATGTGGCAGGAAAATGAAATGACAAATTACACTTTTTGCCATTTCTGTGGAATTTCTACCACGGATATGTCCAGGTTACACTGCCCAAAGTGTAAACTGACTTCATGTGCAATTTGTGCTCCATATTACCTGAAGAAGACGGTGTCAGTAAAAAGAAGTAAAGGACCAGAAAACATACAGAAGGAAAGTCAGATGGATCCCATGTGGAAAATGTTCATCCAAAAGGATGAAGAATGGAAACAAGCAATAATGGGCTCAGCCAAAGAAGCGGCAGAATGGAGAATTAAAGAACAAGAATTAAGGAGCCTATTGGAAAAAGAAAAACGAAAGGCCCAAATGGAAAATGAAGATTGGGCCAAAGAAAGGAAAATACTGATGAACGACTTAAGTGAAATGCTAAAAGTCACTGAGTCCATGAAAGCCCAAATCCAGCACCAAACCATGGAACAATCAGAATGGAAAAAGTCAGTTGAAGCCCAATGGGAAGCCCAAAAGGTAAGCATGGAAATTCAAATCAAAAGGCTACAGCAAGAAAATGAAGAGCTAAAAGAAAAACAGAAGTTTGATTTTGACGAAGAATTTCCTCCAATAAGAAACCAACATGGGAAGGCTTTAATTGAAGATGAAGTCCATACTACCATGAAAATGGAAGGGGGTGCTGAGCAGCAGAAAATAAAGAAGATCAACAATCAGCTTTACAACGTTGAGGTAGAATTTGATATACCTAGCATCAGGTTATTCAAAGTGAAAGCTATTATTGATACTGGAACAACATCATGCTGCATCAGCAAAATATCAGTTCCAAAAGAAGCATATGAAGAAATGAACAGGATCATTTACTTTAATGGCCTGAACTCAAGACAAACATCAAATCTGAAGATAAAAGCAGGAAACTTCAGGATAGAAGGAAATAAGTTCCGAATACCATTAATATACGTCCTGGAAATGAGAACAGGAGATGGTATTGACATGTTAATTGGAACAAATTTCACAAGATCCATGAATGGAGGAATAAGGATTGAAGGAGATGAGGTAACACTGTACAAAAAGGTTACCAGGATAAAGACAACACCGATAACAGAGGTAGCTGCAACAACATTGGAAGAATTGGAAATTGATGAAGAATTCTATCAAGAATTACAAGAAACGGTGTTCTTTTCAAAAGAAGATGAAGCAAAGATAAAAGGAAGGTTTAAACCTATCCTCAGGAATCTTGAAGAACAAGGGTATATTGGAGAAGAACCCTTGAAGCATTGGAAGAAAAATGGTGAAACTTGCAAACTTGATATCATAAACCCTGATATCACAATACAAGATAAACCATTAAAGCATGTTACTCCAGCATTGGCGGCATCCTTTCAAAAACACATAGATGCGCTACTTAAACTGGGAGTAATCCGGCCAAGCAAAAGCAGACATCGAACAATGGCCATGATTGTCAATTCAGGAACAGCAATTGATCCAGCTACTGGTAAAGAAACAAAAGGAAAGGAAAGAATGGTGTTTAATTACAAAACTTTGAATGATAACACCTACAAGGACCAGTACTCACTCCCTGGAATCAATACACTCCTGAAAAAGATAGGGAATGCCAAGGTATTTTCAAAATTTGATCTTAAGTCAGGATTTCATCAAGTGGCCATGGCTGAAGAATCAATACCCTGGACAGCGTTCCTGGTACCAGGAGGACTTTATGAATGGATGGTAATGCCATTCGGATTAAAGAACGCGCCTGCAGTGTTTCAAAGGAAAATGGATAAATGCTTCAGAGGGACTGAAGAATTTATCGCAGTATACATCGATGATATCCTGGTGTTTTCAAAGAATGAAGCAGATCATGAAAAACACCTAAAAGTGATGCTAGGGATTTGCCAAGAAAAAGGGTTAATTCTTTCTCCCACAAAAATGAAGATAGCTGTTACTGAAGTGGAATTTCTCGGGGCAATAATTGGAGACAATAAAATCAAACTGCAGTCACATATTATCAAAAGAATATGTGATTTTGATGAAGAAAAGCTCAAAACAAAGGCAGGCTTAAGGTCATTCTTGGGAATATTAAATTATGCTAGGAATTACATTCCAAAGCTTAGTTTATTACTGGGGCCCCTTTATGAGAAAACCAACCCTCATGGAGACAAAAGAATGAAATCATCTGACTATGCTTTAGTTAGAAAAATCAAGGAGCAGGTCCAAGCTCTACCAGATTTACAAATACCACCGGAAGAATCATACATAATCATTGAAGCAGATGGATGTATGGAAGGATGGGGTGGAATTTGCAAGTGGAAGAAAAAGAAAAATGATCCCAAGAAAGAAGAAAAGATTTGTGCATACGCCAGTGGAAAATTCAAAGTTGTACAATCAACAATTGACGCAGAAATTAATGCTTGCATTAATTCCTTGGAAAAACTGAAGATATACTATCTTGACAAAAGGGAAATTACATTAAGGACAGATTGCCAAGCTATTATTAGTTTTTACAATAAAACTAATAGTAACAAAGCATCTCGGGTTCGATGGCTCAAATTTGCTGACGTCATAACCGGAACAGGAGTCAAGATCAATATCGAACATATTGATGGAAAGCAAAATGTTCTTGCTGATGCTCTATCACGATTGGTTAACCTTTGTTTTGCAGGATGTACAGAACTGGAAACAGAAATGCTGATGAAGGGTCTAGCAGTAGCAGAAGGATTATTAGAAGTTGTGCAGTCAAGGAACGAGAAGAATGGTTACGAGCAAATAATCTAGATTTCAGACCATTGCCAAGAATTTATCAAGGAACATTCACATCCCAAGAACCAGGAGTTCTCTACAGGCAATATCAGATTAAAGCAAACACAACGCCAATCTCCGCCAGCGAAGCAAACATATTCACTGGAGTGGCACAACAATTGGAACGAGGAGCAGCTAAAGAAACAGTCACAGCAATGCGAAACCTCCAAGCAGTTCTGGATTTCAAAGCCCAAGTCTGTGTTTCAAAAGCAACAAGAGATAACCACTGGGGTGATCACTGGCCCGAAGTTAAAAGGCATAACCAAGAAGCCCGAAGATTACTCACTGAAATTGAAACCCTATGCAACGAGTTGGGCCGCATCAACATCTAAGCCCAACAGCAACAGAGATGGTAAATTATTAAGAGATGACGTATGGAATGACGCATTATGGTTAGTGGACAAAGAATGGCCCCCACCTGATAATATTTATCGAAAAGCTTGCTTATAATTCATCGAAAGCGTGGTGGAATGCATCGTCAGAAGTTTGGCAGTATTTAATTATTAAGCAACAAAGTCGTTAAAGATTGGCAGAGGGTCCATGTTATTTTGTCTTCTCCTTAAGTATTTCTTAAGTGTGCGAATAATTGTCAATCTATGTCGGCCATGTATTAAAGTTTGTAGGCCAACTATTTTGACATCTTGTAAATATCATAATTATTGGCGAATATCCTATGGCATATGCCATTCGAATTTGCCTATTTAAGCGTGTTTATTTTCTTCAAAGAGAGCATCGAAGTTTATACACTTCTCTCTCACTTCTCATTTAAATAAAAGGTGTGCTTGTTTATAAGTCTTATTGTCTTTAAATATTGTCTTTAAATATTTTCCGCTTTATTTCTGTATTTCAGTTTACTTTGTACTGATACAGAAGTCATTTGATCCAAATTAATTTGGGGCAAATCCTTTTGGTATCAGAGCTTATAAACAAAGTTTTATTTAGCTCTATGGAAGGCTAAGCCTCCTACTCAGGGTTAACGGAAGGGTTATAATTATGCTAGTTTAATATTGCTTGTTTAAATATAATTAAGCATTTTAAAACAACCACTTATATATTTTTTTTTAAAGCAAATTTATTCCCTTATCCCCGTGAAAAAAAATATCCCCTTATATCCCCTTTCAAAAGGTCAAGTACCGATTAAGAAGCCTAAGAAGGGTGTGAAGGGAAAGCTGAGAAAGGGATTGGTATTAAGGGATTGGTATCAATTAATGGGAGTGGTAAGGGGTTGGTAAACTAGTTTTATGAAAAGAAATAGGAAGAAGTTTTCTTATGTCTGATCGTTTTGAGCAAGCAATAAAGGATTGGTATGATTATTCCCGTACCGCTAACCTTGAATTTTTAAATCCATCTGAAAATCAAAAACCTGTACTTTCTGATATTCACAACAACATATCTTGTATTTACGATAAATTGTTTTTATTTGCAAAAATTTCTATTAAAAGTTTTCATCAAATAAGTCAAAATCTTGAAAATTTGAGTCACCGACTTGAGAAGTGCGAAGAAAACCAGAGAAAAACCCAGATTGAAATCACAAAAAGCTTCAAACAAATCTCAACCGAAATCCAAGAAATTAAACCCCTCACCAAGAAACAAGTCCTTAACCTTGTAAGAGAAATCTCACAACAACCAAAGTTAGTTGAAGAACAAGCGTTAAAACTATCTGAGGATCTTAACCATAAGATTCAGGAGGTAGAACATCTTTTACAAGAAGTAAAATCCCTAATTGGTTGATGAGCCTAGCTAATCAGAAAGCTAGCTCAGAATACCAGGAAGCGGTAAAGGCGACAGAGGAAATCGAATCACCAGCACTTGGGTTTGTAAAACCATCAGATTACAAATCCCCAGTTACTCTTCAGAATTCTGCAATTATAAAACAGAACAACACACTCATATATCTCCTAACTAAACAAGCTCAAAAGTTTGGAGAATTTGAGGAAAAGTTTGAAAGATTAAGGCAAGGAATAGAGGCTTTGGGAAAACGAACTGCAGAACCATCTAACCTAGAAGATTCAATCGGAAGTCTTACAAAAAGGTTAGACAGCTTATCAATTAACGGAAAAACTCCAGCAAAAGCAAAGCAAGGACCAATCTACGTATTCAAAGACCCAGCAAAAATATTCAAAGAAGAATACGAGAAAGAAACTCAAAAGAAGAAATGAGTTCAAGGCAGGGGCGAAGTGTCCTGAGTAGGTCATCTACTACTCAAACCCAGACGGACCTCCCTACCCAAGAAGACCAAATTCGTGGGTATAGACAAATGGCCAGAAATCATTACAATTTCAATAGAAGTCTAAGAAGAACATTTGGAAGAAGTTATAATCAAAGTCTTGAATCTGTCCTTAGTCCTGAAAGGCAATTGGAAATTTCAAGACAAAGGAGAGCAGAATTGGTACCAGTAGAAATCCTGTATGGAAGCAATAGGCAAACAGTCAGGCATCAAGTCTATCAACATTACTCAGAACAAAGAATACTATGTGTAAATGAAACACAGATAGACTTAAGACTCTGCAACACTCAAAGCCATCAGCGGCTTAGAGAAACAGGCATGCAACATGTCCACCTTGGAATGTTCATGATAAGGCTTCATACGCTACACAGAAGAGGAGCAGGAACAACTGCTTTGGTAGTTCTAAGAGATACACGATGGGGAGATGATCGTCAGATCATTGGAACCATGGAAGTTGATCTGTCAGCAGGAACCCAACTCATATACATGGTACCCGATATGGTACTAAGTATAGATGATTTTCATAATCATATTCAGGTAGCAATACAAACTCATGGTTATGATGAATGGCAAGGAGGAGAAAGTAACCTTCTGATAACAGTCAGCTTAGTTGGAAGAATCTCAAATACAAGTTACACTGGTTTTGAATACAGTGTAGAAAATGTTGTAGATCATCTTGCAACAAACGGAATAACAGCAATTCCTGGAGAAAGAAGAAACATTGAAGATTTGGAAGGTAGAAGTTGGAACCTCAGACCAGCATCAATTACAACTGTTAGAATCCCAACAAGAGTAGAAGTTAACCAAAGACTGGACAGAACTACCAGCCTCAGGTTCAGATCATATCACAACAATCCTCAACCACCAAGATTTTCTGTCGATACGCTAGACAGGGAAATCCATGATAATGGAAATTTAACAGAAGATGAGGAACAATTTGTTGGCATATGCAGACAAGAAGAAGTAACTTATACCCCTTTTGATGTATGCTTCTGCACAGAATGCCTAGAAGAAGCACAAAAATTAGAAGAAGAACCTTTAAACAACATCAAAAAAGGAAACAAACCAAAGAAAAAGCAGCAACAAAAACGAAAAAAATGGTCAACTTTGGGTGAATATTCAGGCAAATGGGACTATTACGTTAGTTATGATGCGCCTGAAGAAACTACACCAATCGACCAAATTGTTGCCATGGGATGGGATGATTGTGAAGATGATTTATGGAAAGATAACCTAAAGCAAGGGAAGGTTATTATCAAAGAAGAAGATGTGGAGTTATCGGAAGAAGACGAGATGCAAGAAAAGTTGGAAATGTTACAACTTGTATCATTTCCCGAAAAACAGGAGGAACAGGTACACCACCAGATTTTCCATACAACAGAAGAAGATGACGGAAGCAATCTGGACTACCCAAAGGTCAGAGAATTTAAAGAGTTCATCCGAAAAATTGAACAAGAACATGAACATCAAGCGTTCCCCTCAACATCTGATGCAACAAGTGGTGTTTACAACACACCACCAGAGCCAATAATGGGTCCCTCAGTATATCCTCCCGCAAGAGGATCGGCACAAAATGTATACACTCCAAGTTATCAATTTGGAAATGGAGGTAACCACTTCAAAGGAGAATATGGAAGACACTACAATTCCCAATGGACACTACCTCCAGCAATGTTAAATACTGGAGCAATGCTTGTACTACCATCAGACCCAGGCTTATGGCCGGATGTAATCTCAAGATGGGAATCAATAACCATCAATAGGTTAAATGATACCACTTGGACAGATAACAAGGCAAAGCTAACTTTCGTTGAAAACCTTCTCGGAGAAAATGAAAAGAAGATGTGGCAGCAGTGGAGAACAACTTATCCAGAAGCATACGCCTCGTTGGAAGCTATGGCTGATGATCCTCAGAATGTAACCTCTCAAATAAGGCAAATAATTCTCATGGAAGATCCATATAGAGGTTCAACTGAAGAGCAGGATAGAGCTTATAGAGATCTGGAAAGACTTACGTGTGAAAACACAAGAGATCTCTGGAAATTTCTAAATGAGTTCAGAATCTTGGCATGCAAATCAGGGAGACTATTCTTTCCGGTAACAACTGAAAAGTTTTTTACAAAGCTACCACCAGTGCTTTCCAAAAAGATTGAAGAAGCATTTAAAAATAAGTATCCTGGATTAACTGCAGGAATACTACCTGCAATTAAGTTCACACATACTTATATCACGGAGATGTGTACTGAAGCAGCTCTACAAAAGGAATTAAGGGACTTATCCCTTTGTTCTGCCATACCAATTCCTGGCTACTACAAATCAGGAAAGAAGTATGGTGTGCGAAAATCAAAGAGCTATAAAGGAAAACCTCATAAATCACACGTCAAAGTATTCAAAAGAAAGTACAAAGATGACCGAGGAAGAGTTGGCAAATGTAAGTGTTATATTTGCGGAAGAGAAGGACATTTTGCTAGGGATTGTAAGAGTCAAACTGGAAATATGGCAAGGCGAGCTGTAATTGATAATCTTGATCTCAAAGAAGATTGGGATATAGTTTCAGCTGATGTTAGTGATCAGGATACTATTTATAGTATCTCTGAAGGAGAAGGAGGTGCAACTCTAATGAATATCAGTGCAATGATAGAAGAATCCCCTCTGGAAGAAAACATATTTATCCTAACACAGGAAGAAGAAGAGGAGTATTGTTTCATGTTTCATCCAGAAAGTCAAGAAGATATTCACAGAAGGGTCCAAGAAGCAGGTTCATGGAGACCAGATAAAGAACTTCCAGAACAAAGCAAGAATTGTGATCATATGTGGCAGGAAAATGAAATGACAAATTACACTTTTTGCCATTTCTGTGGAATTTCTACCACGGATATGTCCAGGTTACACTGCCCAAAGTGTAAACTGACTTCATGTGCAATTTGTGCTCCATATTACCTGAAGAAGACGGTGTCAGTAAAAAGAAGTAAAGGACCAGAAAACATACAGAAGGAAAGTCAGATGGATCCCATGTGGAGAATGTTCATCCAAAAGGATGAAGAATGGAAACAAGCAATAATGGGCTCAGCCAAAGAAGCGGCAGAATGGAGAATTAAAGAACAAGAATTAAGGAGCCTATTGGAAAAAGAAAAACGAAAGGCCCAAATGGAAAATGAAGATTGGGCCAAAGAAAGGAAAATACTGATGAACGACTTAAGTGAAATGCTAAAAGTCACTGAGTCCATGAAAGCCCAAATCCAGCACCAAACCATGGAACAATCAGAATGGAAAAAGTCAGTTGAAGCCCAATGGGAAGCCCAAAAGGTAAGCATGGAAATTCAAATCAAAAGGCTACAGCAAGAAAATGAAGAGCTAAAAGAATAACAGAAGTTTGATTTTGACGAAGAATTTCCTCCAATAAGAAACCAACATGGGAAGGCTTTAATTGAAGATGAAGTCCATACTACCATGAAAATAGAAGGGGGTGCTGAGCAGCAGAAAATAAAGAAGATCAACAATCAGCTTTACAACGTTGAGGTAGAATTTGATATACCTGGCATCAGGTTATTCAAAGTGAAAGCTATTATTGATACTGGAGCAACATCATGCTGCATCAGCAAAATATCAGTTCCAAAAGAAGCATATGAAGAAATGAACAGGATCATTTACTTTAATGACCTGAACTCAAGACAAACATCAAATCTGAAGATAAAAGCAGGAAACTTCAGGATAGAAGGAAATAAGTTCCGAATACCATTAATATACGTCCTGGAAATGAGAACAGGAGACGGTATTGACATGTTAATTGGAACAAATTTCACAAGATCCATGAATGGAGGAATAAGGATTGAAGGAGATGAAGTAACACTGTACAAAAAGGTTACCAGGATAAAGACAACACCGATAACAGAGGTAGCTGCAACAGCATTGGAAGAATTGGAAATTGATGAAGAATTCTATCAAGAATTACAAGAAACGGTGTTCTTTTCAAAAGAAGATGAAGCAAAGATAAAAGGAAGGTTTAAACCTATCCTCAGGAATCTTGAAGAACAAGGGTATATTGGAGAAGAACCCTTGAAGCATTGGAAGAAAAATGGTGAAACTTGCAAACTTGATATCATAAACCCTGATATCACAATACAAGATAAACCATTAAAGCATGTTACTCCAGCATTGGCGGCATCCTTTCAAAAACACATAGATGCGCTACTTAAACTGGGAGTAATCCGGCCAAGCAAAAGCAGACATCGAACAATGGCCATGATTGTCAATTCAGGAACAGCAATTGATCCAGCTACTGGTAAAGAAACAAAAGGAAAGGAAAGAATGGTGTTTAATTACAAAACTTTGAATGATAACACCTACAAGGACCAGTACTCACTCCCTGGAATCAATACACTCCTGAAAAAGATAGGGAATGCCAAGGTATTTTCAAAATTTGATCTTAAGTCAGGATTTCATCAAGTGGCCATGGCTGAAGAATCAATACCCTGGACAGCGTTCCTGGTACCAGGAGGACTTTATGAATGGATGGTAATGCCATTCGGATTAAAGAACGCGCCTGCAGTGTTTCAAAGGAAAATGGATAAATGCTTCAGAGGGACTGAAGAATTTATCGCAGTATACATCGATGATATCCTGGTGTTTTCAAAGAATGAAGCAGATCATGAAAAACACCTAAAAGTGATGCTAGGGATTTGCCAAGAAAAAGGGTTAATTCTTTCTCCCACAAAAATGAAGATAGCTGTTACTGAAGTGGAATTTCTCGGGGCAATAATTGGAGACAATAAAATCAAACTGCAGTCACATATTATCAAAAGAATATGTGATTTTGATGAAGAAAAGCTCAAAACAAAGGCAGGCTTAAGGTCATTCTTGGGAATATTAAATTATGCTAGGAATTACATTCCAAAGCTTAGTTTATTACTGGGGCCCCTTTATGAGAAAACCAACCCTCATGGAGACAAAAGAATGAAATCATCTGACTATGCTATAGTTAGAAAAATCAAGGAGCAGGTCCAAGCTCTACCAGATTTACAAATACCACCGGAAGAATCATACATAATCATTGAAGCAGATGGATGTATGGAAGGATGGGGTGGAATTTGCAAGTGGAAGAAAAAGAAAAATGATCCCAAGAAAGAAGAAAAGATTTGTGCATACGCCAGTGGAAAATTCAAAGTTGTACAATCAACAATTGACGCAGAAATTAATGCTTGCATTAACTCCTTGGAAAAACTGAAGATATACTATCTTGACAAAAGGGAAATTACATTAAGGACAGATTGCCAAGCTATTATTAGTTTTTACAATAAAACTAATAGTAACAAAGCATCTCGGGTTCGATGGCTCAAATTTGCTGACGTCATAACCGGAACAGGAGTCAAGATCAATATCGAACATATTGATGGAAAGCAAAATGTTCTTGCTGATGCTCTATCACGATTGGTTAACCTTTGTTTTGCAGGATGTACAGAACTGGAAACAGAAGTGCTGATGAAGGGTCTAGCAGTAGCAGAAGGATTATTCGAAGTTGTGCAGTCAAGGAACGAGAAGAATGGTTACGAGCAAATAATCCAGATTTCAGACCATTGCCAAGAATTTATCAAGGAACATTCACATCCCAAGAACCAGGAGTTCTCTACAGGCAATATCAGATTAAAGCAAACACAACACCAATCTCCGCCAGCGAAGCAAACATATTCACTGGAGTGGCACAACAATTGGAACGAGGAGCAGCTAAAGAAACAGTCACAGCAATGCGAAACCTCCAAGCAGTTCTGGATTTCAAAGCCCAAGTCTGTGTTTCAAAAGCAACAAGAGATAACCACTGGGGTGATCACTAGCCCGAAGTTAAAAGGCATAACCAAGAAGCCCGAAGATTACTCACTGAAATTGAAACCCTATGCAACGAGTTGGGCCGCATCAACATCTAAGCCCAACAGCAACAGAGATGGTAAATTATTAAGAGATGACGTATGGAATGACGCATTATGGTTAGTGGACAAAGAATGGCCCCCACCTGATAATATTTATCGAAAAGCTTGCTTATAATTCATCGAAAGCGTGGTGGAATGCATCGTCAGAAGTTTGGCAGTATTTAATTATTAAGCAACAAAGTCGTTAAAGATTGGCAGAGGGTCCATGTTATTTTGTCTTCTCCTTAAGTATTTCTTAAGTGTGTGAATAATTGTCAATCTATGTCGGCCATGTATTAAAGTTTGTAGGCCAACTATTTTGACATCTTGTAAAAATCAGAATTATTGGCGAATATCCTATGGCATATGCCATTCGAATTTGCCTATTTAAGCGTGTTTATTTTCTTCAAAGAGAGCATCGAAGTTTATACACTTCTCTCTCACTTCTCATTTAAATAAAAGGTGTGCTTGTTTATAAGTCTTATTGTCTTTAAATATTTTCCGCTTTATTTCTGTATTTCAGTTTACTTTGTACTGATACAGAAGTCATTTGATCCAAATTAATTTGGGGCAAAAATGATCCCAAGAAAGAAGAAAAGATTTGTGCATACGCCAGTGGAAAATTCAAAGTTGTACAATCAACAATTGACGCAGAAATTAATGCTTGCATTAATTCCTTGGAAAAACTGAAGATATACTATCTTGACAAAAGGGAAATTACATTAAGGACAGATTGCCAAGCTATTATTAGTTTTTACGTGTTTTGGTGTTCATCTTTGCGACACAAGCCTTGTGTCGCAGGTTGTGTCGCATAAAACCCTTGTGTCGTATTTTGTGTCGTAAAAACTCAGTTATGTCGGACCTTTTGCGACACAATATTGTGTCGTACCTTATGTCGCAAATACCATGCGACACAATCGCTATGTCGCTGTTGAATCAGCCTTGTACGCTTATGCGACACAACCCTTGTGTCGCTAAGCTCTTGTGTCGCACTTCTATGCGACACAACCCTTGTGTCGCATAACAAATTATTATGTCGCATATTATGTCGCATAAAACAGAATATTTACAACTTTTTACTAAGTGTCGAGACCTAAATTTTATCACTTGATTTCACCCAAATTCAAGTCCAGATGCATTTTTCACCAAAGCAATTTAATAGAAATAAAAAATTTTCGAGCTGACCTGGCATCTCGACCCCAGCCAGGGGCCAGCCCCTTGGACCCCGCCAGGGGTTGCCACCCTGGAACCCCGCTAACCAGGGGCGCTGCCCCCGGACCCCCGTACTTAGATTCTGTAAGCACATTTCTCACCAAGTGTCAAACTTGTATAACTTCAAAACGCTTATGCGATACAACTTTTCAAACATAATGGAATTTGCTTTTCAAGTATAACGTTTCAAAATCAATGTGATAATATCAAAACTATTATTACAATTAATCACCAACGGGCCGTACACGTTTTCAAACATACAATTCAATAAATCCAATTCGTAGTAATTTGGACAAGTCAATCAACCAAATCGGGGTAATTTGGACAAACAACTACAAAGGTAGTCTTTCGAGATGCCTAAACAATTAATAACCATCGCGTGTCATGGACACCTTCAGGTTACAAGTCTTCGGACCACACTTCAAGGCAAATCAATCCAAGTTATTAATTCAAACTTTCAAGACTCAGGTGAGTCTCATGGCCCCTATTTTACTGCTTTTCAATCAGGGGTGTGATATTATTGCTCGTTTTGTTTTACAAGTTGAACGCAAGTACAAATCAAATCAAATACTGCATGAGTTTCAAGCTAATCAATTTAAAGCCCTCCATAACATAGTCTGGTAATACGTGGTAGCGTGAATGTTAGTATATGATATCATATAGGATTGACAATCCTCATCCGGGTTAGCACGCACTAACTGGTCAAACAGATGTATTAGCATTTGGGAAGACGAGTGTAGATTAGGCACTCGTAGGAGGCATTTCAAGTTAGGTTTCCTTAAGTGGGCCTGACAACTCAAGTTAAGCTCAGACTATGTGCTCATGGCTGTATAACTTTTATTTTGCTTAATTGCTTTATAAATTCAATTATAAATCTTGCGGTTCATACAAATATGTGTTGACATACAAACCTGTGAGCTCACCAGCGTTTCGCTGACCCATTTTAGCATGTATCACAGGTGACCAGCAGTAGGTTGGACTGCTCAAGTAAGGATCAATTAGCTCGAGTCATCATGCAAACAATCAGAGATTTAGCTGCATTATTATATTTTGTATAGATTAATTATGTACTTAAATCTCTCAATTTCAAGCTGAGCTAATGTAAACAATATTTTTGATGTAAACTTTTGTTTTATCAATACAATCCAAAACGACGCATATAGTGGTCGTTCATTATATATCTTTGTGCTGTGATTATTGATTTGTAACACCCAAATCGTGCTTCCGCTAAACAATAAATTTGAGGGTGTTACACCTACTAAATTTTGAGACTAAACAATCCGTTGTTTTTTCTAGAGGTTTGAAACATTGTCATGCCATTATTACATGTATAGTCGGATTGTAGCGAACCATCTAATACTCAATTAAATTTTACTTCTTATAATAAATTTAAATTATTATCAAATAATTTTAATCTATATAGTCTTATCCAACATCAACAAATCGAAAAATCATTTTCTTTTACTACATGTACCGAATACACACGTTTTCTTAAATAAAATTAAAGGAATTCAATAGTCAATTAAAGACAAGAAAATGAAAAGGGATTTTCTTTTTGCATATTATGCAGGTTAAGGCTCAATAAATAATTACTACCATTATTTTTTATGTATGTTTAACATGAAATTAGAATCATCCTTATTGTGGTGTATGATGCTATTGTTATCTTATAATAATGCTCCCTAATTTATAGAGTGGGACAGTGGGTTTAGTTGAATGGGTGTGCACATATTTTTGTTTGGGTATGCACTACACTATGCAATTTATAGAAATTAGAAAAAATAAAAAAATTTAACACTATCATATTTTGTTTAGGGTGTGAAAGTGCCTACCCACACTATCAAATACATCCGCCACTGTTTATGACACCTAAAATTAGTAAAATATTGTGTATTGCCATAAATAAATAATAGTTAATTGCCACTGTAATTAATGTCATTTTGTGATTGAATACACAACTGAACAATGTAAATTGGATGTTGTTGTTGCTAGCCTATAAAAAGAAGGGAAGAAAGAAGTCAATCAGATCAAGCAGGTTATATTGTGAAATGGCACTCTTCCTTCTACTTTTATTTCTTGCTTCAGGTTCGCTATTTTCTTTTACTTATGTTGGTTTGTTACTATAACGTTAAAAGTTTTAATTGTTTCAATCAATCTCTTGTGATTGCTACAGGTATGATGAACTTCGCCCAAGTTTCAGATGCCCGTATCTGCCGATGTAGACATGACTCGGATTGTAAACATATTGGTTGCCCTAGGCCCCATCCACCAATTTGTTTATGTATTTGTTTCTGCGTTGGTGCTAGTGGAGATCTCAAATCACCCTTCAAAATGGCCGAAGATATAAGTACCAATGCTGAACCTCAAGAGGAAGTTCAATACTAAATTCAACCGTAGTAAGGCCCTTCCCAACCCAATTCGTCGGATTGCTTCGGTTGAGAACTGACGGGAAGTGACGAAGTGACGGGGATGGCACCACCTCGTCACTTGTCCATCGATTTGGTCTCTCATCACAATTCCGACCTTCGTCGGTTTTTTTTTCTTTTTTTCTTTTTCCTTTTGTGTGTATAAAATGAAATGTAAATTAGTAAAGGCGGGACTCAAAAATTAAAGTGACGGAACAGGGATGGGAGTGGTCAGTCAGTTTCAGTCAGTTTTCTGAAAAAGCTGATGTGGCGCTTACGTGGCTCTGTCAGTTTCAGTCAGTTAGTTTTTGGGTTGGGAGTGGCCTAATAATGTAATATTTCTAATATGAGATCCATTATGAACAAAATTTTATATGCATACAAATTAATATAAGACTAAATAAAGTTGTAAGGTCATTTAAGATTATTTATCTTTGTTTACAATTTATGTTTTTGAGTGTGTTGTTTTACAAAGACGAAGGCTAGTTCATAATTAAAAAGTCTAATTCGTTGAATACTTTAATTCATATGGATATTAATTAAATTTATCTTTAACTTACTTATTTTATATGTCACCTCATAAAGTATCCATTATCTTCGATATATCATTCATTTTTCTTAATGACAACTTAATGATCAATTGGTGTTTTCGTATAATATTAATTGAGAAGTCTTTTTGTGTATGTGACATGCTTATTCATCTTCGTCTCGTAGACGGTAAACTTAGTTTTTGGTAGTCTTCTTAATTTGTTCTTTTTCTTTTCTTAGTATTTCTTCAAGTAACAACTTATTATTAAGATATACACGCATGTAAATGGATATACATAAAAGTTTTTTTTATAAGGAATCATAAAACTCGAAAAATTTAATATAAATTCAATGTAGATACCTCAAGATCCTCGTATGTCTCATCTGGGACGTTGAAATGATCGCCTCTTAGATAATAATCCTCCAATATTTTCTTCAAATGAGATTCACCCTACGTCAAAATAAGAAGACATAAAATAATGTTGATTATAAACACGAATAAAGTGTAGCATTAGTCATAGACTTTTATATTGAGAATCATAAACCTCAATTACTTCTTTTTCATGATTTTTCTCCATTATGTTGGTCTCTTTTTTGTTTCACTTACCTAAAAATCATCATATTTTTACATATATATTAGTAAAAAAATTAAATAAGTTTTATAAAAACAAAATGAAGAAAGAGAAAGACAAAAAAAAAAAAAAAAAAAAAAAGAGAACAAAGAGGAAAAAATTATTGCACCTTGAAGTTGTTAGACATGTTGGTTAATCTCAAACTATATGATAAAATGAGTATGGTGAGATGGTGAATGTTTTCTATTTATAATATAGAGAATGTGCGTTATTATTTTTAAAAGATTATGATATCATTTATGACTTGTTATATTATATAAATTAGTATTTATTTATGTAAATTATTATGATTATGATATTTATGAAAATAAATTCATTTACAAAAAGTATAAGAGACATAAAATTTGATAGGATACTACATGTTTGAAAATATAGATTCTTTTGTTGACTTTCTAAGACTAAATAGGATTAATAATGAGGTGTCATTAGATTTAGAAAGTTAACGAGAGATTGACAGAGAAGCTTAGGTGGCGAAAGAAGAAACATAGTTTCTCAATAGTATATATAGAGATAATTTTAAGGTTAACATATAAAAATTAAGAATAAAATATTAAGAAGATTGATATTAAAAATATAGTGACATTTGGTACCTTATTATTTCATCTCAAGATTGAAGGTTTGCCTGATATTATAACTAAAGAAATAGAGGGATAAACTTCTGGGATCTTTAGTGTCGTGCTTTTAGGATGGATCAATATCACGATTTACATGAGATATCAACTTATAGCATACCATGGCTTGGATGCACAATGTATAAAAAGTAACCTCGCTTAAATGAAGTACGAGTAAAGCATAAGTAACAATTAGTTATTGGACCGGTTCGATTTAAAAAAAAAAACAATTTTCCAAAAAACCGGTTAAAAAAAAACCGGTTTTCGATTTACACCTCACAGTACTTGAATTCTCGGTGTACATCACTTGCATTTTAGCCGTTCTAGAAAAATGTACAAATGGGCCTCAACCAGAGACCGAATATGGAGAAACCCATTTTTTTAGCCCAGTCATACAAAGTCTATTTGAGCCTGCCTAGAAACCAAATCAAGCCTTGAAAAACACTGAAGATGTTTACGATCAAAGGAGTATCGGTAACGAACTTTCACTTTTGTACCGAGTTAGGTAACGAACCTATTTTATTACTAATGTAGGTACCGAACTTTCAAAATTTGTGTCGAGTTAGATAATAGGTATTACGTTACATTAATGAAAATCGTTTTAAGTGGCATTACGGTAATATGCCACGTAATACATATTACCAAACTCGACACAAAATTTGAAATTTCGCTACCTACATTAGTAATCAAATAGATTCGTTACCTAACTCGATACAAAAGTAAAAGTTATTTGTCAATCTGCAGCTTTAACCCAAACATACAGGATAGTTGCCTTAACTGCCAGCCACAATGATATTGTACTTGTCTCGTGATGACGTACCTCGGTATCGGTATACCGATACCGAAACACCTCGTACCTAAAAGAGAACCTTTACAGCAACAAGTTTACAAGGAAATGTCATGTCACGGGTCTTCGTCCTACCGAAGGGAACTGTCTGATGAGTTGTCACATCTAATTAATGCTGCAAGTGGCGGCGTTAACACTTATATCCAACGAATAATAGAAGGACACCGAAACGGGTAAAAGAAGGACATGTAAAGCATTATAAATGGCCGACCAACAACCAGTTGTTGGGCATTGATGACAGACATTAAATACACTCTGATACCGAAGGAGACCATTGACATTCGTGGGTTACAACTCGTCTACCCAAACGGTAGCCGGGGTTACCAATAGGGAATCGCCAACCGAAAGGGAGATACTCCTTTCGGTTCAAGGTCTCATCAACAATCGCACGGAATACTCTTTCGGTCCTACCTCCCGAATCAGAAACTAGTCTTCACTTAACGTGTTACTTCAACTTTGGAGCAACATTTGGCGCCATCCGTGGGACCGATAGATTACAACCAGAACATAACCCAATAAACCAATATGACAATTATAGCACCAGAAGATCCGCCTTCAAAGGGACAGGATGCCGAGGGTGAAGCAGATACGCCAACGAATGAGATTACACCTATATTTGTTAAAAACAATTTCGAGAAGTTGAAAACAATTATGGATACCATCGAGAAGGAAGACCCGAGGGGTGCCCCTCGGAAACTATCATATGAAGATCTCGATGCGACGGAAGATGAGATGACAAGCCACACTGGAAACACACCCAGGAAGTCCCGTTGGACGGAAGAGCGAAAAACGCGTCCCAAAAAGAAGCGACAGAGGTCGAAGGGAAAACGCCCCAAAAGGTTGCGGAAAATCGAAACCAAGTCTTCAAAAAGGAGTTACGCTACTACGTCGAGTGGCTACACCGCAACCACAAGCGATACTTCCTCAGGTACCGACAGTTCGGAGGACGAACTGAATTCTCCCTACAAACCGTCGGTTGCAAGAAGATTCACCTCCCGAATAGCTAATTGCCGAAGACCTTCCCGAATGAGAATGCCTTCTCATGTAAGGATCTATGACGGAACAACAGACCCGGACGACCACTTGAGCCTCTTCTCAGGAGTAGCTGAAATGGAACAGTGGTCCATGCCTCTATGGTGCCATATGTTCGCGCAGACTTTATCCGGGTCAGCTCGGATGTGGTTTGATAGTCTCCCAGTCGGAAAGATTGATAGTTTTGAAGAGCTAAGGAAAGCTTTCTCCACACACTTCACCTCCCAAAAAAGATACACTCAACACGCGGTGGAAATACATGACATAAAGCAGCGGGAGAACGAAACACTTCAAGAGTTCATGGACCGGTTCAAAACGGAGAGCATCGAGATAGGTGGCACCACTGAACTCATGCAGATTTCAGGTTTCATGCATGGAATACGAAACAAGCAACTAATTGAGAAATTAAACAACAAAGTGCCGAACTCAACGGAAGAAATGTGGGAAATTACTAAAGCCTTCATACGAGGAAAGGAAGCAGCGGCCTCGCAGGTTCCTGATTCCACCAACCGAAAGGGGAACCCCAAAGGGCAGAACACTTGGAAAGGCAACGTGACTCCTCGTCCATTCCTGACCTACGGTTCAAGTAGACCGGAACACCGCAAAGTCCCTCAAACTACTACTCCACCGACCACGTCTCACCGAAGGAATATGCCCTTCACGGCGCTCACAAAAACGCCCAGTGAAATCTTGGCCACTGAAGAAGCCCGTTCGATCTTCAAACCCCCGGGTCCCCTAACCGGAACACCCGAACGGAGGAATATGGACAGATTCTGCGAATTCCATAATGACCGAGGGCATCATACAAACGACTATTTTCAACTTCGAAAACAAATCGAAGAAGCATTGAAGTCAGGACAGCTAACTCATCTGATAAAAGACGTTAGGAGTGGGACGATAGTAAAACAGGAAAGTAAAGCTATCGTGCCACTTGGTCAGAAAGACAGTGGGTCGAAAGGGCGCGGGAAATCTATAATGGTGACATATTCCGAATGGAATCGGTCTAAACGAAAGGAACGCTCAGAAGACTGGATGGAAGAACCAATCACTTTTCCAACTGAACCAGGAAATTTTCCGACTAGCGACCCACTGGTCATAAAAGCTGAAGTCGGAAATCAAATGGTGCATCAGATCTACGTGGACGGAGGTAGCGCATCAGAAATCATGTATGCGCATTGTTTCCGAGCGTTGGAGCCAGAATTTCAACAAGAGATTCGAAACACCGGAGGACCCCTCGTAGGCTTTGCAGGAGAAAGAGTATGGCCGATGGGTGAAGTAGCCATACCAGTAACCTTTGGTGAATACCCACTGAGCCGAACGATAATCTTACGTTTCTTAGTGGTCGACGCTCCCTCGTCCTACAACATTCTACTGGGCTGTCCGGGCCTATCTGCCTTACGAGCTGTAGCATCCACCATGCATGCAATGATGAAGTTCCTAACTCCACATGGCATCGCAACGGTCAGAGCAGATAGAAAAGAAGTTCGCGAAAGTTTGCAAGCCGAAAGGGAATTATACGAAGAAAGCTCCCACGAGTCCCCGGTGGAAAAGTCACTGGAGTCCGGGGGCTCGAAGGATATGGTGCCCGAAGAAACCGAAGAAAAGTTCATTCTTAATCCTCAATACCCGGAACAACCAGTGTACATCGGTAGTAGAATACTGGAACATATAAAAACGGGGCTACTGCTCCTGTTAAAAAAGAATATAGACGTCTTTGCATGGACAGAATCCGACATGACGGGCGTACCGAGGGACGTTATCGAACACCGTTTGAACGCAGACAAAAGCATAAGACCCGTAGTGCAGAAAAAGAGGTCGTTGGCACCAGAAAGAAGCAAAGCGGCGTGTGAGTCAGTAGATAAGCTAGTAAATGCCGGAATTGTGAGGGAGGTAAAGTACCGTACCTGGATCGCTAATCCAGTAATGGTGAAGAAGAACGATGGTTCATGGAGAATGTGTGTCGATTTCAAGGATATTAACGCCGCTTGTCCGAAGGACCCCTACCCCCTACCGAAAATAGATTGGAAGGTCGAAGCCCTCTCTGGCTTCAAGTATAAATGTTTTCTGGATGCATACAACGGATATCACCAGATTCAGATGGCAAAAGAAGACGAAGACAAAACGGCTTTTCACACAGATCAAGGGGTTTACTGCTACCGAAAGATGCCTTTCGGTCTAAAGAATGCGGGCGCGACATATCAGCGGTTGGTCGACAGAAGTTTCAAGGAACAGATTGGGAGAAATTTGGAGGCCTATGTCGATGATATCGTGATAAAGAGCAGGGCACCACAAGTAATGCTTGCCGATGTACAAGAAACCTTTGACAACCTCTGGAGAATTAACATGAAGCTAAACCCAAAAAAATGTATCTTTGGGGTGGAAGAAGGCAAATTCTTGGGGCATATCATCACAGAAAGAGGTATAAGGGCAAACCCTGACAAAACAAAGGCTATCGTCGATTTGCGTCCACCAAAGACGATAAAGGAGGTCCAAAGCCTAAACGGGAAATTGGCGGCATTAAACAGGTATCTGTCTCGTTCAGCCGAAAGATCACTCCCGTTCTTCAAAACATTGAAAAACGGTGTGAACAAGCGAAACTTCAAATGGACGGTTGAGGCCGACAAGGCCTTCGAGGAGATAAAGCACGCCCTTGTATCCCTACCGATGCTTGTAGCACCGAAAACAGGAGAATCGTTATACCTATACCTAGCGGCAGCAAATGAAGCAGTCAGTGCGGTGTTAATGGCCGAAAGGGAGGGTAAACAGCTTCCTATATACTTCATCAGTTGGGCGCTACATGGTCCGGAAATGAATTATTCTCCTTTAGAAAAATTGGCCTTATCTTTGGTTCATGCCTCGAGACGTCTAAGGAGATACTTCCAGGCACATCAAGTAATCGTAATAACCGATCAGCCAATTCGGCAGGTGCTACACAAACCGGAAGTGTCAGGCCGATTGGCAAAATGGGCAATCGAACTAGGCGAACATGGCATTGAATACCAGTCGCGAACGGCAATCAAAGGTCAGATATTGGCGGATTTTGTGGCAGAGATGCCGACGGGGGAAGTACCAAAAGAAACCGAATGGAGTTTATTCACAGACGGGGCATCAAATAGCTTCGGTTCTGGAGCAGGACTTATCCTTACAGATCCCAGGGGAGCAGAACACACATACGCACTACGTTTCGGTTTTGATGCATCTAATAACGAGGCAGAATACGAAGCACTGTTAGCAGGACTTCGTTTGGCTTCAAGATTAGGTGTCGAGAAGTTAAAAGTTTTCGTAGACTCGAAGCTTGTAGCCAATCAAATAAACGGAGATTACGAGGCAAGAGGAAACATGATGAAGAGGTACCGAGACAAAGCGAAGGAGTTGATGAATAATTTCGAAAGAGCAACGATAGAACAAGTACCACGAAGCAAGAACCACAAAGCAGACGCACTGAGTAAACTAGCCTCAATAGCTTTCGAACACCTAACAAAAAAAGTTCTCGTGGAAACGCTGGGCAATCCTTCGGTCATGTGCGACGAAGTGAATCTGGTTGTGACTGAAGAAGGAACAACCTGGATGACACCGATTTACAAGTATCTAACCGAAGGTATCCTTCCGGAAGATGACAGGCAGGCACAAAAAATAGCTGCCAAGTCCTTACGATTCGAAGTCGAGGACGGGATTCTGTACAAAAGATCATACTTGGGACCAATGTTACGGTGTGTCGGACCCCTTCAGGCCAATTACGTCATAAGAGAAATTCACGAGGGTTCATGCGGGTTACATTCTGGTCCAAGGTCGGTGGTGGCGAAAGCTATGAACGTAGGCTATTACTGGCCTACAATGCATCAGGATGCGGTACAAGAGATACGAAAATGTAAGGCATGTCAAATTCATGCACCAATACCAAAGGTGCCGAAACAGAATATGATACCCGTCGTAAGCGCTTGGCCCTTCCACAAATGGGGAATGGACATAGTTGGTCCTTTTCCACAAGCTCCGGGAAAATTAAAATTTCTACTAGTAGCGGTAGACTATTTCACAAAGTGGGTCGAAGCAGTCCCGCTAGCAAGGATAACCGGGAAGAAAGTGAAGAAGTTCGTATGGGATAACATTGTCTGCCGTTTCGGCGTGCCTAAGGAGATCGTCACAGATAACGGAAAGCAGTTTGCAGACAATCCTTTCAGAGGATGGTGCGAAGAATTGAATGTGAAACAAATTTTCACTTCGGTAGCTCACCCACAGGGAAATGGTCAAGTAGAAAGGATAAACCGGAGCATTGTAGAAGGTTTGAAGGCACGGATAGACACGGACGGTTCCAATTGGACGGATCACTTGCCACATGTGCTGTGGGCACATAGAACGATGATAAAGACAAGTCATGGAGAAACGCCTTTCAGCCTAACTTATGGATCAGAGGCCATTATACCAACAGAAATTGGAATCCCGACCTACCGAACCTCAGGAGAGAGGGACGCTGGAAACGAGAAAGAATTGTTGTTAAACCTAGACTTGTTAGAAGAAAGACGTGAAATAGCCGCCATCAGAGAGGCAAACCACAAGAAGAAGATAGAGCAATATTACAACCAACGCGTCAGGCCTTCGACGTTCCGTGTCGGAGACTATGTGTTACGAAAAAATGAGGCAAGCAGACAACAGAGCCTAGGGAAGATGGGTCCAAAATGGGAAGGCCCATATCGTATAGCCAGAGCTTACGGTAACGGCTCCTACGAGCTCACTGACGAAAAGGGGAAAGCATTGTCGAGAAGTTGGAATGGAGCGAACCTCCGAAAATTCTACTTTTGAATAGGCCGATACGAAGACTAATTTTAAATACTAGTCTTGATTGTACTTTTGATAAATATTAATAAATTTACGCTGTGAGCAGCGGTTTAGCACTTGACAATCCGATATAAGACACAGGGTTGAGCCTACCTCTCTAACACGCTCCGGCACACCGATAAATATTGGTGTACCGAACTTATGGTTGCAAATGTTCAATCTAAGGTCACATAACTCTGCAAAGGACGCTTTGCCTAACGATCACTGACCAACAAAAATTGTCAATAGCCTTCGGCCCATGACAAGAATTACGGCCTAATCAGACGCCGATATATAAATAAAAATTGTCAATAGCCCTCGGCCCATGACAAGAATTACGGCCTAATCAGACGCCGATATATACATAAAAATTGTCAATAGCCTTCGGCCCATGACAAGAATTACGGCCAAATCAAACGCCGATATATAAATAAAAATAGTCAATAGCCTCCGGCCCAAGACGAGAATCACGGCATAATTAACAAGATGCCGAATAAAAATACCGAAAGAAAACACAGTTCATGAGCAAGTAGTAAACAGAATAAAAAAAGGAACAAAATAAAATAAAATCATAGACAAAACGGCATGAGGCCGAAAATATATTTACAAGCAAATGTTATTTGGGGAATGTATCAACAATTTACAAATTACTAAGTATCAGGGGCGGGAGCAGGCTGGATAGCTTTGAAGTCATCGACCGAGACGTCACCATTTTCTGCAATCTTCTGAAGATAGGGATATTTAACCTGGCCCAACTCGTCAGCAGCAGTGTCTAAACGACTTTCGGCCTCCGGGTCATAACCCTCCGACGTCTCGATAGGAACATCCATGCTCGCATTGTGGTAACCAAGAAGCACGCCCTCATGACGACCGTAATCTATCGTCGTATTCTGAACAACAGCAACAGATTGCATATACTCGTAGCTCTTGCGGAGGGTCTCGAAGGCGTGACCGGAAGAATGAGCGGCGAACCACCTACGTTCCTCCCGCAATTTTTCATTTTCCTTGGTCAGCTCATCGATTACCTGCTGCTTCGACCTTTCCATTGCTAAAAGCCTTTCGGCGCCACTGCTCCTTTCGGTAGCTAGGGATCTCTCATGATCGGCAATGGAGGCGGAGAGCTCATCAATCCGCTGCTGCTTACGGCGACCCTTCTCTAAAGCTTTTTCTCTCTTCTCCTCCATCAAACGCAGCCTTTCGGTCATCACCCAAAAATTAACCTCATCCAAAAGACTCTCATCAGTCCTTGCTTGAAGTTTCGAAATACGGGCGTCGCGTTCCTGGAGGTCGACGAAGGTTTTTTTCATCTTCAGTCTCTCCTGACGAAGGGCCTCATAACATATCTCCCACCTACGAACCGCCTCTCTCCCATGAGTAACGGCCGCAGCCTCATGATAGTAGTAATCGGACATAACCTACACAAAAGAAAGAAAAAATCATACTCTGAACATTTCGTAACCTCGTTTGGATTTATTTAAAATCACTAATTTCCGTACCTGAACGGATGATTTGTTGGCCATGGCACGTTTCTCACCATGAGTAGCTAACCCACGAATAAGCTCCCGACAGACGAAGGGATCATCGAAAACATCTTTATTTTTAATGTCCCATTGGGAACGAAAAACTTTCTCACCATATTCCGCCTCCAGCTCCTCGGCTACCGAGACCTTGGCGCATCAGAATCTACCCCACTCGCAAACTCTTCAATCTTTTGTAAATTACTGCCCTCTCCCAAAAATCTACCCCCACCATCGTCATACCTATCCATACCTTCCGACCCATGATCACCGCTGGGCGTGTCCTCCACATTCACCACCTCTCCTGCCTAACTGCCGACAATGGCTGCGCATATCCCAAACCTATAAGACGAAGAACACCTTGCAGGTCAATACACCGAACACCTGGGCTACTTTTCAGCTTCTCGAAGCCTGGATCATTCATAAAAACATCGGGAGTGGACCACCCGGAAGCAAGGGGCGTACCACCCGGTAAAGAATCGTTGTAAGTATCAAAATCAGAAATATCACCTTCGGTATCGGTGTCGGTGGACTCATCAATTAGCTGACGTTGAGAAGTCTCGGCCACCTGCTTCTTCTTCTTCGGTGGAGATTTAGCAGGTTGGGCCGCACGTTTTAGCCTTTTCTTCGGCTGCTCATCACCTTCGCCTTCGTTAGCCTCTTTCCTTTTCGGCTGAGAAGTTTTGGTAGATATCTCAGGTAAAGGTGCAGGTTCAACCAGTTCCACACTTTCGTCCGAAGGATGGACAACGATGTCTGGACGAATAGAGGTATGCACCGGCTCTTCCGGCCGACGCGGGCGAGAGCCGGCTGTCACCTCTGTCAAATCCTTCTTTTGAAGGAAGGCCCTCAAACTCATCTCTGCACAAAGAAAAATAAACAGTTAGCTCAAATAAACAAACGGTAAAGATTAACACCTACGGACAACCGAAACAAAAAGCAACGAGGTCACACACACCTGCCCCATCACATATCAAAGTCGGGATCGAATCTGCATTCGCCCAAACCCGACTAATTCCAGCAATGACCAACGCTTGCTCAAAAAAGCTACGGACACGCATTTTGTTTGTGATTAATGTCTTAACAAGGTCGGCCCCAGCTTCTGCGTCGGTAGGCATGTCATCCTTTATAACAGCACCGAAGGGTTTCCAAATCATCTTAAAGGGTACGGCGGAGGCTTTGATATAAAAAAAGTGATCCTTCCACTTTTTCACACTGGTAGGATACTGGGTAATGCAACCTTCTATCGGTTTCGGTCGAACCTCGACCGTAATCCAAATACCCTTCCGGCTAAGGGTATAGAAACGACGAAACAGGGGAATTGTGGGTTCGAAACCAAGAGATCGACAATGAATTTCGAAACAAGAAATTTTAAGTGCGGCACCAGGAGTTAGTTGGGATATATGAAAATTGTGATATTGCATCACAGTAAGGAAGAAGCGGGAAAGCGGTATACGCAGGTTGGAACAATTAAAAAATCGGGTATAAACACCTATCATACCCTCCGGAAACTCGTCTATACGTTTGTTGGGTCCCGGAGCGGTATGATTAAGATCCATGGGTATATTGAAGGTGGCACAAAAAATATTGACGCTGGTCTGGGTCATTACAGAGAAGCTTTTATCCCACTTGCCGATAGCCATACCGTCGGTCATGTCGAAGGATTATATAACTACATATACCGAAAGGAAAAGGAAAGCTATAAAAACAGAAAGCAACATACAACTCTTACAAAGTCTGGTATCGTACAACTATGACCGAAGGGAGAGCATGGCAGGAAGACCTTTGTAAAAGGAAATAATAATACAATAATAAAATGGTGGAAAAGAAATATACCTGAAAGGAAGGGAGAATTTAGCTTTCGGCAGCAGAGCAGAAAGGTTCCGGTGGTAGAAATGTCTTTCGGTCTCAGAGCCAAGGGGGTGAAAATAATGTGAAAATGACCGGTTTACACATATTTATAATAGGGAAATAGAACCGTTACGGGAATGCGTACCGACGCGCCCTCCTGGCTAACCGACGCGCCCTCCTGGCTAACCGAAGCGCCCTTCTGACAGATTGACATGACAAACGTAATGATTAGTCTACACGCGTCAACATACAGGATCAACGACAGGGCCGACTACGCAGACTTATCTAGTTTCGGCCGACTTCAAAAAAAAAAAAAAAAAAAAAAAAAAAAAAAAAAACAAAAAAACAATAAATAATAATAATTTTTAATGAATCTATTTCGGCATAAAATACTGATTTCTTGCCAAAATAGATTGGGGGGCTGATGACGTACCTCGGTATCGGTATACCGATACCGAAACACCTCGTACCTAAAAGAGAACCTTTACAGCAACAAGTTTACAAGGAAATGTCATGTCACGGGTCTTCGTCCTACCGAAGGGAACTGTCTGATGAGTTGTCACATCTAATTAATGCTGCAAGTGGCGGCGTTAACACTTATATCCAACGAATAATAGAAGGACACCGAAACGGGTAAAAGAAGGACATGTGAAGCATTATAAATGGCCGACCAACAACCAGTTGTTGGGCATTAATGACAGACATTAAATACACTCTGATACCGAAGGAGACCATTGACATTCGTGGCGTACAACTCGTCTACCCAAACGGTAGCCGGGGTTACCAATAGGGAATCGCCAACCGAAAGGGAGATACTCCTTTCGGTTCAAGGTCTCATCAACAATCGCACGGAATACTCTTTCGGTCCTACCTCCCGAATCAGAAACTAGTCTTCACTTAACGTGTTACTTCAACTTTGGAGCAACATCTCGGAAACAAGAGGTGGCCTAAATAGCAGGCTAGAACAGTGGAGAAAGGTACTTGAGGATGAAGGCTTACGGATAAGCAGAGAGAAAACGGAATATGTACATTGCGATTTCGAAGGAAATATGGGAGAACGGGACGTTTTAGAGGATATTCATATTGGGGATACAATTTTTCACCCAAAAGAGACCTTTAGATACTTAGGATCTGTACTCCATAAATCAGGTAGAATAGACGAAGATGTGACACACCGTATAAGAGTGGGATGGTTGAAGTGGAGGTCAGCTACCGGTGTCTTGTGTGACCTGAAAATACCATTGAAGTTGAAAGGAAGATTCTATAGGGTAGCAATTAGGCCAGCCATGCTATACGGGTCTGAATGTTGGCCGATGACGAAGGCCCAAGCGACTAAGATGGAAGTGGCAGAAATGAGGATGTTAAGATGGTCGTGTGGGAAGACCATGTTAGACATGATCCCGAACGGTGTTTTCAGGGAGAAGTTAGAAGTGGCGGCTATTACGAAGAAACTGAGAGAGGGACGACTTAGATGGTTTGGACACATTAGGAGGAGACCACAATCAGCACCAGTTAGAAGAGTAGAAGACATCACTATTGATGGCTTACGGAAGAGAGGCAGACCTAAACTTAGGTGGGAGGATAGAGTGAACCTAGACCTCAAAGAGTTGGCACTTACCGAGGACATGACCTCTGATCGAATTGAGTGGAGACGTAGAATTATGGTAGATGAGGAGAGGGTCTAGCGATAGTTATTATTATTTTTATTACTATTATTATGATTATTATTATGACTATTATTATTATTATTATTATTATTATTATTATTATTATTATTATTATTATTATTATTATTATTACTATTACTATTACTATTAGTATTACTGTTATGGTTATTGCTATTGATATTGCTATTATTAGTTCTATCATTATTAGCATTGGTACCTATTATTATTATTACTAGTTGGTATTAATTATAATTAACATTGTTATTACTATTACTGTTATTATTGATATTGATATTACTATTACCAGTATCTGATGTATGTTATTTTATTATTATTACTATCATTATTGTTGCTATTATTAATATCATTATTATTATTATTGTTTGCATTTACGACTAAATTTATTTCTGGTAGTATTATTACTATGAATATCATTATTATTCATAATATTACTATTACTTCTATTACTATTACTAGTACTAGTAGTATCATTATTACTATTATTATTTCAGCTGCTGCCGTCGTGGGTTTTTTTTTTTTTTTTTTAGGTGATTGTGTTAGGTTGCTGTTTGGCTGTTGCGGTGGCGGTTTGCTGTTTCTGCTGCTGGAGTTTCTGCTAGCTGTTCTAATTATTTTGCATATACTTTACTTCATAGTTTTCTGCACATTTTGTACATATCGTGTAAAGAACTAAATAAATACTTTGCCGGAGGTCTTTCTGAAAGCAGCCTCTCTGCCCTTGGGTAGGGGTAAGGCTGTCTACATCCTACCTCCCCCATACCCCGCCCTAGGCGGGATTGGGTATTGTTGTTGTTGTTGTATATTTGATCAACATCCAATCATCCATAGCCACTAGAACTTTATTATATATTCCAAAAGATAAAAAGGGAAGCATATAGCAAGTAAATATATCGTGGTATTTTCAGATCCACAAAATTTATAGTAGAAGTTTTAACAACTTTAGCACAACATCATTCCAAGAAATATTCTGGAAGTACCCAAAATTTGCTTCAAAGAGTGGATCCAACGTAATCTACATATGATTTATCAATCATGAAAACAAAAATTCTGCAAAAATTTAGGATAAAATGTGGTTAACTTCCCAGGGCTTGTACTACAAATCTAAAGAATCCTCAGGTATTATTGAATGAGGCCAAAGATTCACATAGGTGGTCTGCCAGAACCAAGCAGCTGGCCAACGAGATTTGTGACCTGAAAATCAACGGAAGGACATGTTATGCATCCATCAACCAACTTTACCTAAATTTCGTAATTACTTTCTCCAATGCATTTTACTTTCTCCAATGCATTTTACTTTTGTTTTAGATATAACCGATGGATTAAACATAACCAAATTACTTTAAAATTACAATGATATTCTAACTTATAAAGCAATTTTAGATAATTTATGCATCTGAATGCACTTCGAATCACATTCAATTCGTTTGACCAGTTCAGTTTAATCTTTTTGCTGAACCCATTTTCCCCATTCAGAGACAAACAACATAGCAATGATGAAGCTAGTCATTTGTAAATGGGTTCAAATTGCTATCGCTACCCAGAATTATACTGTCCATGGTCTCCTCTAGTGAAGTAGCAAAGACAACTCATTAGAAAAATAAAAAATATGAGTTCAAGATCAAGGTAAATGCACAAAAGTAATAACATGAACCTATCCTTAATGATATCAATTTGTTGATTCCACAAAATGGGCTCCATGTGGTGCAAAACTGATTCTAAATTCTAAGGGGGTAAATGAGCTTATCCAGAATACCAAATACTGAATCGTTGAAAAAAAAGTTAACTAAAATAAAAGTGATATTACCCATCACTGATTTAATCAAACAAGTATTATATGATTATCGACCAATTAACAGTGACGGAGCTTGAACATTTCTCTTCGCGTGGGGGTGGGGGGGGGGGGGGGGGGGGGTGGGGGGGTGGGTGCGAAGGCTTATAACTTGTAATAAGTAGTTTTATATATATAAGCTCGAGAGTCGCACATTTCAAACTGTATATGTAACGCTTAGTTCTTACTCGTAAGCAATTGTACGGCCTGATTTGAAAATATTGTTGGGGGTTTTTTAAGCATAACTTTGATTGTTACTTAACAAGTTTTTGACTATTTGTTTTAGATACAAATATTTATCGCTTATTGACAAAAAATAGTGTTACTATACATTTAGAGTAAATGAAATAAAGCTATAGAAAGCCAAACCCCTATTTTCGATGATTATGTAACATCTCTGTTTACACTTTTACAAATTATCTATGTATACAATCGTACTACTACTAATTACTCCCTCCGTCCCAATTTTATAGTCCGGTTTTCCTTTTATGGATGTCCCAATTTTATCGTCCACTTCCATAAATAGATAAAAATAATGAGATAAAGTTATTTATTACCCCTAGTGTATATATGTAGGACAATATAGTAAGTAAAAAGTAGAGGGTAAAACTGTCATCTCACCAAAAAGTACGAGAGATAATTATGTTTTCTTAAACTGCGTGTTTTTTGTCTTTTGTCTGGGGACAATAAAATTGGGGATGGAGGGAGTAATAGTTAGTGTTAAACATTACAGTAGTATCTATAATTAAAAAAAAACTGACAGAAAGACAAAAATATCAAACATTAGGGAGGTACTAGGAGTTGAACTCGGGTTTCCCCACTTCATGCAAAAAAAGTGACCAACTCAGCTAAGTGCAACTATTGAAAAGATTCTTTATAATATAAATATATATATCAATTACGTTTCAGGCTTTTGGGGGGCCACAGCCCTCCCCTGCCCCTATTAACCTCCGTCCTTGCGACCAAAGCAAGAACCTTGGAAAGTATACCCCACCAAAGAGTAAAGCTAGCCTTGTAAGAGATAGTTACAACCAACTCCATCTCAAATTAAATATCACCCGCCTTTGTTATTTACAAAGATAGAGGCTATTTTATTCCATGTAGCGGTACATATACTCTCAACATTACATTTGGCCAATATTCAAATTTAGTGTGATTTAAACTCATTAACTCAACACACAATAAGATAGAAGTTTGAGGATGTTAAGAGACTAATTATCTGAACATGTACCTGCCAATATTTTGAAACACAACGATCAATGCAGCTGGTTTCCCCCATGTTTAGCTCAGAATCTTTGTACTTGCTCTCAACACACTTAGCGAAACATGTTTGGGTTAGCCTGCACCAAAGTATATGCGTTTATAAAGGACGACATGTATAAACAAAAAAAAGGCTATTGGTAGTGTTCTCCTTTTAGTGCACAATCTTGTTTAATTGTGTACACCATCAGATCAACATGGATAGTAAATCTTATTTTCAAGCAAGGATGTTTCAACTCCTACATTTCCAAGAAAGCTTTTTACTCCATGAAGCTCTTTTTGCAAATCTAATACATTTCAAATTGAAATTACACCAGACTGTATCCACCTGTACCATTTTTGCTATTGTACGTTTCGAACTAAAAAAGGTTCACTTGTGAACTTCAAGTTCCCAAAACATCATTATAACAAGTACGACGGTTTACATGTTACAGAAAACTCAAAATACATACAATTGAAACTATTTTAGTGTGATACACACACACTAGAAAAAGTGGTAAAGATGGATACATTCAGGTCTAATTTTTCCCTTTTCCAATATAATTGATTAAGATATACAGTTAATAGTACCTAATAAACATTATACATCAATCTATAGAATCAGCAACAACAGTTCATCTTGTTCAAATGTATTTTCTAAAAAATTACCCAAAACTATAACTAAAAAAAACCTTACTTGTTAAACAATTCAACCCTGTACTCCATCTCCTTCTCTGCCATTCCAAAAATCTAAAATTTAATAACAGAAACATTAGAATTCAACCAATCCTTCATTTTCACACATGACCCAAAAAAAAAAAAAAACTTAAATTTTTTATATCGAATCCACATATACATACCATCACTCTATAATACGGAGTATGTAGCAATATAGAATCTAAAACCCTAAAAATTACTGTAATATTCAGATCCAACAACTTAATTATTAGCACGAATTACCTGTTCTTTGTCCATTGCAGGTGGCATATTGTTGTTGGCAGCCATTATAGTTTCAGCAAATATGAATAATTCGAATTTAACCTGTTGAAAATCCCGAACACGGATTGAAGTTTACGTCAAACAGCAACTAAATAAAAAAAATATATAAAAATACTGATATAGATAGAGAAAAAGTACAACTTACAGAGGGAAGAGTAACGAAGATCTGTGAGACTTTAGGGTTTTAGGTTTCAGCAAAAGTGCTTTTAGTTTTTGAAATTAGACCACAATGGTTTTAATTTTGAGAGTTTTGTCTTGCCTCTTTTTCGGTGTTTGCAATTCGGTAATTAAGCTTGGTCAATTTTACATTTTACCTTTTATTTGAAAGGTAAAAGTTAATATATTGCGAAGGTATAGAGGATTATACCAAAAGATACAAAATGATGATTTGTAAGGATACATACTTGAGAAAATGAAAATGTGTTACTATCTAAACTGCCTTTAGAATGAACTAAACAAGGGAGATTCGCTCACGTTTCGCAGCGAGTAACTAATTTAAACCTTTAAAGATCACAAAATTATGTTATGTAGCTTTATTTGTTTATCTATAACGTGCTCCAAGTTATAAAGCATAGTACAAAATTTTTTTTGAATGAAACTTTTCAATTACATAAACTATAAATGAATAAGAAATTTTGTCATACCAAAAAGAGTATATAACAAAAAGATATAAATAAGTAATAACAAAATAACAAAATAATGATAATAATAAGTTGGTAAATAATAAAACATGCAAATATAATTTTTTTTCATGGGTTGTTTTGTACTTTATCTAAAATTAAGAGGCTAGTTTGTAATTTAGAGAAAGTTATAAATAGTCTAAAAAATAAAGATGACCTCATGTAGAATTGATAGACCTTACCAACTAATGATGTATATCCCATCATCTCTGATCACTGAGCGCTCCGAACGACCTGGTCCTGGATCCGTCCCGGTCCCGAACCACGAATGGCATCAGTGGTCAGGCTTTGTAGTCCGTGGCCCGAGAGTCGACATCCGACTAAAGCACGAGGCCAGACCCATTCCGTGCCCGGACCACGGACCTCATTACCGGGTATAGGACGTGCCTATGCAGTTTTATGAATGATAGCCAGCTAATGCCAGTACGGCGGCAAAGCGGCGAACCAGACCATGCTCCTCATGCAAAACCGACATTATCTGACAAGAGTACAATCTGCGACCGTTATATTCAGGTACTATTAGCAGGCCCTGGCCATTAACCTGGTCGGATTACCCAATTGGTCCACGTCAGCTTGTGTACAGTAATTGTCATCTTCGCCCACGACCGGGCATCCACGTCAGCAGTAGACACAGGGAATGTTGGCCTCGCCCACGACCAAACCCTCCACGTGTCACACCCCTAAATTCGTTGACTTTGATTAGCGGAAGCATTTAGTTAAGTATGGGGGTAATGACGCCAACATTGTACATGCATACATATTAGAGCTTATGATTACAGAAGAACATATATATATTAAGATGCCACTGTTAATTGTTTACATAAGGTTACGATTCATCGAATCATAAAAGTAAAGTTAAAGTTTATACAAAAGTAGATTTCAGAAATATGACTAAATACACTTTAGTTATACTAAAGAAATCCATTTGTCAAAAGAGATGACATCCTAAAAACTCCACGGGTTGCCTATGTTTCATATGTGCAGGCGGTCTTTACGTGTGCTGCTAATTCCCTGAAAAACATAGTAAAGGTCAACAACGAGGTTGAGTGAATTCACAGGTTTTAAGTTTGCAAGTACATATTGTTTAACCAAATACGTTCGTAAACAGTTATTGCCATAATAGTTAATTAATTGTTTTGTGGATTGTTATCCAAATGTAGTTCGGTTGGGATGTAACACCCAGTCTTCGGACCTAGTAGTATTTTAATATTTTCTGACTGTGAATTATTATTAAGTGTGTCAGAAAATAGGTGTGTTGTATTATTTGAAATAAATAGTGATAATAGTCGAATAATTTATTGTGACTAATAAATTATTGAGTGTTTTAATTTTATTTAGTTGACGGTAAAATAAAATAATGTTTCCCCGCAAATGGTTTTTAAGTTCCAGACAATGATAAGTACGGGGAATGAAATTTAGACAATTGTGTAATAGACCTATATGTTGAGTCGGTCTTTTATTTCAACATATATCTATATACATATGCATTCGTACGTATCATATATTCATATGTATTATTTCAAAACCCTAAAACCATGAGAAATCATCAAATTGAAGCCCTAGAACTCGAATTCAAGCTTCCAAAACATGAGTAAATCATCCATTGATCATCATAATCATGTGGTAAGTCTTAATTTTGTGATTATGTATAAACCTAGAAATGGGTTTTTGTGTATTTGATTCAATTAGGATGATTAATATGAAATTGAAGCTTGTAATGATCATATAGTTGTTAGTTGATGATTATTTGTGGATTATAATCTAAACCTAGTTTAGAAATGGTGAATTTGATATATGATCATTAATAAAGTTAAAGGGTTTAGTTGATTATGATATGATCAAAGCTTATAAGCTTGTGTAATTAGTGTATGTTTAATAATTGTTGTTAGTGATCATGTTAGAGTTGATACATGATGATGATTAGTTGTGTTCAAACTAAATTGTGTAAAGTTGATTAAGTGTTCATGGTGATTATGATTGATTCATGAAGATGATTATGAGGGGTTTGATTAATTGTTGATGTTAGATGTTATTAATCTTGTTAATAGGTTAATTATATTAGTTAACAATGATTAAGATGGATAAAGGTGAGAATGTGATACTAATGATCATAATTTGGTAATTGATTATGAATATTGATGTTTATAATGGCTATTCATAATCTTGGAAACTTACTTGATTTGATGTTGAAAGATGATCATAGTTTATTAAGTGATTGTGAATTGAGATGATTAAAGTGATTAATCATAATCTTGAAATGATGAAAATTGAATTAATACAAGTTAGTGATAAGTTGTTTGATGGAATTAAAATTGTATGATGTTATGTCAATATTGAGACAAGTTATTAACTTGTTATAAACAGAAGGCTCAGTGACATTAGACTACTGAGTGGACGACTGAGGTAGTCGGTGAGTGGATCTGTAACCTCAGTGTGATTTAGTTGTAATGATTTGATTACAACAAGTAATTGTAGCATTATTTTGATAGACTGTTTTGATTTGAGATAACTTGCCATGTTAGTTTGATTGTTTACTTATGGGGCTGTTTGAGCTAGTATGTAAGATTCTGAGGTCAACTTGAATGGATGGTTGGACTTGGTTGTTGTTATAGACGACAGGAGATCTAGAAACTTGAAATGTTGGTTTAAAGATCTAGGTCGTATGTGGTTAACAACAAGTCATCGGTAATTCTGTATAGGCCAATACAGATGATTGATAAGTGTTCCTTGAGTACCATACCGGTATAAAGGTATCTCAAGAACCACCGATCCTTATGATGATTGATTGATTGTTTATTGTTATTTGATGTAAACAGATTGTTGTGCTAAGTTGGACTGTAGATTATAGTTTCATTCACTTAGCGTTATGCTAACCCCACCACAGTTCTTCCTGCAGGTTATAAGTGATGGGACATATTGGGCGGGGCAGGAAGTGTTTGGAATTGATGGAATGTTTGACAGGTTGTTACTCTGATGTTGGTTTAATAACCGAAGAAATGTTTTAAATTATATAACACCTAGTTGTTGAAATGTCATGTATTTAGTTTGGAAAAAGTTTATCTACATTAAAGGGTAATGTAAAGCATGGTTACATGTGTGAAATATACGCTTCCGAATCACAATTATTATTATAATTGTTTTAGTAAATGAGGGGTGTTATAAGTTGGTATCAGAGCATAGGTTTGGGCGAATTGGACATTGGTAATGTTCAATCCCAAATCTATTGTTGTGTTAAGTCAAACATTCCAATGAGTGTGGGATTAGTTGTTGTATGGGAAATTAGTTAGTTGGATATGTACTAACCCATAACAAGTTGCAAGATTGTTGTTTTGGTTGCAGAGACGGAGGAACGTGAGGAACCGAATGGTATTCTCAATGATTCCTCAATATTCGTGGGCTTAAGTGTATCAGGTACTTTTCGATAAGCCTGCTGAATTTAAATAAGCTTGAATTGTTTACTTTGCTATGATATGATTAATAGTGAAGTAAATTGAGTCAGATTGATATGATCCCCCAGTTATGAGTCATTGGTGATTATTACTTGTTAATGTGATGCTAGGAATATTAGTTGAGATGTTTAGCATCATGAGTAGTTCATCATGAACTAAAAATGGATTTTATAGACACTTTGTTGAATAAAGTGTAATAGTTGTATTAATCGAATTAAAGTGTGTCTACAAAGTGAAAATAAAGTATAAATCATTATGTGATTATGATTTGCTAAAGGCAAGGTGATTATAAATCCTTGTTAGTGCATTTTGTGATAGTTGTTTGAAGTATAGTTGCTCCTTCGGGAGAATACTTGAAAATGTGGCTAAATGTTTATGTGTTGTTCCTTGATCATGATTGTGGTTGAATTATGATCTAGGTATTAAAAGTGGTAAAGTAAAAAGTCAAAGTGGTCAACGAGTATTTATATGTGTTGACAAGTTTTGGAAAAGTCATTATTGAAGAATTGTTGTAATTGGTCTAAACATGATGACTTTAATATGAAATTGGTGTTTTGAGGATATAATGGGACACCAATAGTGAAAGTGGGTTAGTTTGACTTATAATAGTCAACGTAATGTGAAATGAGTGATGAAATGGTAGTTATATGGGTTGAAACCCAAATGGATTGTTAAAGTGCCCAAATGGGTCACTTGATGGTTAAACGGTTAAAATGAGTAGTAATTTGGTTATGACTAATGTAACAGTGACTTTTAGTCCTACATATGGTGAAAATATGTGTCAAAAGTGTTTTGGGTAGTCAATGTGGTTGTTTGAAAAAAAAATGCCCAATTGAACCCTCAAAAGGGTCAACGAGTCAAAACATGATAGAACGAGTATATGAAAGAGATGAATATGCCCACACGTCACAAATGTATATAGGAATATGTTGGCAAAGGGTTGAAGTCAGAAACCTAGCCATTTGGAATATGGCGTGTCAACGAAAATGGTTAAAAATGGACTAAAATGAGTCGTACGTCCGTTTTCTCGATAAACGTGAATTTTGAAAAAGTGGAAAAATAGAAAGTTGCATTTTGATCATATGAACGTGCCTGCAAAATTTCAGACCTTAATTCTTTACGGTTTGAGAGATACGCGCGTTTGAATTTTGAAAAATTGCATTAAAAGTTGCAGGTCTGAAAAATGCATATGAACGCGATCCAGCCCTTTGTTCCGGATCGCGTTGCCAAGTGTTATTTGGTTACAAAACGTTTTGTGCTAGGGAACGCGATCCAGCCACCTTAGTCCGGATCGCGTTTGCAAGACTTAATTTGATAAAAAAATTTTGCAAATTCCAAAAGTGCATAAGTCTTTAGTAGTGTTTTTAGCGACGGAAAATTTGACAAATTTTCTTTGAACTCGGATTGGGCTGAAATTTACACGGTCACTCGAAAATGGTCCAATGATCAAAGCTAAGTACCTTAGCCTAGGCGGTTTTTGGCCATTCGGGGTCGTTTGGGGCCCGAAAATGGCATTTTACTATTTTTCGGACCTTATTTCGGACTTTTATCTTACGTTTTGTATTGGGCTTTTGTTTCTTTTAGCCCAGGGATTATTCCTATGACTAAATACAATATTAAGAACTTGTTTTAAGAGGTCCACATACTCTTATCGGGTATTAGTTATTTTTCGATTGTTTACTAAACTGCAAAATCGGGTAGCAACTGATATTGTTGATTGCTGCTCACTAGGATTAGTAAACATTGATTATAGAGTTATGTCGACTATATTATGTTAATTAGTTGAACATGATGAAGTATTTAAATCATGTAGAGTATTAGAAAGTGTTAAATTGAGCATTTTAAGAATTTGTAAAATAAGTACCTGAGCTCATACTTATGTGATAATTGAACATGAAATGCTCAATTGTAATCCAACTAAAGTTGTCTAGATTGATGAATATGTGTGGAATATTACACATAGTGTTGAAGAAGTGTTTAGTACTAAATGTACTATAAGAGATGCAACTAGTAATTGATATTGAATCATGTAATAAAGAGGTTGATTGAGATAATTGTATTAGACATTACACCTGTGTTTATATTATAGTGAAAATGGTGTTGAATGTCTGTGTTGCTTATACATACCTGATAATATGAGTAGTTTTCGTTCAAAGTGATAAGTTGAAAATGGTAGCAAGTTAATACTTGGTTGTATGCTTGTTGTTAAGGTGTTGTATAAGTGTGTAAATTGGGATATCACATTTATGAGACGTGAAAGTAAAGATTAATAACTTGAAGATTGATGGTATGAAGTGACCTGAAAATAAAGTGTACCTGACATAATATGACGACGTCTGACCAACGTATTTATATTATGCCATTTTACATAGAATTGTTGAGGTTACTAAGTACCAGATAAAGTTAGTGTGATATAAAATAACAGGTAAGATATGTTGACCTGTAGTTGAGAAATAGTCAATGAATGATTGACTGAAAGGAAAGAGTAGTAAACCATAAATTGTTGTTAATATGGTACCTATGGTACAAGTGATGTGTATGTGATTAATTGCAACTAGTGATAATTAAAAGATGATTTAAGCAAAGTAAAGGTCAGTTGATTGCGAACAATAGTGTGTTGATATTGTTGAATATGTAACACCCGCCAAATTAGGACTAGTAATTAGTGCCTAATCAGATGTTAATACATGTAATTAGTTCTGTGTTAGGCTAATTAATGTATCGAATTATATATATTGTTGAATATATACGAAAATGCGATTTGGTTAAATCGTACGCAATTTAAATCGAATGTATTTCGATTCAATTTAATACGGACGTTGGTGACCAATTTTATTTAAATAACGCTTTTATGTCAAAAATATTATTATGATAATATTTCGTATTCATACGTATCGTACAAACGGAACTTACACAATTTAAAATATTAAAACGCGCAAACTAAGTAAACAAATTTGCATTTTGTAACTCAAATAGAAATTGAATTGTAAAATATTTAAATAAAATATCGCTTAATAAATTGTATTTTAAAACGTACCAATTAATATGTAAAATAATTATTTAACATTTGAACGACGGAGAAAACGAACACCGCACGGGGCGCTGTGCGCGGACTGAAAATGGTGGGGATTTAACCTCCACCACTTCCATTTCTTTTTCATTTTCTTTCTTTATTTCTCTCTCTCTCCATCTTTTTCTCTCTAAATTCCATAACCACCAACCTCACAAAATCACTAAATACTACTACTAAACGCGCTCGGATTTCATCGGCTCTTTGGAATAAAAGACTCACCGCATCCCGATCTATCATCCTATCTTTTCGGATTTTTGATCCGACACTTTGTAAGTTTCCGACAAATCCCGAAATCTCTCGTTTTTAAGCGTTTTTGCTTGTTAGTGGTTTGGATCAACTTATAATGTCCAAATATGGGTTGGGTAAAAGTTTTGGACCGAACGGAAATCGAAAAACTCGTTTTCGACACATTTTCCGGCCATCAGACCGTAACGTCGCTTTTGGACCTAGATTTATGCGACGTCAGCTTCAACGTCGCAAAACCCCTCGTGACGTCGCGTGGTGCGACGTCAGTCACAACGTCGCATTAAATTGCGACGTCGCATATAGCGACATCAGCCTTAACGTCGCCAATACCTCACCACGTCGCACTTAGCGACGCAAGCCCCTACGTCGCAGAAATCAACAACGTCGCATATAGCGACGCCACGTACAACGTCGCATTAAATTGCGAAACGTCGCCTTTAGCGACGTCATGCTCAACGTCGCAATCCTACCTGCGACGTCGCACCCAACGTCGCACAAATCAGAACCTCAAAAACATAGATTTTTACTAAGTGTCGAGACTCGAAATTTATCACTCGATTTTACCCAAATTCGGTTCCAGATGCGTTTTTCGTCAAAGCAATATAGTAGAAATAAAAATTTTCCAAGCTGACCTGGCAGCTCAACCCCAGCCAGGGGCTCTGCCCCTTGGACCCCGCCAGGGGCTGCCGCCCCTTGGACCCCGCTACCAGGGGCGCTGCCCCCGGACCCCCGTACTTAGATTCCGTAACGGCTTCTAAAACACAATCAAAACACATTTTTCAGGTAAAACGACACGAAATCAAAATAATAATAGTTGAGATTATTATTACAAATCCGTCACCAACGGGCCATACATATTTTCAAACATTTGAATCAATCAACCAAATGTAATTTGGACATTCTAGTTGGACGGACAACTACAAGGTAGTCTTATTAGATACCTTCGCATATTATAACCATCGCGTGTCGTGGACACCCTCAGGTTACAAGTCTTTGGACTTCGATTCTCGGCTAATCATTCTCAGTTTATTTTCATAAACTCAACGACTCAGGTGAGTCTCATAGCCCCTCTTTTACTGTTTTACTCAGGGGTGTGATATATTGCTCAACTTTTAACATGTGAACGCAAGTACAAACATTTCATATACTACATGAGTTTTTTCGAAACTAATCATTTAAAGTCCTCCGTCAGCATAGTTGTTAATACGTTGTAGCGTGAATATTAGTATATGGTACCATATAGGATTGACCCACCTCGTCCGGGTTAGCAAGCACTAACCGGGTAAACGGACGTACTAATATTTGGGAAGACGAATGTGGATTAGGCATTCGTGGAGGCACCTCGCCCGGAATTCTCTATAGGGGACCCGGCCCTCGAGTTAAGCTCAACTATGTGCTCATGGCTGTATACATGATGACTATCATTTAATTGCTGGATGCAATTCATTATTTAAATCTTGCGGTTCATACTATATTAACTGATTTCAAACCTGTGAGCTCACCAGCTTTCTAGCTGACCTTTTAGCATATATCGCAGGTACCAAGCAGTAGGATGTTTCTGCTTCAGGATTTTAGCCCGAGTCAGCATACAGACGATCGAGATTTTCTTGCATTAGTATATTTTGTTCAAGTACTTATGTACTGAAATCTCATTTTATTTAAAACTCGAGCTATGTAAAGCTTTAAATGTTGTAAACATTTCATTTATCAATATATTTTGTTAAAACGACGCATATAGAGTCGTTTACTATATATCTTTGTGCTTTGTTATTGATTAGTAACACCCAAATCAAGCTTCCGCAAATCATCAAATTTGGGGGTGTTACAGAATAGATGACAAGTGACAACACCTTGTGTTGTTGAAATACCTATGTTGATAGCACATGGTATTAGCAGGTGTTGATTTAGTGTCCGAATGGATGTGAAAGGATGCTAATTGATTATGTGATAATGGTATTACCATAGAATTTGACCTCTACATAAGGCTTAATGGTTATTCCTATGTGTTGATGGTTATATGAATTGGATTCCTTTAGAGAAAAGAATTTCATATAACCTAGGTAAAGTGATGATTAAATAGTTGCAATGTTGGAAATTCTAGCAAGTTGTTAGCTAAATTGCTAGTAGTGAATTAAGTTAAATCTTTATTGATAAGATACATGTTGTGGTATTCAGTACCACTTGTTGATGTTGTTGTTGTGATAAAGATGAAAGTGATTATACGTTAGAATGGTTGAAATGGCCAAGTATGAATGGTCATGTAAAGTAGTTATTTAAACTTATTAGAGACAGGATATATGCACAGTATTTGTGCAGGGGGAAAGGATAAAAACATGTACATTTGGATATGTGAATGTGGAAAGAATTGAAAACGTGTATCTATATTTATAAGTTACTCACGGGAGTAACGTTTGATGTGTGTATTTGTGATTAAATAGTTAAAGATGCTGCATATTATGATGAATATTGCATCTTGCGTTAATAAACTAAGTATAGACCAAAGCACAACTTATGTGTTTGTGTGAATTTAATTAAAGTACACACTGGTGGTGTGTAAGTTGATAAGATGTATACACAATTAGTGTATGAGTGGTTAAATATATGTAAGTACATTTTGGTGGTGGTGTGACTAAAGTTATGCATAATGATGATATGCATAAGTGAAATAAATTATAACCACATCTTGTGTGCATATAGTAATGAATAATTATGTGGTTAGAAAAGTATGAAAAGTATAGTATTAGTGAAATGAAATTTGTGACTCGATTTCACTTGATTGGTTAAGTGTGATCAGATTTCGAGGACGAAATCTCTTTAAGGGGGAGAGAATTGTAACACCCAGTCTTCGGACCTAGTAGTATTTTAATATTTTCTGACTGTGAATTATTATTAAGTGTGTCAGAAAATAGGTGTGTTGTATTATTTGAAATAAATAGTGATAATAGTCGAATAATTTATTGTGACTAATAAATTATTGAGTGTTTTAATTTTATTTAGTTGACGGTAAAATAAAATAATGTTTCCCCGCAAATGGTTTTTAAGTTCCAGACAATGATAAGTACGGAGAATGAAATTTAGACAATTGTGTAATAGACCTATATGTTGAGTCGGTCTTTTATTTCAACATATATCTATATACATATGCATTCGTACGTATCATATATTCATATGTATTATTTCAAAACCCTAAAACCATGAGAAATCATCAAATTGAAGCCCTAGAACTCGAATTCAAGCTTCCAAAACATGAGTAAATCATCCATTGATCATCATAATCATGTGGTAAGTCTTAATTTTGTGATTATGTATAAACCTAGAAATGGGTTTTTGTGTATTTGATTCAATTAGGATGATTAATATGAAATTGAAGCTTGTAATGATCATATAGTTGTTAGTTGATGATTATTTATGGATTATAATCTAAACCTAGTTTAGAAATGGTGAATTTGATATATGATCATTAATAAAGTTAAAGGGTTTAGTTGATTATGATATGATCAAAGCTTATAAGCTTGTGTAATTAGTGTATGTTTGATAATTGTTGTTAGTGATCATGTTAGAGTTGATACATGATGATGATTAGTTGTGTTCAAACTAAATTGTGTAAAGTTGATTAAGTGTTCATGGTGATTATGATTGATTCATGAAGATGATTATGAGGGGTTTGATTAATTGTTGATGTTAGATGTTATTAATCTTGTTAATAGGTTAATTATATTAGTTAACAATGATTAAGATGGATAAAGGTGAGAATGTGATACTAATGATCATAATTTGGTAATTGATTATGAATATTGATGTTTATAATGGCTATTCATAATCTTGGAAACTTACTTGATTTGATGTTGAAAGATGATCATAGTTTATTAAGTGATTGTGAATTGAGATGATTAAAGTGATTAATCATAATCTTGAAATGATGAAAATTGAATTAATACAAGTTAGTGAGAAGTTGTTTGATGGAATTAAAATTGTGTGATGTTATGTCAATATTGAGACAAGTTATTAACTTGTTATAAACAGAAGGCTCAGTGACATTAGACTACTGAGTGGACGACTGAGGTAGTCGGTGAGTGGATCTGTAACCTCAGTGTGATTTGTTGTAATGATTTGATTACAACAAGTAATTGTAGCATTATTTTGATAGACTGTTTTGATTTGAGATAACTTGCCATGTTAGTTTGATTGTTTACTTATGGGGCTGTTTGAGCTAGTATGTAAGATTCTGAGGTCAACTTGAATGGATTGTTGGACTTGGTTGTTGTTATAGACGACAGGAGATCTAGAAACTTGAAATGTTGGTTTAAAGATCTAGGTCGTATGTGGTTAACAACAAGTCATCGGTAATTCTGTATAGGCCAATACAGATGATTGATAAGTGTTCCTTGAGTACCATACCGGTATAAAGGTATCTCAAGAACCACCGATCCTTATGATGATTGATTGATTGTTTATTGTTATTTGATGTAAACAGATTGTTGTGCTAAGTTGGACTGTAGATTATAGTTTCATTCACTTAGCGTTATGCTAACCCCACCACAGTTCTTCCTGCAGGTTATAAGTGATGGGACATATTGGGCGGGGCAGGAAGTGTTTGGAATTGATGGAATGTTTGACAGGCTGTTACTCTGATGTTGGTTTAATAACCGAAGAAATGTTTTAAATTATATAACACCTAGTTGTTGAAATGTCATGTATTTAGTTTGGAAAAAGTTTATCTACATTAAAGGGTAATGTAAAGCATGGTTACATGTGTGAAATATACGCTTCCGAATCACAATTATTATTATAATTGTTTTAGTAAATGAGGGATGTTATATGGGATGTTGCCCAAATACAGTTTACGTGGGATGTTACCCAAAGTACAGTTTAAAATTGTTGTTCCCTTATTCCGGATCTAACAGATCGCCACTCAATCAAACGTATAACTAACGAGCAATTAAGTGTTAAATAAACGTATCGAATCACAAAACACAAACGAATCAAAAGCTTTCGTATATTAGATTGATATGAACGTGAATAAGCTTTTACAGAACTCTCCAGATACTGACTCTACGTTTAGGGTTTCGTCAACCTTCAAAATGTGCTAGAAATCAACTATTTATACACATTAGATATGACCATGGCGACACTAACCAGTTTCTAGCGACACTTAAGAAGTGTCGCCATAGTGACACTGGCTAAGTGTCACCCTAGCACTTAGACAGATTCTAAGTTTTTCACAAACTAACTTTAAATCACAAACTCGAAACGATTACAGACTCGATAACCAACTGACTGACACAATCTTGTACCAACAAATTCCCCCTTGTCAGCAGCTTGGTCTACACAAATGTCTTCAGTCATATCCAGCCTGCAGGGAATCTTCCACCAGCGTGTATTCCCACTTTAACACAGATTTCAACAACTTGTTGAAATTTTTGAGCTTCTTCATGATCAACAGGATAATACTTGATTTTATTGGAATGAAGAATCTTCAAATCATTCTTTGACATATTGATCAAACTAATGGGATCAAATACTCGAACGCTTGAGCCCCTGATGATGTTCTTCGTATAAGTCCACTTTCCTGGAACTGGTTCTGGGTCACTTTCAGTAAAGAACTCAATTACAGCTTCACCTGTCTTTGAGTCGTACTACCAATGTCTAAATCTTTTCAAGAAATCCAGTGGTAACCTTTGCAGAGGAACGGTTTTCAAACTTGCCGCTGGAGGATAATGATATTTTACGATCGGTTCTCGAGTTCTTGGATCTAATTTCTTTTTATAAGAATATCGAACTCCCAGCTCAGGTCTAATCCATACATATCGTTTGCCAAAAATTTTTCTTCTCAAAATCTTTTGAAAGAAAGCACCTTTTTCATCATTCGAATCATTTACCAACTCCAATTGCGCTAACCGATTCAATTCAACCTTCGGCAAAGTACTTATGCAGTTGAATCTTGGCCTAAAATATTGAACGCCATCTTTCCTTTTGATCAAAATCAAAAAGTTTACATCATCAAACTTCCAACTTTTTATCAAACCAGTCAAATCTCCTCGAATCTTGTAAGTTTTACAGATAGTCAAAGCAGGAGGAACTGGACGTCTTCTCACAGATGGCCTTGATGTTGCTGATGTAGAAGGTTCTGAGGTAGAAGCAGGTTCAGAAATATCAGCAGGTTCAGCTTCATCTTCAGAAGAATTCGATTCGATAATCGGGGCGTCAGGATCATAAGGTATATCTGGATGTTGCTGTAAACGATATGTTGCTGGTCGTTCTCCAGCGTTTCCAAAACAGTACCAGTCGTTCTCCGGTCTAAGGACGCACGGGTCATTCTCCCGTCCAACTCGGCCAGTCGTTCTCTGGCAATAAACACTGCTGGTCATTCTCCAGCGAAACACAGTACCGGTCATTCTCCGGTCTAAAGACGCACGGGTCGTTCTCCCGTCCACTTGGCCAGTCGTTCTCTGGCACTAAAATACGTGGCTGGTCGTTCTCCAACGTTTCCATAAAAAGTATCGGTCGTTCTCCGGTTTACCAAACAAAGTTTATGAAAATGTTGTTTCATAAATACCAGTTTTGTGTAAGAGTTCAACAGTTTAAAGTACTCTAATTGTTCGAGTAAAATAAGTATACAATCGTGTATGTAAAAGCAGTTATGGCAATCAATAAAGCAGTGGACTATGTTTTTCACCCTAAGTTGTAAGCGGTAAAACAGTTAAAAGTGGAGCTGTGAACTCACCTGTTGAGTTAAGTATGTTCGAGTGCTAGCAAAGCCTAAAGCCCAAGTATAGTCCTGAATCTCCTAACGCCCTAAATGTATGAGATTTAATAAGTATGTGGATGTCTAAGTCGACCATCCATGCTAGTGTTCATGCAACTAAGTTATGTCCAAAGCGTTTGATAGCATCAAATAAGTATTATATTTTTATATTAATATTCCCATAATTGTATATAATTCTTATGCAATTTATGTGAATACGATACTTAATTCGTTCATATTTGCATTTAGGGTATTTATTGGAGCTTGGATCAAAAAGAAGCAGAAATCGAGCTATTATTGAAGAAAATTAGAAGCTAAAGGAATTGTTGGGATCGGCTGAGGAAAAGTTGTAATTTTCATTCCATACGGCAGATGGATTAATCCATTCGGCGTATGGATTGGTTAGGCCAAGTTGGATCAGACGCGGAATCAGGATCTGGGCTTTAACATCCATCCGGCGGATGAATTAATCCATCCGGCGGATGGATCGATTCGGCCAGAATATGGTATAAATTAGACTTTTCATGCATTGTTTAACCCTAATCTTGGAGCAGCCGAATTCAGAAGCCAGAGGATGATTTTTAGGGATACCTAGAGTTCGAATCGCCCGTTTTCAACCGTGCGAAGATGCAAGATTGATTCCATATTTCATTCGCATTGGTTTGTTCGTTAATTACTCGATTATGAACATTTCTATGTTTTTGATTTATTGTTTTGTTGAACCCATGATTATGGGCTAAGTTTCTAGTACTTGTTTAGACTGATTTGCATCTAGTTTGGATATATTTTCGTGATTGGATTTATATACTTTGATTTCTCGATAACGAAAGAACGATTGATATTATTTATTGGTTGATTAATTCAAGTAGTGACTTTATTGCTTTGCAATTAGTGATAGCTTTTGTATGATATTGTTGCTTTGTCAATTGAGTGATTGATTGTGAATTCTAATTAGACGTGATTAGAAGACTTGAATTGGTTGATTGATTTATAATATTGGTGGACCATAATTTAGAGATATCTTATATGGTTAATAGTTTTTATGAAAATAAGACTATAAGTTAATTTGTGATTTCATTGATTACATAATTCATAGTTAAGAGGTTTTAAATTTCAAGGACCCTTGGATTGTATAATCTTGACTAGGTGGTTATAAAGTGACAACTTATAATTCGAATTGTGTTTTCTAGGTGGACTAAATTTGATCAAGTTCTTAATCCAAAATATCCAATAACTAGATGTCAAAAGGTCTAAACAAGTATATTTTCTCTATCTGAGTTACACTATCATTTATTCGTTTTTCTTAGTTAATTATTAGTTAAATAATTCTCTTTGACTGTCTGTCGTTAAAAGACACAAAACTCCAAATCTTTACTTGCTTTATTAGTTTAATTATTAGATAAATTAATTGCTTAAAATAATCATTACACTGTTCCCTGAGGAGACGAACTTAACCAGAATTTACCTTTACTATATTATTGTACGATTAGGTACACTTGCCTAGTTGTGTTTTAGTCTAGATCATTGGTATTTTCTCATTTATATTTATAACCTGATTCTAGCACATCAAATTTTTGGCGCCGCTGTCGGGGAATCAGTTGCGTTATTTTAAGTTTTTAATTTTATTCTAGTAATTTAGTTGTTTTTATTTTTATTGTTATTTTATTATTTTATTTTAGAGTAAATTCCATAAACAGTACCTGTGGTTTACCCTGATTTTCACATATTATACCCGAACTTTTTTTATCAGGTTTTTGATACAATAAGTTTCAAAGTTGCTCGTAAATGATACCTCCATCTAACTCCGTCTATTTTTGTCGTTAAGTTTGACCACGTGATTTGACCGGAGGTATCATTTACGATCAATTTTGAAAACTATGGGTATCATTTACGAGCAATTTTGAAACTTATTGTATTTAAAATGGACAGAATTTTTAAAACTTAATGACAAAAATAAACGGAGTTAGATGGAGGTACCATTTACGAGCAACTTTGAAACTTATTGTATCGAAAACCTGAAAAATAAAGTTCAGGTATGATATGTGAAAATCAGGGTAAACCACAGGTACTGATTATGGAATTTACTCTTTATTTTATAGTGTCGGTGTTTTTTGTGACACCCCGCAAATTTGAACCCGATTACGTACGTTAAACACTTGCATTATTAGGCTAATTCCCTAACTTGAGTGAATTCACAACACATTTTAGAGGTAAGTCTAGCAAATCTCAACTATTTAATACACGTAGTATTACATTTCGTAATTAGTTGTAATTACGTACAAAGCGATTGGAACAAACGTGACAAAATATACGACTGTAGGTGAACAAAATTATTTAATAATATGAGATTATTAAATAACATTATTACTTATTAATTTTAGGTTGATAATATTTAAAAAATATTTCGGATCGTACTACATTTATTTCGTACGCTGAAACAACTCGAAACCTATCCGTAAAACTGGAATAAAACAAAGTTATATTTTGATAAACTCAGTAAATTAAACTTTTATAAAACTTTTCAATTAAAAATGTTACGAAATATCATTTAGAAATTTATCAATTAAAAACATATTAAAATTTAACGATCGGGTAAACGAACACGAGTAAAATACCACAAAACGGGGACAAAACCCCCTCCCCTCCCCTTGTTTGGCCGGTTACCCCAAACCACCCAACCCAATCTCATTTCTCATTTCTCACCTCACTCTCAAACCCTCACCTCTCTTCCTCTCCAAACACTCTCAAAAACCACTCACCAAAAATCACCAAATCACCATCATTTTCTTCTCATTTTCAGACCAACAACAACAACAAAACTCATCATCAACTTCATCTTCAAGATCCAAGCTCAAGATCTCCATTCTCATCTCCATTTTCATCATTCACATAATTTTCGGATTTCACTCAAAATTGGTAAGAAATATTACTTAAAACACTTGTATTTACATGTTATTAAGTCCACTTAACAAGAATATATCCAAGAAACTTGTTAAAAACGCTTTAGGATCGAAATTCGCACCAAAAATCGTAAACAGCGAATTTCGCGAGCTGAGATTCAATCTCGGTTCGCAGAGCAGATCTCGGTTCGCAGAGCAGATCTCGGTTCGCAGAGCAATCTCGGTTCGCAGAGCAGATCTCGGTTCGCAGAGCAGATCTCGATTCGCCGAGCAGATCTCGGTTCGCAGAGCAGATCTCAGTTCGCAGTCAACTTTGGTCAACATTTTTCAGCACTTTGTAATTTACTCAAAATGGTTACCAAATGATAATAATTAGTCAATACGATATTAAACCAATGCAGGAACGATTGACACACTTTTATAAGTATACAAATGGAACGAAACATAATAATAATGTTTTTGAAATTATTATTACACACAGTCACCAACGGGTCAAACGTGTTTTCAAACTACAAACAAAACACCAAACAAACACTTGGATATTTCTAGTTGATTGGACAACTAACCTTGACTGACTGATTAGTCACGTACTTATATTATAATCTCCTATGTATAGGACGTTAGGGACTTTACTTGGGCTTTAGGCTTTGCTAGCACTCGAACATACTTAGCTCATCAGGTGAGTTCACAGCCCCTACTTTCACTGTTTTAACTGCTTTTGAACAGGGGTGGAAAACATAGTCAAACGCTTTTACATACATGATTGTACACACGTTTTACTTGAACGATTAGAGTACACTGAACTGTTAAACTGTTACACAAACCGATGTTTACGAAACAACGTTTTCACACTACAAAACTGTAAACGAACTAAACTTGTTTTGGAAATGCTGGAGAACGACCAGCAACGCTTTACCAAACTGATTGGGTAACTGATGGGTCCTTCTGACATGGACCGGATCCTACTGACATGGATCCACTATACTTGTTGAACAAAAGTCCCTACTGACATGGGCACAAGATCCTACTGACATGGATCAAGGGACACTGACACTCCCTACTGTTGAAAAGTCCCTACTGACATGGGCACTGGATCCTACTGACATGGATACACTATTGTTATTAAACTGTTGAAAAGTCCCTACTGACATGGGCATTGGATCCTACTGACATGGATCCACCGAGTAACTTATAGGATACTGACATTCCTACGAATAACTTATAGGATACTGACATTCCTACGAATGACTAATAGGATACTGACATTCCTACGAATACTAATAGGATACTGACATTCCTACGAATGACTAATAGGATACTGATATTCCTACGAACAACTATTAGGATACTGTTATGCCTACGAACAACTATTAGGATACTGACATTCCTACGAATAACTTTGGTGAACACTTTGAAAACAACCAACCATTATTGCAAACATAAAACCTGTGAATTCACTCAACCTCGTTGTTGACTTTTACTATGTTTTTCAGGGAATTAGCTGCGCATGTAAGAACCGTCTGCACACATGGAACTTAGGGGACCCGTGAAGCTTTAGGATGCCAATTTTTGACAACTGGATTTCTTTTATATAACTAAAACTGTTTAGTCATACTTACGAAATCTACTTTTGTAACTTATATACTTTTACATTCGTACGATTTGATGAATCGTAAACTTTGTAACTAATACTTTTGGCATCTTAATATATGTTTGGTTGTAATCATAAGCTCTGATACGTATGCATGTACAATGTAAATGTGGCATCCCCAGCTTAATCAAAATGCTTCCGCTAATCGAAACCAACGAATTTGGGGGTGTTACATTTTTAATCTGTTTGTTGGTTTGTGTTGACAGATTTCAGGTAGTTTATGACCCGTACCTCCAAATCACCACTTTTTGAGCCGTTCTTCAACCCAGAAAGAGAGTTTAGGAGGCTAGCGCGGATAAACATCACACCTACTAATTTTCACTTAGAACCAAACACCGAACAGGAAGAAACACCAAAATCTGAAATGGCTGACCTAGAAACTCAGACCATGGAAACTCGGATGAAGGCCACTCGGGGTGGTTAGGGTTCAGCTATTAATTAGCCCGCGATTACGGATGACTTTGAGATCAAGGGGCAATTTCTGCATATGATCAGTAACCAATGCCAGTTTAGTGGAACTGAAAAAGAAGACCCAAATGAACATATGAGAAAATTTTTGGGGATTTGCACTCTATTCAAATTGCGAGCTGTTGAGAATGGGGTGATTTACCTCAGAGTTTTTCCTTGGACTCTCACGGGAGAGGCTAAAGACTGGCTGGATTCTTTGCCAGAATGAGAGATCACAACCTGGGAAGGCATGGTTGACAGGTTTCTCCAGAGATTTTTCCTTGCTTCAAAAGCAGCTGAGCTACAGGGAGATATTTCCCAATTTGAACAGAAACCTTCAGAAACTCTGTATGAAGCATGGACTAGGTTTGGGAAGATGCTTCGAAGTTGTCCGCAACATGGTTTGAACACCTTCCAGAAGGTGCAGATATTCTACAAGGGAGCCGATGTGGATACCAGAAAGGCTATAGATACTGCAGCGAAGAAGACAGCTACCCAAGCTCATACTGTCATTGCTGAATTGGCCGCTCACACTCATGAGTGGCATCAAAAGAATGAAAAATTTAGATCCAAAGTAGCTAGTGCTGAAGCCAGTGATAGTATTGCTGCCTTAACTGTTCAAATGGCAACATTTGGTAGGCAAATGGAGAAGATGACTAAGGATATTCACGCGATTAAAGTTGATTGTGAGACGTGTGGGGGTATGCATTTGACCAAGGATTATGATGTGGATAAACCAATAGAACAGTTGGAGAATGTTTCTTTCTTGAATCAGAGACCGAATAACTTTCAGAGGAACAACTTCAACAGGAATTATAACACGCCTTATCAACAGTCAGGTTCCGGTTATTACCAACAACAGCAACCACAACCACAGCAAGAAGTGAAGAAGCCAAGCTTGGAAGATCTTGTTAACAAGTTTGTCGCAACTCAAAGTCAAACAAATGAAGCAACTTCTCAGTCATTAAGAAACCAACAGGTTTCTATTCAGACTTTAGAGCAGGAGGTTAATAACATCTCAAGGATGTTAGCTGAGAGGCAACCTGGTACCCTGCCGAGTGATACAAAAGTTAACCCTCGGAATGAGCAAGCAAAGGCGATCACCCTTAGGAGTGCAACGGTGCTCGAGCCACCTGTTATGCCTAACATCTCCGATGATTCTCTTCCATTGTCACACGTGCCTGCTAAGGAGAAGGAGAAGGATAAGGAACCGACACCGGTGGTTGATGAAGACCAAGGGAACACCAAAAGCCCACAAAGTAAAGTTCCGGTCAAACCAGTAGTGAAGCCGTACCAACCACCCATTCCTTACCCGAACCAGCTGAAGAAGGAGAAGCTTGCGGCTTAACAGTCCAAATTTTTGGATATGTTCAAACAAATTAATGTTAATCTTCTATTTATTGATGTTATTTCAGGTATGCCAAAGTATGCGAAGTTTTTGAAAGACCTACTCACCAACAGGCGAAAGATGGAGGAGCTTTCAGCGGTAACCATGAACGCTACATGCTCGGCGGTCTTATTGAACAAGCTACTCGAAAAGTTGTCTGATCCAGGAAGTTTTACTATTCCTTGTTATCTTGGTAGTCTTAGTTCAACGCGTGCATTAGCGGATTTAGGTGCTAGTATTAGCTTAATGCCTTATTCATTATTTGTTAAACTAGACCTAGGAGATTTAAAACCAACACGAATGAGTATACAACTAGCAGATAGGTCAATTAAATATCCTAAGGGTATTATGGAAAATATGCTAGTTAGTTGGTACTTTAGTTTTTCCTGCTGATTTTGTGATTTTGGATATGGAAAAGGACAATCAGGTACCTCTCATCTTGGGCTGACCATTCTTAAATACGGCTAGGGCTATAATAGATGTTTTTAACAGAAAACTAACCTTAAGCATAGAAGATAAGAGTGTCACTTTTTTGGTTGAACGGTCCATGCAATACTCTAATTCTACGGATGATACATGTTATTATATACAAACTGTAGACACACATTTGGAGTTGTTGCAGGAATTTCCAGAATTGCAGGGTACAGGTATTTGTCCACTTGGAGAGCAGGATGATGAGCTGTTGGAAGACAGTGTGGGGGAGTTAACCGCTCTTATGGCGGAAGGCTATGAACCAACAACTGAAGAGTATGAAGAGTTGAAGAAAGAGGATCGATATTGCTACAAGTCTTCAATTGAGGAACCACCAATTTTGGAGCTTAAGCACTTCCAAGTCATTTGGAATATGCTTATCTACAAGGCGTAACTCAATTGCCTGTTATAATCTCCTCATCTCTCACTGTAAGTGAAAAATCTCAACTCATTTCTGTGCTAAAAGCCCGTAAACAGGCCATAGCATGGAAAATTAACGACATTAATGGTATAAGTCCTTTGTATTGCACTCACAAAATTTTAATGGAAGATAATATTAAACCAGTGGTGCAACGACAAAGGTGATTAAATCCTAACATGAAAGATGTCGTTAAGAAAGAAGTGATTAAATTGCTTGATGCGGGTTTGATTTACCCCATTTCTTATAGTCCATGGGTAAGCCCCGTTCAAGTGGTAACCAAAAAGGGGGGTATCACTGTGATCACCAATGAAAATAACGAGCTTATTCCCACGAGGACTGTCATGAGTTGGAGGGTTTGCATAGACTATAGGAAGTTAAACGATGCCACTAGGAAGGACCACTTTACCCTACCTTTCATCGACCAAATGTTGGAAAGGTTGTCGGGAAATAGTTTCTATTGTTTTCTTGATGGTTTCTCGGGCTACTTCCAAATCCCAATTGCGCCCGAAGACCAAGCGAAAACCACCTTCACGTGTCCCTATGGCACTTTCTCATTTAAATGCATGCCATTTGGTCTTTGCAACGCCCCTGCTACCTTACAAAGGTGCATGATGGCGATCTTCCATGATATGATAGAAGAATGTATGGAGGTGTTTATGGATGACTTCTCCGTCTTCGGTAACACCTTTGATGCATGTCTCTTGTTAGATGTGAGAAAGCCAATATTGTGCTCAACTGGGAAAAATGCCATTTCATGGTTCGAGAAGGCATTGTTCTCGGGCATAAGATATCGAGTGTAGGTATTGAAGTGGATAGAGCTAAAATAGATGTGATTGCCAATCTTCCACCTCCCACTAATGTCAAAGGAGTTAGGAGTTTTCTAGGCCATGCTGGTTTCTACCGGCGCTTCATCAAAGACTTCTCTAAAGTCGCCACGCCTATGAATAAACTCCTTGAGAAGGATGCACCATTCGTCTTCACTGATGAATTTCTAAAGGCCTTCAATCTCCTTAAAGAGAAATTGACCAATGCGCCCATCATGATAGCTCCCAATTGGACCCTTCCTTTTGAGCTCATGTGTGACGCGAGTGACTTTGCCATAGGTGCCGTCTTGGGTCAAAGAATCGACAAACGATTCCAACCCATCTATTATGCTAGTAAGACTTTACAAGGAGCCCAATTGAATTACACGACCACTGAAAAAGAACTCCTAGCTATTGTCTTTGCCTTTGATAAGTTTCGTTCATATCTTGTACTAGCCAAAACGGTTGTCTATACTGATCATTCCACCCTTCGGTACTTGTTCTCTAAACAAGATGCCAAGCCCCGTCTCATTCGTTGGATCTTGCTCTTACAAGAGTTCGATATTGAGATACGGGATAAGAAAGGAGCGGAAAATCTCGCCGCCGATCATCTCTCTCGACTTGAGAACCCCGAGTTGGAGGTTCTCAACGAATCTGCTATTGATGATGACTTTCCTGATGAGTCTCTCATGAAAGTCGAGAGTGATGAAGTTCCTTGGTTTGCGGACATCGCAAACTACTTAGCCGGTGGTGTCCTCCAAAAAGGCATGTCACACCAGCAAAAGAAGAAATTCTTTAGTGACATCAAATATTATTTTTGGGAGGATCCACATCTCTTTAGAAGTTGTCCGGATAGTGTGATTCGTAGATGTGTGTTTGGAAATTAAGCTAGGAAGATTTTACTTCATTGTCACTTAGGTCCCACCGGAGGTCATTACGGACCACAACTCACGGGCCGAAAGGTTTATGAGGCTGGTTTCTATTGGCCTTCCATTTTCAAAGATGCCTTGAACCTAGTTAAATCTTGTGACGCTTGTCAGAGGGCCGGAAAAATTTCATCACGGGATGAAATGCCCTAAAATATCATCCAAGTTTGTGAGGTTTTCGATATATGGGGGATAGATTTCATGGGTCCTTTCCTAATTCTCATAAAAACCTCTATATACTCGTTGCGGTTGATTATGTCTCTAAATGGGCGGAAGCACAAGCTCTCCCTACTAACGATGCACGAGTAGTTCTTAACTTCTTGAAACGTCTTTTTGCCCGTTTTGGTACTCCAAAAGCTCTCATAAGCGATCGGGGTACCCACTTTTGTAACGCTCAACTTGAAAAGGCATTGAAACGATATGAAGTGACTCATAGAATTTCTACACCTCACCACCCCCAAACAAGTGGCCAAGTTGAGAATACAAACCGTGGTTTAAAAGAATCTTAGAAAAGACCGTAGGTTCAAATCCGAAGGAGTGGTCCACCAAACTTGATGATGCTCTTTGGGCCTTCCGAACGGCCTACAAGACACCTTTAGGGACTACCCCTTTCCGACTTGTTTTTGGGAAAGCATGTCATCTCTAGGTGGAGATTGAGCACCAAGCCTATTGGGCTCTTAAGACATGTAATCTTGATATCAAAGAAGCGGGTCGCCTTAGATTGATGCAATTAAATGAGTTAGATGAGCTTAGACACGATGCTTAGGGGTAACAAAGACTTAGGGGTAACAAAGAGTTTAAAGTGGGGGATCGGGTCCTTCTATTTAACTCTCGGTTTAAAATTTTTCCTGGAAAGTTGAAATCTAGGTGGTCTGGTCCTTACATTGTGAAACAAGTTTTTCCCTACGGTACGGTTGAGCTAGAGAATTTAGATGGTGTTTTGTTCAAAGTTAACGGTCACAGGATTAAGCACTATGTGGATGGACCGTTAGAAGTTGAGGATGAAGTTGACCTCAACTTTCACCCCACATAACGTTGAAATTAGGGGTTGAGTCAAGCTTAAGACTCGTTAATAAAAAAGCTTTGTAAATTGTATATTATTTGGTTTTCGTTGTTTTGTTTTGTTTATTAACAATGTAGGAACTTTTGAAATTTGTGGGTGTGTTCCCTGGAAACCCTCACGAGACTATAACTCGTCCACTCGGGATACCGAGGGGTTTAAAGGCTTATTGCATACGCTAAATGCAATCGTGATGCCTACGGAAGTGTGATGTTGTATATGTTTGGAATAAAGATTGCGAGCAAACCAATTAGTTGAACTGGATACGACCAAATACGCGCCATATCAAGGGAGTTTTTCGTTCTAATTTATTTTCTTCCTTACTCACTTTTATTTTATATGTTTATATACAATGAGGACATTGTATAACTTATGTGTGGGGAAGGGGTCGGTAGAAAAGAAATATTCTTTTAGTTTTACTTGTCCTTTATGTAATAAATTTTTCATAAATTTTCATCAAAATTTAAAAATTTTAAGTTAATAACTAAGTATTTATTAGTTAGAATACTTTTGTTAAAAGTTTTGTTCTATATTTAAAAGTTTAGACTTTAATATGGATTAACTGTTTTGTACATATAACGTGAATAAATGTAATAATAAGTAATATATGGTTACATAATATGATGTACTAATAGGCAATCTATGCGAGGATTTCTGAATTTTAAGAAATTGATAAATAACTTGTATATTATTTTAGATAAAAGCAATATGATGTATGACACAAAAAGTCTTAATTATTAGATTTATCATGCAAATAATTTTATATTTTTCATACTTATATGAAATCATTTGGGGGTTTACTAATTGTTTCCTTTGTTGTACGAAAGTACAGACCTGGTCTCGTATTAGTATTCTTAAATAAAAGGCAAAAGAGATTTTAAATCTTTAAAATCATAAGATTTTAACTAATCAAACTATGTCGCTTTGTTATACTAAGGTATAGACTTGTCACCGCTGGTTTGATTTAAAAGGTTTTGCTTTACTTGAATCAAGTTATGTCGCTTTGTTGCATGAAAATGCAGACCTGTCACCAATGTCTTGATTCTTAAAAATGAATTTCATATATTTATTTTGAATATAAAAGGAAAATGCATGATTAAGTTTAAGAGTATGTCATATGTGAAAATCATAAGTAATATACATACTAATAATAAAGATGTATTCAGAAATATGAGTATAGATTGTTAAGAGTGGATAAAAATATTAGTAATCATTGATGAATTATATGTTGCACTAATAATAATAAATTTTTATTTGTACATTATAGTTATCCATGTTAATTAAATTGTTTAAAGTTTTAAAGTATGAAACAGATTTTTAATTCAGGTATTCTGAGTCTTAAATATTAGTTTGATGCTTATCAAGGTTTTATGATGAAAATATATATATCTACTTGAGGATAAGCAGATCTTAAGTGTGGGGATATTTGATAGCATCAAATAAGTATTATATTTTTATATTAATATTCCCATAATTGTATATAATTCTTATGCAATTTATGTGAATACGATACTTAATTCGTTCATATTTGCATTTAGGGTATTTATTGGAGCTTGGATAAAAAAGAAGCAGAAATCGAGCTATTATTGAAGAAAATTAGAAGCTAAAGGAATTGTTGGGATCGGCTGAGGAAAAGTTGTAATTTTCATTCCATACGGCGGATGGATTAATCCATCCGGCGTATGGATTGGTTGGGCCACGCTGGATCAGACGCGGAATCAGGATCTGGGCTTTAACATACATCCGGCGGATGGATCGATTCGGCCAGAATAGTGTATAAATTCGACTTTTCATGCATTGTGTAACACCCCCAAATTTAATGATTTGCGGAAGCTTGACTTGGGTGTTACTAATCAATAACAAAGCACAAAGATATATATAGTAAACGACTCTATATGCGTCGTTTTAACAAAATATATTAATAATAGAAATGTTTACAACATTTAAGCTTTACATAGCTCGAGTTTAAATCAAATGAGATTTCAGTACATAAGTACTTGTACAAAATATACTAATGCAAGAAAATCTCAATCTTCTGTATGCTGACTCGAGCTAAAATCCTGAGGCAGAAACATCCTACTGCTTGGTACCTGCGATATATGCTAAAAGGTCAGCTAAAAGCTGGTGAGCTCACAGGTTTGAAATCAGTTAATATAGTGTGAACCGCAAGATTTAAATAATGAATTGCATCCAGCAATTTAATAATGAATTGCATCCAGCAATTAAATGATTGTCATCGTGTATACAGCCATGAGCACATAGTTGAGCTTAACTCGAGGGCCGGGTCCCCTATAGAGAATTCCGGGCGAGGTGCCTCCACGAATGCCTAATCAACATTCGTCTTCCCAAATATTAGTAAGTCCGTTTACCCGGTTAGTGCTTGCTAACCCGGACGAGGTGGGTCAATCCTATATGGTACCATATACTAATATTCACGCTACAAGGTATTAACAACTATGCTGACGGAGGACTTTAAAATGATTAGTTTCGAAAATCTCATGTAGTATATGAAAAGTTGGTACTTGCGTTCACATGTTAAAAGTTGAGCAATATATCACACCCCTGAGTAAAACAGTAAAAAGAGGGGCTATGAGACTCACCTGAGTCTGAGTGCGTTTAAACAAACGTAAGTTGATTAGCCGAGAAATGAAATCCAAAGACTTGTAACCTGAGGGTGTCCACGACACGCGATGGTTATAATCATGATTGGGTATCTCAACAGATCACCCTTGTAGTTGTTCGTTCAACTATAATGTCCAAATTTCCACTATTTGGTTGATAAGTTTAAGTATTTGAAAAGTGTACGGCCCGTTGGTGACGGATTTGTAATAATAATCTCAACTATTATTATTTTGATTTCGTGTCGTTTTACTTGAAAAAATGTGCTTTGATTGTGTTTTAGAAGCCGTTACGGGATCTAAGTACGGGGGTCCGGGGGCAGCGCCCCTGGTAGCGGGGTCCAAGGGGCGGCAGCCCCTGGCGGGGTCCAAGGGACAGAGCCCCTGGCTGGGGTCGAGCTGCCAGGTCAGCTTGGAAAATTTTTATTTCTACTATATTGCTTTGACGAAAAACGCATCTGGGATCTGAATTTGGGTAAAAATCGAGTAATAAATTTCGAGTCTCGACACTTAGTAAAAATCTGTGTTTTTGAGGTTCTGGTTTGTGCGACGTTGGGTGCGACGTCGCAGGTAGGGTTGCGACGTTGAGCATGACGTCGCTAAAGGCGACGTTTCGCAATTTAATGCGACGTAGGGTGCTGCGTCGCTATATGCGACGTTGCTGATTTCTGCGACGTAAGGGCTTGCGTCGCTAAATGCGACGTTCGCAAGTCAATGCGACGTAATAGGCTACGTCGCTATATGCGACGTCGCAATTTAATGCGACGTTGTGACTGACGTCGCACCATGCGACGTCACGAGGGGTTTTGCGACGTTGAAGCTGACGTCGCATAAATTCTGGGCCAACTGCGACGTAGCGGTCTGTTGGCCGGAAAATGTGTCAAAAACGAGTTTTTCGGTTTCCGTTCGGTCCAAAACTTTTACCCAACCCAAATATGGACATTACAAGCATAAACAAACAACTAGAAGGTGAAAACACTAAAAATCGAGAGATGTCAGGATTTGTCGGAAACTTACAAAGTGTCGGATGAGAAATCCGAAAAGATAGCGTTGTAGATCGGGAATAGGTGAACGTTTTTCTCCAAAGTGGCGATAAGATCCAAGGCCGTTTGATAGTAGTATTTTGCGTTTTTGAGAGATTGTGGAGGTGGTGGTGATTTAGAGAGAAAGAAAGAAAGAGAGAGTAAGAGAGAGAAAGAGTGGGTGAGAAATGAGAAAGAAAGGGTGGGGAATGGGAGGTTAAGCTCCCATTTTTCGCCCCGCGTTTCCGCTCCGTGCGGTGTTCGTTTTCTCCGTCGTTCAAACGTTAAATAATTATTTTACATATTAATTGATATGTTTTAAAATACAAATTATTACGTGATATTGTATTTAAATATTTTACAATTTAATTTATATTTGAGTTATAAAATGTAAGTTTGTTTATTTAGTTTGCGCGTTTTAATATTTTAAATTGGGTAAGTTCTGTTTGTACGATACGAATGAATACGAAATATTATCATAATAATATTTTTGACATGAAAGCGTTATTTAATAAGATTGGTCACCAACGTCCGTATTAAATTGAATCGAAATACATTCGATTTAAATTGTGTACGATTTAACCAAATCGCATTTTCGTATATATTCAACAATATATATAATTCGATACATTAATTAGCCTAACACAGAACTAATTACATGTATTAACATATGATTAGGCACTAATTACTAGTCCTAATTTGGCGGGTGTTACATTCTCCCCCTGTTAGAAGAATTTCGTCCCGAAATTTAGTTCGAAGTCGTGATTGATGTAGAATCAGTGAATAGTTGAGGATATTTGAGTCGAATTTGGTCTTCCCGTTCCCAGGTGAATTCCGGACCACGCCGCGAATTCCATCTGACCTTGACGATGGGAATACGACTTTGTTTCAGTTGTTTGACCTCACGGTCCATGATTTCAGCGGGTTCCTCAACGAAGTGAAGTTTATCGTCAACACGAATTTCATCTAGTGGAATAATGAGTGTCTCATCAGACAGACACTTCTTCAAATTTGAGATATGAAAAGTGGGGTGCACGCTGCTGAGTTCGGATGGCAGCTGCAATCGATAAGCTACGGGGCCAATCCGTTCAAGGATCTCAAAAGGCCCGATGTACCTGGGATTTAACTTCCCGCGTTTGCCAAAACGGATGACGCCTTTCCAAGGCGATACTTTTAAGAGTACTCGATCCCCAACTTGGAACTCGAGTGGTTTGCGTCTCACGTCAGCATAACTTTTCTGACGATCACGTGCGGCTTTGAGTCGATTTTGGATTTCCACAATTTTCTCAGTGGTGGCATGTATGAGTTCAGGACCAGTGAGTTGACTATCTCCCACTTCAGTCCAACAGATCGGTGATCGGCACTTACGACCGTACAGTGCCTCAAAAGGTGCAGCCTTAATGCTGGCGTGATAGCTGTTATTGTACGAGAATTCGCACAACGGTAGATGTCTTTCCCAGTTTGTACCGAAATCAACTACGCAGGCGCGTAGCATATCTTCTAGTGTTTGAATGGTTCGTTCACTTTGGCCATCGGTTTGAGGATGGTACGCGGTACTCATGTCAAGGCGAGTACCCAAAGCTTTTTGAAGTGATTGCCAAAAGTGAGAGGTGAAACGGGCATCTCTGTCGGAGATGATCGAGATTGGAACACCGTGATGAGAAACGATTTCCTTGATGTAGATTTGTGCAAGGCGTTCCATTTTATCGTTTTCCTTGATTGCCAGGAAATGAGCAGATTTGGTGAGACGATCGACGATCACCCAAATATTATCGCAACCGCTCGACGACTTGGGTAGTTTGGTTATGAAATCCATGGCAATTTGTTCCCATTTCCATTCAGGGATATCGGGTTGTTGAAGTAAGCCAGAAGGCTTTTGATGTTCGGTTTTGACTTTTGAGCAAGTAAGGCACTTGCTGACGTAAGTGGCAATTTCGGCTTTCATGTTCGGCCACCAATAAAATTCCTTGATGCCGTGGTACATCTTATCGGATCCCGGATGGATAGAATATTTAGACTTGTGAGCTTCATCCATCACCAAGTCTCGTAGGTTCCCGAAACTAGGCAACCAGATTCGGTTTGAGAAATACCTAATCCCGTTAGATTTGATTTCGAATTGTTTGTCAATACCCCGTAAGGCTTCATTTTTGATGTTTTCAGGTTTCAGGGCTTCGATCTGAGCGGTATGAATTTGAATGGTAAGATCGTTATGAATGGTCATACTGAGGGCTCGGACTCGAAGTGGTTTCGATCGTTCCTTTCGGCTGAGGGCATCGGCTACAACATTAGCCTTCCCTGGATGGTACTTGATCTCGCAGTCGTAATCGGTAAGCAACTCGACCCATCGACGTTGCCTCATATTGAGATCCTTCTGATCGAATATATGTTGGAGGCTTTTATGATCGGTAAAGATGGTGCACTTAGTGCCGTAGAGATAATGTCTCCAGATTTTGAGAGCAAAAACGACAGCTCCAAGTTCGAGATCATGAGTGGTGTAGTTCTTTTCGTGAATTTTCAGCTGTCGTGAGGCATAGGCAATAACTTTATCTCGTTGCATCAATACGCAACCGAGACCTTGGTGAGAAGCATCACAGTATACCACGAAGTCATCGGTGCCTTCGGGTAAGGATAGAATTGGAGCACTGCAAAGCTTTTGTTTCAGAAGTTGGAATGCTGACTCTTGTTTATCGGTTCAATCGAACCTTTTGTCCTTCTGAGTCAGTACCGTGAGTGGTTGAGCTATTTTAGAGAAGTTTTCGATAAATCGCCGATAGTACCCAGCAAGACCCAAGAATTGTCGTACTTCAGTTGTAGAGGTGGGTGCTTGCCAGTCTTTGATAGCCTCGATTTTTGATGGGTCAACGTGAATTCCTTGACTGTCGATCACGTGACCAAGGAATTGAACAGTTTGGATCCAGAACTCACACTTAGAGAATTTTGCATACAGCTCCTCCTGTCTAAGTAGTTCAAGGATGGTTCTGAGGTGTTGCGCATGTTCTTGCTCGTTGCGCGAGTAAATGAGTATGTCATCAATAAAGACGATGACAAACTTATCGAGGTAAGGTTTGCACACCCGATTCATGAGGTCCATGAATACAGCCGGTGCGTTGGTTAGACCAAAGGGCATCACTTGGAATTCGTAGTGCCCGTAACGAGTTCTGAAAGCAGTTTTTGGAATATCGGCGTCGCGAACTCGTAACTGATGATAGCCTGATTGCAGGTCGATTTTTGAGTAGAAGCTTGAACCCTGAAGTTGGTCGAATAGATCATCAATGCGAGGAAGTGGATAACGGTTCTTGACGGTCAATTTGTTCAACTCCCGGTAGTCGATGCACATTCGAAATGAACCGTCCTTCTTTTTAACAAATAAGACCGGAGCTCCCCAAGGCGAAGAACTCGGTCTAATGAATCCTCGATCCAGAAGTTCCTGTAACTGAGAGGACAACTCCTGAAGTTCGGATGGGGCTAAACGGTACGGTGCGCGGGCCACCGGTGCGGCACCCGGCACGAGATCGATTGAGAACTCAACCTGTCTAGGCGGAGGAAAACCAGGTAGTTCTTCCGGAAAGACTTCGAGAAAGTCTCTAACAATTGGCACATCCTCAAGTCGCTTCTCCTCCGACTTCTTCTCTGTGATGTGTGCGAGTATTGCAGGGTAACCCTTTCTCAGAAATTTTCGGGTTTTTAAGCAAGAGATGATATTGAGTCCCGTCCCACCGGTCTCCCCCTGTATGATCAAGGTTCCACCGGCAACGATTGGAATGCGGACGATCTTATCGTGACAAACAATTTCAGCTCGGTGCTTGGACAACCAGTCCATTCCAATGATGACGTCGAAACTTCCAATTTCAATGGGTATAAGGTCGATCGAAAAGGTTTCGTCAGCTAGGTTTAAAGTTCAATTAGGTATCACACTGGTGGTTTCTACAAGTTTCCCATTTGCTAGCTCTACAGTGTACTTAACATCTAAGGCAACAGGAGTGATGTCAAGTAATGGGCAAAAATCATCGGAGATAAAGCTTCTATCAGCACCAGTATCAAATAGAATAGAAACAGTTAAGTTGTTGAGGAGGAACATACCCGAGACCACATTCGGGTCTTGGCGAGCGTCCCCAGATTTGATGACGAAAGCTCTGCTTCGGGTGTTGTTGTTGTTGTTGCTGTTGTTGCGGTTGTTGTTGTTGTTCTTCAGTTTTGGGCACGAGTCTCTGAAATGCCCAGGTTTCCCACACTCAAAGCATACTTTGGGTGGTCTGATGTTGTTGTTGGAATTGTTGTTGGCAGGAGAGCGGCAATCTTTGGTGAGGTGGCCGTACCTCTTGCAATTGTTGCAAAAGGGACCACATGAGCCTTCATGGTGGCGACTGCACTTGGAACAATAGGGTTTGCTCCAAGTGTAGCCCCGGATGATGTCAGTGGTGGTGTTGTAAGCTTTGATGGTGTCAGGTTTCTTGTTTTGTTGGTTGGAGGGGTTGTTGTGGTAGTCAGACCACTTGCGTTTGTTGTTGTGAGAGGATGAAGTGGGTGGTTCAGAATCTTGGCTCATTGACATCAGGTCTTGGGCCAATAGGATTGCACCGTCAATGGTGGTTTGGTTTGAAGAGGCGACATGCCCCCGAACAGGCTCAGGAAGGCCAAGGATGTACTTCCTGATTTTATCAGGTTCTGTGCTTACCATGGCTGGGCGGAGGGCGGCTAGTTGTTGAAACCTGGTGGTATAACCATCGATATCACCACCCTGAACCTTTATGTTCCAGAACTCCTCATCTAGCTTTTGGAGTTTGGCGATTGAGCAGTACTTGGCAGTGAGCTTTGCTTTCAAGTCCTCCCAAGAGAGTTGGTAGGCAATGTCAGCACCCACTGATTGGGTATATGAATTCCACCAAGAGTGGGCATCATCTTCAAGAGAGCAGGTGGCGAAGTTTACTTTGTCGTTCTCCGCGCATTTACTGACACGGAAAACAGTTTCCATTTTCTCGAACCATCTGATCAGTCCGATGGCTCCTTCAGAACCCTTGAAGCTCGAGGGTTTGCAGCTTTGAAAGTCCTTGTAAGAACAAGGTTTGACGGCAGACGTTTCAGCGGCATTGCTGTTTCTTGTGGAGTTTGGTGGTGTATTCCGAGCCAAGGCTTCTGTCACAGCCTGGGTTATGAGTGACGTAATCTGAGCATCGGTGTAAGGTCGTGTCTTTGGCGGCATGATTCTTCAATAAAAGAAATGAAGATACATGAGATTTCGTAGGAAAGTTGTATTTGTTATAGATGTACATGTAGAAAAGCAGTAATACATGACATCAACATGGAAAAATGACAATTAATATGAGTTGAACAACAAGGAATATTTGATAGCTAATACAAGTTCAAAGGTTACACCCTACGGATGTATTACAAGAGGCGTCGGGAATTGTTACATCCGACCGAGTTATAGAGTAGTGCGTAGATAGTTACTAGATTACAGGATAGATTACAAGACAAAGACTACACTAGTCTTAACGTAGATCAATTTGTTCCATCATCGTGACAAGACGGTCCACAGTGTTTGCAAGCCTGCTAGCTTGACGGGCGTTGTCTTCTGCGAGTGCTAGTCGTTGTGTTAGTCCACGCGCATACTCTTCTGCTTCAAGTGAGCGCTGTTCACATTCTTCCATCCTTTGTTGCAGAAGGGCATTTTCCACCCTTATTTCTATTATTTGGTTGCGAAGGACATCCATGTTGTTGTTTGTGGTTTCAAGATCGTCGGAGACTTGTTCTATTCGTTCAAAGGATGTAAGCCTCCAGTTTTCGTTCGTTTCCTGTAGCACGACATCCATGGTGTGAAGTCGCTGCTCGTGTTGGTTTACCCTAGCGGCTAAAGCCGGTAAGGCGATGTGAGTGGGATACGGGCCAGCTCGAGGCAACCTGTTGTTCCTCCTTGCTACCCTTGGGTTCTGCGACCCGGATTGAGAGCGAGATGAATTTGATGGGATGTTTGCCATTTCTGAGACAAAACGTTAGTAAGATTGAGACCTATATTCATATAGCTCCTATATAATATAGCCTATTGAGTGTCTAGCATAAACATGTTTAAGTCTCGGTTCTCTCGAGGTCAGAGTCTTCTATTGTACCCTGTTCAGCCATAACTACTTTCAGGTCTTACATCATCTTTGCTTAATTGTACAAAGTTGATCAGGCTATGTTAAATTAAACTCGTATGATGTAATCGCTGAACCAGTTATACCTAATAAGGAATACTGCCTAATGGTCATAGTCTAGGCTCACTAAATGCAACCTAGTTCACTATAACCTTAGGCTCTGATACCAATCTGTAACACCCCCAAATTTAATGATTTGCGGAAGCTTGACTTGGGTGTTACTAATCAATAACAAAGCACAAAGATATGTATAGTAAACGACTCTATATGCGTCGTTTTAACAAAATATATTGATAATAGAAATGTTTACAACATTTAAGCTTTACATAGCTCGAGTTTAAATCAAATGAGATTTCAGTACATAAGTACTTGTACAAAATATACTAATGCAAGAAAATCTCAATCTTCTGTATGCTGACTCGAGCTAAAATCCTGAGGCAGAAACATCCTACTGCTTGGTACCTGCGATATATGCTAAAAGGTCAGCTAAAAGCTGGTGAGCTCACAGGTTTGAAATCAGTTAATATAGTGTGAACCGCAAGATTTAAATAATGAATTGCATCCAGCAATTTAATAATGAATTGCATCCAGCAATTAAATGATTGTCATCGTGTATACAGCCATGAGCACATAGTTGAGCTTAACTCGAGGGCCGGGTCCCCTATAGAGAATTCCGGGCGAGGTGCCTCCACGAATGCCTAATCAACATTCGTCTTCCCAAATATTAGTACGTCCGTTTACCCGGTTAGTGCTTGCTAACCCGGACGAGGTGGGTCAATCCTATATGGTACCATATACTAATATTCACGCTACAACGTATTAACAACTATGCTGACGGAGGACTTTAAAATGATTAGTTTCGAAAAACTCATGTAGTATATGAAAAGTTGGTACTTGCGTTCACATGTTAAAAGTTGAGCAATATATCACACCCTTGAGTAAAACAGTAAAAAGAGGGGCTATGAGACTCACCTGAGTCTGAGTGCGTTTAAACAAACGTAAGTTGATTAGCCGAGAAATGAAGTCCAAAGACTTGTAACCTGAGGGTGTCCACGACACGCGATGGTTATAATCATGATTGGGTATCTCAACAGATCACCCTTGTAGTTGTTCGTTCAACTATAATGTCCAAATTTCCACTATTTGGTTGATAAGTTTAAGTATTTGAAAAGTGTACGGCCCGTTGGTGACGGATTTGTAATAATAATCTCAACTATTATTATTTTGATTTCGTGTCGTTTTACTTGAAAAAATGTGCTTTGATTGTGTTTTAGAAGCCGTTACGGGATCTAAGTACGGGGGTCCGGGGGCAGCGCCCCTGGTAGCGGGGTCCAAGGGGCGGCAGCCCCTGGCGGGGTCCAAGGGGCAGAGCCCCTGGCTGGGGTCGAGCTGCCAGGTCAGCTTGGAAAATTTTTATTTCTACTATATTGCTTTGACGAAAAACGCATCTGGGATCTGAATTTGGGTAAAAATCGAGTAATAAATTTCGAGTCTCGACACTTAGTAAAAATCTGTGTTTTTGAGGTTCTGGTTTGTGCGACGTTGGGTGCGACGTCGCAGGTAGGGTTGCGACGTTGAGCATGACGTCGCTAAAGGCGACGTTTCTCAATTTAATGCGACGTAGGGTGCTGCGTCGCTATATGCGACGTTGCTGATTTCTGCGACGTAAGGGCTTGCGTCGCTAAGTGCGACGTTCGCAAGTCAATGCGACGTAATAGGCTACGTCGCTATATGCGACGTCGCAATTTAATGCGACGTTGTGACTGACGTCGCACCATGCGACGTCACGAGGGGTTTTGCGATGTTGAAGCTGACGTCGCATAAATTCTGGGCCAACTGCGACGTAGCGGTCTGTTGGCCGGAAAATGTGTCGAAAACGAGTTTTTCGGTTTCCGTTCGGTCCAAAACTTTTACCCAACCCAAATATGGACATTACAAGCATAAACAAACAACTAGAAGGTGAAAACACTAAAAATCGAGAGATGTCAGGATTTGTCGGAAACTTACAAAGTGTCGGATGAGAAATCCGAAAAGATAGCGTTGTAGATCGGGAATAGGTGAACGTTTTTCTCCAAAGTGGCGATAAGATCCAAGGCCGTTTGATAGTAGTATTTTGCGTTTTTGAGAGATTGTGGAGGTGGTGGTGATTTAGAGAGAAAGAAAGAAAGAGAGAGTAAGAGAGAGAAAGAGTGGGTGAGAAATGAGAAAGAAAGGGTGGGGAATGGGAGGTTAAGCTCCCATTTTTCGCCCCGCGTTTCCGCTCCGTGCGGTGTTCGTTTTCTCCGTCGTTCAAACGTTAAATAATTATTTTACATATTAATTGATACGTTTTAAAATGCAAATTATTACGTGATATTGTATTTAAATATTTTACAATTTAATTTATATTTGAGTTATAAAATGTAAGTTTGTTTATTTAGTTTGCGCGTTTTAATATTTTAAATTGGGTAAGTTCTGTTTGTACGATACGAATGAATACGAAATATTATCATAATAATATTTTTGACATGAAAGCGTTATTTAATAAGATTGGTCACCAACGTCCGTATTAAATTGAATCGAAATACATTCGATTTAAATTGTGTACGATTTAACCAAATCGCATTTTCGTATATATTCAACAATATATATAATTCGATACATTAATTAGCCTAACACAGAACTAATTACATGTATTAACATATGATTAGGCACTAATTACTAGTCCTAATTTGGCGGGTGTTACACATTGTTTAACCCTAATCTTGGAGCAGCCGAATTCAGAAGCCAGAGGACGATTTTTAGGGATACCTAGAGTCCGAATCGCCCGTTTCCAACCCTGCGAAGATGCAAGATTGATTCCATACGTCATTCGCATTGGTTTGTTCGTTAATTACTCAATTATGAACATTTCTATGTTTTTGATTTATTGTTTTGCTGAACCCATGATTATGGGCTAAGTTTCTAGTACTTATTTAGACTGATTTGCATCTAGTTTGGATATATTTTCGTGATTGGATTTATATAGTTTGATTTCTCAGTAACGAAAGAACGATTGATATTATTTATTGGTTGATTAATTCAAGTAGTGACTTTATTGTTTTGCAATTAGTGATAAATTTTGTATGATATTGTTGCTTTGTCAATTGAGTGATTGATTGTGAATTCTAATTAGACGTGATTAGAAGACTTGAATTGGTTGATTGATTTATAATATTGGTGGACCATAATTTAGAGATATCTTATATGGTTATTAAGTGACAACTTATAATCCGAATTGTGTTTTCTAGGTGGACTAAATCTGATCCAGTTCTTAATCCAAAATATCCAATAAATTAGATGTCAAAAGGTCTAAACAAGTATATTTTCTCTATCTGAGTTATACTATCATTTATTCGTTTTTCTTAGGTAATTATTAGTTAAATAATTCTCTTTGACTATCTGTCGTTAAAAGACACAAAACTCCAAATCTTTACTTGCTTTGTTAGTTTAATTATTAGATAAATTAACTGCTTAAAATAATCATTACACTGTTCCCTGAGGAGACGAACTTAACCGGAATTTACCTTTACTATATTATTGTACGATTAGGTACACTTGCCTAGTTGTGTTTTAGTCTAGATCATTGGTATTTTCTCATTTACATTTATAACCTGATTCTAGCACATCAGCGTTCGTTGAGTGTTTACGTTTGTATCTCGTAGTTATGAAAATGTATACGACTCGTTGGTGATAGTTTGAAATCACAGTTTCAATAATGTAAGTGTGTTTGTAAAGTTCGTGTATCGTATTGCGTGTAAATATTCGTTCCCGTTTAAGTTCCACACTTAGTGAAAAAGTAGTTAGAAACCGGCTATTTTTAGCGACACTTGAGGCGTCACTCGCCCTAGGGTTGCGTCACTAAGTAAGTGTCGGATTAAGTGACGCGTAGGGTAGTGGGCGGCACTCGAGTGAGTGTCGCTAATAATGTTTAATAGTTTATGCGTCACTTGTTGGTAGTGTCGGGCAAAGATAAAATCGAATTTAGGCGTCACTTAGGTTAGTGCCGCATGGAGTGTTGGGTTACCAACACTTAACAAAATGCCGCAAAAAGAGGGTTTTATGCGACATTTAATGCGTCACTTAAGTATCGCTACATTGTTTTTGGGCTCTATGCGTCACTTACAACTGTTCGTGGATCAGTTTAAAAACGACGAATTTCGGCTCGATTTTGGACATACTTAGTTGATAAAAACACTAAAACATGATGTAATAAGTACCTTAAACACGAGATATCACAAGAAAAATCGAAATCAAAGAGTTTCGGGAATGTCGGGATCTTACAAAGTTGTCGCGAGAGAAATCCGAAAAGGTAGAAATGTAGATCTCGACACCGTGGTTCTTTTCTTCTAAATAGGAGAAGTGATTCGAGGTCGTTTTGTGGTGATTTTTGGTGATTTAAGGTGGTGATGGGGTGGTGGTTGTTTAGAGGGAAAAGAAGGAAGAGAGAGAGAGTGAGGAAATGAAATGAGGAAGAAGGAGGGAGGAGATGGGGTTTTTGGTGAAAGCCTCCACCTTTTTCGTTCCCCACGATTGCGCTCCGTGTGGTGTTCGTTTTCCCGATCGTTTAAACGTTAAAATGTTTTTAAACGAAAATTTTAAAAATATATTTTCGAATATATTTTTAGTCGAAGTATTTTATAAAAATACTTTAGTTGAGTTTTTAAATTATAAACTTGTTTTAGTTTCGTTTAGCGGATATGTTTTTCGTAGTTCTGTCGCGCGGGATATGTTTTGTACGATACAAATTACTTTGTAGATATTATCGACATAATATTTAATAATTTAAAATTTTGTTCACCAACAGTCATATATTTTTGTCGAGTTTGTTCCAAATGTTTTGTACGTAATTACAACTAATTACGAAACATGTAGTCCTACGCGTAACATCTAATTGGGCTTTGCTAGACTTACCCTCAAAATAGTTGTGAATTCACTCAAGTTAGGGAATTAGCCTAAAAATGCGTGAAATTAACGTTTATAATTATGTCGAAGTTGCGGGGTGTTACATTCTCCCTTGTTAAAGTAATCTTGTCCCAAGATTTAAGATCAATTCGGAATGCCAGTTGCGTATATTTTCCGAGAAGGTGTGTTTGTCAATAGTATAACGCTCTAAGTTGCTATAAAAGTTTTAACGATTTAGTATACTTGCGGTATAGTTGGATAGGTCGTGCGTTCGAAAAGTATTACCAGGTACTAGGTTTGAATAGACATTCGAATAATAAAATGTTAAAACGTAGTAATAACTTACTAAGACATATGGTGTTAGTTTAAGGATCCTCTGGTGCATCCCGTGCACGAAGGATATATGCGCGTCCATGAGCTGGTGGAACAATGGTGTTGTTATTGTTGTTCTGATTGTTGCGGTTGTTGTTGAGTTGTGGGCATTGGTTTCGGTAGTGCCCGGGTTCGCCACACTCGAAGCACCCGTTGTTTGTTCGAGGGGGATGGTTGGTTTTACAATTTTGGGCCAAGTGACCCCAGCTTTTGCAATCCTGACAGAAAGCACATTCGCCTACGTGGTGCTTCCCGTACTTGTCACATTTCGGTTTGTTGCCCAGATAGGGTCTGGATCCAGTTGGGGTGGTGGCAACGTTAGCCCTAGAGTTTCCCGTAGGTCTCTTAATCGGTTGGTTCTGATGTTCGTTTCCCTCACCGTTCCATTCCGGTTTGTCATTTCCGTACCCAACGACCTTAGTACGGGATGGTTCACTTTTTCCCGCAATAGTTTTCAGAGTTCCAATCATGACCGCATCATCGGTCAGGCTTTGAGCCAGGTCAACTGCACTCCTAAAGGTAATCGGTTTGGAGGACATAACCATGCCTCTGATCTGGGGTGCCAAGCTCTTGTTGTAACGCTCAATGCGTTTACTCTCGGGTGTTACCATGTGGGGTACAAGGCGTGCCAGTTCTTGAAACCGGGTTGTGTATCCAGTAATATCAGCACCAATCATTTGTATGTTCCAAAGCTTGGTTTCGAGTTTCTGTTGCTCACTCTGGGAGCAAAATTCTTCCATCATCATCTGCTTCAAAGTCTCCCACGAGATGGAGTATGCGGTTGTACGGCCAAGGATCTGAATCTGAGCATTCCACCAAGTCAACGCTTTGTCGGCCAAGGTACACGTGGCGTACTTCATTATCTTATCGGTTTCGCAGTCGCTGATGTCGATCACCGATTCCATCTTCTCAATCCAGTGGACCAGGCTAATGGCCCCTTCAGTCCCGGTGAAGGTGCTGGGTTTGCAAGCTTGGAAGGTTTTGTATGAACACCCTTGTTGGGTATTCGCTGGGGTTTCGCTGTTGACGGGTGTGGCTCCACTGTTGTTTACCACATTTTCACGGTTACGGCTGGCCTCGTATTGGGCAATTGCTTCTGCCACACGACGCTCGATAATTTGCCCGGTAGTCTCAACGATAGGAGGTGTAGTTGCTCGGCGACTGTTTCGGGTCTTTCTTTGTTTAGGTGGCATGCTGACGTTCTGCGAGGAAGGAAATGCAGAAGTCAATGCCAATGAGAGAGATGTGAAGAATGAAGTTTCACATATTTTTAGTCATCAAAGGTTAAGAAGAAACAAAAGTATTCCCATCACGTATCTTACGACTATGAAACGCCCATATGTACTTAGTATAATATAATCACGTTGGCCAGGCGTCATTATATTATGCTAAATACATACTTCTTTTCATCAATCGCTGAATACGGTCAGGTTCATATGAGTTCGGAATGAAAGTGAACAGTTCAGACATAGTACGGTTCGACGAAGGAATCACGTGTATTGATGTGTCGTAACGACGTTAGACGTATGCAAATGTGTGTATGCATGTGCGTTCTAGCCAAGGTTATAGTCTAGGTCTCTAAGGTCTCTAAGTCACCTAAGAAATCTAGTTCGCTATAACCAATGGCTCTGATACCAATCTGTCACACCCCCAAATTCGTTCACTTTGATTAGCGGAAGCATTTAGTTAAGTATGGGGGTAATGACGCCAACATTGTACATGCATACATATCAGAGCTTATGATTACAGAAGAACATATATATATATATATATATATATATATATATATATATATATATATATATATTAAGATGTCACTATTAATTGTTTACATAAGGTTACGATTCATCGAATCATAAAAGTAAAGTTAAAGTTTATACAAAAGTAGATTTCAGAAATATGACTAAATACACTTTAGTTATACTAAAGAAATCCATTTGTCAAAAGAGATGGCATCCTGAAAACTCCACGGGTCGCCTATGTTCCATATGTGCAGGCGGTCCTTACGTGTGCTGCTAATTCCCTGAAAAACATAGTAAAGGTCAATAACGAGGTTGAGTGAATTCACAGGTTTTAAGTTTGCAAGTACAGTTTGTTTAACCAGATACGTTCATCAATAGTTATTGCCATAATAGTTAAGTAATCGTTTTGTGGATTGTTATCCAAATGTAGTTCGGTCGGGATGTTGCCCAAATACAGTTTACGTGGGATGTTACCCAAAGTACAGTTTAAATTATGTTGCTGGTCGTTCTCCAGCGTTTCCAAAACAGTACCGGTCGTTCTCCGGTCTAAGGACGCACGGCTCATTCTCCCGTCCAACTCGGCCAGTCGTTCTCTGGCAATAAACATTGTTGGTCGTTCTCCAGCGAAACACAGTACCGGTCGTTCTCCGGTCTAAAGACGCACGGGTCGTTCTCCCGTCCACTTGGCCAGTCGTTCTCTGGCACTAAAATACGTGGCTGGTCGTTCTCCAGCGTTTCCATAAAAAGTACCGGTCGTTCTCCGGTTTACCAAACAAAGTTTATGAAAATGTTGTTTCATAAATACCAGTTTCGTGTAAGAGTTCAACAGTTTAAAGTACTCTAATTGTTCGAATAAAACAAGTATACAATCGTTTATGTAAAAGCAGTTATGGTAATCAATAAAGCAGTGGACTATGTTTCTCACCCCAAGTTGTAAGCGGTAAAACAGTTAAAAGTGGAGCTGTGAACTCACCTGTTGAGTTAAGTATGTTCGAGTGCAAGCAAAGCCTAAAGCCCAAGTATAGTCCTGAATCTCCTAACGCCCTAAATGTATGATATTTAATAAGTATGTGGATGTCTAAGTCGACCATCCATGCTAGTGTTCATGCAACTAAGTTATGTCCAAAGCGTTCGTTGAGTGTTTACGTTTGTATCTCGTAGTTATGAAAATGTATACGACTCATTGGTGATAGTTTGAAATCACAATTTCAATAATGTAAGCGTGTTTGTAGTGTTTGTAAAGTTCATGTATCGTATTGCGTGTAAATATTCATTCCCGTTTAAGTTCCACACTTAGTGAAAAAGTAGTTAGAAACCTGCTGTTTTTAGCGACACTTGAGGCGTCACTCGCCTTGGGGTTGCGTCACTAAGTAAGTGTCGGATTAAGTGACGCGTAGGGTAGTGGGCAGCACTCGAGTGAGTGTCGCTAATAATGTTTAATAGTTTATGCGTCACTTGTTGGTAGTGTCGGGCAAAGATAAAATCGAATTTAGGCGTCACTTAGGTTAGTGCCGCATGGAGTGTCGGGTTACCGACACTTAACGAAGTGCCGTAAAAAGAGGGTTTTTGGCGTCACTTAGAGAAGTGACGCAAGATTAGGGTTTTATGCGACACTTAATGCGTCACTTAAGTATCGCTACACTGTTTTTGGGCTCTATGCATCACTTACAACTGTTCGTGGATCAGTTTAAAAACGAGGAATTTCGGCTCGATTTTGGACTTACTTAGTTGATAAAAACACTAAAACATGATGTAATAAGTACCTTAAACACGTAATATCACAAGAAAAATCGAAATCAAAGAGTTTTCGGGAATGTCGGGATCTTACAAAGTTGTCGCGAGAGAAATCCGAAAAGGTAGAAATGTAGATCTCGACACCGTGGTTCTTTTCTTCTAAATAGGCGAAGTGATTCGAGGTCGTTTTGTGGTGATTTTTGATGATTTAAGGTGGTGATGGGGTGGTGGTTGTTTAGAGGGAAAAGAAGGAAGAGAGAGAGAGTGAGGAAATGAAATGAGGAAGAAGGAGGGAGGAGGTGGGGGTTTTGGTGAAAGCCTCCACCTTTTTCGTTCCCCGCGATTGCGCTCCGTGTGATGTTCGTTTTCCCGATCGTTTAAACATTTAAATGTTTTTAAACAAAAAATTTTATAAATATATTTTCGAATATATTTTTAGTCGAAGTATTTTATAAAAATACTTTAGTTGAGTTTTTAAATTATAAACTTGTTTTAGTTTCGTTTAGCGGATATGTTTTTCTAAGTTCTGTCGCGCGGGATATGTTTTGTACGATACAAATTACTTTGTAGATATTATCGACATAATATTTAATAATTTAAAATTTTGTTCACCAACAGTCGTATATTTTTGTCGAGTTCGTTCCAAATGTTTTGTACTTAATTACAACTAATTACGAAACGTGTAGTCCTACGCGTAACATCTAATTGGGCTTTGCTAGACTTACCCTCAAAATAGTTGTGAATTCACTCAAGTTAGGGAATTAGCCTAAAAATGCGTGAAATTAACGTTTATAATTATGTCGAAGTTGCGGGGTGTTACATTCTCCCTTTGTTAAAGAAATCTCGTCCCGAGATTTAAGATCAAGTCGGAACGCCAGTTGCGTATGTTTTCCGAGAAGGTGTGTTTGTCAATAGTATAGCGCTCTAAGTTGCTATAAAATTTTAACGATTTAGTATACTTGCGGTATAGTTGGATAAGTCGTGCGTTCGAAAAGTATTACCAGGTAGTAGGTTAGAATAGACATTCGAATAATAAAATGTTAAAACGTAGTAATAACTTACTAAGACATACCGTGTTAGTTTAAGGATCCTCTGGTGCATACCGTGCACGAAGGATATATGCGCGTCCATGAGCTGGTGGAACAATGGTGTTGTTATTGTTGTTCTGATTGTTGCGGTTGTTGTTGAGTTGTGGGCACTGGTTTCGGTAGTGCCCGGGTTCGCTACACTCGAAGCACCCGTTGTTTATTCGAGGGGGAGGGTTGGTTTTACAGTTTTGGGCCAAGTGACCCCAACTTTTGCAATCCTGACAGAAAGCACATTCGCCTACGTGGTGCTTCCCGCACTTGTCACATTTCGGTTTGTTGCCCAGATAGGGTCTAGATCCAGTTGGGGTGGTGGCAACGTAAGCCCTAGAGTTTCCCGCTGGTCTCTTAATCGGTTGGTTATGATGTTCGTTTCCCTCACCGTTCCATGGCCGCGTTTTCACCCTTACACGTGTTGCTAGATCTCACGATCTGGTGAGTGATCTGTTACGTGACAGCCTGTATAGTGACGTCACGCCCCCATGCGTCTTCCTCCTGTCCCATCACCGAATTCGAAACGATGCAAATTTAATACGAGTCAGTAGCATTTATTGCATGGCGCTGTTTGGAAAAACTTATCGCCATGTTACCACGTCAATATTTAATTAAGTCCGCCATCATATCCCCGGAACAGAATATAATAACGGACTGGGGGACTTAATGATGTATATCCCATCACCTCTGATCACTGAGTGCTCCGAACGACCTGGTCCTGGATCCGTCCCGGTCCCAGACCACGGATGACATCCGTGGTCAGGCTTTGTAGTCCGTGGCCCGAGAGTCGACATCCGACTAAAGCACGAGGCCGGACCCATTCCGTGCCCGGACCATGGACCTCATCATCGGCTATAGGACGTGCCTAATGTAGCGCCCACTTGTGTTGGGCACGGATGTGAAATTCGCCAAGTTAACCTCGGCGACCTCCTTCGCCGCATTCTTCTTCTTCTTCGGGGCCGGCCCTGATCCTTTCTTCACCACGGCCACACCCTTGCGCTTCAAGAGCGCCTGGCCACCCGACGCCCCCACAACGGCACCAGTTGCCAGAGGAACGGCAACGGATACGCCGGGCTTAGCCACAGTAACCGAGGCCCCGGTAACCCCGACGTCACCTGCCGGGCAATCCTCAACTACCCTCTTTATATACTTGAGGCCGGACAAGCTAGGCGCCTTCAAACAGGAATTCAAAACCATGTCTGCAGCAATGGAAACACAAGGCATTAGTTAACTGAGCATATTTATTAAAGTATTAATATAAGCACACCACCCCAGCCCATACCATGGCCGCTGTCCCTGATGACGGGCACCTGCCCCTCGAACGGCCAAAAAGAGCTTATGCAGCCGATGACGAGCACGTACGAATGGTACTCTCGCATCTCCAGATGGGCATCTTTACAAGCAGCCAGTAACCCCTCCTCTGCTGCCGTCAGCTTTGGTGTATGGCTGACATTCTTGGGTCTCTCGTACTGCCACACTAACATCTCCACAGAATCATTGGGGATGATGGCTTGATCGATATAAAAGAAGGAGTCACGTCAGTCGTGCAGGGACGACTCCTGACTCCCAACGAAGTCATTCTTCTTGGCGAAGGTATACCATCCCGTGCCACTAGGAGTCAGCTTGAAGCAGGCCTGGAATACCCTCACCAGCGGCGTCAGGCCTAGCGACCTAAACCACATCGCAAAAATAGTAACCTTCTGGACGGCGAAGGGGTGCAGCTAGCTAAATCCAACTTTGAAGTGTTTACACACGTTCAAGAAAAAAGGAGTCGGCGGCATGCGGAGATTGCCTTTCTCAATGCTTTTCCAGTATACGGTCACCTTACCCTCCGGCGGCGCGTCGGCCCACTGCTCATCGGTAGGCGCCACACGGTTATACCCATCTCCAGGAACTTAAAACGCCTCAATATGGCCGGAATCATATTCGGCGTCACCGAACTAGCCTCATGCGCCACGTTCGAACCCCCCTGTTCGGACCGACACTCCCACCGCCGGCCACAGCCTCCTGTACCTCCACCACATCCTCAACAGCAGCCATGGCATATATCGAAGAACAAAATAAAGGATGAAGGTACAAACAGCGGACCTGGGTTTGTTTAAGATTGATCGGAAACTGGGTTGAGAAGCCAGAATAGTGATCAGAATGTTTGAATGTAGCCGGAATGCTTTCAGGTTTTTACTTCGTGTAAAAACAAATGAGGGTGAAAGGTGCCTATTTATAATAAATCTGAATGGGCCGGGCCTCGTGGGCCTCATCCACAGACCTACACGTGTCAGGGGATCTCAAGCTTTGAGAAGTTACCGCACGCTGTCCGCGTTTTCACCCTTACACGTGTCGCCAGATCTCACGATCTGGTGAGTGATCCGTTGCGTGATAGCCTGTATAGTGACGTCACGCCCCCATGCGTCTGCCTCCTGTCCCATCGCCGAATTCGAAACGATGCGCATTTAATACGAGTCGGTATCATTTATTGCATGGCGCCGTTTGGAAAAACTTATAGCCACGTTGCCACGTCACTATTTAATTAAGTCCGCCATCATATCCCCGGAACGGAATATAATAACGGACTGGGGGGACTTAATGATGTATATCCCATCACCTCTGATCACTGAGCGCTCCGAACGACATGGTCCTTGATCCGTCCCGGTCCCGGACCACGGATGGCATCCGTGGTCAGGCTTTGTATTCCGTGGCCCGAGAGTCGACATCCGACTAAAGCACGAGGCCGAACCCATCCCATGCCCAGACCACGGACCTCATCACCGGCTATAGGAAATGCCTATGCAATTTTATGAATGATAGCCAGCTAATGCCAGTACGGCAGCAAAGCGGCGAACCAGACCATGCTCCTCATGCAAAACCGACATTCTCTGACAAGAGTACAATCTGCGACCGTTATATTCAGGTACTATTAGCAGGCCCTGGCCATTAACCTGGTCGGCTTACCCAATTGGTCCACGTCAGATTGTGTACAGTAATTGTCATCTTCGCCCACGATCGGGCATCCACGTCAACCTAGGGTTTGGGTAGAAATACTAGTGTTTGGCTTCCATTTCAAACCAACACCTCATAAATTCACAGAGTAATCCACAAGCATTGCTCTTCTAGAATTAAGCTCTCACCACCCTCGATTGACTAAGTCTCGACTCTGGGTTTGCACGTTAATCGGAGTGTGACGAGCTTGATTCCTCATACATGATCATCGTTATTGTATTTAAGTGTTTTTACACTTAAACAATTGGCGCCATCCACGGTTGATTTACTAGCAAACGGTTACTCTACCACTGTTCGTACATCAGAAAACCATTCATAGCGATGGTTACTAGTTCACCAGGTGATGGTGGTGGCGATGGCCTTAACACTAATCTACCACCACCGCCACATACCGCCGATCAATCCCCTCAAACCACCGTCAACCAGGAAACTCCACCGGTGGTCCGTAGGAATGATCCACGACAATTAACTTTCATCCAGAATGACTCTGGCTCAGCTACCGAAAACCCGGCGAGAAACCTTCCGCCGCTGGAGAACACTCCACCGCCCAAGTCCATTTCTAGTGCCGAGGCCCAGCAGTTGTTGGCACAAATGGGTTATGTAGTGATAACCGAGAAGCACGCTCCACCGCCGTCTCCGCCACGACAGGATGCACCTCCGCTACCTACTAAAGGGACAATGGACAGGGCCGCGAGTCGCAAAACTTCATGTCAAGACTTAAACACGGTTAATTAATTTATAAAAACCTAATAGACCTTATTGAAGTTTATGATATAAATTGATTAATCATGTCAAGAACAACTTATTCATATAATGTAATACAATAATTTATTAATGCATAATAAACATTCAATAATCCAATATTAACACAAACATAAATTCCAATTATAAATCAAATAATATTCATATAAGCAATACAATAAAAGCTTCAATTCATAATCAAATTCAATTAATCAGAATCCAAAATAACCTAATAAACATTATTGAAGTTACAAGGATAAAGAAATCGAACCGATTGACGAATTACACTCTTCGTAGGGTTAAAAACCTTAAAACCCTAGCTCCTAGCCCTCAAATTCGTGCCCCTAGTCGAATATTATCCCTAATAATCGACTTTTGAATATTGAAATCATATATGGTTTAGTCTGACCTAAGCCTCTATTTATACTTTTTACAAACTGCCAGTCCAACCGTCGGTTGATTTTACCAACCGCCTTATATCATTATATTCAACCGCCAGCTGGATAACTCAACCGCCGGTTGGTCCTTAATTCCAAAATCTTCCAAGTACGGGCCTGACTTTCATTTTTAGCCGATTAACCTTCTAATCCATTTTTCTTCAATCTTTAAGCCCAATTATCTTTATCTTCGGGTTTAATCTTCAATTCAGGTACAAATATCTTCAGTCTTCTCTTTATTTTCTTCATTTTAAGCTCTTTTCTCATTCTTTTCTTCATTCAATTATTTTTATACCTTCATTGCAAATACAAACACATTAAGTATCTAAATCTAATAAAAATGCAATAAAAATGTATAAAATATAAGGAATATTAGTATGTAAATTTCATATTATTTGATGTTATCATATATCCCCACACTTAAGTTCTGCTTGTCCTCAAGTAGAATATATTTAAAAACTAAAATTGATAAGCATCAAACTAATATTTAATAACCATAATATCTAAACTAAAAACCTGTTTCGCAATTTAAAACTTTAAACATTTTAATTAACATGTATATTACTTATGATTTTCACATATGATATACTCTTAAATTTGATTATACAATTTACTTTTATATTAAAAAAAATACATGAAATCCATTTTTAAGAATCAAGACATTGGTGACAGGTCTGCATTTTCATGCAACAGAGCGACATAACTTGATTTAGGTAAAGCAAATCCAATTTAAATCAAACCAGCGGTGACAGGTCTATACCTTAGTATAACAAAGCGACATAGTTTGATTAACTTAGGAATTTTATTTGAAAGATTTTTTTTTCTTTTGCTTTATTTTTAAGAATACTAATTAGAAACCAGGTCTATACTTTCGTACAACAAAGGAAATAATTAGTAAACCCCCACATGTTTTCATATAAGTATAAAGACGTATAAAATTATTATATAATAAATTTAGAAATTAACTTTTTATGTCATACATCATATTATGTATCATAAAATAATATACAAGTTATTTTATTAATTTCTTAAAATTCAGAAATCCTCATATAGATTGCCTATTAGTACATCATATCATGTAACTATATATTTATTATTTCATTACATACGTTATATGTACAAAACAGTTAATCCATTTTAAAGTCTAAGCTTTTAAATACAAAACAAAACTTTTAACAAAAATATTCTAACTAATAAATACATAGTTAATAACTTAAAATTTTTAAATATGATGAAAAATTATAATATAAGGACAAGTAAACATTTAAGTGATAATTAAATGAAAATTTTCTTTTCTGCTGACCCGTCCCTACACTTAAATTATACAATGTCCTCATTGTATATAAACAATAAAAATACAGTAGGAAAAGGAAGAAAAGAAATTAGAATAAAAAACTCCCCTGACTGTAGATTCAAAATTTGTCATCGGCTAGTACTATGTAATTTGTCGTCTTTTTATTTTCATAATATACAACATCCACACTTTCGTAGTTAATCACGATTGCATTTAGCATATGCAATAAGCTTTTAAACCCCTCGGTATCCTGAGTGGACGAGTTATAGTCTCGTGAAGGTTTCCAGGGAACACACCCACAAAGTTCATAAATAATAAGATAACTTATTATTATTTTCCAAAAATAATTCGCTGAACTTAATGCCAGTCTTATAAAAAAACTATATCAAAATGAAACAAACATATTAGCATATTAATAGCATAATAAAGAAATAATAAGTAATAATATAATACAGTCATCCGGCATAATAAAAAGTTTTTAATGTCGCAACCAAACATAAGCATAACAAATTTAATCATCATCAGAATCCTCCATATGCCCTAGCTGTCTCGAAGGTCCACCAAAATCTAACGGTCTATATGGCTGATACTCAATCGATCTCTCTCTCAACAACTGCTGCAACAAACCCTGCTCATAATCAGAATAATGAAAAGATTGTCTCTGGAACCGATCAAAAATCTACTCAAAACTACTAAACCTCTGATCTAACAAATCAAATCTCCTAGTGTGCTCAATCTCCATCCTCTCTAATCTCTGCTGTAACTCATCAAAACCAACATCTCTACCACGACCTCTACCTCTGCCTCTACCTACTGGCTGCTGAACAGGTGGTGGTACCGCAGGTGCTGCTGCTGGAGGACCTCTCAATCGTGCCCTCTGGAACCCATAACAACACATCATCCTGAATACCCTCCTGCAATATACCAAGCGCAATCAACTTATCCTCACCTAATAAAGCCATCTCGGGACTCACCGGTGTCAAATGCACAAAATCCGCTGGTCCCATACCAAAATACCTAGCTAATCTAGTAATGTAATGACCTCCATATAAACTACTCATATCCCTGGTACCCGTAGCCTGTGTAGTCATCCAATGAAGTAATCGCTAGGGAACATTGACCAGCGTCCCCTGGATCATGGAGTACAAATAGAAAAATCGGGCTGGTAGACCTTATCAAGTCCTGTATGTCTACCACATATAGAAAAGGAAATCAAACGATGTAACAACCTATGCACCGGACTCCTCAAATATATATCCGATGGTGCCCTATGTCCATAATCACAAGTAGCTATGTGTCTCCATAACTGGGCAACCTCAACTCCTGAATATTGATCTATACTAGCTGCGGTTAAATGGTCTCCAAAATGAGGGTTGTGGAGCTCATCTGGTGTAAAGAGCTCCAGTGCCACCCCAAACTCAATAACACTCATCTCTCTAGGCTGGCCACCTAACTGGAAAGAAACCGAGATCTCTCCAAACTATCTAGAAGTTGAATCAAATCTAAGTGTAGTGTAAAACTTCATAACCAACTCCCTAAAAATAATCTCCCGTATATGAAATAACCTAAACCAGGCATGAGAAACGAAATCGACATCACCTAAAGATAATTAATAGCTCTGAGTCATAATACGTCTCAATGTAGCATCTTCGGTCTCTCCATTCTATCGTGGATCTACTACTCTCTCCATCACTGACCAATCTAATACATCGGGTGTCTCTATCGGCTGTGCTATAAACTCTGCCAACTGGTCCGAGAACTCAGCTTGTCGCTCTGGTGTGTATGACTCATGCTGAAATCGTAAATACTCATGAAGCTAATAGGAAGGGTCATCCAATAGAGCACGTCCACGCTGACGTCTAATAGACATTTTCTGCAAAACAACTTATACGTTTGTTAGTTATATAAATATATGTAAGCATACACAGGCTATTTGAGTTTGTCTGTAATGCTGCAGATTGGTCCAACCGCCGGTTGATTTTACCAACTGTCGGTTGGTATAATCTGCATGCAGGTCAGTCTGTAATTTTCAATGTTCCACTCCACCTGTGCAGTTGTATTTTAATAATAATCTATGTATAGCAGCTTTATGCAATAATTTCAATACCCAACTTAGTTTTAAACCGATAACTAAGTTGTGACTATATATGCCAAATCATGAAAAATTAACGATATTAAACACTATTGCATTTTATCCATTTGATTGACTACCTCTTCCAATTGCATTTTATCCGTAGGTCAAACATGCAAAAATATGTATATTAAGTTAGTTTCGAGAATATATCGAATCATTATTCTAAGTCTTGTTTCTATAAATTGCTATAAAGTCGTTATTCTAACAATTTCTATACTAAAATAAACACAAATGATGTTTTTAACGAGGCTAGGTCATTATGCAATTTTAACTATCCGTGGGTCAAAGAACACGGAAATTTTACATTTTCGAAGATATATCGAATTAAATAAGTGTATATATTAAAAATGTTTCAATTTTAATATTAGTTCATTCTAACTAATATTTATTAATGTATATGCTGCCTACATATGGTTACAATATTTTCCTAAAATGTTGTTTAGCAAACCGAATACTTATCCGAAAAATAATCGTGTATTAATTTGATTGCCTCCTATTATTTGGTAATATCCAAACTAATGCATTATATATTTTAGTAAGGCATTTACATCTAAAAAATCTATGTCAATCCGCAACAAACCGCAACAATCCGTAATAATCTTTCACAATCCTATTCTAAGCAAAAATTAATTTTCACAAAGAACTAAACAATAAAACCTAATCAATAATCATAAAAGATCACAATTTCTATCACAAATCCGCAATCATCAAACCCTAACCCTTAAAATCGTAAGTTAACTAAAAATTCAAAGTTTAAGGTTTTATAATGTACCTTTTAGAAGCTTGATCAAGAAATCGAGATGTATAAACAATGTAGATGTGATTTTCGGGGTTTTATTATTCGGAATGAGAGAGTTTTGAGTGTTTTTGGTTTGTAAAAATGATCAGTCGCATGTCTGTTGGGGTTTTAAATGAAAATTGTCCAACCGCCGGTTGGAACCTCCAACCGTCGGTTGGCTTAAACAGGCCCAGACGTTACAAGGTCCATTTCAGTTTAATGTTTTGGGCTTTATTTGATTTAATAATTCTAAGCTCAAATTTAGTTTATTTATTTTTAATGTTTTAGTATACGCATTTAAGGCCAAAATTTTAATTTTAATAGACTTAATAGTTATAGATTTATTTGTTTTTGAACTTTAAAATTATATATTAAATAGAACATAATTATATAAATGTAAATAAATAATACTAAAGGACTGAAATACTTATCGCGTTTAGCAGACATTTGTCTTTGTGATAAATTCTCCTTTTTGATCCTTTTGCTAGATATGACTTCCATATACATAAAACAACGAGCATGTGTTTTCAGATCGTACAACCGCTGGTTGCGTCGACTCAATCACAGTTTGGATTTTCACCGTCGACTGTGTTTTAATCCAAATGTTGTTTATTATCTGACTACCTCAAGTTTTGCTTGTTTTTGTATCATTTCAATCTTATCGATTAGATTGTCCATCCCTCCAAGCTGTTGAATGGAAGTTCCTTCACTATTGCAAATTGTTCTGGTTTCTCCCATCCTTGTTGTTGAATTCCCCAAAAATTGTGTAGCTATCACAATTTATGGTGGGAATTAATCTATTTCGATTCATTAATCGAGCTGTAATAGACATTTTATCCATAATTTTTGGATCATACCTGTTAAACTTTTTCACAAGTTTCTAATAATTTCTACACATTAATAACAAAACATATATTTTTAAGACAATAATAGAAATCATATAAAAACTAAAAAAATATATAAAAATCTAATAAATGAATGTCAATTAAACAATAATCATAACATAAGTCTTACCCTAAAACCACCACAAGCACCACCATAATCCACCATAGCACCACAACTCAATACTTCATCATTTGGCAAAGTTTTTTCAAGAAAACAAGACCTCAAGAACTCCTCATTTCAAATCTGTCCAAGCATCTCCATAACCACCATTGCAAGGACTTACTTTCAACTCTTAACACTCTATTAACATGTATTAAAGTTCACTCACAAGTATCATGTTCAAATCTTGCTCAAAAGCCATTTTTCATAACTTTGAAATTAACAAAAATGTAAGCAAAACATTCTGTCCAGAAAGTTATAATCACTTCAACGATTTTTATAAAAATCATTTCTTCATGAAAATGGATGTTTTTATAGTCAAAAATCAAGTTCATGAAGTAATCTTTCCAACCCCACTAGCGTCATATTTTTCTGAGCTAGTATACTATTTTTATTAATTTTTGCGAAAACACATAGATAATCTGTCCAGTAAAGTCAGAAAGTTTATTCTTGTAGTTTTGGCCATATCTCGAGCTATACGGCTCCTAATGACATAAAACCACTGCCAAAAGTTCACAAAACCTATGGATTTTGCACAGAAATTATAACTTCATGCATGTGACTAAATCTGACCATAGGAGACAAAAGTAATTATTAAAAATACTTAGACTTCTCTAAAAATCTTGTAAAAATTAGTGAAGGTAAATAACATATGGGAGAACAATTGGTATTTTTCTTGGATCTTACTTCGGATTATATAATTTTAGAAATATTCGACAAAGGGATGTATTTTTTGGAAAATATAAAATGTAGACTAATTTTGATGACTCTTGAAAACCAACACTTATGGACTTGCTATAAAGGGGAAGAATAACTTTTTGTGATCTATGAACATATCTAAGGTTTGGGGAAAGTTTCAGGTCAAACCAAGAAGGTTTGGCCAAGTCAACAAAAACTGGGCTCGGTTTCAAAATCGTCAAACTTTCTATTTTTGGAAACTTACTATTTTTGGAAAGAATTGTAAACAAAATGGGTTTGGGTGACTTATTTAGTAACTTGGACCAAAAATGAGACCCGAAAATACACCCGAATGAAAAATGACACTTATATTTGAACCGAGACGTAAACCGCAAGACGTTGACACTAACTATTAAATTCGCGTGACAACCGTTAACCACATAATAAGGCAAATCGATAACACATGAAATTTACTATTGTAAAGGGTACAACAAAACAAATTTAATAAAATTTCCTTAATGTTTATTACTACAAACTTTCACCAACGGGTCGTACACTTTTATTTTCAAAAATAAAACACAATTGGACATACTAGTTGAATGAATAACTAGCTTAAGTAAAGCTTAACTCTCCTCTTACACACAACCTTATACGTTTAGGGCGTTAGAATGTTGCACTTGGAAACACGCTTACTTGCTTGCTATCTGATTAATTGCTTGCTTATTGCTAAACTCAGGTGAGTTTTCACAGCCTCTTTTTACTTGTTTATTATTTTGGGGTGAAAAGCATGATCTTAAACTTTAACTAAATTGGTTGTACTCTTTATGAACTTGTTGAACTTTTGCTTTACTATTTATGCGAATCGGTGTATACTATTGTTATGCTTGAGTACTATCGTGCTAAAGTCCCCGGAAATACCTTTTACGCTACTTATTAACTCGTCTGAGAGCCAGACGATCCGTTGATATTTATGGATAGCGCTATTTAGGGGGAGAACACCCCTCACTTACACTGCAACGTGAGAGCATAGTATCACTTTTACTCATATTACCGATAGAACATGGAGCTTGGGGCATGTGTCGGTCGAATCGGTTTAATAGTGGCCTTAATTGCATTAACACTCACATATACTACCTTTCTATTCGCATCAAATACAACCAATCATTTATATTTTTGTTCTTTTATGAACAAAGCTTATAATACATTTGTTTGTATTATTAAACCTGTGAACTCACCAACTATGACCATAGTTGACCTTTTTGAATTATCGTGCTTTTCAGGAGACAGTCGGTAAGATGGAAACTAGGAAGGCATTTGCATGGATGCATGTTCACACGCGTTTGATTTATTTTGAAACTATGACTCTCTTTTGAAAACTTTATGAACTTATTGTAATTTCTTTTGGAACTGTGGTTTGAACTTGTAGTGATGTGTAATATTTTTACCAAATTATGTATGGTGTTGCTTCTATATCTTATGCATTGTTACCCGGTACTATTACATCTCGTGTTTCCGCTTTAGCGGGGTGTGACAAGTTTGGTATCAGAGCCTAAGGTTATAGAGAATGCCGGTTTTTCAAACAAAAACCCCAACTATAACAAACATTTTTTATAATATTTTATTAAAACATCAAAAGTATTACTAGTTAAAATAAACCGAGCATATTACTTGTATAGCTAACCCATGTGTTGCATTATTAGACCTCAATTAGACATAGCCTGATCAACTACGTTTAATTTAGGTAAGATTATGCAAGACACAGAGTAGGTATAATACGATTATATTCGATTTTTCTTTTCTGCATAAACCTTTGAAAAGCAAACTTTGTGTGTGTGCATTGCATATCGTAGACATCCATATTAGCATTGTTAGTAACTAAGAATACCTCCATTTTAGTCTTATCATTTCGAGGTTAACATGTTAGTGCATAACGTCAAAGTAGCTTGTTTAAGGTGTTAGTCAAATCTTGTGATCTTTGTAAGCGAGACTAAGTACAGGATAGCAACACTTTGGGTGTTGCATTAGCTACTATATATATACAGTGGTTGTGTCTTGATTTGTGACAATCCGTTCTGTCTATGTTCGACCCAGATTCGGTGATATAGTCATCGTTCCTAACTGATAATAAAGCAATAGTTTTACATATTCTTGCTTAGATTATATTGTATTTTAATTTCGCATACATAAACTCATTAAACAATATTCCGCACGATTAACTAGTGATTCGAACCTAAAGATCAGTAGATTGGGAATTACACATCATCTTCCTACACTGCTTACTCGACACTGCCATATCAACCGACGATTATGGTTACGTCAACGGTCGCCCTCGCGACAACCTACCTAGTACCGAAAAGGAGAATCTATCCGAAAAAGGACCACTTGAGGAGGTTCCGCCTGAGGATGAACCAATAAAACTGGACCAACACGATAACTCGTCACCTAGGCACGTTACATCTACTTCTTCTACTTCACACTCTTCCTCCCACTCTTATCAAAGACCTATGAATCGCGTGTGTTATACACGACTAGAAGGATTGACTGACCACCTCGAACTAGACCTTACACTATCTATACTACTACTGATACTCCACCCACTAGGACCCGTCGTCGGTCAGATGTCCGCTGATAACATCAAATAATATGAGATTTACATACTAATATTCATTATATTTTATACATTTTTATTGCATTTTTATTAGATTTAGATACTTAATGTGTTTGTATTTGCAATGAAGGTATAAAAATAATTGAATGAAGAAAAGAACGAGAAAAGAACTTAAAATAAAGAAAATAAAGAGAAGACTGAAGATATTTGGACCTGAATTGAAGATTAAACCCAAAGATAAAGATAATTGGGCTTAAATATTGAAGAAAAACGGATTAAGAAGGTTAATGGGCTAAAAATGAAAGTCAGCCCCGTACTCGGAAGATTCTGGAATTAAGGACTAACCGGCGGTTGAGTTATCCAGCCGGCAGATGAATATAATAATATAAGGCGGTTGGTAAAATCAACCGGCGATTGGACAGGCGGTTTGTAAAAGTATAAATAGAGGCTTAGGTCAGACTAAACCATATACGATTTCAATATTCAAAAGTCGATTATTAGGGTTAATAATCGAATAGGGGCACGAATTTGAGGGCTAGGAGCTAGGGTTTTAAGGTTTTTAACCCTACGAAGAGTGTAATTCGTCAATCGGTTCGATTTCTTTATCCTTGTAACTTCAATAATGTTTATTAGGTTATTTTGGATTCTGATTAATTGTATTTGATTATGAATTGAAGCTTTTATTGTATTGCTTATATGAATATTATTTTATTTATAATTGGAATTTATGTTTATGTTAATATTGGATTATTGAATGTTTATTATGCATTAATAAATTATTGTATTACATTATATGAGTAAGTTGTTCTTGACATGATTAATCAATTTATATCATAAACTTCAATAAGGTCTATTAGGTTTTTATAAATTAATTAACTGTGTTTAAGTCTTGACATGAATGTTTCATGATAGATAAATAGCGTGTAACTTATGATTGTTAATTGGTATCGTAATTTAGCATCATGGTTATGAACTTGCTATAATAGGCGGATGATTGTTTTAATAGAATGAGTTATAGGAATACTGATGGAAGGTTCTCCTAGGTGTTGATTATACTTATAATAAAGTTGAAGAATGTTTTGGAGACTTTATATCTGAGCGTATCACCTTTAATTATTATTAACGTTTCAATAAACATAAAGAAAGATTATAAATTGAATAAGGCTAGTATAAGTAAATATAATCTATTATCTATCTTATTTATCCTAGTTGAAATTAATTATTCTAATTGATTTAGTTTATTTGAATATCTGTATCAAAGTATATATATGTTCGAACGTAACTAAAATGTCCCCCCGTATTTGTAATATTATTTGTAATTAAATTGTGAATAATTGTAATTAATTGTAATTATATAGGAAGTAATTGATTTTTTTATATTCTACGTTCCCTGTGTTCGATACCTGGACTTACTTGTAAAAGCTATATTATACGAACGGGCCATTCTTGCCTGTATTGTGTGATAGTATTATTTTGTATTTCCTTTATTTAAAACTTGTTATTTTAATTGAATATACTTTGCACACATCAAATTTTTGGCGCCGCTGCCGGGGAACGGTAAAATTTAAAATTTTTAATTCTTCCCCTATAAAATAAATTTTTATTATACATAGTAAGTCAATCGAAAAATCGGCACACCCATTGGGAGTACTAACAAAAACAAAGGTATAAGGAGGGTCGCTCTGATTCCCGAAAGATGTAGGTTTTTAATAAGCTTCGCGCTGACCTATTTTCCACTTTTGTGTATAACCAGTGGAGCTACCGATGACTTTTGACTAACTTAGGAAATTATAAATATTTAATTGTTAATTTTTTATATAATTTGTATTACTTGTTTTACGTGAATTCTATGTGTACTAAACTATGTGCTAATTTGTGTATACAGAAATTACTAACTATTAATAAAATGGAAAACATGCAATTGGAAATTGAGAGTGAAATTGTGGAATGCAAAGACATAGGAATTGATGAACAATCTCTTAGGCCGAATAGTAACCCTGTACAAGACATCTCGTCTGAAGACAAAGAAAGTGAATTTGATATTAATGAATAAAGTATGTCTGAAGATGAAAGCACTGATCTAGTGACTATACCTATAACTGCACCTATAGTATCTACTAGAGATGGAATGATTCAACATTTAGAGGCTTGTAAGGATGATACTCGTTTTATTATGGAGGTTATTAGAGCATCTACTATCAATTATACACCATAACAAAGACGGATCGTCGAAAGGATAGTAAGAGAATATGAGCAATGGTACGATCCTAATCACACTCAAATGGTGAATTACTTTGATAAGTATGTAACCGAGTTGAGAGATACTTTCTATCATCAAGAAGCACAGGATGACGATTTCTTTGAGGATCAAAAGAATTATTACTCTTGTGTGTATCGAGCATTGACACGTAGCAGCAGAAGAACATCACAAGCACTTTGAAGATTATACTTCTGAAGCTCCTGATGTCACAAAGACAATGTTCAGATACTTTGTAAGGATCTTCCCACCTGACCAAAGAATCCCTATCAGTGTCATGTTACCTAATGGATACTATGCATCCGCTGTGGCTCAAGAATGGTTCCATCAGACCTAAAGAAATTCACAACACTCCAATAACCATTTGCATTTTCATTTTATTTTTAGTTATAATTCCTAGTAGATATCTCATATTTTAGTGAGAGAAGGTGGTTATAGAGAGAGGCTAGAGAGAAAGTGTGAAAAAATGTGAATGGAAATGAGTTATATGCATGTATCGTGAATGGAAGTAGTGGAGAGAGCAATGAGTAGCTTTTGTATGAAAAATGAGAGGTGGAAGTGGAGGTGTCTGACCCCCCATGGGCCCCACTAGATTTTGTGTGATTTAATTTTCGTTTCCAGACTGTGCTGCGTACGGTGTTCGTTTGTTCGTTATTTCGTTATTCGGTTAAATCGCGTAACGTTTTCTTGTGTTGTTTTAATTCGTAATATATTTGGGATTATTTTTCATCAAAGTATTGTTAAAATACTTTATTTTTAGTTGTCAAAATATTTATTGACTTTTGTTTGGTTGCTGAATTCGATTCGCGTGTTTTTACCGAGTTTGTTGCGTTTTAAACTAAACGTCTAGGTTTTTCGCGTATCATTATACGAAATAATAATATAATAAAAATAATTACTATTTAATCATAAACTAGGTTTAGGTTATTTATAGAAATTTTTTCACCAACGTTCGTGTTTAGTCGGATACCGTCCGATTGAATTTACTTGTCGAGTCTCTGAAATTTTGGTTTTACGATTCGATAAGGATTTTGTAAAGACATAAAAAGGTAGATTTTTCTTTGTTTTATATGGCACTTAGTAACATAATTTAGCATGTTCAAAGGAACTTAAAGTTCACCAAGAAATCTCTAAGACGTTCTGCGACTTCAGTAAGCCTAAGGAGTCATAACCTAGAATTTTCACTAGGATTTAAGGAATGCCTTTAACGTAATTTGAGATTCGAGTGTAGTAATGACCTGAGATTTTTGACGGTTGTCACAGGAGTGCTAGATCCAAGTGGGGCAGTCCTGATGGACTTCTTGAGCTACGGGATGGAATTCTTTAAAGGTAATAGCACTTCTCCTGACGCGTTGGAAGAATCCGAGATAGCTGAGCATAGTCCCGCACCTTCTTCACAGAGTTTCCTTGTTGTAATGATAGTATTGGGAAGGGGGTCAGTGCTGCTTACTGCGAGGATCTCTTCCAAGTGTTCTTTAATTATTTCCTGCATAGAATCTACAAGACCAAGATCTTCTCCCATAGGCTGTTTCATTAGTTTATAAACATTGAAGGTGACCTCTTCAGTTCCAACTCGGAGTTTTAAAGATTTTTCATTAATGTCAATGACGGCCTTGGCAGTGTTTAGGAAATGTCTGCCAAGGATGAGTGGAACTTGGGTGTCTTCTTCAATATCCATAACAACAAAATCAATTGGAAAGATGAATTTATCAACATAGACCATTATATCTTCAGCAATTCCACGGGGGAGTTTAACTGATCTATCTGCTAACCGGATGGTCATACGGGTTGGCAAAAGTTCATTTAATCCTAGTTTCCTATAAAGCGATAATGACATAAGGTTTACACTAGCTCCTAGGTCAGCTAAGGCATTACTTATTTGAACATCCCGAAGATAACAAGGAATAGTGAAACGGCCGGTATCTCCTAGCTTTGGGGGTAGTCTTTGTTGCATGATTAAAGAGCATTTCGCATCTAAAGGTAAGTTAACTATCTGCCTAAGTTTTTCTTTGTTGGATATGAGTTCTTTAAAGAATTTGGCACAACTAGGCATCTCAACTAAATCATCTAATAATTTAACATTTAAGTGTAGGCTTTTGAACATTTCTAGATATTTTCTAAACTGGGCTTCTTGTTTCTCTTTCTTAAGCCTACCAGGGAAAGGTATACGTACTGGTTTAGTGACTTCTGGGGCTATAGAAGGTTCTGGCTCATGAAAAGTGACGGGGGTGTCAACTTGTACCGAGTTAGTGGGCAGAGAAGAACTAGAAGGTTCATCTGAAGGAATATCTACGGATTTCTCATTCTTTGTCTCTTTTCCTCCTCTAGTGACTACAAGAATGTCATCATGCTCGTAGGATGAGTGGAAGACAGAGTTGTAGATCGTTTCTTCCTTTTGCTTCTCCTCAACTTTTAAAAACAACCTTTTAACATTATCCTCCATGTTTTTCACCAAATCGTTTGAAATTCTAAGCCAACTATCAATTTGATTTTGAAAATCAACAATTCGTTTGTTTGTATTATTTTTCTCAACCATGAAGTTATTGAAAATTGTATTGTTTAGACGAGAAGTCAATTGGGTATAAGTAGGGAGAACTAAAGATTGAGAAACAGGTGGTGTGGTTAACCGCTGAATGAAAGGTTTGGAATGAAAAGCTTGATCAGGGTTTCCATAAGTTGTTCCAAGAATTTCTTCGTTGGCCCGTTTGTTTGGGAAGAACCTTTTAGGTTTCTTCTTTTGCATGGGTTTGGAAGATTCTTGCAAGTCCTTGTCAACTTTAGAGATGGATTCGAGTTGAGTTTTCAAGGTGTCCAAGGCTTGATCGGAAGTACTCCTTTCTACTGAAGTGGATTCATCTGGTTCCCTGTCATGATGATGCATCGTTATCGTCTCAATCAACTTCCATGCTTCGTATGAAGTATGCAGCATGAAATTTCTGGATGAAGCAGCGTCGAGGATTTGTTGGTACCGAGGATACAAACTATTGTAGAATGTGCAGACCAGATTCGTTTTAGACAACTGTCAGTTCTAACATCTTTCGATCAGATTCTTAAATCATTCCCAAGTAGAGCTTAGTGATTCAGTAGTTCCTTGACATAAGTTAGCGATGTCGGTCTTAAGCTTGGTTTGTAGGGAAGGGGGAAAGTACTTAGCCAAAAACTTAGTAGCCATTTCCTCCCACATATGAATCGAATTGGGTTCGAAAAATTAAAACCATGTTAAGGCTCGAGAAGATAAAGAATAAAGAAAAAATGGAGTCGTAGAAGGTCTCTATTGGTTCTTATTTGTTAGAAAGAGTCGGAAAGGTTGATGAACTTGTTAAGATGGGCGTTTGGATTTTCAACCGAAAGACCATGAAACTGACACTCGGATTTAATCATTTTAATGTAGTGAGACTTAATTTCAAGGGTTTCGTCAGTTGGTGTTACGATTGGTCCTCCTCGTCCCTCTAGCAGTGGCTTGATTGATGAGGCGAGCGTGATACGGTTCATCATAACTTGTTCGGAAGAAATTAGGGTTTCTGAAAGGAAAGATATACTAATCTAAATTAGCCTAATTATCCTAAGAATAAAGCAAGTAACTTTCGGATGATGTTGATCTTCCGAAAGGATCGCTAAATAACTAAGATAACTAAATTCCTAAAATCGGTCGTTGTAGTCCTCGGCAGCGGCACCAAAAACTTGATGGCGCCCTAGCGGTCGGTCGGATTTTACTCCGGTCGTTGGTCCGGCCAACTACGACGTGCACCAGTGGGTATTTTAAATATGTAATGCGGGGAGCCTAAGTTTTATACTACTTATAGACCTAAAAGGGCAGTAAGCGGTACGTATGACTCATGTGTCATTTTTTAAACTACAACGGACATGGGATCTTAGGTGGATTTGTTATCTTTAGTAATTTAGCTGAGATTTTTAACCTTTTGATAGAGGGTTTTGGTTTTCCTAATTAACTACTGAAATTAAAACTAAATTAAAGGTGGGTTGTACGGAGAACGCAGAGAAATCAAGATAAGGAATGTGTTTACTGTGACTATGGCAACGCTATTGACGAATAGTTATGAGGGATAAGGCTACTAGTTGTGATGACTAATTCCAGTGGAATCGAGTTCTCAAAAACTTAACTGATATAAAGTATTGTGCCTACGGCCTTTCCTCGGCTTCCACGTATTTGTACTTCACCAGAGGTGGTTCCAACGCTATATCGGATACTTGGGCATTTTACAGCTTTTCCGTTATACCAATTAGGGTTCCATATTACTTTACTGGACGTTTCCTATATTTCTCAATGAGCTAAACGATCTTATTAAGTACCTAACGTAGAGTTGTCCATAATCAGATACAAAATATGTCACATGGATAACAGTTATAGAGTGTACAGTACACTAGAAGTTCTCCCAAATGTACAGACCAATTCAACTTACAACTATTCTCGAGTCCAGGTCCCCAATCTCAGACATCAGAGACGTCTGTTTCATGAAATGAATTGTTCAGTGAACAAGATTATGAACATGGATTAACCCGCGGAACCGATTGGAAAAGTCTGTCTAACGATTAGTTGAATTGTTCATCATTAATCGTATAAATCATCACAGCTATTGCATGCATGTTAATCTATCTGTATTGGATCTAAATCATTTATGAAAACCTAATCATTCAATCAGTGATAGTGGATATGTCTAGCACACAGTACCTAAGCAACAATCAAACAAGAACATGCAATAGAACGGTATACTAGCATCATATCAGTTGACCTAAAGATTAAATCATGGATATCCCGGAAGTTGTACCAAAGTATGCAATAAACAAACATGAACCTAATCTGTGACACCCGACAATTTAGGGTTACTGATTAACCTGCTAGAAACCCTAATTACGTGTGTTTAGTTTAGTATTATGCAAAATACTTGTAATTACTTGTAACTATCTGTATATTTATGTGAATATACACTCCCGTAATTGATTTATATTACGCTTACGTAATTAGTTGTAATTACGCTTACGCAATTTGGTGAAATTGTGCGAAATAACCGGACGAAGTCCACCTAATTATACGACGTTGGTGAAAACATTTCTATAAATAACTTGAATCTATTTTTAAAAGTTATTTATCATATATTGTTAATTTGTTAAATTAATACATGAAAAACTTAGGTGTTTTGGCTAAAACATCTCAAACGCAACTGAAACGCGCGGAACGCGCCGCAACTGAAACGCGCGGAACGCGCCCGACAATCGAACGAAAGTCAAAATATTTTTTTATCATTTAAAATATATTATTTTGTATGAAATTATTATTAAAAACATCGTATAATAATTCGTCAATAAAAACGTCTAATTAAAATGTTACGCGATTAAACCTCCGTAAAACGTACGCGCGAATCGAGGCCGACAACTTAACGGAACATTTTTATAAATTTTTTTCACGTATTTTTAATAAATACTTCAAACAAAAGTATCGAAATTTAAATCGTTAATTAAACGCGTGTATTAAACGTTTAACGTCTAAATAAACGTCTAAACAATCGAATAAATGAACGGGAAACGTAACAAATTAAGTTAGGAATGAAAAAGACCAAAATGCCCTTGGCCGGCCCCCCCATGTGTGTCGCACCCCCAATTTATGATGCGGAAGCGGGTCGGTTCGGGGCGCGACTAATCAATACACAAAGCACATAAGATACATAATGAACGACCACTACATGCGTCGTTTTACAATTACATTGATTAACGTAAGAGTCTACATATGGTTTACAAAAGATGAGTTCGCATAGATATTTGAGGGATTCTAATACATATCTAATTTATACAAAATATAGAAATGCAAGGAAATCTCTTGATGATTATATGATTGCATGCGACTCGAGCTACAGTATCCTGATGGGCAGTCCAACCTACTGCTGAGTACCTGAGATAACATGCTAAAAGGTCAGCTATAAAGCTGGTGAGCTCACAGGTTTGATATAACAATATATGATTTGTGAACCGCAAGATTTAATGATTTGATTTACAAAGCATGTAAATAATTGATTGATGAGTATCACATGAATATTTGTAATTAAACAAATAAGTAAAGATTGATACAACTAACATGAGCACATAGTCTGAGCTTAACTGAGGGGTCAGGATCACAATCAAGTGCCTGATCGAGGGTGCCTCTATGCGTATGCCTAATCAACATACGTTTGAACAAATGATAATGCGTCCGTTTGACAGGTTAGTGCTTGCTAACTCGGACGGGGATTGTCAATCCCATATGGTACCTTACACTAACATTCACGCTAAATCATATTAACATAACTATGTTTCAGAGGACTTTGATTGATTAGATGAAAACAACTCATGCAACATAGGTGATAATTTGATACTTGCGTTCACATGTAAAACAAAACGAGCATATATCTCACCCCTAGGTAAAAGCATTTAAAAAGGGGCTATGAGACTCACCTGAGTCTGATGAATTGTTAGCCAACAATTATAATGATTCACAATGATTTGATGTCGTTACAACGACTGAACCTGCAGGGCGTCTTAGACGCGCAAGGTTTTGATAATGATTAGATATTGAACCTGCCGGGCGTATCAAACGCGCAAGGTTTTGATTGATTAGATGACTCTACGGACCATCTATGCTAGTTGTTCCCTCAACTAGTTATGCCCAAATACTTTGGTTGTCGATTATGTTTGAGTTTTAAAAATATATATGGGTCGTTGGTGACGGTTTGTAATAATAATTTCAAGCTATTATTATTATACATGATTTGTTGTTCTTATAAAAGTGTATGTGTTTCATATATAAGTCGTATCGTATAAGTTTAGTTGTTAATCAAGTTCATTATATCCGTTACACTTTATTTCATAATTTACAAAATTTGATACGAGTCTGAAAACAGTAATCTGCCATTTTCGGCCCCTAAACGACCCCGGATGGCCTAAAACTGACAAGGCTAAGGTACTTAGCATTGATTATTGGGTCGTTTCCGAGTGACCTTGCGAATTTGAGCTCAATCTGTTATAATAAATTTTTCATCGAGAAGCTACCCTGTTTTACGTTGTTAAATCGTCGACGTTTTCGAAAATTTACATGTTCTGTTTTAGCTAGAATTCGCAGGGTTAGTTTGTTGATTTGTCGGGTCATGAAATATAAAGGGGGAATCCGCCGGATTCCCTTGAATCCGCCGGATTGGTGACATTTGGTGGGAATACGCCGTATTCGTCTGAATACGCCGTATTCATGAAAAATAGAGGGAATACGCCGGATTCCCATGAATCCGACCGTATTCATGGCAAACCACGGAAATACGCCGTATTCCATTGAATACGCCGGGTTCATGTTTTCTGGGCGGGAATACGCCGGATTCCCGTGAATCCGACCATATTCCGAGGTCTGGTTCGAGTCTGTCGTTCCAAAAGGTACCCAAACCCGAAATCAATCCCAAATTAACCAAATTTCCACACATCAAACACTATTATATGTTAATCTAAACTATATAAATATGAAATTAATGAAAAAGAAGTGATGATTCTTACTAATTGAAATTTGGAACCGAAAATGGAGTTTGATGGTGATGAACGAGGAAGACGATGAAGATGATGATGATGAAGCTTGATGCTGCTACTGATCTTGTTAATTTGTTGTTGTTTTTGGTTTTGAAAAGATAGAGAGAAACGAGAGGGAGAGATAGAGCCGAGAGATAGATAGATAATGAAAGAAAATGGATCGGCCATCTCCAATTATTGGAGGTGGTTGATCCGAACTTCGATCCGTTCCGTGGTATTTTGACCCGTGTTTTGGTACCCGATCGAAAAGTAGTAAAATGTTTTAAATCGATAAATTTCTAAAAATGATTTCGTACGTATTTTTTATTTGAAGTATTTTATAATAATACTTTTAACGAGATATAAAATATATCTTTGTTTTATGTTTGAGAGACGGATATAATTCAATTGGTTTCGTCACGTTTGAGTAAAATGATATAAAACGAAATATGTTTTATTTTATCTAATGTAAATAATAATTATCATTTTCCATAATAATATATTATTTATATGTTATTGTCGCGAATCCTTTATATTTGTACGATACGAATACTTGATATATTATCAAAATAATATATAATAATTATGAGAATATTAAATAATAATTCCATATTACTTAATTACTTGATTTTTACCAACGCCGTATAATTGAATCGGAATTCGACCGATTTGAAAATGAACGATTAAATCTAATCGAGTACTGATATATATATATTCATCAATATATATTTTGATACATACAATTAGTCTAATACATAGCACTAATTACACGTATTTCTAAATGATTAGGAACTAAAAACTAGTCCTAATTTGACGGGTGTCACAATGTGCCACCCACCTCCACACCCACTCCTACTTCATGCAAAAACAAATGATTAGATTCTTCCACTTGAACACTACACCCACATGCATCCTTACACTCTCACTTCACTTCACCATTTTTCACTCAATTTCCCTCTATCTTTTCTCTCAAAACTACTGAATATTTCAGTCCCTAAAACAATCTACAACCACCATACTACCACCATAATCCACCTTACCAAGGAGATTCAAGAATACAAGACATCAAGACTTCCTCATCTCATTTCTTCCCTTCTTTCTTCAAATCATCATTGTGAGGATTCATTTCTACTTCCATTTATGTTTATTTACATGTTATAATGTTCATCTAACACTATTATGTCCAAATATAAACTTGAAAATCGTTTTTATATAACATATGTTAACATGCAATAATCTGTCTCAAAAACACAGCTTATGAAAATAATCATATCTCGAGTTCTAGGAAGCGTTAGACAACGAATGTTTTTTTAAAAGTTGAGTATTGAAAAGATCTACAACTTTCGTGTTTTTCACTTTTTCCAGATCCGTACGTATTTTTGGCTATAAACTGATCTTTGAGTCTGGTCTGCACTTATTCGAAAACCGAGTTCGGGTCCTTCGCGGAATTATTCAAATATGTAAATGGACATTATACATCTCAGGAAAATCATGATATGAACTTGACACATAGAGTATCAGTTGGTAAAAATTGTGAGACTTGATGTGGGCTAGAAATGGTAGAAACCCTATGGCGAAACAAACCAACAAAAGTCGAAAATATGAAATATTGAGGTCTTAAGTTGCATGTTAAAAACCGACACTTTGGGTGAACTCCGACACGAACCGAAAATTTTTTTGAACTCTATTAACTGAAATATGGGTTGGGTAAAAGTTTCGGGTCAAACCAAGTAGGTTTGACCAAGTCAACAAAAACGGCTCGGTTTCTAAAAACGACAAAACTTACTATTTTTGGAAAGTGGTAACAAAAATGGGTTTGGGTGACTTAGTTAGTAACTTGGACCAAAAAGTAAACTTAGAAAGTTTCACGAATGAAAAACCGACACTTAGAACTCTTGAGCTAACACCTGTGTCGCCAAACCTGCGACGCTAACACCTGTGTCGCCAAACCTGCGACGCTAACACCTGTGTCGCCAAACCTGCGACGCTAACACCTGTGTCGCCAAACCTGCGACGCTAACACCTGTGTCGCCAAACCTGCGACGCTAACACCTGTGTCGCCAAACCTGTGACGCTAACACCTGTGTCGCCAAACCTGCGACGCTAACACCTGTGTCGCCAAACCTGCGAATCTAACACCTGTGTCGCCATACCTGCGACACTAACACATGTGTCGCTAAAAACAGAGACATGAAATTTAATTTTCATTAAGTATTCAACTTGGGTAGCAATTTGTAATCTCTTATCATAACAACGCGACAACACTTGACATGAGTAAATGAATTATTACAAACTTTCACCAAAGGGTCGTACACGTTTTAGATAAACGAACTTGAACAACTTATTTGGACATAACTAGTTGAATGGACAACTAGCTCTAGGTGGACATTAACCCCCCACCTACACGATTGGCTTAAGTGGACATTAACCCCCACTTATACAATCGCTATAGATGGTCTTATGAGACATCTACTTACCCAACCTTATACGTTTAGGACGTTAGAAGGTTGCGCTTTGGACTTTGCTTGCTATTTGATTATTGCTTGCTACCTGCTTAACTCTGGTGAGTTTCATAGCCCCTTTTTACTATTTTTCACTGGGGTGAGAATACATACAACTGTTTTATACAACTGCTTATATGATCACAAGTAACTTGAAACAACTTTTCGTACGGTTTGAATGAGACCTGAATAATCCACAAAAGCCCTCTACCTATCATACTTCGTTAATATATGCGTGAATTTTATTGGATAGTACTATCAGGGTTTGACAAACCTCGTCCGGGCTAGTCGCTCTAGCCAACCCACGGGCGCAATATTATTTGTGATTTAGAAGTGTATCGGATTAGTACACTTACCGGAGGCAAACAACGTTAAGCTCGAACTATGAGACTCATAGCAAATGGTATACTTATATTGCATTCGTGCAATACTTTTATCGCTGGATGCAATACTTTTTAAACTGTCATTCTTGAATGATACAACTTGAAATCTTGTGGATCATAACTAAACGATTGTTTACAAACCTATGAACTCACCAACTTTGTGTTGACCTTTTAGTATGTATTTCTCAGGTAACTCGCCGCAGTAGGAAGCTTATGGAAAGCTTAGCTCGAGTCGCATTGTTTTAAAACATCAAGAGATTAGATTGCATTTAGCTGTATTTTGTGTATTCAGTAATGTATTAGAAATCTCATAACGGTTTATGCGAACTCCCGATATTGTAAACTTTGAATTATGGAAATGTAACTTTTTATTAAAACGTCTCATATAGAGGTCGTTTGTTGTAATCTTTGTGTTGTGATATTTGATTTGGTCGGCACCCCCGTGACACCTCATACTTCCGCTGCCACGTGTTTTGGGGGTGCGACATAATCTATCTCTATTCTTATGCTCTATGTCTCTCCGATATATTTCAATCAAGAGAACAACAGCCATGTTGAGTTCAGTGATCATCATACACAGAATAGTTGGAATTACTACTACTAGCAATTGGCCAGATTCTAGGGAGGAGGATTCAAACCACAACATAATTTGGATAGATAAACGGGCAGATGTTCAGCTTATAAGTTCACAAACAGTTTATATTCATACAGGAAGAGTAACAACATTGTAATTAAATAATAAATATTCTAACATTGCATACATCACAGTAAACACAGATTTGTCTAGCCTAGCATAATTCTAGCATTCATTCCTAAGCATGCATAATAAGATAACATGATTATAAGAATAAATACGAGAGATTGTATTAAACCTGAATAGAAGAGTAATAAAGAAAAATCTTCACAAATATGAAGTCTCGGAGTATATCCGTACAAAAGCTAAATAAAACCTCTACGCTAACTATAACCTACTAGCTTCTATCTTAGAGAGAGAAAGCTAGAGAGAGAGAGAATGAGAAATTGAGAGGTGAAAGAATGAATGAGGTGTGTTGAAATGGTGGAAATGCGGCTAGTATTTATAGGGAAAGGGTGGGAGGTGATGTTTAAGTCTTTAAGCACACAATACAAGCACCAAAGCGTAAACGGGGGGTAGCAAGCCAGGGGGTCAAATGGCCCCACGGTACCATTTAACAAGGCAAATGAAGGCGTAAACAGCACCACAAGGGCCGTATACGGCCCTATAAGTCCCGTATACGGCACCAGGGGGTGGTTGATTTCAGCCTTTGTTTGCTTCGTTCATTGCTTGTTTCGTCCGTATCTTCTTCGTTATAAGCCCGATTTGTTTGATTCTTGCACCGTTGGATTTGTTTTTCCATTACGCTTCTAATGAAACTACTCTTGAAAAATTTGGAGCTGTATATCTTTTGCGTGTTCCGGATGACGATCAGTTAGCTTCCAAACTGCACATCTTCTCCGTCTTTCGTCCATTTCGCTTGATTCTTTCACCTCCGGTCTTGTATTTCCCTATGGAATTTTAAAATATGAATTAAGATTTGTTTTCATAGGATAATTAAGAAGGGAATATTTAAGGTGATCGTATTTGCCTCGATTTGCGTGTTTATTTTGATGTTTTTAACGGTTTTTGCTGCAACGTCTAAATTTAGACTACCTTAGTGATTTTTAGTAGAAAATGATTGTTTTGAAATGTTTTCACTAAAGAATAGCCTAAAAAGTGTAGAAATATGTACGTAAAAATATGACTTTTTGCGTTACATCAGAAACCATGAATGTGACATTTAATGAGCACACAATTAATGCTGTGGGAAAAGGTCTAGATTCGTTGTTTGATATTGATGCTCTAACCCATTCTTTTATATATGTTTATGTGCAATCAAGTACAAGTATAGGTGAACCAATTGTAGCAGAAAAGCAACAGGACAAGTCTAAGGAATATGTATCGTTTCCTATCTGGACAGCTGATCTACCGGAGTTGATTCAAACATCTCCACGGGAACATTCACATAGGTCAGATGCTGGTCAACCAAGGCAATAAGAAGGAGTACATGCTGATCAGACTTAGAATCAAGGTGGCAATGATGGTGGTAAGTCACCAAGTGATTACCCACCAGATCCAAACATGCCTCCATTAGAAACAGAAAGTGAAGGAGAAGATGAGTCTGAAGGGGAAGAAGATCAAGGTCCATCTAGGCTATCGTTGACAGAAACAAGTGTATTGATGGAAGATAATGAGACTAATTTGTAATCAGAGATACCAGTCACACCTACATCACATTACATTGCTCATAGAGATCATCCACTTGAGAATGTAATTGGTGATATTGGTTCTGCTGTTCAAACCAGGCAACAGACAAGAGACATTGAAGAAGATGCCAATCCTTCTTTATTTGTCTGTTTTCTGTCTCAGATGGAACCAAAGAAGGTAGTAGAATCTTTGAAAGATCCAAGTTGGATTGAAGCTATGCAAGAAGAGTTGCTTCATATCAAGCTGCAAGATGTTTGGACTTTAGTGGATCTTCCAAAAGGAAAGAGAGCTATTGGAACTAAATGGGTATTCAGGAATAAAAAGGATGAAAGGGGCATTTTGATCAAGAACAAAGCTAGATTTGTAGCTCAAGGGTACACACAAGAAGAGGGTATTAATTATGATGAGGTATTTGCTCCAGTAGCAAGGATTGAAGCTATTAGACTGTTCTTAGCTTATGCCTCATTCAAAGGATTCAAGGTATACCTGATGGATATGAAGAGTGCAATTTTGTATGGCACCATTGAAGATGAGGTGTATGTATGCCAACCATCAGGGTTTGAAGATCCAAAGTATCCTGACAGAGTGTACAAATTAGATAAAGCATTATATAGTTTACACCAAGCTCCAAGAGCATGGTATGAGACTCTGTCAGTATATCTGCTGGATAATGGATTCAAAAGAGGTGTAATAGATAAGACCTTGTTCACTAAAAGAATTAAGAATGATATCCTACTAGTTCAAATCTATGTATATGATATTATTATTGGTTCAACAGGGGATTCTCTTTGCAAGGAATTTGAACAACTTATGAATCGGAAGTTCAAGATGAGCTTAATGCGAGAATTAACATTCTTTCTGGGTTTAAAAGTGAAGCAGTAGAAAGATGGGATCTTTATCAGTCAAGGCAAATATGTGAATGATATTCTGGAAAGGTTTGTGTTGATGCATATCTGTGTGTCAGTCGGCTGGTCAAAGTCTGTACGAGTCAAATAGTAAAAAGTAGTTTTGTAATGAAAAGAGAATTTTAGAAAAGTACAAGTGTAATCCTGCGACACTTGCTTAGTGTCGCAGTTGCAACACTAGCCTAGTGTTGCAAGAGTCGGCTAAGGCAAGTGTCGCAAGGATCAGAATGTGTATAGATAGAGAGTTAGGGTTTTCGGTTATTGACTGATGAAACAATAGAGTATGAGAGCGATTATTGTGTGTTCTTCTGTAATCCTTATACAAAAATATTAATACAATATCAGAAGCTTTTGATATATTAAGTGTTTATGTTTCGTTTATGTTCATATATTCAATTATATGGATTCCGCACGTATAATTGTTAATGATTCGATTAGATCCTCAGTCACAAGGACCTACAAAGTGGTATAAGAGCGGTTGCGTGAGAGAGAGAGAAAGAGAGAGAGAGAGAGAGAGAGAGAGAGAGAGAGAGAGAGAGAGGTGCTTAAATGATTTTTTGTAATTGCAATCAATCAATAACAGAAACAATTATATACTTTGCTTCTTCATATTTGATTGATGTATACATATATTTCACGTCTTTGATTCGTTATTTTGAATTCCGCATGAGCAACGGATCGATTTAAATCAAAAGATCACCTACGGGACTATCAGTTTGGCTACAAGGATGAAAAGGCAGCTTGTACACCAATGGAAACATACAAGTAATTACAAGCAGATCTTAAGGGGTAGGATGTGGATGTACACCTAAATAGATCAATGATAGGATCCCTCGTGTATATGACTTCATCAAGGACATACATCATGTTTGCTGTGTGTGTATGTACAAGATTCAAGCAAATCCAAAGATGTCACATCTGCATGCAGTCAAAAGAATCTTTAGATAGTTAAAGGGCCAACCAAAATTGGGACTTTGGTATCCAAAGAGTTCATCTTTTGATCTTACTGCATATACTGATACTGATTATGGAGGAGCTAATCTTGACAAAAAATCAACATCTGGAGGTTGTCAATTCTTGGGAGAAAGGTTAGTATCATGGCAATGCAAGAAGCCGACCACGGTCTCAACATCAACCGTAGAAGCTAAATATGTAGCAGCATCAAGTTGTTGTGCTCAAATGCTGTGGATTCAAACTCAGATGTTGAATTATGGTTTGACTTTTCTAAATACTCCCATGTTTATTGATAATAACAGTGCTATCGGTATTATTAATAAACCTGTAAAACATTCAAAAACCAAGCATATTGAAATAAGATATTATTTTATTAGAGACTGTTATGAGAAAAGATTAATTCAAATTGTTAAAATCCATACTGATAATCAATTTGCAGATCTATTACCAAAGCTTTTGATGTGGGTGGATTTACTTATTTGGTTACTAGTATACGAATGATTAATTCTTCATAAATCTTTCTCATTAAAGACTCTTTTATGTAAAACTGTTTAAGTGTTGGTAAATGGGTTAATACTGATACACTAATTAGTGCTGCTAAGTGATTTAGTGATGTTCTTATTAATTAGTACTGGTCACTTTTAGTGCTGCTAGCCTAATTAATACTGCTAGGCATTTTAATACTGTCTTCACTAATTAGTGTTGAACACTTTGTATATTGTTTATGTTGCTTTTGTGGGTTTAGTTAATGTTGTGCAGGTTATTAGTGCTGCTAGAGACTTTTAATAGTGATGGCATTGGAGTTTAATTTATCCCTCATGTTTTAGTGATGCGCTAGTGATAAAAAAATGTATTGTTTCTGAAACTGAGTGTGTTAATACTGCTAGCATGTTCATAATGTCTATGTTAATGCTACTAGGCTGTTCATACACTTAGTACTGACCGTTGTACATTAGTGCTGGTGTTAGGATAATGCTGCTAGTACACTATTTAGTACTGTCTGTACTAATTAGTGCCGCTAGTATGTATTACTACTGTTTGTGGATTACTGCTGGTCATGCAATTTTTGTTGCTTATAGTATTAGTGCAGCTAGTATTAAATACTACTGCTTTGTACTTTTTAGTGCTGCTAGTGCTTTTTAGTGTCGTTCAAGGGCTTTAATGCTGCTCTTTAACCCAAACACCTTCACTTTTTCAAATTACTTGTCAACTTGCTCTCAAATTCAAAAACGCGATCAAAACCCTCTGTAAATATCAACTCAGTCATTCATTCAATCAATCTAAATGGTGCTTCCAACTGCTGATAATCATAACATGATTGCGTATTTACGCAAATCATCTGACGCCACATTGTTTCATCAAATTATTGATTTCTTGAGGGCGAGCAAGATTCACTTTAAGCTTACAGTTAACCCCACCATCTACCTCAATCATTTAAATGATTTTTGGACATCAGCCAAAATGGAAAACATCAACGGGGTTAAACAGATCGTTGGCAAGGTTGAAGGAAAAGTGGTCAGAGTTACAGGGGCTTCAATCCGCACTTATCTTCATCTTCAAGATGATAATGGTATTGAATGCTTACTTGACTCTGAAATATATGAACAAATTAAGTTGTTGGGGTATGAGGGCAGTGTTCAAAAACTTACTTTTTATAAAGCCCTTTGTAAGGATATTTTGATTTGATGATACAAAATAATTAAAGACGAGGGACTAAAAGTGAAGATTATTTTAATTAGTTTCCTAGTAGAATTCTGATTTCTTGTAACCCTAATATCTCTAGTATATAAAGAGATACAGGGACGTAGGGTTTAGGTGTGCACGAAATATGTAGACGTCTAGGGTTTGGTTTAGCCTCAAGATCAAGGTTTCTTGATCCTGTTATATTTGTATAACCGTGTTATTCTGATCAAATAATATTGGGGCTTGTTGAGATAACATTGTTGTTCTTATTCCGCTGCATATTATTATCAATGTTATTATTATCCTAGATCAAGACCTAAAAAGTCTCGAGCTTCAACGATCATATGTTTTCACAATTGGTATCAGAGCAAGGTTGCTCGTGATCTAGGATATACAAGGTGTACGAGATAAAAGAAGCCGTATCGAAGAAACCCTAGAAGATTGCAAAAAAAAAAAATCGTAATTCGTCACTTTCTGCACAGCCATGGTAAAAATTCCGGATCTCATTCGTTAACCGTTAGATCGTCGTGAAATTTAAACTGTAAGTTCTTAACATATAGACGCACATTCTGACCAGAGGGATTTTCAATATGAGCTTTTGATTGAGAGATATTTATTGTCGAAATTGGTTGCTGAAAGTTTAGGGTTTTTCAGAACGGCAGAAGTAAAACGATCACTGTGTCTTCGTTATTCAACGAAAGTTTATGATTTTTGGATATGTTAGAGAAGACATATGTTTCTACATTGTGTAAAAATTTCATTGTGATCGGATGTCTCTACATAGAGATATTAAAATTCGAATTTGCTGCAGTGTGTTTGTGGTTTCTGTATGTGCAGCTGATGTGTTTTAATTGCTGTGTGTTCGTTAACCGTTGGATCGACTTGATTTTTGGATATGAGGTGCACAACACATAGATATACAATGTGTAAAAATTTGAGCATGATCAGAGCCGTGTAAGAGGAGATACCTAATTGTTAAATTATGATGCAGAAAAGTTGAAGTGAGAAGGTATTGAAGAATAAAGTGGAAATCAGTTAAAACTGTTATTGGAAAACAGTTAACACTGTTTGTGGTTTTGAAGAAGATTACCACTGTTGGTTAAGTGATTACCACTGTTTATGAATTCTGAGGGGTTAACACTGATCGAGTGTTTACCACTGTTTGTGTTAGTGGACTTTGTGATTGTTACCACTGTTAGGGTAACTTATTGGTGTCGTTACCACTGATAGCTTTTAAAACTGTTTGTTGATTTGGACTTGGAGTTGGAGATTAAAACTGTTAGTGATAACAGTTACAACTGTTAGTATAAAACAGTTGGTGATATGTGGTTAAAACTGTTAGAACAAAACAGTTGATAGTTTGGATCTCAAATGGAATTGTATTGATTTTATGGCTTGTTTTCGAAGAAGATGTGATTACGAAGAAGATCGATTATAGCTTATTTGATATTGTAGTTGAGTTTTACAGGCGTGTATCTTATCATATCTCAAAGTAATGGTTGTAAACTTTGAAGATAACTTGTTTGGTTTGTATGGTGACGACGAAGACTTGACAAAATCTAGCAAACGTGTGAGATTAAACTTAGGATGCTCAATGCTCACATTTGCTATCACTTGAAAGAGTTTTGGTGTGCTCGGTGACTTATTATGGAAAATAAGGATTTTTGTCAAAGAGATTGTAATCTACTTATACATAGGATTATAAGTTCGACGTCGTGGATAGTACAAGATATAAGGTACAAATTTGGAAGACTTAATTTCTTTATCAAGTTTGTTATATTCTGTTTTCTTCATATGTGATCATTACATAGAGCTGATAGACTTCGAGATTCAAGGGATGGTTAAAACATTCATTTGAGGGGAAGCTTATTGACAAAGTGTTTAACCATCAGAAGATGTTCATGTATTGTTTGAGGTAAAAGGATTTATTACTACTGCAAGTTGTATATTACTACTGCTAGTGTAATTTTCTACTGCTCAAATTCATTATTCTTATTACGCGTCATGGAGGGTAATTTGAGTTATTAGAAAATTGGATTAGTGGTGTATTATATAGCAAGTGGTTGTAAATGTTTGAAGTTGCTTATCTTTTTGAAGACCCCTATTGGATTATGACAAAAAGGGGAAGAAGATTCGAAGGTCAAGATTTGCAGCTTATTATGCATGACATGTTTACAAGAAATCAAGAACTAAGGGGAAGTTTGCGCAAGAAGATGTTTATTTTGTCATCATCAAATAGGGGAAGATTGTAAGGATATTTTGATTTGATGATACAAAATAATTAAAGACGAGGGACTAAAAGTGAAGATTATTTTAATTAGTTTCCTAGTAGAATTCTGATTTCTTGTAACCCTAATATCTCTAGTATATAAAGAGATACAGGGACGTAGGGTTTAGGTGTGCACGAAATATGTAGACGTCTAGGGTTTGGTTTAGCCTCAAGATCAAGGTTTCTTGATCCTGTTATATTTGTATAACCGTGTTATTCTGATCAAATAATATTGGGGCTTGTTGAGATAACATTGTTGTTCTTATTCCGCTGCATATTATTATCAATGTTATTATTATCCTAGATCAAGACCTAAAAAGTCTCGAGCTTCAACGATCATATGTTTTCACAATAAAGATTCGAAGGTCAAGATTTGCAGCTTATTATGCATGACATGTTTACAAGAAATCAAGAACTAAGGGGAAGTTTGCGCAAGAAGATGTTTATTTTGTCATCATCAAATAGGGGAAGATTGTAAGGATATTTTGATTTGATGATACAAAATAATTAAAGACGAGGGACTAAAAGTGAAGATTATTTTAATTAGTTTCCTAGTAGAATTCTGATTTCTTGTAACCCTAATATCTCTAGTATATAAAGAGATACAGGGACGTAGGGTTTAGGTGTGCACGAAATATGTAGACGTCTAGGGTTTGGTTTAGCCTCAAGATCAAGGTTTCTTGATCCTGTTATATTTGTATAACCGTGTTATTCTGATCAAATAATATTGGGGCTTGTTGAGATAACATTGTTGTTCTTATTCCGCTGCATATTATTATCAATGTTATTATTATCCTAGATCAAGACCTAAAAAGTCTCGAGCTTCAACGATCATATGTTTTCACACCCTTTTCTCCCCGCAATGGAAAATTTTAATCCACACAATTCAACAATGTTTGTCACAGAAAAGGACTGCCTGGAATGAGTTCAACATTACTATTGCTTCTGCAATAATCTGCATGGCTACAAATCAGCAATTCGATTTTTCCAAGTTAATTTTTAATGGAATATTGTGGAACTTGGAGCACACTGAAAAGAAAATTATAATGTATCCAAGATTTTTACAACATATATTTAATCAAGAATTAACTGATTTGTCTAAGCCTGCTGAATTTTATGTTACCTTATCTCATAAACAAAAAGTTTTTGCCAATATGAAGAGACAAGGTCAAGGATTTTCTGGTAAGGTCACTACATTGATATCTACAATGCTTAGTGCACCATCTACTGCTCTGATGAGGGAGTAGCTACACCCTCTACCTCCCAACCCACATTAAGCAGTGTACCACCCACTACCAAAACTAAGAAAACAAGGGACCAAAGAACCACCAGCCCTCAAAAACAGGCAACTGAAGCTCCTTCCCTTCAGTTGTCTTAGCCAAATGTTAATCAAGAGGTGGTCCATGAGGATAAGGATGACCATTTAGTGAGGGCTACCACTACTGCTACTAGCTCATTCGGAGCAGGCCAGTGGTAACATAGATAAGACCCAATCTAAGGCAACTTCTACTTCTGAAGTTCCAATTAAAATTTCTAATGCAAAAATTTTAATTGAAACTGAAGTTATGGAAGGTCCCAGGAGCCAAGAGACCATGAGGGCTAATCCTTCTCAGGCTAGGATTGAGAGGTTAGCTAAATCTTCCAATGATTCACCAAAAGAGGTTAACACTTCTGGAGGTGATGAGGATAGTGTGAACTATAAGGAATTGATGGACATATGTACTAGGTTAGTAGATGTTGTAGCTGCACAGAATGAACATATTAAGTCTCAGCAGAAACATATTAAGAGGTTGAATGGGTTGGTGAATAAGTTGTTAAATAAAAGAGATCAGAAAAATACTGGGTTAAGAGTAGGTCAACAGGACTGAAAAGACTGTACAAAGTTGCTACTTCACAGGTGATTCTTTCTTCCTCAAGCTCTTCAAGTTCAAGCTCTTCTGAGGATGATGCTCATGAAAAGGGGGAGAATCACTCTGTATCTAGTCATGGCAAGGTAGGATTGATAGAGGAGGAAGCTGATAGAATAATAGCTGAGGATGTGCAGATGGATGATATTGCTTTGATGCAGTGATGAATGATGATTTGGTTATGAATGAAACTGGTTTTGAGGATGATACATCTGATGATGAGATTATGGATGAGAGATCAGTCTTAGAAACTGGGGATTTGAATTTGAATGAGGATGAGCCTGCAGCTGGTTTACATGATGATATGACAGATGAGCGGATTGGAAATGTAGTGGAAAATATTGCTAAAGATCATTTGGATGATTTTACTACTGCTAGTACAACAGTTTCTGCTGCTAGGGTGAATGTGGAAGTTAATACTACTTCAGTTACTACTGGTAGTGCTGGAGTTAGTACTACCAGAGGGGATGTAGCAGTTAGTGCTGTTGGTACAAATCCTGATGTTTCTACTCCTAGTGCAAATCTTAATGTTAATGCTACTGTTGTTTTAGAAACTGATGAATAGACTACTGCACCTGCACAAGTTGATGTTAGTGCAGCCCCTAGCCCTACTAAAATTGTTCAATAAGGGGTTCACGATTAAAAATTAATGAACCAACTGGGAGCATGCCTACTCCAAAGGTTGATTTATCATAGGCAAAGGATAAGGGAAAGGCTATAATGACTGAGCCATGAAAAGCCAATTAAAAGAAAACATCAGGTGGCCTTTGTTGAAGAGGAAGAAAAGAAGTTACATGAAAAATTAAATCCTAGTGTGAGTGTTGAAGTGTCTGCTGGAATGTTTATGAGTATGAGCAGTGATGAGTAGATTGAATTTGATGAGGATTTAGCTAAGAGATGGATAGCTGAGGAGTAGGCTATGCATACAGAAGAAGAAAGAGAAGATCTGTTGAAAAGATTATTATCTGAAAGGAGACATAAGGTAGAGTTGGAAAAGATAGCCAAAAGGAAAGCAAAACCCCTCAATAAAGCACAACAAAAGAACATATTTGTGGATTTTTTAAACAATTCAAGAGGGCTAACTAAGAAAGTGTTGAAAGGAATGGAATTTAATGTATTGAAAGACATGTATGATAGGGAGCAAAGGGTGTTACAGAAACAAATTTTTGGGAAGCCTGGTGATGCTGAAAGGTTTAAAGCTGAGATGGAAATTAAAGGTATTCATGATAAACCTGCCGGTGCTGCAACAACAATCACTTACAATAGAAAGAAGAGTGTCGGAAAGAAAAGGACTGCCAATAAGGGTCCAGTGAAAAAGAATGCATTTGATGAGATGGAGAAAAAGCAGAAAGTAAATAAAGAGAAGATTGAGACTGAAACAGAGGTTGAAACATATGTGCATACTGAGGTTCCATCTTCAGATGATGTAAAGAAGGAAAAGGAGGAAGAGATTGATATGGAAAGATTGAAAGAAATGGTAATTCTTGATACATCTGAATACACTCCACTTAATGTTGAATATCTAATAGTGGATTGGTATCAGATTACAGATGATGACAGTAAAATGTGGTACAAGGTGATTAGTGTGTAGCAGGACATATTTAGACCAGATGTGGGATATTGCAGTAAGAAAGTATGTTGATCAAAAGGATTTTGATGACAACAAGAAGATGTATGAATATCATAAGCAAATGTATGAGCCAACTGCAGAGATGAGGATATTTAAGAAAGCATTTTCTCCTGTAACATTCTGGTACTGTTTTGAAAAATGTGGGGTGCACACGATAAACTAAAAGGATAGTGGAATTGGATACTTTTTTATTGTAACTGTGTATCCATGGAGTCCTAGTGTGCTAGCTCACATGTTGCAAATAAAAGTGAAATGCAGAAATCTTGATCTTGCTGCAGCATTAATTAGTGATTTGGAGACTTATGTCAAAAGGTATAAGGAAGAGTTGAAGAAGAATGAAGCAGCTAGAATAAGATGAGTTTTGTAAGCATCCTCCACAGCTAAGTGTCAAATCTGAAGAAACTTAATGATGTTAGGTGAACAGATTAAGTTTAGGGGGAGATTGTTGGGTCTGTAATCTTCTAAGTGTTTAATGCTATTAGTGCAAGAGTTACTACTGCTAGTTCATTGTTTATGCTGCTAGTTGAAGATAGTGTTGGAAGCTTACAAGAATTACTACTACTGGCATAGTTTCTATTGCTATGTATTTACATTATTTGTGTTGTTTATGTAAATATTAATACTGTTAGTTCAGTTTTCAGTATTACTATTGTTAGAGTAAATATTGAGTCGGTTTAAGTGTTTGAGTCATATATGGAATGTATTTACTTCCATATTCTTAGGAGGACTAGTACAGGACTCTATGCATTATAAATATCTTTAGAACCTAGAAAATGTTAGATATTACGAATAGCTTCAAGGTGTAAACCCTAATTCAATTCATGTATTCGTCTTATTAACATTTAAAAGATTGGAGCTTTTGGTGATATAATTCTATGTTCATCATTTATTATTATTGTTTTCTGTTCTACAAGTCTTGATTGTTCCAAACTATTAAGTGTGATTTTGCAACTTCTTAATAAATGATTCAAGCTTTAAGAGTTTGTTAAGATCAAAACGATCCTGACATACGTTGAACCTGCTGACACATCAAACATAAAACTTAAAATTTCCACTATTATACATGCCCCCTGATGTACTATCATATCTCAGGTTGTTATAGATTCAACTCACATCCATTTTTTTTCTTATGAAAAGACTTACCAAAATAAAATAAAATACAAAAGAAAATTCCAAGTCATAAATCAGTGCTGATCAGGAGTTTTCATTCCGATCATTGAGACTAGTTCCTCTAATCGAGACTTTGAAAAATCTTTTGTGAAAAGGTTAGCGTTTTGTTTTAAAGTATCAATTTGGACAAGTCAATTAAATGCTTCTCATAGCAATCCCGTAAAAAATGATATCGAAATTCGATATGTTTAGTTTTAGAATATTGTACATGATAGCATGTGATTGAGATATCAACGGTATTATTAATATGAATAGGAGTAAGAGTTAAGAGTAACCCATAGTCTCGCATTTGATACAGGATCCAGAGAACCTGAGAGCAGCAACTAGCAGCAACGATGTATTCGGCTTCAACCGAAGAAGTTGAAACTGTAGTCTGCTTCTTACACTGCCGCGAGATAAGACGGCTTCTAAGTAACTAACATCCACCGGTGGTAGACTTCTTATCCATATTGCAACAGCCATAATCTGAATCCGAGTATGTCGTCAAAGCGAAATTATCTTGATTAGTGAGTAGTTATATTGTGTGTTTGTTGTGATGTAGTTAGCTGTTAATTGGGATGATGTCATTATGAAACAACGAAAGTAAAGTAACACGACTTTTCATTTGTATAGCGCTGGAAACACCATGTATGTAGTACAGAACGTAGAAGCTATGAAAAGCCATGGGCTCAATCCATTGTTGATTAATGTTCCAAACTATTATATTTTATAAATGAAAATTCGGTGCTTTGATTACACGTTCCATCTATGACTTTAAACCGCAATTTCAACTAATGCCTTTCCACCAATAAACGAGGTTAAAACCTTTTTGATAAGATGTCATATCAGGGGTAATTAATTATCCGTGTTTTAGTTTTGAAGCTGTCGAAATACTAACCAAGTATTGTACACTGTGAATAAACTCTGGATTAAATATATATGTTTAAATAACATGGTATGCTTTTGAAGCTGTGGAAATGCTATTTTAAACAAGCAAGTACACTGTGAATAAACTAGGGATTTATTGGTTAAATATAAGTAAGGCCGGGTTGGTTTAAATCATAAATGGAGAATCTTTGATCTAAAATACAAACTTAATTTATGAATCTACAAAGGAAGATAAGGAATCATCTAGTATTCCAAATTTGTCTATCACCCCGGAATTTTACAAAATCGTTGATGGAAAGTAATCAAACATCAACCAAGTCTTAAACTTAAATGTTTTTTTCAATTGAGTATCACTGTGGTTTTAAGAACTGTCGGACCGTTAGTGGACCTGTTACTCTATTCATGCACCTAGGAATCTTCGTAATTCGGAAAAGGGTCACTAATCCATTACAGGGCAGTGTTGAGAGTTGAGCAGCCTCCTGTTGCACCCGCAGCGGTTCTGTCAGTGTCGTTGTGATTTCTGATGGAGATGCGGGCGCAGCAGCGGTTTTAAAATTTATATTTAGCTGGGCTTAAATTATACGTACTACCTACTCTGGTTAGCAAGCGGTAAGTATGACCTAAGATCGTTCTATGAATCCAAACGTGTGGGTGATTAAAGCTGGTGCTTTCGGTAGGGAAATATTTAGGATGGAACAAAGTAGGTAGGTTTGGGGGTTTTTAAACTAAAGACAAGTAATTAAAATGCAGAAAAGTAAATTGCAGGAAATTAAAGTGCAGGAAAGCAGATAAAGATAAACATCTGATTACTGAGACTTTGATAATTAATGTTTCGGGATGACATATTAAACAAGGACAATGCTAAATGTAATGATTAAACTATCAGGTGTAAACTCTAGAACCCTACTAACTAAATTTCCCATTGGCATGTCACTAGGAACTAGGTTATCGTGATTCTGATCGGAGCAATACGCAAACTTCCAATACTTATCTAGTTGAAAGATAAGCAACCTATCTTGGCTTGATGCCGAGGTGCATGAATCAATAGCGTATCGTCTCATAGGTCCGACCGTTCTTAACCCCTAAAATAGTTTAGTATTTTGTTAGCATGCAAATTAATAACTTTGTATGTTTATGTAACAACCCCAAAATTAGGACCAATTTAAAATTTACCTAATTACGTGTTTATTACTTGTATATAATATGAAATAGGATTATATACGTTATTTACTATAGGTATATATGGATGGAATATATATATACGCGTATACGATTCGTACATAACGTATAAAACAACAATCGTACAAACTTGCGAACATTGTAAAACGATTATTAAATAATGTGAAATTATTTAATTACTTTGACCAGTACATTATATTATGTTTATAATATAACGGAAAACGTACGTTTTGATTTAAAACGTTATCGAACTCTCTGAAAACTCGACCAACCGACAAAACAAACTAAGTTATGATTTATAACTTGAAGACTAGTATTTTGATAAAATACTTCAACTTAATAATCGGGTATTATTCCGCATTTTCAAACATATATTTAATCGCGTATAAAATTAGTTTTTCGTTTAAACGACAGGGGAAACGAACACCGCACGGAGCGCAAACACGGAGGAAGCAAAGTTTGGTGAGACCACACTTTGGTGGCCCCACCAAAACCGGCCAAGGTGAGGGGATCTCACACCCTCACCCTTTTGATCAAATCCACACACAAACACAAACACAACTCACTCTCAATCATTCTCTCTCTCTCTTTACGGTTTCCCTCTCTCTCTCTAAATCACCACCCAAAAACACCTAAAAACTACCCTTAAAACACCTCGAAGGTCTATACCCGTTTGGAGAAAAGCGATCACGAGAACGAGAGCTACAACTTCATCTTTTTGGTTTTTCGTTTCGACAACTTTGTAAGTTTTCCGGCGACCCGAAACTTTTCCGATTACATTTATTTTACTAGATTATTGTTTCCCTAACTTAGTAATGTCCGAAAATATAATCTAAACTCGTTTTTGAACACTTTTATGAAAATGTCGGTTTTGGTCATTTTAAAGAAAACGACACCACAAACATTAAAAACGACTAACAATAGTTATTATGGACTTATTACAACATATTAAAGCTAGTATAAAAGTTCTAGACCCAACGGAAACCGGAAAATACGTTTTCGGAAACTAAATTTCCGAACAGACCTCTTGTGTCGCATCGGACCAAAATTTCATGCGACACAACACTATGTCGCATGTTATGTCACACGTTATGTCACAATGTATGCGACACAACGCTTATGTCGCATTATATGTCGTACCATCTACGACACAAAGTTTACCTATCGCTTGATTGCGACACAACGACTATGTCGTATCGTTGTGTCGTACCCTTGTCTGCGACACAATCATTGTGTCGCATAAACACTAAATCAGAAACAAATCCATACGACACAGACTTTATGTCGCATACGGTCTGCGACACAAGCCTTGTGTCGCAGAAAGCCCAGATCAGAAAACAAAATATATTCTAAGTGTTGGAATCACTTTTCAACTACTAAATCAAATACGATGCTACTTATACATGAAAATACTATACTTCCGAGAGTATACAGCAACACTTGAATATGTACAAGACTATACTAAACTAACGTGAGATTTCACTCACACTCGCGTACGAGATTACACTTGGAAATACTTAGGAGATTACACTCCAACGAACTTACACTTGTACATTACACGGGATTACATCCGATACGAACTTACAAGTTCACTCACTAGTTACGTGCTGGATTACACGTTAACTGATACGAACATACACTCCAATACTTACGAGGTTTCACTCGTACCCTTTGGGGTTTAAGCCCATTGGAACTTACGCAAACGATACATGTTGTAATACAAACAAACGATTTTACGAGTATACTTTACAACTGTACAACTACTATGAATACATAATAATAATGGATGGAATTATTATTATACACTGATAACAAACAGACCGTACAACTTTTATACAAACTACGATTTACAAACGAATACAAACGTACAAACAAACTAACGGACATTAACTAGTTTGGGAACAACTAGCATGGATACTTTACAAGTATTCCATTTACTTACTAAACCTTATGCTTATTAGGACGCTAAGGGTTGCTAGTTCGGGATACTACTTGCTTACTTACTGCATTATCTGCCAGACTCAGGTGAGTCTTACAGCCCCTACTTTACTGTTTTTACTCAGGGGTGAGATGCATTACTGTTTTACATGAACACACAAAACTTACTTGCTGCCATGATTTACTTACTGTATGAGATTACGAATACGCCAACTGCATGAGTTTACGACTAATCCAATGAAATCCTCCTGAACCATAGTTGTTAGTTATGTGATAAGCGCGAGTTTTAGTATATGGATCCATATGGGACTGACAATCCCCGCCCGGGGTAGCAAGCACTACCACGAACCGTTCCTGTAGAAACGGGCGTTTCTTACTCGTTCCGTATGAATGTTTTGGATTACATTCATGAGGGGGTACCTATATTTACTGTACGTTAAGCTTCAACTATGGTGGCTCATGGCAATTGTATCAAACGGTTAGCATAACCTGCAACCACCCACTTATTAAAACTTAAGTAATCGATGAGCATAACCTGTGATCGTTACTTACTGGCTGGCTATGATTTACAAATACTACTTGTGTGTTCAAACTGTTTACTTACTTACAAACCTGTGAGATTCACCAACCTTTTTGGTTGACCGTTTTAGTAATGCTTCTCAGGTACACAGCATCAGTAGGGATGCCCAGCAGGATAAGCTTTCTTAGCTCGAGTCGCATGCATTTACAAGCTTGGAGATTTACATACATTACTTTTGTACTTACTGTTATGTATTAGAATCTCTAGGATTTTACTTGAACTCGAGCTTGTATTTTGAAACTACTTATGTATTAATGTAATAACTTTTCGAACGTCTCATTTAGAGTCGTTCACTGTATCCTTTGTGCTTGTGATTATTGATTAGTAACACCCAAAACGTCGCTTCCGCAAACTGTTAAATTTGGGGGTGTTACAGATTGGTATCAAAGCCTAAGGTTATAGTGAACTAGGTTGCATTTAGTGGGCCTAGACTATGACCGTTAGGCAGTATTCCTCATTAAGTATAACTGGTTCAGGAATTACAGCATACAAGTTTAATTTAACATAGCCTGATCAACTATGTACAATTAAATGAAGATGATGTGAGTTCTGAAAGGGGTTATGTTGAACCGGAATGCATTAGCTGAATCTGACCTCGAGAGAACCGGGACTTTTACGTGATTGTACTAGACGCGAACTAGGCGGTTATGTGATATATATATATATATACATACATAGGCCTCTTTCCCCGATACGATACTCTCTCGACTACTACGAAATTAATATTCCTTAACATTTCATCGAACAAACGATGACTCGATTCTCGTCATTCTGTCTTTATTTAACTTTTATGAATTCACGACTATCGGCTTACGTCCAAAGACTTCCACACCGTTATAACCGACAACCATAGTTACTCGAACATCCTTCGATATGAAGATCGAGACCTTGTTTTCATTTGCTATTCCTATCTAATTCTACGTTTGTAACATTCTACAATGTACACTACTGTACCGTTAGGTGTAACCTAATAAAACCATTTTCCGCTCAATTTTCGTCAGATTTCAAATTATACAACCGACTTTTACTATCAAAATTTTATAACAAATGTATTTTTATCAAACTTGTTACAAAATTTCTCACAAAAATGTTTTATAAAATTTTCAAAAACTTCAAAACCGTATAAACTTATTTATAGTACACAACTTTAAACAACCTTCAAACTTTGGCATATTTTCTCTAAACTTACTAAAACCATCACAATCATAATTCTTGTTCAAACCTTCACATGTTCTTTATTTATTGTTTCAAGGAACATGCCTCCTCGACGACAAATCACTCTTACTGAAGCCGAAGTAGCGGGTATAATTGCCCGTAGTGTGGCTCAAGCTCTAGCTACCCGGACTTCAGCCCCTGGTAGCGAAGATACCGCTAATACTGGACCACAACCCAAAACCTGCACCTACAAGGACTTCCAAAACTGCAAACCCTTAAGCTTTGCAGGTACTGAAGGAGCGATTGGTCTGATTCGTTGGACCGAGAAAATCGAGTCAGTATTCCTCATCTGCAACTGCAAGGAAGAGGATAAAGTTAAGTTCGCCACCAGCACTTTTTCTGACACCGCCCTTACCTGGTGGAACACATATGCACAGACAGTGAGCGTTACCGAGGCTTACAAACTACAGTGGGATGAACTGAAGATCATGCTGAGGGGCGGGTACTGCCCAAGAGATGAGCTGAAGCAATTGGAAGTAGAATTCTGGAATCACAAGATGCAGGGTGATGACATCACCGGCTACACCAACCGTTTTCACCAACTGGCACTTCTGTGCCCATCCATGGTTGATCCTGAGTACAAAAGGATCGAAAAGTACGTTGACGGACTTCCCGAGCGACTACAAGATTTAGTAACTTCGTCCAAACCGGGAACTATTCAGAGCGCCATTCGTATGGCTCATGAGTTAACGGCTAATTCTGTCCGCCGCGGCTCGACTTCAACCCCGTCTGCGAGTAACAAACGTAAATGGGAAGTGAGTCCCCACTCATCCAACCCGACTTCTGACAAAAAGCTTGCAATTGTCAACGTCAATGACTCAAAGGCTTACAAGGGGAGCAAGCCTTACTGCTCCAAATGTAGCCGCCATCATAACGGCTCCTGTCCCTGCACTAAGTGCAAGAAATTCGGGCACCTGGCCCAAGACTGCCGAACCAACCCCACTGGTACTGATACTTCCGCACCCAAAACCTGCTATGAGTGCAACGGTACCGGGCACTTCAGGAAGGATTGCCCTAAGCTGAAACCCCGAACCAACAATACAAGGAGTAGAGCTTATGTAATCAATGCTAGGGAGGATGACCCAAATCCGAGACTCTGTGATTTACTCAACCTGGGTACGCTCATTCTTTGACTACCCGAATCTGTTTTCTCATAAATCTCTCGCTTAATGACTTGTGTATAACTGTATTTATTCTGTGTGTTTTCTTTGATCCTAAGTACACAATAGGATTAGGAAACGACCGACTACTTAAAGCCCGACAACACAATTTGCCTTACACTTTTGATACAGTAACCCAAACTCCCTCCCCAATTATCTCACACTGGTTGAGACCGGGAACTCGTATGCTATTCGTTACTTTAAACAGATAAATTAATATAACTTCACTTACTTGAGGCAAATTCTTAAATAGAACACTTATTTCGTAGGAAATGACAACTCACTCCGTCAACAACCCTACACTGCAAAATGAACTGCTCAGTGAGGAACCGAAGATGTTTCCTTACCTCCTCGAACTCGAGTGTGATACAGAACACTCCGCTGAATCATCAGCAGCACCTGCCCCTCCTGCTGCTATAACTGCTGCAAAAGCACCAGTTGATGTAACCTTGACTGCTGAATCAGTCAGTCACCTCAACCAAACTATTGAATCGCTGCAAAAACAACTTACTGAAGCACGGGAAGACATTGATAACCTAAGACGAATTGCTTTCCAAAATGACATACGTATGCGTGAGTACGAGCTACGTTTGATAGCTTTAGAAAACCCTACTTCACCACCAACTTCACATGATACTCCTACTGAAGAGGATACCGACATCGACTGTACGTCACCTCCAACAAAAAGAGTGAAGATTACTCCCTCCAAAACCACCGGAAACTACTTGGGAAAGAAACCTTTCTGTCCCCAATGCACTCGGCATCATGGAGGACCGTGTACCATGCCCGTCGGTCGATGCAAGTCCTACCCTAAGAGTACTAACTCCCCTAAGACGAAGCTGTGCTTCAACTGCGGGAGTGCTGGCCATCTCAAGGCCAAATGTCCACTACCTCCAGACAACAAAGCTAAGGGTACGTTACTACCTGATCACTACCCTACCCTGAATACTATAGGACTTACCGTCCTACCATAGACTACTAGTACACATTGTAGCTACCTGACTGGTATCGAACTACCGACCACTACTTCGAACAAATTTCGGGACGAAATTTTATTAACAAGGGGAGAATGTAACAACCCCAAAATTAGGACCAATTTAAAATTTTCCTAATTACGTGTTTATTACTTGTATATAATATGAAATAGGATTATATACGTTATTTACTATAGGTATATATGGATGGAATATATATATATACGCGTATACGATTCGTACATATCGTATAAAACAACAATCGTACAAACTTGCGAACATTGTAAAACGATTATTAAATAATGTGAAATTATTTAATTACTTTGACCAGTACATTATATTATGTTTATAATATAACGGAAAACGTACTTTTTGATTTAAAACGTTATCGAACTCTCTGAAAACTCGACCAACCGACAAAACAAACTAAGTTATGATTTATAACTTGAAGACTAGTATTTTGATAAAATACTTCAACTTAATAATCGGGTATTATTCCGCATTTTCAAACATATATTTAATCGCGTATAAAATTAGTTTTTCGTTTAAACGACCGGGGAAACGAACACCGCACGGAGCGCAAACACGGAGGAAGCAAAGTTTGGTGAGACCACACTTTGGTGGCCCCACCAAAACTGGCCAAGGTGAGGGGATCTCACACCCTCACCCTTTTGATCAAATCCACACACAAACACAAACACAACTCACTCTCAATCATTCTCTCTCTCACTCTACGGTTTCCCTCTCTCTCTCTAAATCACCACCCAAAAACACCTAAAAACTACCCTTAAAACACCTCGAAGGTCTATACCCGTTTGGAGAAAAGCGATCACGAGAACGAGAGCTACAACTTCATCTTTTCGGTTTTTCGTTTCGACAACTTTGTAAGTTTTCCGGCGACCCGAAACTTTTCCGATTACATTTATTTTACTAGATTATTGTTTCCCTAACTTAGTAATGTCCGAAAATATAATCTAAACTCGTTTTTGAACACTTTTACGAAAATGTCGGTTTTGGTCATTTTAAAGAAAACGACACCACAAACATTAAAAACGACTAACAATAGTTATTATGGACTTATTACAACATATTAAAGCTAGTATAAAAGTTCTAGACCCAACGGAAACCGGAAAATACGTTTTCGGAAACTAAATTTCCGAACAGACCTCTTATGTCGCATCGGACCAAAATTTCATGCGACACAACACTATGTCGCATGTTATGTCACACGTTATGTCGCAATGTATGCGACACAACGCTTATGTCGCATTATATGTCGTACCATCTACGACACAAAGTTTACCTATCGCTTGATTGCGACACAACGACTATGTCGTATCGTTGTGTCGTACCCTTGTCTGCGACACAATCATTGTGTCGCATAAACACTAAATCAGAAACAAATCCATACGACACAGACTTTATGTCGCATACGGTCTGCGACACAAGCCTTGTGTCGCAGAAAGCCCAGATCAGAAAACAAAATATATTCTAAGTGTTGGAATCACTTTTCAACTACTAAATCAAATACGATGCTACTTATACATGAAAATACTATACTTCCGAGAGTATACAGCAACACTTGAATACGTACAAGACTATACTAAACTAACGTGAGATTTCACTCACACTCGCGTACGAGATTACACTTGGAAATACTTAGGAGATTACACTCCAACGAACTTACACTTGTACATTACACGGGATTACATCCGATACGAACTTACAAGTTCACTCACTAGTTACGTGCTGGATTACACGTTAACTGATACGAACATACACTCCAATACTTACGAGGTTTCACTCGTACCCTTTGGGGTTTAAGCCCATTGGAACTTACGCAAACGATACATGTTATAATACAAACAAACGATTTTACGAGTATACTTTACAACTGTACAACTACTATGAATACATAATAATAATGGATGGAATTATTATTATACACTGATAACAAACAGACCGTACAACTTTTATACAAACTACGATTTACAAACGAATACAAACGTACAATCAAACTAACGGACATTAACTAGTTTGGGAACAACTAGCATGGATACTTTACAAGTATTCCATTTACTTACTAAACCTTATGCGTATTAGGACGCTAAGGGTTGCTAGTTCGGGATACTACTTGCTTACTTACTGCATTATCTGCCAGACCCAGGTGAGTCTTACAGCCCCTACTTTACTGTTTTTACTCAGGGGTGAGATGCATTACTGTTTTACATGAACACACAAAACTTACTTGCTGCCATGATTTACTTACTGTATGAGATTACGAATACGCCAACTGCATGAGTTTACGACTAATCCAATGAAATCCTCCTGAACCATAGTTGTTAGTTATGTGATAAGCGCGAGTTTTAGTATATGGATCCATATGGGACTGACAATCCCCGCCCGGGGTAGCAAGCACTACCACGAACCGTTCCTGTAGAAACGGGCGTTTCTTACTCGTTCCGTATGAATGTTTTGGATTACATTCATGAGGGGGTACCTATATTTACTGTATGTTAAGCTTCAACTATGGTGGCTCATGGCAATTGTATCAAACGGTTAGCATAACCTGCAACCACCCACTTATTAAAACTTAAGTAATCGATGAGCATAACCTGTGATCGTTACTTACTGGCTGGCTATGATTTACAAATACTACTTGTGTGTTCAAACTGTTTACTTACTTACAAACCTGTGAGATTCACCAACCTTTTTGGTTGACCGTTTTAGTAATGCTTCTCAGGTACACAACATCAGTAGGGATGCCCAGCAGGATAAGCTTTCTTAGCTCGAGTCGCATGCATTTACAAGCTTGAAGATTTACATACATTACTTTTGTACTTACTGTTATGTATTAGAATCTCTAGGATTTTACTTGAACTCGAGCTTGTATTTTGAAACTACTTATGTATTAATGTAATAACTTTTCGAACGTCTCATTTAGAGTCGTTCACTGTATCCTTTGTGCTTGTGATTATTGATTAGTAACACCCAAAACCTCGCTTCCGCAAACTGTTAAATTTGGGGGTGTTACACTTTAGACCGTTGATTATGTAAGACTTAGTGTTTTAAGGATTCTAGGTCGCTAGGACTTTACTCTTATTCCTAAGTCTTGTTTTGTGCATTAAGGTTTGGTTATTTCAACTTATGACTTGAGTTCTCCTTTTCAAACAGTTATACATCCCTGGATTATTCGCAGTTTATAAAAACGTGTTTCATATGCAGACCATGCCTTTCAGTAATCGGACAGTGTACTTTACACGGTAGTTCAACTGCTTCTTACATCAAACATGCGATCAAGAGTAATTGACGGTGAAAGTGACACTCTAAACTAACTAAATGTAAAGCAATGCAGAAATGTAAACCTAATATATACAACGAGTGGGTTCACTGTGTCTTACTTGTTGCATGTCATGGGCACATATAACTACTTACCATAATTAAGGTTGATCAAGTCCTAATTACTAGGTTGCAGTCACGTGGATAACCAGAAAGGGTACTCCATAAATTAAACTCAAGTTCATAAAGTCTTAACGATACAAAGGTCATTAATTCCTGTTTTATCTGAACGTGTTTTACGAACATTACTTTATTGTGCATTGACTTTCGTAGGATATACCAGTTAGTTGTGAAGTTGTATTATCCTTTCCGAATTCCAACTGTTAGACCAGAGCTGATTCCAGTGATGTAACTACCTTCGGTCGTTTATTGACTTCCATACATTTGTACTCCGCTTGAAGTGTTTCCAGTACTATATCAGATAAACAATCAAATAGGGGCCGTCACATCACATTACGATTGTCGTACACTAATCATGTAATGTCATCCTTACTTATAATTATCTACATCATCAACAATCACAATAATAGACTACTCGCAATTCATGGCAATAAATATATCACATACCAAGCAATAACACAAGATTAAAATATGAAATAAAGCAAGTATGATAAAGGTTTAGATATCACCCGGAAATAAATGCGTAGCAGCGTATTATTATGATTGACAACTCGTTCACACGTACAAAGATGAATCTCCAAACTCCTAACGTTCGTTCTAGCCTCTATGTTAATCCGTAGATTAATTACAATAATCCTAGACTAAAATATAAGAGAATTTCTAGAGTGAGAAAGTGGAAATGGAAGAGTGAGAGTATATGTATGAGTGTGAAAATGAGAGCTAGGGGCTGCTATTTATAGGAGAGATTTGGCTCAAGTTAGCATCCCAAGGCTCACATTAGCAAAAGGTGGAAAAGGTGGTGCACCGGCGGGTACGAAAAAGGGCGTAAAGGTGGTGCACCGGGTACGAAAAAATATGTAAAGGTCTAGCACCGGGTACACACAAGGACCAAAAAGCGGGAACGGTGCAGGGAGTGGCAGCCGGCGGCATCCAGGTGGTGGCCGGCGGTGGCTGGCCAGCGGCGGCTGGCTGCTACCCGCACCAGTTCGTCGCCTGTTGCCTCGTTTCTCGATTCGTGCGTGTTTTCTTCGTTACGCGTCCGTTTGCGTTGATTATTTTTGCGTTGGATTCATAATTCAAAAACGAAGCTTTTGATGAAAAGAAATCCCAAAAATATGTCTCTGAACTTTAGATGAGTCGTACGAATCATTTGGATCTTCTGGCGTACGTAGAATCTTCATTCTTCGTTCGTTTTTGTTGATTTTTCTTATGTTGGATTCGTAATTTGAAAATGAACATCTTGGATGAGATGGATGTTAGTGATGGGCACTTTTGTCTTGAAATCTCGTTTTGATGTCTTGAATCTTCAAACGTGCGTGGAATCTTCGTTTTCTATCCGTTTTGCTTGATTTTCATCGTGCAACCTTGTTTTGACCATCTTGGAATAATACTATTGATTTGTACTATATTTGAGTTAAAATGCCAAGAATCATTCCAGAATGAGAGAGATATCGGTAGTAAAAACGTGACTTTTTACGCGATATCAAGTATCCCACACTTAGAACTTTGCTTGTCCTCAAGCAAACTTATTCATAAAAAGCTTTTGGAAGGATTCTAATCGCATTAGATTTTAGAGATGCTATTTCCAAAGAATATAAAATTACAGTTATGAAAGAGTTTTTACTGGAAACTAAGGGTTTGTAGAACTTGATACCTTCTTCGAGCAACTTATATGATGATCATGACTAGGCAATCCTCACAAGTGGGTCACTCAAATCACTCAGGTGTTTAGGGTTTCCTACTTACTAGTGGCAATCACTCAGATAGCCAGTCATGCAGCATTCTCGTCATAGGCTTGATCAAGAATCAAATCTCCATCACTTTTGATGAGGACGATACTAACCTCTTGAGATATCTTGGGAAGGAATCGGTTGCTTGGTTTTGAAGAAGGTGTGTGATGAGGGGTGTGATGGGTTTTTCCATGTATTTTCTCGAAACTAGGGTACTTTTCTTGAGAGAGTCTCTTTTGGAATTTCTCAAATTTTGGAAAGACTTGTAGCCCTTTCCGTTGGATTTTTCTTCCTTTTCTTGGTCGTGCCGGCATAATTCTTTTCTTCCTTTCTTTTTGTTTTCTTTTCTTCTATTGTGCCGACCTCATTGATATATATATTCTATGGCCTTTGAAGGTTTTTCAATGGTATTGGGTTGTGATGGCTTTTCTTGCAAAAGTCTTAGGAAATTGAGAGTGTCTCTGAAAATTTGTTAGAAGATGAAACTTCTATAGGTTCGGGATGAACAATAGGAGGTTTTGATTGGGTGTGAAGAGTGAATGTTGAGTGGGTGGAAGTTTGGTGGTGTAAGGGTGCTTGGATTCCTTAGAAGTTATCAAGATAGGTTGTATCTATGCTACGTATGGCACTCATTGGTGTGATCTCGAAATGCATTGCAAGAGCAAGTTCTAATTCAAATGCGTACATCGGCGCACACATGAAACGAAAGTGAAGCATTGTAAAGATGAATACTAATTATGGGCTCAATCCTCACGAATCGAATGTTTTGGTCAATGTGTGCCTAGCCATGTGTTGCTCTTTTCGTCCGTATCTTATTCTAAAACGGTTTTGTTTCGTTGTTAAGACTCATTTCTTACTGTAATTTATAGTCTTGAAAGATAGGATTCCTAAAGAATAATGTTTTTGAATCCGAAATTTTTTGAAAATTTCTCCATTTTTAGTATTTTAATGAAAATATTGTTTGACTTACGGACAAGAGGTAAAACTTGCGGTTGGAGGCTGTATATCCGACGCTTAGAGGTACATTGTCCCTAATGTTCGAATCTATCTGTTGAGTACCTCTTGTCGAAGTATCCCACACTTAGAGATTCTACTTATTTCTGGATTGTTTCTTAAGTGTAGTGTGGTTTTTAGTATCCCACACTTAGTTTTTGGAATATCGGATGAGATAATCAGTGCATTAAACGGGTAGAGGGTTTTGAAATCAGTGCATTAATCAGTGCATTAATCAGCTACTTGTTAGAAGTCTGCTGGCTCGCGGTTTGTAGCTCACGTCTTATGGCGTTCTTCACGGCGAGGTCCACAGTTTCTTTTGCTTTGGTCTTCTATAAATAGTGTTTGAATCAAACGAACATGCCACTCAATCAATTAAATAATAGCTTCTAATAAGTTAAGTAAAATGATGATATAATAAAGCAGTAAATGGATAGAGGTAATGTCTATGCATCCACAGTACATCGAATACACACAATAATAATAAAGTCTTGGTAGAAAATAGAAAGAAGTCAGAAAGCGGAGCAATCTAGTGCTCGGCTGGTGGTGATACTGCTGCTGAAGATACTATAGGTCCAGGAGATGTCTCATCTGATGAAGAATCATCGTGCTGATAGTGGGTGCCTTCGTCTGATGCATCTTGATCAGCCTCTGCATCTGGTGTACCTGTAGTGAATACTCCATGTTGTATCAAATTATCAACGAATTCCCCTGCAGGCATGTCAAAGCTATCTAATGGGATCTCGGGTGTCCTCGGCTGAGAGTGTCCTCTAAATAAATCAGTCTGTCTATGAGAGGATACTGGATCAATCGGTGCAGCTACAGGGCTAACACTCCTGAGAATCCTATAACTCTGAACAATGGTGGCCTGCGTGGAGACTCTGGATATCCTGCTGTTCCTCGAAGTCTGCCCCCCTGACTAAATCAACTGCTGAGGGAACATGCTGTCTTGGTGGAGGAACCTGTGCTGGTGGTGCTCGTGGTCTAGGTGGAACTGTGCGAGGTGATAAACCCTGGCCACGGTCACGAGCTAGATGTCGGTGAGGTGCTGGGGTAGGAGCTGTAGGGGTATATAAGTGTGGTGGCGCTCGGCCTATCGCACACGGTATGTCTGGCAATGGGTTCCCTGGAATCCCTGCAATCTGCTACCTCACAGCTCTATAACTTCTGATCTGCATCTGCATAAGCCAATACCAATAGTCTGGCCCTGGAGGTGTCCCGTAATGGTATATGTAAGCTGGTATCTGAGCTCTAGGGGCCGAGACAGAAGGTCCTGGCCTAGTAGGCTGTGGCGGTACAACTGGGTCATCATAATCATGTGCATCCTCATCCTCATCTGAATTGGAGTCTGAATTGCGGGGCTCTCTTGGTTGTTTCCTTTTCCTGGATTCCCTAGGTAGGACTAGACCTGCTACCGATGTATCAACACTCTTAGGGTCTGATGATCGTGCCCTGATGTAAACGGTGCCATCCCTCAGAATCCGAAGTATATCCATGCTCCTCAGAAAATTATAGTCTATTAGCTGGGCACTCCATTCTGGTAGGCTCTTGAATTTCTCTATCTCTGTCATCCTAATCAATCCCATTTTTCGAATCAACCTAGTAATCACTGGACCCATGAATGATCTTCTTTCACCAAAGTCTTTTTCTTCCAAAATCCGCTGTGCCACTAGATGGGCAACCTGAATGTTCCTCCTCTTGAGGATACATGCCATCATGACAACATCAAACTCCGAGACTCGTCCATTAGACGTATGCTTCCCATCAAGCGAATAAGCTAGTAGCTTGTGCAAAATATGCATAACTGGGTCTGTGAGCTGGGTAGCTTTAATACCCGAGAAATACGGCTTTGGTGACCAATGACTCCATGCCTCTGCGGTAGTAGTCGTGAGAGAAACCGTGGTGGCTCCACTAGTAAACTAGGGTGAATCGATCTCTTCTGGAGTATAGAGATCTAGGTGACGTGCAAACCGAGCCAATGACAAGGTGAATAGGCTCCCCATATACCTAAATATGATCACCCCATTTCCAACTCTACTCCCTGGCTCAAATGTATAGGTGGTCATGAACTCGGTGATCATCTCCATATACACCAGTTCGTCAATGCTGAACAGTCTCTTGAAAGACTCAAACTGCTGACCCTCTACTGAGTAACTGAGTAGACTCTCTAATCTCTGCCTGAATCCCAATGTCTGCAGCTTTTCCTAATCTACATATCTAAAACGGCCAAATGATTTATCTCTCCATATTCGTGCCATCTGGTTGTATGCTTACGTGGCACTAAGGTATGCAAGAGATCCTGTAAGTGGACGTGTTGGGTTTAGCTTCTTCTTCTGTGACACCCCCAATTTTATGATTTGCGGAAGCTCGATTTGGGTGTCACTAATCAATATACAAAGCACATAAGATATATAATGAACGACCACTATATGCGTCGTTTTAAACTTGTATTAATAAAGTAAACGTTTACATCAAAATAATGTTACATTAGCTCGGTTCCTGAAATTGAGAGATTACATAGCATAATTACTTTTACAAAATATAATAATGCAATCAAATCTCTAGTTGTATGTATGCTGACTCGAGCTAATAGTCCCTGCCTGTGCAGCCAACCTACTGCTTGGTACCTGTGATAAATACTAAAATGGGTCAGCGAAAACGCTGGTGAGCTCACAGGTTTGTATGTCAATGTATAGCTGTAAGAATCGCAAGATTTAAATTGAATTTAAAATGCAATTAAGCAAAATAAAAGTTATACAATCCATGAGCACATAGTCTGAGCTTAACTTGAGCGCTAGGTCCAATTAAGGAAACCTAACTGGTTTGCCTCCTACGAGTGTCTAATCCACACTCGTCTTCCCAAATGCTAATACATCCGTTTGACCGGCTAGTGCGTGCTAACCCGGATGAGGATTGTCAATCCCATATGATATCATATACTAACATTCACGCTAAAATATTAGAGACTATGCTATAGAGGATTTTAAATTGATTAGCTTGAAACTCATGTAGTATTTGAAGGTTGGTACTTGCGTTCTACTTGTAAAACAAAACAGAGTAATAATATCACACCCCTAGTTGTAAAATAGTGAAAATGGGGCCATGAAACTCACCTGAGTCTTGAAGTGTTTAATTTAATAAACTTGAAGTAATTAGCTGTGAATTGATGTCCAAGGACTTGAAACCTGAATGTGTTCACGACACTTGATTGTTATTAATTGTACCGGTATCTCGAAAGACTACCTTTGTAGTTGTTATACAACTATATATGTCCAAATTACTACGATCTGGTTGATTGTATTGTTACAAGTGTGACAACCGTAAAAATTAGGACTAGCTTTTAGTTCCTAATCATTTAGAAATACGTGTAATTAGTTCTATGTATTAGGCTAATTGTATGTATCATTACGTGTATTTTATAAATATACGCATTTAAACGATTAAGTTTAATCGTGCATTATTATATCGGCCGAACTCCGATACACTTTAATACGGACGTTGGTGAAACTTTTTAATAAATAACATAAATCTATTTGATAATTAAATAGTAGTTATTTACATTATATTATTATGTATTAATAATATACGAAACAATGTACGTTTTGTTTAAAACGTAACCGACACGAATAAAACGCGTGAGGCGCGTCCGACAAACGAATAAAGTTCAAGATATGTGTTCATAACTCCAAATAAAGTATTTTGATTAAATACTTCAATCAAAAATATCGAGAATTAAATCGTTACTTAAAACACAAACGATAAACGTTTAACGTACATATAAACGTCGAAACGAACGGGTAAACGAACACGAAGCTTAACGCAAATTGGGAACAAGAAAATAACACACCACACCCCATAAGGGACCCACTAGAACCAGCCACATGAGGGAGTATGGTGCTCCATACTCCTTGTTGTTGCTTCTTTAACAATAAGTCACCAAACACCCACCCTCAATCATTCATCAACTACCATCTCTCTCTCTCTACTCTCTCTCCCTCCCTTATCCATGTTTTTGATCAGCCACAAGACAACCACCATCATCCACCACAAGCCACCATACTCATCTCCATCATCCACCATCGGTTTTCGAAGATTGAAGCAAGGAAACGGAGCACGGAAGCAAACCGAGTAGCATTTCCCCATCTTCACCTTTAGATCATCATTTCTTGTAAGAACACATCCTTTTATCTCTCTAGAAATACTTGCTTATTGATATATAACATGCTTAGTAGCTCATCTAACAATAAAATGTCCAAAAACAAAGCTTAAAATACGTTTTTGTAACACATATATGTTAACAGCTTTTCTGACCAGAAAAATGACCTCACTAAAACGACTATAACTTGAGTTGTAGGATGAATCAACGCATGAACTTTATACAGAAATCTTCGTGTGAATGTCTTATAAAAAAAAGTTCTTCTATGGCCACCTCTGAAAATACACGGTTTTTAGTGTAGAGGCTAATCTTTGAGCCGAGGCCTGTTTTGAACCGAAACCGACCACTCCTCATGTTTATTTTTGTTAAAAATAGTAAATGAGCTTATAAAATCTCCATAAAGTGCAGATTTACACTAGATTCTTAGGTGAATAAGTGTGATTTTTGGTTAGACTTGAATCGGTCTAGAAGTTGGTTAAATAGAGTGTTCATCTAGTTAAAAATCTAGAAACTATAACCTTCGACAGAAACTATAACCTTCGGCAGAAACTATAACCTTCGGCAGAAACTATAACCTTCGGCAGAAACCTTAACCTTCGGTAGAAACTATTCGGCAGAAACCATAACTTTCGGCAGAAACCTATAACTAGCAGTTTTAACTATAAGAATTTAAATACGATACAACAATCAAAGTATAATAATAATAGTTGAGATTATTATTACCAAAAACTCACCAACGGGCCGTACACATCTTTCAAAAACTCAAATCTAATCAGTTAAACCAAATCATTTGGACATTACTAGTTGGATGAACAACTAGCATAGATGATATGATAAGACATCTAATCATTTTAAAACCTTGCGCGTTTAATACGCCCGGCAGGTTCAATATCTAATCATTATCAAAACCTTGCGCGTCTAAGACGCCCTGCAGGTTCAGTCGTTGTAACGACATCAAATCATTGTGAATCATTATAATTGTTGGCTAACAATTCATCAGACTCAGGTGAGTCTCATAGCCCCTTTTTAAATGCTTTTACCTAGGGGTGAGATACATGCTCGTTTTGTTTTACATGTGAACGCAAGTATCAAATTATCACGTATGCTGCATGAGTTGTTTTCATCTAATCAATCAAAGTCCTCTGAAGCATAGTTCTGTTAATATGATTTAGCGTGAATGTTAGTGTATGGTACCATATGGGATTGACAATCCCCGTCCGAGTTAGCAAGCACTAACCTGTCAAACGGACGCATTATCATTTGTTCAAACGTATGTTGATTAGGCATACGCATAGAGGCACCCTCGATCAGGCACTTGATAGTGATCCTGACCCCTCAGTTAAGCTCAGACTATGTGCTCATGTTAGTTGTATCAATCTTTACTTATTTGTTTAATTACAAATATTCATGTGATACCCATCAATCAATTATTTACATGCTTTGTAAATCGAATCATTAAATCTTGCGGTTCACAAATCATATATTATCATATCAACCCTGTGAGCTCACCAACTTTATAGCTGACCTTTTAGCATGTTATCTCAGGTACTCAGCAGTAAGTTGGACTGCCCATCAGGATACTGTAGCTCAAGTCGCATGCAATCATATAATCATCAAGAGATTTCCTTGCATTTCTATATTTTGTATAAATTAGATATGTATTAGAATCTCTCAAATATCTATGCGAACTCATCTTTTGTAAACCATATGTAGACTTTTACGTTAATCAATGTATTTGTAAAACGACGCATGTAGTGGTCGTTCATTATGTATCTATGTGCTTTGTGTATTGATTAGTAACACCCAAAGTATGCTTCCGCGAACAGTAAATCTGGGGGTGTTACAGATTGGTATCAGAGCCTAAGGTTATAGTGAACTAGGTTGCATTAGTGGGCCTAGACTATGACCGTTAGGCAGTATTTGCTGTTAAGTGTGATTGGTTCAAGAGTTACGTCATACAAGTTTAATTTAACATAGCTTGATCAACTATGTACAATTAAATAAAGATGATGTAAGGCTTGAAATGGTTATGCTGGAATAGGAATACATTAGTTGACTCTGACCTCGAGAGAAACCGGGACTCATAATTGTTTGTGCTAGACACTCATAAGACTATTATGTGATATAAGTATATATACATAGTTAGTCATCGATCAAGCACAGTACGCTAGTCTATTATATATTATATATATAGACACTCACATATTCAAACACTTTGTCATAGAGATGGCAACACACACCCACCGAAACATCTTCTATTTCATCCCGCTCTCGACAACATCTCTTGTAATCACGAAACTCATAGGTAGCTAGGAGGACCACCGAGTCACTTCGAGCGAGACCTTACCCAACTCAAAACAATTCAAATAACCAGGCTAGTTAGCACGTAGTTGCTAGTCAGTAGCGATGGTTATTCAACTCCTCTTGATTGTTCTATAATGTTGATTGTCATATTGTGATGTTGTATATTACCACATTTGTATATGTACATCTATGATAATCATCATTTATGGACAATCTCTCACGAACCCTATCCTTCTATTCTCAGGAAAATCATGCCGCCAAAGTCAAGGACTTACACTGATGCCCAGATGGCATCTATCATCTCTCAGGCTGTGACTGAAGCCTTGGCGCGACATTCATCAGAGACCCCCAAAAGGAATAGTGGTACTGCCAATACCCCTCCCACTACCAAGCCTTGTTCCTACAAGGATTTCCAAAACTGCAAACCCCTGAGCTTTAAAGGAACTGAAGGAGCCATCGGCCTAATCAGATGGGTTGAGAAGATGGAATCCGTCTTTCGCATTAGCAAATGTGTGGAAGGGGATAGAGTTCAGTTTTCCACATGCACCCTTGCTGATGGTGCCCTCACCTGGTGGAACTCGTATACCCAGTCTGTGGGTATAGATACCGCCTATCTACTTCCCTGGGAAGATCTGAAGAAAATGCTCACAGAGGAGTATTGCCCATCTGAAGAACTCGAGAAGCTAGATGAGGAGTTCTGGCATCTTAAGGTTCAAGGAACCGACATTGTTGGTTATACCACTAGGTTTCAACAATTGGCAACCCTCCGCCCAGCCTTAGTAAGCACTGAGACCGACAAGGTCAAGAGGTACATTCGCGGTCTTCCGGAACCTGTCCGGGGGAACGTCGCTTCTTCCGGCAAAACCACCATTCAGGGATCAATTCGATTAGCTCATGAGCTCATGGCTATGCAAGAGAGCCAAGGAAACCCTGTCTCATCTTCTGGGAACAACAACAAGAGAAAGTGGTCTGGAAATCAGAACCAGCAGACCTTCAAAAGGACTGAGACTGTCAAGAATGACACATCAGGTTCTGGAGAGAGGAAAGGGTACACTGGAAGTAAACCCTACTGTTCAAAGTGCAATCGTCATCATGATGGTCCTTGTAGTAACCCCTGTAACAACTGTAAGAAATATGGACATCTTACCAAAGACTGTCGAGCACCAGCAACCAACCTCACCACCAACACCAACACCAACAACAACCAACCCCGAGCCTGCTATGAGTGTGGAATCACTGGACACTTCAGAAATGCGTGTCCAAAGCTGAAGAACAAGGGTAACAACAACAACGTCGCTAGGGGCAGAGCTTTTGTGCTGAATGCTGGAGAGGCCCGTGAAGACCCTAATGTGGTCACGGGTATGTTTCTTCTCAACAATTTAACTGCTTCAATTTTGTTTGATACTGGTGCTGATAAGAGTTTTATATCTGAGGAATTTAGCCCACTATTAGACATTCCCCCTGTTGCCTTAGAAGCTAAGTACACTGTAGAGTTAGCTAATGGCAAATTGATCGAGGCCGATAGCGTAATACCAAATTGCATCCTAAACCTCGCAAATGAACTATTTCCCATAAACCTCATACCCATCGAGATTGGAAGTTTTGACATAGTAGTAGGCATGGATTGGCTATCCAAGCATCGAGCTGAAGTTGTATGTCATGACAAGATCATTCGTATTCCTCTCGTCACTGGTAGTACTTTGATCATACAAGGGGAGACCAGTGGGACGAGATTGAATATCATATCCTGCATGAAGACTCGCAAGTACCTTAGGAAAGGGTATCAGGCAATCCTCGCTCATGTTATTGAGAAGAAGTCTGAAGAGAAGCGACTTGAGGATGTGCCCATCGTCAGAGACTTTCCAGAAGTCTTTCCTGAAGAATTACCTGGTCTTCCACCACCAAGGCAAGTTGAGTTCTCAATAGATCTTGTGCCTGGGGCAGCACCCGTGGCACGAGCACCATATCGTTTAGCCCCTTCAGAACTTCAGGAGTTGTCTACTCAGTTGCAGGAACTCCTGGATAAGGGATTCATTAGACCGAGTTCTTCACCATGGGGAGCTCCGGTCCTGTTTGTGAAAAAAAAGGACGGTTCATTCAGGATGTGTATCGACTACAGAGAGTTGAACAAATTAACCATCAAGAACCGTTATCCACTTCCCCGTATTGATGACCTGTTCGACCAACTCCAAGGGTCAAGCATCTATTCAAAAATAGATCTACGATCGGGTTATCATCAGTTACGAGTTCGCAATGAAGATATTCCGAAAACTGCTTTCCGAACTCGCTATGGTCATTACGAGTTTCAGGTTATGGCCTTTGGTTTGACTAACGCACCGGCAGTATTCATGGATCTTATGAACCGAGTGTGCAAACCATATCTCGACAAGTTTGTCATTGTCTTCATCGACGACATTCTTATCTACTCGCGCAACGAGGAGGAACATGCACAGCATCTCAAAGTCATTCTAGAACTTCTCAGACACGAAGAGTTATATGCTAAGTTCTCCAAGTGTGAGTTCTGGATGCAAACTGTCCAATTCCTTGGTCATGTAATTGACAGTCAGGGAATTCATGTTGATCCCTCAAAGATCGAGGCTATCGAGTGCTGGCAAGCACCGACAACATCGACCGAAGTACGCCAATTCTTAGGACTGGCTGGTTACTATCGGCGCTTCATTGAGAATTTCTCTAAGATAGCACAACCACTCACAACACTGACTCAGAAAGAGAAGAAGTTCAATTGGACCGATAAGCAGGAGTCAGCGTTCCAGTTATTAAAGCAAAAGCTTTGCAGTGCGCCCATCCTATCACTACCCGAAGGTAACGAGGACTTCGTGGTATACTGCGATGCTTCGCATCAGGGACTTGGTTGCATATTGATGCAACGAGAGAAAGTCATAGCTTACGCCTCCCGACAACTCAAAGTTCACGAGAAGAACTACACAACCCATGATCTCGAATTAGGAGCCGTAGTGTTCGCCCTCAAAATCTGGAGACATTATCTGTATGGCACGAAATGTACCATCTTCACTGATCATAAGAGCCTCCAGCACATATTTGATCAGAAGGATCTCAATATGAGGCAACGTCGTTGGGTCGAGTTACTCACCGACTATGACTGCGAAATCAAGTATCATCCGGGCAAGGCAAATGTAGTTGCCGACGCCTTAAGTCGAAAAGAGCGCACCAAACCTCTTCGAGTCCAAGCCCTCAGTATTATCATTCATAATAATCTAATCATTCAAATCCTCACTGCTCAACTCGAAGCATTGAAACCTGAAAACATCAAGGAAGAGGCCTTGCGAAATATGGAAAATCAATTTGAAACCAAACCCAATGGAGTCAAGTACTTCGCAAACCGAATCTGGTTACCCAAGTTTGGGAATCTTCGAGACTTTGTGATGGATGAAGCTCACAAGTCCAAATACTCTATACATCCTGGATCGGACAAGATGTATCATGGCATCAAGGGACTGTACTGGTGGCCGAGCATGAAAGCAGAGATTGCCACGTACGTCAGCAAATGCCTCACATGTTCTAAGGTTAAAGCCGAATATCAGAAACCCTCCGGCTTGCTCCAGCAACCGGAAATCCCTCAATGCAAATGGGAGCAAATCTCCATGGATTTCATCACTAAACTCCCGAAAACATCAAGTGGTTGCGATACTATATGGGTAATAGTTGATCGTCTAACCAAATCTGCTCACTTCATTGCTATGAAGGAAACCGACAAAATGGAACGTCTCACGCGAATCTATATGAAGGAGATCGTAACAAGGCACGGCATTCCAATCTCAATTATCTTTGATAGAGACAGCCGATTCACATCTAACTTTTGGCAATCATTACAAAAGTCATTGGGTACTCGTTTAGATATGAGTACAGCCTATCATCCACAAACCGATGGCCAAAGTGAAAGGACTATTCAAACACTGGAAGATATGTTACGCGCCTGCGTAATTGATTTCGGTGCAAATTGGGAGCATCATTTACCTTTGTGCAAATTCTCATATAACAACAGTTACCACACTAGTATTGGAGCTGCACCTTTTGAGGCATTGTACGGTCGTAAGTGCCGATCGCCTATCTGTTGGACCGAAGTTGGAGATAGTCAACTCACTGGTCCTGAAATCATTCATGAAACCACCGAGAAGATCGTTGGTATCCAGCAACGGCTAAAGGCCGCACGTGATCGTCAGAAGAGTTATGCTGACGTGAGACGAAAGCATCTCGAGTTCCAGGTTGGGGATCGAGTATTGCTCAAAGTATCACCTTGGAAAGGTGTCATCCGTTTTGGTAAACGTGGGAAGTTAAACCCTAGATACATCGGACCTTTTGAGATCCTTGAAAGGATTGGTCCAGTAGCTTATCGATTGCAGCTACCTCCAGAGCTCAGTAGCGTGCATCCCACATTTCACATTTCTAATCTTAAGAAATGTCTGTCCGACGAGACACTCATTATTCCGCTCGAGGAAATTCAAATCGACGACAAACTTCATTTTGTCGAGACACCAGTGGAGATCATGGACCGTGAGGTCAAACAGCTTAAGCAAAGTCGTATCCCTATAGTCAAGGTTCGGTGGAATTCGCGGCGTGGTCCAGAATTCACCTGGGAACGAGAAGACCAGATGCGACACAGGTATCCACATTTATTTTCAGACTCCACTCACAAGCCGACTTCGAACTGAATTTCGGGACGAAATTCTCTTAACAAGGGGAGAATGTGACAACCGTAAAAATTAGGACTAGTTTTTAGTTCCTAATCATTTAGAAATACGTGTAATTAGTTCTATGTATTAGGCTAATTGTATGTATCATTACGTGTATTTTATAAATATACGCATTTAAACGATTAAGTTTAATCGTGCATTATTATATCGGCCGAACTCCGATACACTTTCATACGGACGTTGGTGAAACTTTTTAATAAATAACATAAATCTATTTGATAATTAAATAGTAGTTATTTACATTATATTATTATGTATTAATAATATACGAAACAATGTACGTTTTGTTTAAAACGTAACCGACACGAATAAAACGCGCGAGGCGCGTCCGACAAACGAATAAAGTTCAAGATATGTGTTCATAACTCCAAATAAAGTATTTTGATTAAATACTTCAATCAAAAATATCGAGAATTAAATCGTTACTTAAAACACAAACGATAAACGTTTAACGTACATATAAACGTCGAAACGAACGGGTAAACAAACACGAAGCTTAACGCAAATTGGGGAACAAGAAAATAACACACCACACCCCATAAGGGACCCACTAGAACCAGCCACATGAGGGAGTATGGTGCTCCATACTCCTTGTTGTTGCTTCTTTAACAATAAGTCACCAAACACCCACCCTCAATCATTCATCAACTACCATCTCTCTCTCTCTACTCTCTCTCCCTCCCTTATCCACGTTTTTGATCAGCCACAAGACAACCACCATCATCCACCACAAGCCACCATACTCATCTCCATCATCCACCATCGGTTTTTGAAGATTGAAGCAAGGAAACGGAGCACGGAAGCAAACCGAGTAGCATTTCCCCATCTTCACCTTTAGATCATCATTTCTTGTAAGAACACATCCTTTTATCTCTCTAGAAATACTTGCTTATTGATATATAACATGCTTAGTAGCTCATCTAACAATAAAATGTCCAAAAACAAAGCTTAAAATATGTTTTTGTAACACATATATGTTAACAGCTTTTCTGACCAGAAAAATGACCTCACTAAAACGACTATAACTTGAGTTGTAGGATGAATCAACGCATGAACTTTATATCGAAATCTTCGTGTGAATGTCTTATAAAAAAAAGTTCTTCTATGGCCACCTCTGAAAATACACGGTTTTTAGTGTAGAGGCTAATCTTTGAGCCGAGGCCTGTTTTGAACCGAAACCGACCACTCCTCATGTTTATTTTTGTTAAAAATAGTAAATGAGCTTATAAAATCTCCATAAAGTGCAGATTTACACTAGATTCTTAGGTGAATAAGTGTGATTTTTGGTTAGACTTGAATCGGTCTAGAAGTTGGTTAAATAGAGTGTTCATCGAGTTAAAAATCTAGAAACTATAACCTTCGGCAGAAACTATAACCTTCGGCAGAAACTATAACCTTCGGCAGAAACTATAACCTTCGGCAGAAACTATAACCTTCGGCAGAAACCTTAACCTTCGGTAGAAACTACTCGGCAGAAACCATAACTTTCGGCAGAAACCTATAACTAGCAGTTTTAACTATAAGAATTTAAATACGATACAACAATCAAAGTATAATAATAATAGTTGAGATTATTATTACCAAAAACTCACCAACGGGCCGTACACATCTTTCAAAAACTCAAATCTAATCAGTTAAACCAAATCATTTGGACATTACTAGTTGGATGAACAACTAGCATAGATGATATGATAAGACATCTAATCATTTTAAAACCTTGCGCGTTTAATACGCCCGGCAGGTTCAATATCTAATCATTATCAAAACCTTGCGCGTCTAAGACGCCCTGCAGGTTCAGTCGTTGTAACGACATCAAATCATTGTGAATCATTATAATTGTTGGCTAACAATTCATCAGACTCAGGTGAGTCTCATAGCCCCTTTTTAAATGCTTTTACCTAGGGGTGAGATACATGCTCGTTTTGTTTTACATGTGAACGCAAGTATCAAATTATCACGTATGCTGCATGAGTTGTTTTCATCTAATCAATCAAAGTCCTCTGAAGCATAGTTCTGTTAATATGATTTAGCGTGAATGTTAGTGTATGGTACCATATGGGATTGACAATCCCCGTCCGAGTTAGCAAGCACTAACCTGTCAAACGGACGCATTATCATTTGTTCAAACGTATGTTGATTAGGCATACGCATAGAGGCACCCTCGATCAGGCACTTGATAGTGATCCTGACCCCTCAGTTAAGCTCAGACTATGTGCTCATGTTAGTTGTATCAATCTTTACTTATTTGTTTAATTACAAATATTCATGTGATACCCATCAATCAATTATTTACATGCTTTGTAAATCGAATCATTAAATCTTGCGGTTCACAAATCATATATTATCATATCAACCCTGTGAGCTCACCAGCTTTATAGCTGACCTTTTAGCATGTTATCTCAGGTACTCAGCAGTAAGTTGGACTGCCCATCAGGATACTGTAGCTCGAGTCGCATGCAATCATATAATCATCAAGAGATTTCCTTGCATTTCTATATTTTGTATAAATTAGATATGTATTAGAATCTCTCAAATATCTATGCGAACTCATCTTTTGTAAACCATATGTAGACTTTTACGTTAATCAATGTATTTGTAAAACGACGCATGTAGTGGTCGTTCATTATGTATCTATGTGCTTTGTGTATTGATTAGTAACACCCAAAGTATGCTTCCGCGAACAGTAAATCTGGGGGTGTTACAACAAGTTACTACGACTTGTTTGATTGAATTGATGCAAGTTACAACGACTTGTTTGATTTTGAAGTATGTTTTGAAAACACGTACGGCCCATTTGTGATGGATTTGAAATAATAAACTTTAAGTATTATCATATTGTTATTGGTGTTTTGCACTTACTAGCGTGTTCCAATGTGTTTTATAAGTCGTATCGTATAAGGGTTTGAGGTTATATATGTTCGACACTTAGTGAAAATTTAGTTTGAAAACCTGCTGTTTTATGCGACACAATCATGCGACACAAATGTTTGTCATGCGACACAATGGTTGTGTCGCATAGAAATGCGACATAATACCTATACGACACAAGGGTAGTGTCATATAGATTTGAGATGCTGATTCAACAGCGACATAATGATTGTGTCGTATGAAAATACGACATAAGATGCGACACAACGTTGTGTCGTAAAGGGTACGACACAAAAGGATTTATACGACACAAGGTGCGACATAACAGGCAAAATACGACACTACATGCGACATAAGGCTTGTGTCGCATTGAAGAACACCAGCCCAGAAAGTCCGGCTGTCAAGATTTTTCCGGCCAAAAACCCAATTCAAACCCGTTTTTAAGCTATAAAACCTTGTTATCTTCATATATTTGGACATATACATGTTTTATAACTCATAAATATGTAAAAACAAGCTAAAACGAGAAGTTTCTGGAATTTGTCGGAAACTTACGCGGTGTCGGATCGAAAATCCGAAAAGATAGAAATGTAGATCGTGTCGAGGTGGTTCCTTTCCCGTAATTATTTTGATGATCCAAAGTCGTTTTGTGTATTTATTTTGAAGTTTTGTGACTTGGTGGTGGTTTTTGGTTTAGAGAGAAAAGAGAGGGAGAGAGAGAAAGTAAAGAAAGAAATGAAAGAAAAGAAAAGGGAGGTGGGAGGTTAAACCTCCTTTTTTTTTTCAGTCTCCGTCCCGCGCTCCGCGTGGTGTTCGTTTTCTCCGTCATTTAACGTTTTAATGATTTTTATACGTTTAAATATATATCTTAAAATACGAATAATTCCCCAATTATTTTTGTTTAAGCATTTTATCAATTTCTTATTAGTTGCGTTATAAGATATAACGTTAGCTTGTTTTTGTTTGCTTGCGCGTTGTTGTACGATACGAACCGTGTACGTAATATTGTAAAACAATATTTTGGATATAATTGTGTTACTAAATAATATGTGTATTACTTAATAAAATTGATCACCAACGTCCGTATTAAATTCAAATCGAAATACATCCTATTTGAAACTCGTACGATTTAAACAAACCGCATAATTGTGTAGATATATATTCAACAATATATATAATAATTGATACATTAATTAGCCTAACACAGAACTAATTACATGTATTAAAACTTGATTAGGCACTAAATTCTAGTCCTAAATTGACGGGTGTCACATCTTCTTTGGCGACATAGTACCTGAGACCATGAGAGATTTAAAGTAATAGGTCTTAAGAAAGGGGAAATTTAAAGCGCTTCCCGAAATTTCTAATGGAAAATTCGATATGAGGGCTTTAAATTCTTGACAGTCCAAAGATTACAGTAAATATCAAATGTCCCCAAGTGACGTATAATCAGTTTTAACAATACTAAGGCAATCATTAATGTGCAAAAATATATAGTCATGGAATGGCGGTAAACTTATGTGTGAAGTAATGTTGTTTACAAAGTTTGGTGTTAGCCAAGTTTGAAACGTCATTATTTCACAATTTATAGTCACATGGTAGGTTTTTGACTTTTTTAAAAGTCCAAATTGAAGTAAGGTTTTTTTTTTTTTTTGAATAAAAATTGCAATTGATATGTTTTAAAAATGCAATACTTCAAGTTGACTTTTTAGGTCAAAGGTTACTCCAACTGATAATTTTAAGTTTCCGCATGCCACAATTATAACCTATACATGTAAACATGATTTTAGACACATTCCTAATTGGTAAATTAACAAGCTAGGTCATGTATAAAGAGTTATGTTACCCATGTGTTTGGTTTTATTCAAGGCTTTTATTTTCACAATAATGATTTTCTAGTTAAATTGCCTATTTTGACTAGTCAAGCAAGTACAAGTATTGTAGTAAGCAAGAGTTGTCAAGTAACCTTAATTTACTATCCTATTTATGCATGCTAGTTAACTTTTTGTTGACTTTCAAAAGTCAAACTTGCTAATCCTAATTTATCCGCATTGTGCAATTAACATAGAGCAATCATTCAAAACACCACAATTACTTAAATATTTAACAATTAACACTTAATCAAGCAAAATTCTAGACTAAATCAATAGATCAAAGTACATCCTTTCGAAAGAGTCTAACTAGTGTGAATTAGCATGGGTAAGTGGTAGTAACATGTAGTTCCTAAGCATCTAACCAAGAAAAGTCCTAATTCCTAGTTACTAACTTAGCTAACTTCATAGAATAAGATATTTTAAGTTCAAAGTAGGTTTTTCATGATCATACCTTAGTTTTAGTGAAGAAAACTTAAAACGATTGTACAACCGTGAAGAAAATGCGACAAGGAGCTCAAAAGGACACAAGGTCACATGTTTTGGTGGAGTTTTGATAGTGGTTTCATGGTGGTATGAAGGTGGCCGGTTTTGGGAGAGGGAGGAAGTGAGGAGAATTTTTTTTTTTCTTTTTTCTTGTTTTTGAGTTATGGGATCAATTGGAAGGTTGGTGGTCCATGGGAATATTTGTCATACTCTTATGTACCTTATTCCTTACATGGTCCCTAAAGTACTTAATTAGTACAAGGTTAATTTCCTAGGTTAAAATTCTAATGTCCTATAATGATTATGGATCTTAATTATATGTATTGTAACTAGTTACTTGTTAGTTCTTCGTTACGTTATAAACAATTTAAGAAACGCGCAAATTTTTACAGGACAATTACAATTAACCTGAAATATTAAACTTAAATTATTTTTGGTGTTTAAAAATTATTTGTCTGTCGTGGACTTGCTGAATGTACATGGTTCGGCTAAAAGCTTAACGTTGTACGTTCTTTTTGTCGCGCACGTGTTTTCAGGCAAAAACTTTAAAAACGTTTTTCTTTTAAACGAAACTTTCAAAAATTTATTAAATTATTATATTTATACTAAAATATGCTCATTTAAAGTCACGAGCCTTGACCTTTTTCGGAAGGAATTGTTTTAAGATTCGTTCTGATCCCTCCAAAGGGAAAGGGTCGAGATTTGCTCCCTTAAGAGAACGTTTTTAAGTACAAAACGTTTTGAAAGTTCCAAAATGACGTTATAAACTAAATAGTAATGATGATTCTCTAATCCCCCTAGGATCTCTCGTTCCTCGTACCCTAAATTGACGAGATCATCAATCAACTTATTATACGCTTTCCTTATCTTCTTGGGATTTGACAAACCGTCGCGTACTCCTTGGTCCTTGTAATTCAGATCGTGAGTGAGTTTATTCATGATTTCCACAAACGCATTCTCTTCATGTGAATCAGGTTCTCCGGTTGTAGACTTAACTATCCTACAGAGTTCACTGATTTTGGCTTTTCGTGCGGAAGTGAAGGGGTATTTGGTAAAGGCAAAGATTCGAGTAAGCTTGACGTGAATGTCTTTTCTTTTTGCGAAGAAAACTGTGTCGATTCTTTCCTTGGTGGAATCAGGAAAAACGTCTAGTAATTTGGAGATCAAGTAAGAGGCGGGGTCAACAAAGAACGGAATTTTACCAGGAATGACGATGGAAATCATCGGATCTCATTTTATCCAGAACTCAAGTTTGTTGATCATTGCGGCGACATTGTGATTGATTAATATCATAGATATTGGGAGATAATCCATGTCGGCAAATGATTTAAAGAGTAGATCTAAATCTGCTACAAACTTTAATTCTTGGTCTCTGAAATTCGTGGAAGGGTTTTCGCATTCTTGACTCGACAGGCGAAGCATAAATTCTACTTGTTTCTCTAATTCGGCGATCGTTTCTCATTGTTTGTAAGAAAACGGGAGGTCGGCATAGGTTAATTGCCTGACGAATGCCTTATAGATGTCTACCCTACGGGAAGGGTCGAAAGAAGCACCGAGGTGGCGTTCTTCAAAACAAGGTTGTTCTGACTTGACTGATGGAACCTTATCCACCACTAGATAAATGGTGTATTTGGGTTCGTGTGACAGGAATGGAAAGATGCCGTCATTATGAGAATCGGACAGGATTTGGGAATATACTGTTGTCTCAGGAATGAGGGTGATTGAATTACGAAATTTCGGAGGTTTTTCTTCAAAATCATTTTCGGGAAAATAATTGAAGTGGGCAGAATTTGGTAAACCAGGTAAATGAAAAGTTGGGGAGTGATCTTCTGGAGATGATGCAAGGTCAGGTAATTGTTCCGTGTCATCAAAATTCAGGCAATGTTTTGGAATGGAAAGTGGGATCCTAAATTCTTCTAGGGTAGCATACAATTCATCCCAAGAAATGGGTTTTTGAGATGTCATGTTTAAACTAATATTATCCTAATACTAAATTAACAGTAAATTAATAATTAATACTAAATTACTTAAATTAACTTTCGAAAGATATCTGAGAAAATTTCAGTCGGAAGGATCTCCTAAATACTACTACTTAAGGCGGCTCTAAATCGTACGTTTGTGATTCCCTGCCAGCGGCGCCAAAAACTTGTTACACCCGCACCGGTTCGGTCAGTGTCGTTGTGATTTCTGATGGAGATGCGGGCGCAGCAGGGGTTTTAAAATTTATATTTAGCTGGGCTTAAATTATACGTACTACCTACTCTGGTTAGCAAGCGGTAAGTATGACCTAAGATCGTTCTATGAATCCAAACGTGTGGGTGATTAAAGCTGGTGCTTTCGGTAGGGAAATATTTAGGATGGAACAAAGTAGGTAGGTTTGGGGGTTTTTAAACTAAAGACAAGTAATTAAAATGCAGAAAAGTAAATTGCAGGAAATTAAAGTGCAGGAAAGCAGATAAAGATAAACATGTGATTGTTGAGACTTTGATAATTAATGTTTCGGGATGACAGATTAAACAGGGACAATGCTAAATGTAATGATTAAACTATCAGGTGTAAACTCTAGAACCCTACCAACTAAATTTCCCATTGGCATGTCACTAGGAACTAGGTTATCGTGATTCTGATCGGAGCAATACGCAAACTTCCAATACTTATCTAGTTGAAAGATAAGCAACCTATCTTGGCTTGATGCCGAGGTGCATGAAATAGTAGCGTATCGTCTCATAGGTCCGACCGTTCTTAACCCCTAAAATAGTTTAGTATTTCGTTAGCATGCAGATTAATAACTTTGTATGTTTAGACCGTTGATTATGTTAGATTTAGTGTTTTAAGGATTCTAGGTCGCTAGGACTTTACTCTTATTCCTAAGTCTTGTTTTGTGCATTAAGGTTTGGTTATTTCAACTTATGACTTGAGTTCTCCTTTTCAAACAGTTATACATCCCTGGATTATTCGCAGTTTATAAAAACGTGTTTCATATGCAGACCATGCCTTTCAGTAATCGGACAGTGTACTTTACATGGTAGTTCAACTGCTTCTTACATCAAACATGCGGTCAAGAGTAATTGACGGTGAAAGTGACACTCTAAACTAGCTAAATGTAAAGCAATGCAGAAATGTAAACCTAATATATACAACGAGTGGGTTTACTATGTCTTACTTGTTGCATGTCATCGGCACATATAACTACTTACCATAATTAAGGTTGATCAAGTCCTAATTACTAGGTAGCAGTCACGTGGATAACCAGAAAGGGTACTCCATAAATTAAACTCAAGTTCATAAAGTCTTAACGATACAAAGGTCATTAATTCCTGTTTTATCTGAACGTGTTTTACGAACATTACTTTATTGTGCATTGACTTTCGTAGGATATACCAGTTAGTTGTGAAGTTGTATTATCCTTTCGGAATTCCAACTATTAGACTAGAGCTGATTCCAGTGATGTAACTACCTTCGGTCGTTTATTGACTTCCATACATTTGTACTCCGCTTGAAGTGTTTCCAGTACTATATCAGATAAACAATCGAATAGGGGCCGTCACATCACATTACGATTGTCGTACACTAATCATGTAATGTCATCCTTACTTATAATTATCTACATCATCAACAATCACAATAATAGACTACTCGCAATTCATGGCAATAAATATATCACATACCAAGCAATAACACATGATTAAAATATGAAATAAAGCAAGTATGATAAAGGTTTAGATATCACCCGGAAATAAATGCGTAGCAGCGTATTATTATGATTGACAACTCGTTCACACGTACAAAGATGAATCTCCAAACTCCTAACGTTCGTTCTAGCCTCTATGTTAATCCGTAGATTAATTACAATAATCCTAGACTAAAATATAAGAGAATTTCTAGAGTGAGAAATTGGAAATGGAAGAGTGAGAGTATGTGTATGAGTGTGAAAATGAGAGTGTGTTGAAATGAGAGCTAGGGGCTGCTATTTATAGGAGAGATTTGGCTTCAAGTTAGCATCCCAAGGCTCACATTAGCAAAAGGTGGAAAAGGTGGTGCACCGGGTACGAAAAAGTATGTAAAGGTCTAGCACCGGGTACACGCAAGGACCAAAAAGCGGGAACGGTGCAGGGGGTGGCAGCCGGTGGCGGCCAGGTGGTGGCCGGCGGCGGCCTGGTGGCTGGCTGCTACCCGCACCAGTTCGTCACCTGTTGCCTCGTTTCTCGATTCGTGCGTGTTTTCTTCGTTACGCGTCCGTTTGCATTGATTCTTTTTGCGTTGGATTTGTAATTCAAAAACGAAGCTTTTGATGAAAAGAAATCCCAAAAATATGTCTCTGAACTTTAGATGAGTCGTACAAATCGTTTGGAACTTCCGGCGTACGTAGAATCTTCATTCTTCGTCCGTTTTTGTTGATTTTTCTTCTGTTGGATTCGTAATTTGAAAACGAACATCTTGGATGAGATGGATGTTAGTGATGGGCACTTTTGTCTTGAAATCTCGTTTTGATGTCTTGAATCTTCAAACGTGCGTGGAATCTTCGTTTTCTACCCGTTTTGCTTGATTTTCATCGTGCAACCTTGTTTTGACCATCTTGGCATAATACTATTGATTTGTACTATATTTGAGTTAAAATGCCAAGAATCATTCCAGAATGAGAGAGATATCGGTAGTAAAAACGTGACTTTTTACGCGATATCACCTCCTCCGATTAGAATCACGACAGCCTAGTTACTCAGCGACATACTGCTTGAGCAATCAATCAGCAGGGTACTAGTGCTTACACCATAAATACTTAAAACAAATAAAATAAAAATATTTAGAATGACGTTTCCATAAGTTAAGCTAAAACATCATCCCAAAGCAATGCTAACGAAGTCACAACAAACACCCCCTCTATCTTGACTGCTATCCCTTTTTATTTTTATTGCTTACATAAAATTAGTAGTATAGTTTAGAAAACAACCCAAAACCATTCCCAACTATTTTCAAAACCCTTCACTAGCTAGATTCGGACATCCTGATTACTCTGTTTCACAATACCGTTGATTTTGAAGAATGACCGTATGTCATACTTACAGCTATACACCCTATATCCGTAGTAAACTTAGGCCCCAACAATTATAAATATAAAACTCCACCGACACGTAGCTAGCAACCGGTCCAACGACAGGTTAACTCCTGACCAACCACTGGTGGCACATCAGTAACCTATCGTTCTATGTCAAAGAACGCTCAAAAAGCCGGTCATGTAGCATTTATTATCATTAAAGGGTTGATGAAGAATCAAATCTTCACCACATAGATTTAGAACGGTGATAATTCTCCCACGACATTTAAAAAGAGGGTTTTAGAGGTAAGGTAGGGTGAAAGGTTTGATCCTAGAGTCGTCAGTTTATGAAAATTTTATTTTGACATAAGCATGCCTTATTAAAAGTGGAGAGAGATATTTTTGGTGAAGCGAATGACGCAAGAGTATCTCCTGGCCATTTTCCCCTATTATGTGCATGGCGACATACTTTTTCGTCGAACCACCATCTTTCTTTGTCCATATTTTCTTTTGCTCCATAGACTTCGTCTCTTCGAATTTTCTTAATCCACTTTTCCGAGTAGTTTGTTGGGTGGATGTAGATGTTTCTAATATATTGCTGGGATTATATATATATATATATATATATATATATATATATATATATATATATATATATATATATATATATATATATTCTTCCTTTTCTTCTCTTTTTCGAAAATCTTAACTGAACTTTGGTTCCTTGGTTTCTTCACGCCATTTGGGAATGTGAGATGGAAATTGGCGTAGCTAGGGTACTAAAGAGTGTTTTCATACACTTAGAACTCTAGGTTGGGTTTAGAGAGAGTATGTTAAGGGGTTTTAGTGTGAAACGAATAGGTTTAGGCTCAAAAAGGGTTTTACTAAGGGATTCATCAATACTAAGAATAAGTATTGGTCTGGGTTTAGGCTTTGAGTAAATTGGGGATTATCCTAAGAATGTCGAGATCCTCTAATTGCACATATGCCACATATGGCACTCATCAATGTGGTCTTAAAATGCATAACAAGAGAAGTTGTAATTCTAAATGCATATATCGGCACACACATGAAACAAAAAGTAAAGCAATAAAAGTTATTCTTGTTTTAGGCTCAAGATACCCCACGAATCGAAAGTTTGGTTTGTATGTGCCTAATCATGCGATACTTTTTTTAGAATATCATTATAGTTTGAGAGATTTATACTTTGTATATTCCTATTCTCCAAAATATTTTATTTAATTCTGGAAAACAATTCATTTAACATCATTTTTTATTCAAAAAATTTGAATTTTTTTACGAAAAGTGAGGTTCTATTTTAAAGAACATTTTTCGAGTTTACTTTTTCAAGAGCAGAATCTTGCATACGGTATATCTATACCGCTATCCCACACTTAGTGAAACATTGTCCCTAATGTTCTTAGTTATGAGGTTTTGCGTAGCAAAATCCCACACTTAATTTTTGAACATTCTGAAAATATTTCTTTAGGTGATAAGCATTAACGATAGGGTCTAGATTTATATAAATTTAATGAAGATGTAAACTAAGGATAAGAACAGAAAGTAAGGGTGTTTTGGCCAATTTACACCTTTTGCAGAAAGTAAGGAAAACAACAGAAGTACTCCCATATCAGCTTTTTCTTGAGCTGAGGCTTGAAAATGAAGTGTTGTTGTAAAAAATTCTTTTAATGCATTGGCTCTGTTGAAGTGTGTGCTCAAAAATGTCTTCAAAATGGGCTTGGCATACTTCATTTGTAATTTGTCTCGTAAGTGTGAACATGTTAGATATACTTTTCAACAAAACTTCATTTTATAGCTTTCGTTATTTATTCATTTTTTGAAACAACGTTTCTAGAATGAGTAAAGTGGTGAAAGACAATTTCTATAAAAATGAGTTTGTTTTTCGAATAGCTTTGTATATCTTAAGTGTGAAAGATAGTCAGAGACTTTATCACTTCTTGGAAATTAAAATGTAGATTAACTACTAAGATAAAACGGGTTGCCTCCTGAGAAGCGCTCTTTTAAAGTCGAGAGCTTGAATTTTTCTCCTTAGATCAGGTGGCGGGGGAGAAGTTCCAGGGTCGTTTAGTGATGTTGCGGGCCCTTGGTTGTGGCAATGAGTAGCTAGGTGGAAAGGTCCTCACAAATTGGATGATCATTGTGTGAATCAAGTAAGGAGGTTGCATGGTCTCTACTCGGAAGCTCTTAAAGTGATCAGCAATAATTTGGCCAGAGTTCATGATGTTGTAAGTGATACTGTTGATTGCCTTGGTAACGGGTCTGTTAGGATCGATTATGGTGGTTGTATTGGTTTGGATCACCTCTCTGATTGGGTGATCTTTCCTAATCTATTTTAGGAAGGACAATAGTTGTTCCTTGATGTCTTCATATTCGTCAGAATTGGGATCTCCTCTGAATACTTGAACAGATTGACTTAGATCTTTGATCAGCCTATGCTAATGATGGGTAAAAGGGAAATCGGCTTCTGTGAAGATGTAGACCAATTTGCTGAATATCTCACGATATCATGCATAGAAAAGCTCCTCTGTTCTATCTTGACTTACCTCATTAAATATTTCATGCAATCTGGTTGTCACATAGGTGGCAACATTGATTTGTTACATGCGAGGTAGAATGGTTGGGACGTTGCGACTACTTTCATCCCATGCTTCGTATTTGAGCTCATCGATTATCAGCTCAACTTGATGTTCAATGGCAGAGTGGATGATGATTCAATGGCTTTCTGTAGTGGTTAGATGATCTCCACTATCTATGAGGTCATACCTAATAGAAGATACTGCCTAACGGTCATAGTCTAGGCCCACTAAATGCAACCTAGTTCACTATAACATTAGGCTCTGATACCAACCTGTCGCACCCCCAAATTATGATGCGGAAGCGGTTCGGGTCGGGGCGTGACTAATCAGGTGATCAACAGCACAAAGATATATAATGAACGACTCTACATGCGTCGTTTAACAAAATACATTGAGACGTTAAATGTTTACATCATCTGAAGCTATTACAATAGCCCGTATTCTGAATATGAGAGATTTCAATACGTAATTACTTTTACAAAATATAATAATGCAAGAAAATCTCTGATGTTTGCATGATGACTTGAGCTAAAAGTATCCTGATGGGCAGTCCAACCTACTGCTGAGTAACTGTGATACATGCTAAAAATGGTCAGCTAAAAGCTGGAGAGCTTACAGGTTTGTATGTCAAAACACATCGTATGAACCGCAAGATTTAATATAATGATTTGCAACCAAGCAAATAAATGATGTATATACAGCCATGAGCACATAGTCTTAGCTTAACTGAGGTGTCAAGATCCACATTCAAGGACCTGATCGAGGGTGCCCCCCACGAGTGTCTAATCTACACTCGCCTGAACAAATGCTAATGCGTCCGTTTGACCAGTCAGTGCTTGCTAACCCGGACGAGGATTGTCAATCCTATATGGTACCATACACAAACATTCATGCTACAGAAGTATTACCAAACTATGTTGTGAAGGACTTTAAAATGATTAGTTGTGAGAAACTCATGTAGTATAAAGCGTTGTTTTGTACTTGCATTCACATGTAAATAAAACGAGCATTGAATCACACCCCTGAGTGAAAAACAGTAAAATAGGGGCTATGAGACTCACCTGAGTCTGATGCGTTTATCTCAATAAACGTGCGTTGCTTAGCCAAGCAGTGATGTTCGAAGACTGTAACCTGAGGGCGTCCAAGACGCGCGTTGGTTAATATGAGTAGGTATCTCAAAAGATCACCTATGCTAGTTGATCGCACAACTAGTAATGTCGAAATACATTTGGTTTGTTTGTTTGCGTTTTGAAAACGTGTACGGCCCGTTGGTGAGTTTTCATAATAATAATTTACAATTATTATTATTGTGATGTTGTTACATTACACATGTAAGGTATGTTTCAATATTTTCTGAGTTATATCGTATAAGTATAAAGGTTTTGTGACGTTTGACACTTAGTGTGAAAACTAGTTTTGAAGTTTCTGTTTTAGGAGACACTTAATGTGTCACTTAATAGTTATTGGCGACACTTAGGCAAGTGTCGCATAAAAATTGTAAGTTCAGAGTTATTAGCGACGTTTAGTGAAGTGTCGCAGAAGGCGTCACTAAGTTGCGGCACTTAGATAAGTGTCGCGGATTATGATTTATTAAATATAGCGTCACTCGATAGTAGTGTCGCAGGTAACGACATTTGGATTCATGCGTCATTTAGTTTAGTGTATCAGATGGCGATATTCGAAGGTTGCGGCACTTAGGTTTAGTGTCGCTAATAATAAGGTTCAGTTATAATATGCGTCACTTGATGGAGTGTCGCAGAAAACACTTGTCTCCTGCGACACTCGGGTTTGGTCAGCTCATCACATAATCAAAAATGTGGTCAACGACCTCGGTTTGACCCGAGACTTTTACCCAAGTCTTAAAATGGTCCATAAAGTTTATAAAAATTGTCGGTTCGTGTCGGGGTTATCCCGAGGTGTCGGTTTTTAAAACGTGTCTTAAAACTTCAAGATTTTATGATTTCAGTTTTGTCGGTTTGTTTCGCCATTTATTTTCTACCATTTCTAGTCGACATCAATCCTCACAAATATTCTCAGTTGATCAACTATGTGTCTAGTTTATTACGTAATTTTTCTGGCAATTATAGAGGTCGGTTTCCTAGCCAAATAAAATAGAGAAAGAGATGTGTTCGGTTTTCGGTCAAAATGTACATCCGTGTACAACTCGAATTTTACAGCAAAACGGGAGCATTTTGAGAGAAAACTTTCTTCATGAAAGTTGTAGTCGATGAAAATACGAAGATTTCGGTATATTTTTCATAGTCTAACTCGAAACACACGATTTTATATAAATTCTTTCGTGAGACTGATTTTCTGTGATCTTTTCGGTTTACATATACAAGTTTCAAAAACGAGTTTTAACGTATTATTTGGACATAACCTAGCTAAATAATCAACTATACATGTAAATAAACAAAATATAAGTATTTTCGAAAGTGTCAGGATCTTACAACTTGTCGTATGGAGAAACCGAAAAGGTAGGAATGTAGAGCACGTTGCGGTGATCGTTTTCTTCCAAATGAGCTTGGTGATCCAAGGTGTTTTGATGGTGGTTTTATGGTGGTTTGATGGTGCCAAGTTTAGAGAGAAGAGAGAGAGATGAGAGAGTTCGAAGGAAAAGGAGGTTGAGTGAGATGATGAAATGAGGTGAATGATTATGATGGTGGAGTATGTAGGAAGAGAAGAGGGTATGGGAGTCCATCCCCTCTCCCTTTGACCGGTTGGGTGGGCCCCACTTAGGGTGTGGGTTTCACCAAACATCGTTCCCTAGTTCGTGTTTCGCGCGATGTTCGTTTACCCGTTCGTTTCGGTATTTATTTAGACATTAAACGTTTAATTCACGTCTTTAAGTAACGATTTAAAATTGTAAATTTTTAATTGAAGTATTTATCTAATACTCGAAAACATTTATAAAAATGTTTGGTAATGTGTCGGGAATGGTTTGCATGTTCGTGTTCCGTTTATTTAATCGCGTGACGTTTTTAACTAAACGTTTTTGTTATCGGTTTAATGTACGATGTTTTAAATAAAAGTTTTACTCGAAATGATATATTTTGTATTGATGAAATATATTTTTGGTTTTCATTCGATTGTCGGGCGCGTTTCGCATGTTTTTGTCGTATATACTTATATGATACGATACGAAATACTCGTGAAATATTATCGAAATAATATTTTGAAATCAATATGTTTATTAAATAATTTGATATTATTCAATAAATAATGTTCACCAACGTCCGTATAAAGCGTATCGAAATCCATTCGATATCGCACGATTTAACCAAATCGCGTATATGCATATATATTCATAAATATATATAAGGATACATTAATTAACCTAATCAAAGGACTAATTAATGTATTACAGAGAATTAGGCACTAATCACTAATCTTAATTTGGCGGGTGTCACATTCTCCCCTTGTTAAGAGAATTTCATCCCGAAATTTAGCTCATGTGGCGGTTAGAGTTGGATCTGTGAATAACTGATGATACTTGAGTCGCATCTGGTCTTCCCGTTCCCAAGTAAATTCCGGACCACGCCGCGAATTCCACCGGACTTTAACGATGGGAATACGACTTTGTTTGAGTTGTTTGACCTCACGGTCCATGATTTCTGCGGGTTCCTCGACGAAATGAAGTTTGTCATCAATGCGGATTTCATCGAGAGGAATGTTAAGTGTCTCATCAGACAGACATTTCTTAAGATTGGAAATGTGAAATGTGGGATGCACGCTGCTGAGCTCGGGTGGTAGCTGCAATCGATATGCCACTGGACCAATCCTCTCAAGGATCTCAAAAGGCCCAATGTACCTGGGATTTAACTTCCCGCATTTGCCGAATCGGATGACACCTTTCCAAGGTGATATTTTGAGCAAAACTCGATCCCCAGCCTGGAACTCGAGATGCTTGCGTCTCAAGTCAGCGTAACTTTTCTAACGATCACGTGCGGCTTTCAGCCGGTTTTGAATGCCAAAGATTTTCTCGGTGGTTTCGTGAATAATTTCTGGACCAGTGAGTTGGCTGTCTCCTACTTCGGTCCAACAGATAGGTGATCGGCACTTACGACCGTACAGTGCCTCGAAAGGTGCAGCTCCAATACTGGCATGGTAGCTGTTCTTGTACGAAAACTCACAAAATGGTCGATGTTTTTCCCAGTTTGCACCGAAATCAACTACGCAGGCTCGTAGCATATCTTCCAGTGTTTGAATTATACGTTCACTTTGGGCGTCGGTTTGTGGATGGTATGCAGTACTCATATCCAGACGAGTACCTAGTGATTTCTGTAATGATTGCCAAAAGTGAGATGTGAATCGACTATCTCTATCAGAGATAATTGAGATGGGAACGCCATGTCTAGATACTATCTCTTTCAGATATATTCATGTGAGACGTTCCATCTTGTCAGTTTCTTTGATTGCGAGGAAATGAGCAGATTTTGTGAGCCGATCTACGATCACCCAAATGGTATCGCAACCGCTAGACGTTTTTAGGAGTTTTGTAATGAAATCCATGGATATCTGCTCCCATTTCCATTGAGGGATTTCCGGTTGTTGGAGCAACCCGGAAGGTTTTTGATACTCGACCTTGACTTTAGAACAGGTTAAGCATTTGCCGAAAACGTGGTCAACTATGATGGTTTGACCCGAAGCTTTTACCCAAGTCATATATCAGTTCATAGAGTGTATAAAATGTGTCGGTTCGTGTCGGAGTCATTCCGAAGTGTAGGTTTTTAAAATGCATATCAAAACTTTAAGATTTTCATGTTTTCGGTTTATGTCGGTTCATTTAGCCATTTAATTTCCACCATTTCTATTCCATATTAATTCACACAAAAATTCACAGATGATCTACTATGTGTCTAATATAACATATCATTTTTCCAGCAATTATAGTGTCCATTTCGATGGTCTAATAATTTCGTGTAACAACCGAACAAATTTATCGAACATTTCCAGGTCAGTCACAAAGATCCGTTTATACGAAAAAAATGCGTACAGATCTGGAAAAAGTGCAAAACACGAAAGTTGTAGCTCTTTTCAATACGCAACTTTTAAAAAAAATTTAGTTGTCTAACTCATAATAGAACTCAAGTTATGATCGTTTTTGTAAACTGCCTTTTGAAGACAGATTTCTGCATGTTTGTATAAGTGTTATAAAAATGAGTTTCAAGCTTAAATTTGGACATAACATGGTTAGATGCTTAAATAAACGTCAAAATAATCAACATTCAAGTGAGTTTATCATGGGATGAGGGTTTTCTTACAAAGATAATGATGAGAGGAAGATGAAAATGGTGAAGATGAGCTTGATCTTGGTTCCTTTTGTTCCTCCTTCTTGTTTCTTCCTTTGATTCTTGATGAATGATGATGATTTCTTGGTGCTTTGTGACTGAGTTTTTGGTGAAGATGATGATGGAAATTGATGGATTAGAGAGAGAGATTGAGTGTGTGGGATTTTGAAGTGAAATGATGAAATGAGAAGAGGTGGTATGCATGTGGTTAGTGTGTGAAGTGGTCAAAGATCAAGATCATGTGGGTGTGGGGATGGTCATGGGGCCGGTTTCCAGGGGGCCCACTCAAGTGTGGGTCTCCAAAATTTTAATCCCACAATTTGTGCTCCGTGCGGTGTTCATTTTCTCGCCCGTTTCGACGTTTAACGATTTATACTCGCGTTTTAGATAACGATTCAAATCTCGATATTTTTGATTGAAGTATTTATTAAAATACTTAAAAACATTTATAAAAATGTTCCGTTTATTTATCGGCCTCGATTTACGTGTTCGTTTTACGGAGGTTTAATCGCGTAGCGTTTTAATTAGCCGTTTTTCGTTATCGATTTAAGATAGGATGTTTCAAATGAAAGTTTTTCTCGAAATGATATATTTTAAACTTATAAAATATATTTTGGTTCTCATTTGATTATCGGGCGCGTTCCGCGCGTTTTCTTCGAGTTTGTGATACTTTATACGATACGTTTTACAGGTTAAATATTATCAACATAATATTTAAAGATTTTTGAGTTTATTAAATAATTTCTTATTATTTAATATTTTGTTCACCAACGTCCGTATTTATGATGTCGGAATCCATCCGATAATGTAAAATGCACTATTTAAACAAATCGCGTACGTGTGTGTATATATAATAAATATATCAATACACATAATGATACACATAATTAACCTTAATTACATGTATTAGTACTATGGTTAGGCACCAATTACTAGCCCTAATTGTTCAGGTGTCACATTCTCCCCTTGTTAAGAAAATTTCATCCCGAAATTTAGCTCAAGTCGGGGTATGAGTGGAGTCTGTGAATAGATGCGGATACTTGAGTCGCATTTGATCTTCCCGTTCCCAAGTGAATTCCGGACCATGCCGCGAATTCCACCTGACTTTAACAATGGGAATACGACTTTGTTTTAACTGTTTGACCTCACGGTCCATGATTTCTGCTGGTGTCTCGACAAAATGAAGTTTATCATCGATGTGGATTTCGTCGAGAGGATTAATGAGTGTCTCATCAGACAGGCATTTCTTCAAGTTAGAAATGTGGAATGTGGGATGCACGCTACTAAGCTCGGGTGGTAGCTGCAATCGGTATGCCACTGGACCAATCCTTTCAAGGATCTCAAAAGGTCCAATGTATCTGGGGTTCAGTTTTTCGCGTTTGCTGAAGTGAATGACACCTTTCCAAGGTGAAACTTTAAGAAGGACTCGATCCCCAACTTGGAACTCGAGATGTTTGCGTCTCACGTCAGCATAACTTTTCTGACGATCACGTGCGGCTTTCAGCCGATTTTGGATACTAACGATTTTCTCGGTAGTTTCATAGATAATTTCAGGACCAGTGAGTTGGCTGTCTCCAACGTCGGTCCAACAGATAGGTGATCGGCACTTACGACCGTACAGTGCCTCGAATGGTACATCTCCAATACTGGTATGGTAGCTGTTGTTGTACGAAAATTCGCACAAAGGTAAATGAGTTTCCCAATTTGCACCGAAGTCAACTACGCAGGCTCGTAGCATGTCTTCCAGTGTTTGAATGGCTCGTTCACTTTGGCCATCGGTTTGAGGATGATATGCAGTACTCATATCCAGACGAGCACCCAATGATTCTTGAAGTGATTGCCAAAAGTGAGATGTGAAACGACTATCTCTATCAGAGATAATTGAGATGGGAAAACCGTGTCGTGCTACAATTTCCTTGAGATAAATTCGTGTGAGGCGTTCCATTTTGTCGGTTTCTTTGATGGCTAGGAAATGGGCAGATTTGGTGAGACGATCGACGATCACCCAAATGGTATCGCAACCGCTTGATATTTTTGGGAGTTTTGTGATGAAGTCCATAGTGATTTGCTCCCATTTCCATTGTGGGATTTCTGGTTGTTGTAACAAACCGGAGGGTTTCTGATATTCGGCTTTGACTTTTGAGCAAGTGAGGCACTTACTGACGTATGTGGCGATTTCAACTTTCATGTTTGGCCACCAATAGAATTCTTTGATGCCGTGATACATCTTGTCAGATCCAGGATGTATAGAATATTTGGACTTGTGAGCTTCATCCATCACCAAGTCGCGTAGGTCCCCAAAACAGGGCAACCAGATTCGGTTTGAGAAGTATTTAACTCCATTAGGTTTGGTTTCGAACTGTTTCTCTGTGATACCTGACAATTTAGGATTATCCGTAAACCTAACTGAAACCCTAATTATGTGTATTTAGACATTATTTAGGCTAAATACTTGTAATTGCTTATAACTATTTGTATATTTATGTGAATATACATCTTCGTAATTGTTTAAATTAAACTTACGTGATTTGTTGAAATTTCGCGAAACAACCGGACGGAGTCCGACATTATATACGACGTTGGAGAAAACATTTCTATAAATAACTTGAATCTACTTTTAGTAGTTATTTATCAAATATTATTATTTTGCTAAAATAATACACGAAAAACCTAGACGTTTTGGCTAAAACGTCTCAAACTCGGTAAAAATGCGCGAATCGAATTCGGTAACCAAACAAACGTCAATAAATATTTTGACAACTCAAAATAAAGTATTTTAATAATACTTCAATGGCACAATATCCAAAATATATCGTTAAATTAAACGACTCAAAATAACGTTACACGATTTAACGTTTTCGCGAAAATAACGGGTAAACGAACACAATACGTAACCTAAACTTAATAGATACAAATTTAACTGATTTTTGACCCTTGTGGGGCCCCCAAATTCGTTCACCACCCTTTCCCCCTATCCCATTTCATGCAAATATCAATCATGGCTTTGTTCTCCCCATACCACTCAAATTTCATGCATTCACTCAAACACTCTCTCAATTCCTCTCAACTCTCTCTAGCCTCTCACTAGAAACCAACTTTCTCTCTCTAATTCCCTGGAAATCTCAGCCCTCTTTCACCTTCTAAAACCACCATTATCCACCCTAGCTCCACCATAAACCACCACCTCAATACACCATCACTTTGCAAGATTTTTTAAGAAAAGCAAACTACAAGCCCTCATCATTTCATCTCTGCCCTCAAGCTCCATTTAACTACTTTGTGAGGATACTTTTCTTACTTTTATTACTCTTATAACATGATAATAAAGTTCACTCAACTTTTATATAACAAAATGTGGCTTAAAATCATTTTTCTTAGCTTTAAATTCACAAAAATACATGTTTCAGCTTCTGTCCAGATTTCAACATGAAATGTACCAAACCATAAGTCACTCATTTCTTAATGAAATTGGACGTTTTTATAGCCTAAAATTAAGTTCAAGAAGTCATCTTTAAAAACCCACTGGCCTCATCTCTTTATGAGTTCATTTGATATTTTTAATAATTTTTATAAAAAACATATATACAATCTGTTCCAGAAATCCAGAAACTTTACTCTTAGTATTTTGGCCATATCCCGATCTATACAACTCTAAATGACTTGAAATCAATGTCAAAAGTTTACAAATTTTATTGGCTACAACTTTCAAGAAGACCATTTTTATTTATTCCATTTACCTTTTGCTCAGAAACAATGATTGCATGCATGTGTTTAAATCCGACTCCAGAAGATAAAAGTAAAATCTAAAAATACTTGGACTTCTCGATTGGTTCTGTAAAAATTACACAAAGTAGATAATATATTTTATAACATCTGTGATTTTTCCCTTATTTGAATTTGGAGCAGAAGTATTTTTAATAAATCCAACAAACAGGTGTAAGATTTCCGGAATTAAGATTGTGGACTGATTTTTGCAAAAGATGAAAACCGACACTTATGGACTTTCTATTTAGAAAAAGACTAACTTATTGTGACTTATGAACATATTTAAGGGTTTGGGGAAAGTTTCGGGTCAAACTGAGTAGGTTTGACCAAGTCAATAAAAGCGGGGTTCGGTTTCGAAAACGTCAAACTTTTTATTTTTGGAAACTTACTATTTTTGGAAAGAATTGTAAACAAAACGGGTTCGGGTGACATATTTAGTAACTTGGACAAAAAACAAGACTAGAAATCACTCTCGAACGAAAAACCGACACTTAGAACCTTTTGACCAAAATTGAATCTTTACTCTCATGAAGTACTCAACTTGCGTATCAACCGATAACTACATACGATGAACAACTCGATAACACATGACTTATATTATTACAAAGTATTCAATGAAACAAACATAATAGCAATATCTTTTAGAATTATTATTACAAACTTACACCAACGGGTCGTACCCACTTTTGATAAAACAAACTTATTTGGACATACTAGTTGAGTGAACTAGCTTTAGGTGGACATAAACCCTCCACCTACACTATTGACTTAAGTGGACATTAACCCCCACTTATACAATAGCTATAGATGGTCTTTTAAGACATCTACTCACACAACCTTATACGTTTAGGTCGTTAGAAGGTTGCACATTGGAACACTTTGCTTGCTAATTGATATTTGCTTGCTACTTGCTAATCTAAGGTAAGTTTCACAACCCCATTTTTACCGTTTTTACAATTCAAGGTGAGATACAATGCTTAAATGTTTTCATGATCACAAGTATTCGGTTATTTAATTCGGTTATCATATTCGGTTATTACATGAGTTGTTTTATAATCCATTAAAAGTCCTCATCACACACGGTTAGTTAACTGCGAAGGCGCGAGTACTAAAGAATAGATCTATTATGGGAGTGAAGTCCCCGTCCGGGTTGCTAGCTACAACCACGTCAAACGGGCACTTTAGTATTTGTAATAAAGGTGTTTCGGATTAGACACCTCCGAGAGGCACAAATCGGGTTAGGCTTCGAAGCGTGGACTCATGTCATGGCAAATCGGAAACATTAATGTAACACCCCCAAGTTTGATGATTTGCGGAAGCTTGATTTGGGTGTTACTAATCAATAACAAAACACAAAGATATATAGTAAACGACTCTATATGCGTCGTTTTAACAAAATATATTGATAATAGAAATGTTTACAACATTTAAGCTTTACATAGCTCGAGTTTAAATCAAATGAGATTTCAGTACATAAGTACTTGTACAAAATATACTAATGCAAGAAAATCTCAATCTTCTGTATGCTGACTCGAGCTAAAATCCTGAAGCAGAAACATCCTACTGCTTGGTACCTGCGATATATGCTAAAAGGTCAGCTAAAAGCTGGTGAGCTCACAGGTTTGAAATCAGTTAATATAGTGTGAACCGCAAGATTTAAATAATGAATTGCATCCAGCAATTAAATGATTGTCATCGTGTATACAGCCATGAGCACATAGTTGAGCTTAACTCGAGGGCCGGGTCCCCTATAGAGAATTCCGGGCGAGGTGCCTCCACGAATGCCTAATCAACATTCGTCTTCCCAAATATTAGTACGTCCGTTTCCCCGGTTAGTGCTTGCTAACCCGGACGAGGTGGGTCAATCCTATATGGTACCATATACTAATATTCACGCTACAACGTATTAACAACTATGCTGACGGAGGACTTTAAAATGATTAGTTTCGAAAAACTCATGTAGTATATGAAATGTTTGTACTTGCGTTCACATGTTAAAAGTTGAGCAATATATCACACCCCTGAGTAAAACAGTAAAAAGAGGGGCTATGAGACTCACCTGAGTCGTTGAGTTTATGAAAATAAACTGAGAATGATTAGCCGAGAATCGAAGTCCAAAGACTTGTAACCTGAGGGTGTCCACGACACGCGATGGTTATAATATGCGAAGGTATCTAATAAGACTACCTTGTAGTTGTTCGTCCAACTATAATGTCCAAATTACATTTAGTTGATTTATTCGAATGTTTGAAAATATGTACGGCCCGCTGGTGACGGATTTGTAATAATAATCTCAACTATTATCATTTTGATTTCGTGTCGTTTTACTTGAAAAATGTGTTTTGATTGTGTTTTAGAAGCCGTTACGGAATCTAAGTACGGGGGTCCGGGGGCAGCGCCCCTGGTAGCGGGGTCCAAGGGGCGGCAGCCCCTGGCGGGGTCCAAGGGGCAGAGCCCCTGGCTGGGGTCGAGCTGCCAGGTCAGCTTGGAAAATTTTTATTTCTACTATATTGCTTTGACGAAAAACGCATCTGGGATCTGAATTTGGGTAACTCGAGTGATAAATTTCGAGTCTCGACACTTAGTAAAAATCTATGTTTTTGAGGTTCTGATTTGTGCGACGTTGGGTGCGACGTCGCAGGTAGGGTTGCGACGTTGAGCATGACGTCGCTAAAGGCGACGTTTCGCAATTTAATGCGACGTAGGGTGCTGCGTCGCTAATGCGACGTTGGTTAAGTTGGCGACGTTAAGGTCTGCGTCGCTATGTGCGACATTCGCAAGTCAATGCGACGTAATAGGCTGCGTCGCTATATGCGACGTCGAGGATTTGTGCGACGTTGTGACTGACGTCGCACTATGCGACGTTACGAGGGGTTTTGCGACGTCGCAGCTGACGTCGCATAAATCTGGGTCCAAAAGCGACGTAGCGTTCTGTTGGCCGGAAAATGTGTCGAAAATGAGTTTTTCGGTTTCCGTTTGGTCCAAAACTTTTACCCAACCCATATTTGGACATTATAAGTTGATATAAACTACTAACAAGCAAAAACACTTGAAAACGGGAGATTTCGGGATTTGTCGGAAACTTACAAATTGTCGGATGAGAAATCCGAAAAGATAGGATGATAGATCGTGATGCGGTGGTCGTTTTCTTCCAAAGGAGTAGTGAGATCCGAGGCCGTTTGATATGTTTATTTTGCGATTTGGATGGATGGAGGTGGTGATTTGATTTAGAGAGAAAATAGAGAGGAGAGAGGAAGAGAGAGAGTGAGTGGAATGAAATGAGAAAGAAAAGGTGGGGAATGGGAGGTTATCCTCCCATTTTTCGCCCCGCGTTTCCGCTCCGTGCGGTGTTCGTTCGCTCCATCGTTTAAACTTTAAATAATAATTTTATGTATTAAATGGTATGTTTTAAAATGTAAATTATTACGCAATATTTCATTTAAATATTTTACAAATAATTTTATATTTGAATTATAAAATATAAGTTTGTTTATTTAGTTTGCGTGTCGTAATATTTCAAATTGTGTAAGTTCGGTTTGTATTATACGAATGAATACGAAATATTATCAAAATAATATTTTTGATATAACAACGTTATTTGATAAAATTGGTCACCAACGTCCGTATAAAATTGAATCGAAATACATTCGATTTAAATTGCGTACGATTTAACCAAATCGCATTTTCGTATATATTCAACAATATATAATTCGATACATTAATTAGCCTAACAAAGAACTAATTACATGTATTAACACCTGATTAGGCACTAAATACTAGTCCTAATTTGGCGGGTGTTACATTCTCCCCCTGTTAGAAGAATTTCGTCCCGAAATTTAGTTCGAGGTCGTGTTTGATGTAGAATCAGTGAAAAGTTGAGGATATTTGAGTCGCATTTGGTCTTCCCGTTCCCAGGTGAATTCCGGACCACGTCGCGAATTCCATCTGACCTTGACGATGGGAATACGACTTTGTTTCAGTTGTTTGACCTCACGGTCCATAATTTCAGCGGGTTCCTCAACGAAGTGAAGTTTGTCGTCAACATGAATTTCATCGAGTGGAATGGTAAGTGTCTCATCAGACAGACACTTCTTCAAATTGGAAACATGAAAGGTGGGGTGCACGCTACTGAGTTCGGATGGCAGCTGCAATCGATAAGCTACGGGGCCAATCCGTTCGAGGATCTCAAAAGGCCCGATGTATCTGGGATTTAACTTCCCACGTTTGCCAAAACGGATGACGCCTTTCCAAGGCGATACTTTTAAGAGTACTCGATCCCCAACTTGGAACTCGAGTGGTTTGCGTCTCACGTCAGCATAACTTTTCTGACGATCACGTGCGGCTTTGAGTCTGTTTTGGATTTCCACAATTTTCTCAGTGGTGGCGTGTATGAGTTCAGGACCAGTGAGTTGACTGTCTCCCACTTCAGTCCAACAGATCGGTGATCGGCACTTACGACCGTACAGTGCCTCAAAAGGTGCAGCCTTAATGCTGGCGTGATAGCTGTTATTGTACGAGAATTCGCACAACGGTAGATGTCTTTCCCAGTTTGTACCGAAATCAACTACGCAGGCGCGTAGCATATCTTCCAGGGTTTGGATGGTTCGCTCACTTTGGCCATCGGTTTGAGGATGGTACGCGGTACTCATATCGAGACGGGTACCCAATGCTTTTTGAAGTGACTGCCAAAAGTGAGAGGTGAAACGGGCATCCCTGTCAGAGATGATCGAGATTGGAACACCATGATGAGAAACGATTTCCTTGATGTAGATTTGTGTAAGGCGTTCCATTTTATCGTTTTCCTTGATTGCCAAGAAATGAGCAGATTTGGTGAGACGATCGACGATCACCCAAATGGTATCGCAACCGCTCGACGACTTGGGTAGTTTGGTTATGAAATCCATGGCAATTTGTTCCCATTTCCATTCAGGAATTTCAGGTTGTTGGAGTAAGCCAGAAGGTTTCTGATGTTAGGTTTTGACTTTCGAGCAAGTAAGGCACTTGCTGACGTAAGTGGCGATTTCGGCTTTCATATTTGGCCACCAATAAAATTCCTTGATTCCGTGGTACATCTTATCGGATCCCGGATGGATAGAATATTTAAACTTGTGAGCCTCGTCCATCACCAAGTCTCGTAGGTTTCCGAAATTAGGCAACCAGATTCGGTTTGAGAAATACCTAATCCCGTTAGATTTGGTTTCAAATTGTTTGTCAATACCCCGTAAGGCTTCGTTTTTGATGTTTTCAGGTTTCAGGGCTTCGATCTGAGCGGTATGAATTTGAATAGTAAGATCATTATGAATGGTCATACTGAGAGCTCGGACTCGAAGTGGTTTCGGTCGTTCCTTTCGGCTGAGGGCATCGGCTACAACATTAGCCTTCCCTGGATGGTACTTGATCTCGCAGTCGTAATCGGTAAGCAACTCGACCCATCGACGTTGCCTCATATTGAGATCCTTCTGATCGAATATATGTTGGAGGCTTTTATGATCGGTAAAGATGGTGCACTTAGTGCCGTAGAGATAATGTCTCCAGATTTTGAGAGCAAAAACTACAGCTCCAAGTTCGAGATCATGAGTGGTGTAGTTCTTTTCGTGAATTTTCAGCTGTCGTGAGGCATAGGCAATAACTTTATCTCGTTGCATCAATACGCAACCGAGACCTTGGTGAGAAGCATCACAGTATACCACGAAGTCATCGGTGCCTTCGGGTAAGGATAGAATTGGAGCACTGCAAAGCTTTTGTTTCAGAAGTTGGAATGCTGACTCTTGTTTATCGGTCCAATCGAACCTTTTGTCCTTCTGAGTCAGAACCGTGAGTGGTTGATCTATTTTAGAGAAGTTTTCGATAAATCGCCGATAGTACCCAGCAAGACCCAAGAATTGTCGTACTTCAGTTGCAGAGGTGGGTGCTTGCCAGTCTTTGATAGCCTCGATTTTTGATGGGTCAACGTGAATTCCTTGACTGTCGATCACGTGACCAAGGAATTGAACAGTTTGGATCCAGAACTCACACTTAGAGAATTTTGCATACAGCTCCTCGTGTCTAAGTAGTTCAAGGATGGTTCTGAGGTGTTGCGCATGTTCTTGCTCGTTGCGCGAGTAAATGAGTATGTCATCAATAAAGACGATGACAAACTTATCGAGGTAAGGTTTGCACACCCGATTCATGAGGTCCATGAATACAGCCGGTGCGTTGGTTAGACCAAAGGGCATCACTTGGAATTCGTAGTGCCCGTAACGAGTTCTGAAAGCAGTTTTTGGAATATCGGTGTCGCGAACTCGTAACTGATGATAGCCTGATCGCAGGTCGATTTTTGAGTAGAAGCTTGAACCCTGAAGTTGGTCGAATAGATCATCAATGCGAGGAAGTGGATAACGGTTCTTGAAGGTCAATTTGTTCAACTCTCGGTAGTCGATGCACATTCGAAATGAACCGTCCTTCTTTTTAACAAATAAGACCGGAGCTCCCCAAGGCGAAGAACTCGGCCTAATGAATCCTCTATCCAGAAGTTCCTGTAACTGAGAGGACAACTCCTGAAGTTCGGATGGGGCTAAACGGTACGGTGCACGGGCCACCGGTGCGGCACCCGGCACGAGATCAATTGAGAACTCAACCTGTCTAGGCGGAGGTAAACCAGGTAGTTCTTCCGGAAAGACTTCGGGAAAGTCTCTAACAATTGGCACATCCTCAAGTCGCTTCTCCTCCGACTTCTTCTCTGTGATGTGTGCGAGTATTGCAGGGTAACCCTTTCTCAGAAATTTTTGGGTTTTTAAGCAAGAGATGATATTGAGTCCCGTCCCACCGGTCTCCCCCTGTATGATCAAGGTTCCACCGGCAGCGAGTGGAATGCGGACGATCTTATCGTAACAAACGATTTCAGCTCGGTGTTTGGACAACCAGTCCATTCCAATGATGACGTCGAAACTTCCGATTTCAATGGGTACAAGATCGATTGGAAAGGTTTCGTCAGCTAGGTTTAAAGTGCAATTAGGTATCACACTATCGGTTTCTATAAGTTCGCCATTTGCTAGTTCTACAGTGTACTTAACATCTAAGGCAACAGGATTGATGTCAAGTAGTGGGCAAAAGTCATCAGAGATAAAGCTTCTATCAGCACCAGTATCAAATAGAACAGAAGCATTTAAGTTGTTGAGGAGGAACATACCCGAGACCACATTCGGGTCTTGGCGGGCGTCCCCAGATTTGATGACGAAGGCTCTGCTTCGGGTGTTGTTGTTGTTGTTGCTGTTGCGGTTGTTGTTGTTGTTGTTGTTGTTGTTATTCTTCAGCTTTGGGCACGTATCCCTGAAGTGCCCTGAAGTGCCCTAGTTTCCCACACTCAAAACAGACTTTGGGTGGTCTGGTGTTGTTGTTGGAATTGTTGTTGGCAGGAGAATTGCAATCTTTGGTGAGATGGCCGTACCTCTTGCAATTGTTGCAAAAGGGACCACAGGAGCCTTCATGGTGACGGCTGCACTTGGAACAATAGGGTTTGTTCCCAGTGTAGCCCCGTGTGATGTCAGTGGTGGTGTTGTAGGCTTTGATGGTGTCGGGTTTCTTGTTTTGTTGGTTGGAGTGGTTGTTGTGGTAGTCAGACCACTTTCGATTGTTGTTTTGGGAGGATGAAGTGGGTGGTTCAGAATCTTGGCTCATGGACATCAGATCTTGGGCCAATAGGATTGCACCGTCAATGGTGGTTTGGTTGGAAGAGGCAACATGCCCCCGAACAGGCTCAGGAAGGCCGAGGATGTACTTCCTGATTTTATCAGGTTCTGTGCTTACCATGGCTGGGCGGAGGGCAGCGAGTTGCTGGAATCTGGTGGTATAACCATCGATATCACCACCCTGAACCTTTAGGTTCCAGAACTCCTCGTCCAGCTTTTGGAGTTTGGCGATTGAGCAGTATTTGGCAGTGAGTTTTGCTTTCAAGTCCTCCCAAGAGAGTTGGTAGGCAGTGTCAGCACCCACTGATTGGGTATATGAATTCCACCAAGAGTGGGCATCATCTTCAAGAGAGCAGGTGGCGAAGTTTACTTTGTCGTTCTCCGCGCATTTGCTGACACGGAAAACAGTTTCCATTTTCTCGAACCATCTGATAAGTCCGATGGCTCCTTCAGAACCCTTGAAGCTGGAGGGTTTGCAGCTTTGAAAGTCCTTGTAAGAACAAGGTTTAGCAGTAGTGGTTTCAGCGGCATCGCTGTTTCTGGTGGAGTTTTGTGGGGTATTCCGAGCCAAGGCTTCAGTAACAGCCTGGGTTATAAGCGATGTAAGCTGAGCATCGGTGTATGGTCTTGACTTTGGCGGCATGATTCTTCAATAAAAGAAATGAAGATACATGAGATTTCGTAGGAAAGTTGTATTTGTTATAGATGTACGTGTATAAAAGCAGTAATACATGACATCAACATGGAAAAATGACAATTAATATGAGTTGAACAACAAGGAATATTTGATAGCTAATATGAATTCAAAGGTTACATCCTACAGAGTTATTACAAAAGGTGTCGGGAATTGTTACATCCGACCGAATTTTAGAGTAGCGCGTAGATAGTTACTAGATTACAGGATAGATTACAAGACAAAAACTACACTAGTCTTAACGTAGATTAATTTGTTCCATCATCGTGACAAGACGGTCCACAGTGTTTGCAAGTCTGCTAGCTTGACGGGCGTTATCAATAGCTAGTGCTAGTCGTTGTGTTAGTCCACGGGCATACTCTTCTGCTTCATGTGAACGCTGTTCACATTCTTCCATCCTTTGACGCAGGAGGGCATTTTCCACGTTTATCGCTATTACTTGGTTGTGAAGGACATCCATGTTGTTGTTTGTGGTTTCCAGGTCGTCGGAGACTTGTTCGATGCGTTCAAGGGATGTAAGTCTCCAGTTTTCGTTTGTTTCTTGCAACACGACATCCATGGTGCAAAGTCGCTGCTCGTGTTGGTTCACCCTAGCGGCTAAGGCCGGAAGGGTGAAGTGAGTGGGGTACGGGCCAGCTCGAGGCAACCTGACGTTCCTCCTAGCTACCCTTGGGTTCTGCGACCCGGATTGAGGGCGAGATGAATTTGATGGTGTGTTTGCCATTTCTGAGACAAAACGTTAGTAAGATTGAGGCCTATATTCATATAGCTCCTATATAATATAGCCTATTGAGTGTCTAGCATAAACATGTTTAAGTCTCGGTTCTCTCGAGGTCAGAGTCTTCTATTGTACCCTGTTCAGCCATAACTACTTTCAGATCTTACATCATCCTTGCTTAATTGTACATAGTTGATCAGGCTATGTTAAATTAAACTCGTATGATGTAATCACTGAACCAGTTATACCTAATAAGGAATACCGCCTAATGGTCATAGTCTAGGTCCACTAAATGCAACCTAGTTCACTATAACCTTAGGCTCTGATACCAATCTGTAACACCCCCAAATTTGATGATTTGCGGAAGCTTGATTTGGGTGTTACTAATCAATAACAAAACACAAAGATATATAGTAAACGACTCTATATGCGTCGTTTTAACAAAATATATTGATAATAGAAATGTTTACAACATTTAAGCTTTACATAGCTCGAGTTTAAATCAAATGAGATTTCAGTACATAAGTACTTGTACAAAATATACTAATGCAAGAAAATCTCAATCTTCTGTATGCTGACTCGAGCTAAAATCCTGAAGCAGAAACATCCTACTGCTTGGTACCTGCGATATATGCTAAAAGGTCAGCTAAAAGCTGGTGAGCTCACAGGTTTGAAATCAGTTAATATAGTGTGAACCGCAAGATTTAAATAATGAATTGCATCCAGCAATTTAATAATGAATTGCATCCAGCAATTAAATGATTGTCATCGTGTATACAGCCATGAGCACATAGTTGAGCGTAACTCGAGGGCCGGGTCCCCTATAGAGAATTCCGGGCGAGGTGCCTCCACGAATGCCTAATCAACATTCGTCTTCCCAAATATTAGTACGTCCGTTTCCCCGGTTAGTGCTTGCTAACCCGGACGAGGTGGGTCAATCCTATATGGTACCATATACTAATATTCACGCTACAACGTATTAACAACTATGCTGACGGAGGACTTTAAAATGATTAGTTTCGAAAAACTCATGTAGTATATGAAATGTTTGTACTTACGTTCACATGTTAAAAGTTGAGCAATATATCACACCCCTGAGTAAAACAGTAAAAAGAGGGGCTATGAGACTCACTTGAGTCGTTGAGTTTATGAAAATAAACTGAGAATGATTAGCCGAGAATCGAAGTCCAAAGACTTGTAACCTGAGGGTGTCCACGACACGCGATGGTTATAATATGCGAAGGTATCTAATAAGACTACCTTGTAGTTGTTCGTCCAACTATAATGTCCAAATTACATTTAGTTGATTTATTCGAATGTTTGAAAATATGTACGGCCCGCTGGTGACGGATTTGTAATAATAATCTCAACTATTATCATTTTGATTTCGTGTCGTTTTACTTGAAAAATGTGTTTTGATTGTGTTTTAGAAGCCGTTACGGAATCTAAGTACGGGGGTCCGGGGGCAGCGCCCCTGGTAGCGGGGTCCAAGGGGCGGCAGCCCCTGGCGGGGTCCAAGGGGCAGAGCCCCTGGCTGGGGTCGAGCTGCCAGGTCAGCTTGGAAAATTTTTATTTCTACTATATTGCTTTGACGAAAAACGTATCTGGGATATGAATTTGGGTAACTCGAGTGATAAATTTCGAGTCTCGACACTTAGTAAAAATCTATGTTTTTGAGGTTCTGATTTGTGCGACGTTGGGTGCGACGTCGCAGGTAGGGTTGCGACGTTGAGCATGACGTCGCTAAAGGCGACGTTTCGCAATTTAATGCGACGTAGGGTGCTGCGTCGCTAATGCGACGTTGGTTAAGTTGGCGACGTTAAGGTCTGCGTCGCTATGTGCGACATTCGCAAGTCAATGCGACGTAATAGGCTGCGTCGCTATATGCGACGTCGAGGATTTGTGCGACGTTGTGACTGACGTCGTACTATGCGACGTTACGAGGGGTTTTGCGACGTCGCAGCTGACGTCGCATAAATCTGGGTCCAAAAGCGACGTAGCGTTCTGTTGGCCGGAAAATGTGTCGAAAACGAGTTTTTCGGTTTCCGTTTGGTCCAAAACTTTTACCCAACCCATATTTGGACATTATAAGTTGATATAAACTACTAACAAGCAAAAACACTTGAAAACGGGAGATTTCGGGATTTGTCGGAAACTTACAAATTGTCGGATGAGAAATCCGAAAAGATAGGATGATAGATCGTGATGCGGTGGTCGTTTTCTTCCAAAGGAGTAGTGAGATCCGAGGCCGTTTGATATGTTTATTTTGCGATTTGGATGGATGGAGGTGGTGATTTGATTTAGAGAGAAAATAGAGAGGAGAGAGGAAGAGAGAGAGTGAGTGGAATGAAATGAGAAAGAAAAGGTGGGGAATGGGAGGTTATCCTCCCATTTTTCGCCCCGCGTTTCCGCTCCGTGCGGTGTTCGTTCGCTCCATCGTTTAAACGTTAAATAATAATTTTATGTATTAAATGGTATGTTTTAAAATGTAAATTATTACGCAATATTTCATTTAAATATTTTACAAATAATTTTATATTTGAATTATAAAATATAAGTTTGTTTATTTAGTTTGCGTGTCGTAATATTTCAAATTGTGTAAGTTCGGTTTGTATTATACGAATGAATACGAAATATTATCAAAATAATATTTTTGATATAACAACGTTATTTGATAAAATTGGTCACCAACGTCCGTATAAAATTGAATCGAAATACATTCGATTTAAATTGCGTACGATTTAACCAAATCGCATTTTCGTATATATTCAACAATATATAATTCGATACATTAATTAGCCTAACAAAGAACTAATTACATGTATTAACACCTGATTAGGCACTAAATACTAGTCCTAATTTGGCGGGTGTTACAATTAATTTGTTCATTTATCACTCGGTTAAACATTATCGGATAAATCTTGTGCATCATAACATGTTTTACTAATAAACCTGTGAGATTCACCAACCTTTTGGTTGACCCTTTTAGTATTGTATTCTCAGGTGCTCAGCAATACTAGGGTTGCCCACAGGATGCGCTAGCTAGTTTGAGTCGCATGCATTACACATATTGGAGATTTTCTTACATTAACTTTTTGTAATACGGCTGTGTATTAGAATCTTCAGAAATACATTTTGCAAACTCGCCAATGATGTAAACATTTTATTTTATGGAATGTAATATTTTTAAAAACGTCTCATGTAAAGGTCGTTTGCTTTAATCTTTGTGTTGTGATATGTAATTTGGTCGGCGCCCCCATGACACCTCCTACTTCCGCTGCCACGTGTTTTGGGAGTGCGACAGATTGGTATAAGAGCCTAAGGTTATAGTGAACTAGGATTGCATTAGTGACCTGGACTATAACCGTTAGGTTAGTATTCTTTGTTTATGTCACACCCCGCCAAATGGTAATTACAGTTAACAAGAGTAAATTGCGGAAGCTTAGTGACGTGGCGGGGCTGCGAGCAGTAATAACAACCACCAAATACATACATACTCAGAGCATATGATTATCGTAGAACGAAGTAGATTAAGATGCCATTAGTTAAAGTTTTACAACAGATTACCACTTTGAAAAAGTAGTAACAGTAATAGTAGTAGTTGAAATCAGTAATTCATAAAATACATAATATCAAAAGTAGATTTCATAGGTATGACTGCAGTAGTTGCAGTTATACAGAGGAAATCTAAGTGTCCCAAAAGTAGTGGCATCCTAATAAGTCCAGGGTAGTCCGTCCTGATATGCATGCAGATCTTACTTACGCTGCTAATTCCCTGAAAAACATAGAGTAAATCGTCAACAAAATTGTTGAGTGAATTCACAAGTTTATTTGTTATGTAGGAAACACAAGTTAATCATTTAAGAATAACATTTCCAAATAAGTGTTGTTTGTCAAGTAGGAAACACAAGTTATTAACAATTAACATTTCCCCAAATCAGTTATTAGTAGGAAACACAGGTTAACCTAAATCAAGATTAACATTTCCAATATAGTATACGTAGGAAATCACTTCCTAAACAGTAGTTTTGTGTGTGGGAATATTTAGACGGTGATCCCTTGAAAGGTGAGCTAAACCTGTCAAGTAAAGTAACCCGATCTAACCCTATAACCAAACCACAACCCTAATCTGTTGTTATTTGCCATGCTGGACAATTAAGTATACGCTCCCAAATCCGTAGGAGGGTCGTCACGGCGATAGTACTATCCGTATACTCAGTGGCTAGAGTCACCTAGCTAATGGTTATAGTCTGTAGCCATAAGGTCTTTTATGCACTACATCGTTCAGCCTAGATCTGTACCAAGATTCGTTGCCTAAATTCCCAAAATAGTTATGAAAACATTTCATAAAACACAGTTCAAATAGTTGTGTGAAATACCATTTCACAAACAGTTCAAGTATGAAATATCCTTTCATAAGCCAAATCAAGTAAATACATACAGTATTCAAATCAGTGTCGCATGCAGTCATACATACGATTTCTATGTTTTCCACCCCGAGGTTTTAAAAGCATTAAAACAGTGAAAAGGGGTTTGTGAACTCACTGTAAGTGCTCGGATGTGAATGCTAGCGAGATATGGTAATGTAGCCCAAACGTAGTCAACCTATACACAATATTGTATCAACCATAAGTACATAGTTTACTTATGTTAATAGTTCGTTTGTTTGAAGAAATTATCAATTTCTTAAGTTTGTGCAAATCGTTGATGTTTGTTGTTGAATATAATAATATTTTCCAAGTTACGTTTGTTTGTCGAATCATTCGAATGTGTAAACATATATACATATATACTTATATAGTTGAATATATATATTCTTGCATATATATATTATTGTTCGTTGTTACGTTCACATATATCTCATATATATATAAATCATTTATGTATATTGTTTGTCGTTTTAGTTTCAAATTCACTAGTCTTATTTGTCCCATATAATATGCGTCTCGTCCCAAATGTGTATATATACCAATAGGTTCGTTCTACATTCGTAGGTATACATATATGTTTGTTACCTTTCAATTGTCGTATATATATATATATATATATATATATATATATATATATATATATATATATACACCTTTTGTATGTCATGTTACATATACATACCTATCGTTTGTTAACTTGAGTTTTCGGATACATTACACAATCCGTTTATTTAATTTAACTCATTTGTTTTTAAGGTTCTCGGTCCAAGCCCAAAGTCTCAGCCCAAGAAACGTCCGGCCCAGTTCGCGACTAAAGCTCAGTCTGCAGCCCAGCCCAGCCGATCGGCTTGGGCCAGCCGTTCGGCTTGGCCAGCCGTTCGGCTTATCCATAAGCCGTTCGGCTTTGTGCCTCGGCCCAATCCAAGCCCATTATTCGTTTCCGAGTCCAATTGTTTAGCCCGTTATCTAGTACGGCCCAAGTCCACACAGCCCAGAAGTCCCGCATCCCAGCCGATCGGTTTTAGTCACTCAGCCGTTCGGCTTTTGCTTAGCCGTTCGGCTCATGCTTAGCCGATCGGCTACATGTTCCAGTCCAGTACCCTGCTCCGTTTTCAAGTTTTGAAGTCCGATTTCGTGGTGTTTTTATGCAAGGGTTTGAATGGGTTTCGTGTTTATATGCTCCATAACAACAATATACATCATTATAACATTTAACATCAAACTTTTACATGTTAATTTAGGTTTTCAAGTTTTGGTTTTTATAAAACCCATTTCGTGTTCATCAACCAAATTATCAATCTTTATGTGTTATTCGTTTAGATTATGATGTATATACGATTTATATAACGAAATACAAGTAAAGAAATCAAAGAGGAAGATGTTTCCTTACAAATGAAATGTTGGTGATGAAGAAGTAGACGATGATGATGAAGATGATGTTTCCCCTGGTTTTGTTGTTCTACTGCTAGTACTCTGCTGTTGCTTCTGATCTTGTTAAGTTAAGAAGAAAAAAAAATTTGATGATGAATTTGATGTGTTGTGTGAGTGTCGAGTTCATCAGGAAGAAAAAAGGAGAGGGAGAGTGAGTATGGTTTAAAACAGAAGTTGTCTCTGTATTATTGGAGTTTGGTGGTAAATTTTGGTATCACAATTTCGAGTACGGGTATAATTATAGCAATATAAAATATAACATTTTATATTTTTATTTTGTAGATGCTCTCTTGGTTCGTAATATATTTTCAGAATAATGAGATTATCATTATTTTTAATAGTTGTACATTTTTGTACATTTTACTGCGCGCGTCTAAATAAGCGCCAATTTTCAGTTGAGTTTCGAATTCATATTTCGAAGTAATGTTCTAAATACTTGAAAACGTACTAGACAAATAACATTTTTCAGATTTTGACCTTTTAGGTACGTTTTAGAATTGTTTCTGTTCGTTATATAATACGTTTTATGTTAAACGTATAATTGAACCATTTTATCTATATGTTATAGATATATAAGTACTCGTAATTAATAATCGAATTATTAATTATTTCATGTTACCAAATCTGGTTAATTATTTTTGTCGGGTTCGTTCCGATGCGTTCGTACGTAATCTATAAATAACTACGTATCATGTAATACTTTTTGTATTATTGTTTTGGGCTCGCTAGACTGACATCACATCATAAGTTTAGTTTAAAACAATCGCAGAGAATTAGCGTAAGAAATGCATGTAATTAAGTATAATTATATACCTAATTTGGAGGAGTGTCACATTCTCCCCCCGTTAGTGAAATCTCGTCCCGAGATTTAAGTTGAGCCGTGAGTCTCGGTCACGCTCTCAAATAGATTGGGGTATTTCTTTCGTATTTCATCCTCTCGTTCCCAGGTAAACTCTGGGCCATGTTTCGAGTTCCAACGAACTTTAACTAGTTTGATTCGTTTGTGTCGAAGTTTTTGTGTTTTAGAATCCATAACTTCAACAGGTTCCTCCACAAAGTTGAGTTTTGAGTCAATGAAGACTTCGTCAGGAGGAATGATAAGTGTTTCGTCAGAAAGGCACTTTTTAAGGTTGCTAACGTGGAAAGTATCGTGTATGTTATTAAGCTCTTGCGGTAGTTTGAGCTTGTAAGCGACAGGACCAATCCTAGCAAGGATTTCAAATGGTCCGATGTATCGTGGGTTCAGCTTTCCTTGTTTACCAAATCGTGCTACCCCCTTCCAGGGCGATACTTTGAGTAGGACTTTGTCTCCTACTTGAAACTCAAGAGGTTTACGGCGGTTATCAGCGTAACTCTTTTGTTGGTCTCGTGCCGATTTCAATCGGTTTAGTACTTGAGTTATTTTGTCAGTGGTTTCCTGGACAAGTTCGGGTCCAGATAGTTGTCTGTCGTCCAACTATGCCCAACAGAGTGGTGATCGGCACTTGCGCCCATATAACGCCTCAAAAGGTGCCATTTGTATACTCGTGTGTAACTATTGTTATAAGAAAATTCAGCTAGAGGTAGGTGGGTATCCCAGTTACCTCCAAAGTCTATCACACATGCTCGCAACAAGTCTTCGAGCGTCTGTATAGTTCGCTCACTTTGGCCGTCGGTTTGCGGGTGGTAGGCAGTACTCATATCAAGCCGAGTACCCAGTGCATGTTGTAATGTTTGCCAAAAGCGAGAAGTGAATCGTGCATCTCTGTCAGAGATGATGGATAGCTGCACACCATGCCGAGAAACAATCTCTTTAATATAGATTTTAGCTAGTTTCTCCATTCCATCTGTTTCCTTAATAGCAAGAAAGTGGGCTGATTTCGTCAATCGGTCGACAATCACCCATATGGCATTTGCTCCAGATGCCGTTCTAGGTAACTTCGTAATGAAGTCCATTGTTATTTGCTCCCATTTCCATTTGGGCAACTCAGGCTGTTGCAAAAGTCCAGAAGGCTTTTGGTATTCAACCTTTACTTTCGAGCAAGTTAAGCATTTGCTAACGTAGGTGGCAATGTCACGTTTCATTCCAGGCCACCAGTAGAAGCCTTTCAAGTCATGGTACATCTTGTCTGCACCAGGATGTATCGAGTAGTTGGACTTGTGTGCCTCGTCCAAAATCAGCTTGCGTAACTCCTCTACGCATGGTACCCAAATTCGATCCCTAAAGTACAACACTCCGTTGTCCTTTTTCTCGAGTTGCTTTTCCATTCCCTTCAAGGATTCATCCTTAAGACGTTCGGGAGTGAAAGCAGTTTCTTGTGCATCGCGAATTTGAGTAATGAGATTCGAGTGGATTGTCAATCCCAAGGCTCGAACTCTTCGAGGTTTGATTCGTTCCTTACGACTCAGGGCATCTGCTACAACGTTAGCTTTACCCGGGTGATACTTTATTTCACAGTCGTAATCGTTAAGTAATTCGACTTAACGTCGTTGTCTCATGTTAAGTTCTTTTTGGTCGAATATATGTTGTAGGCTCTTATGATCAGTGAAGATCGTACACTTTGTACCGTATAGGTAGTGTCTCCAGATCTTCAGTGCAAAAACAACGGCTCCCAATTCCAAATCATGAGTCGTATAGTTTTTCTCATGCACTTTTAGTTGTCGAGATGCATAAGCAATGACCTTTTCGTTTTGCATCAGTACGCAACCCAATCCCTGATGCGACGCATCACAGTAAACAACAAAGTTATCTACTCCTTCGGGTAGTGAGAGTATAGGTGCGCTGCTCAGTTTCTGTTTCAATAGCTGGAATGCATTCTCTTGCTTCTCATTCCACTCAAATTTCTTGTCTTTTTGAGTTAATGTGGTAAGTGGCTGGGCTATCTTCGAAAAGTTTGCGATGAATCGCCTGTAATAGCCAGCTAGACCAAGAAATTGTCGTACTTCAGTTGGGGTTTTCGGTGCTTCCCAGTTGTTGATTGCCTCAATTTTGGATGGGTCTACGTGAATTCCCTTGTCATTTATCACATGACCAAGGAATTGAACCTCTCTTATCCAAAATTCGCACTTAGAGAACTTTGCATAAAGCTTCTCTTTTTGTAGTAGTTCGAGGACAAGCTTCAGATGTTGCTCGTGATCCTCTTTCGTTCGTGAGTATACCAAGATGTCGTCAATAAACACAATGACGAATTTATCCAGATAGGGTTTGCATACTCTATTCATCAAGTCCATGAATACTGCTGGTGCGTTGGTCAGTCCAAAAGGCATGACTAGGAACTCGTAATGACCGTATCGAGTCCTAAACGCGGTTTTCGGTACATCTTCTTCTCGTACCTTAAGTTGATGGTAACCAGATCGTAGGTCAATTTTTGAATAATAACTTGACCCTTGCAGTTGATCAAACAGATCGTCAATGCGTGGTAACGGGTATCGGTTCTTGATAGTTACCTTGTTCAACTCACGGTAGTCGATGCACATTCGCATAGATCCATCCTTTTTCTTAACAAACAAAACCGGAGCTCCCCAAGGTGAAAAGCTCGGACGGATGAATCCCAAGTCTAGAAGTTCTTGCAATTGTGTGGATAGCTCTTGCATTTCCGAGGGAGCTAGATGATAAGGTGCACGTGCGATAGGTGCGGCTCCTGGCACCAGGTCAATGTGAAACTCAACTTGTCGTGGGGGTGGCAATCCCGGCAACTCATCAGGGAACACTCCTGAATAGTCGCGTACAATAGGTACCTCGTCTATACGTCGTTCCTCGGATTTCTTTTCTACAATGTGTGCCAGAAATGCTTGGTACCCCTTTCGGAGATATTTACTGGCCTTCAAGCACGAAATCATTTTTGTGGCACTCTTTCGTTTCTCACCTTGAATCACTAAAGTTTCTCCTGTCGGTAACGGTAAGCGAACCATCTTATCATGACATATGATCTCGGCGCGGTTCTTAGATAACCAATCCATACCGACTACAATGTCAAAACTTCCCAACTTAACCGGTAGCAAGTCTATTTCGAAGAGATGACCTTCTAACTCCAAGGTACATCCCGGTACTATTTCTCCTGATTCGATCAACTCACCATCGGCTAATTCTATGGTATACTTGTTGTCTAATTTACGGGATTCAAGTTCTAATAGTGGTCTAAACTCAGTAGACACAAAACTTAAATCAGCACCCGAATCAATTAACACAGAGGCATAATGGTTGTTTACGAGAAACGTACCAGTGACGGTGTTTGGGTCCTGGCGTGCCTCTTGTGCTCCAATTACAAATGCCCTTCCTTGAGCCGGTTGATTGTTGTTGTTGTTGGCTCGGTTATTGTTGTTACCGCGGTTGTTATTGTTTTTGCGGTTATAGTTGTTGTTGTTGAGCTTAGGGCATCGGTTGCGGTAGTGTCCTTGCTCACCACATTCAAAACATCCCTGGTTTTGACGCTCAGTGTTTGCCCGTGGGGGAGGGTTAGTTTTGCAGTCTCGAGTTCTGTGTCCCCATGCCTTACAATTTCCACAATACCCACACCCACCTTCGTGGTGTCGGTTGCACTTATCACATTTGGGTTTGTTACCCAGGTATGGTTTCGATTCGGTAGTAGTGGCAACATATGCTTTCGCATTTCCAGAAGATTTCTTGTTCTGCTGACCCTGACGGTCAGTACCATTACCGTTCCACTTTCGCTTTGCACCACCAGAACTACTAACATCAGTACTGTTCGGTTCACTTTTTCCCGACACAGCTTTCTTAGTCATTGTCCCAATCCTGACCGCCTCATCGGTCAAACTTTGTGCTAGAGTAACAGCACTCCTGAAAGTGTCCGGTTTAGATGACGTCACCAGACTGCGGATTTGTGGGGCCAGACCGTATATGTAGTGCTCGATACGCTTATACTCGGGTTTCACCATATGTGGCACTAGACGTGCAAGTTCCTGAAACTTAGTGGTGTACCCAGTAATATCAGCACCAATCATGGTGATGTTCCACAACTCTGTTTCTATTTTCTGCATCTCACTGCGAGGGCAGAATTCCTCCGACATCAAATTCTTAAATGTTCCCCATGACATTGAATAAGCAGCTGGTCGACCAAGTGATTGGATCTGACTGTTCCACCAAGTGAGCGCTTTGTCAGCCAAAGTGCAAGTTGCATACTTCACCATACAGTCAGGTGAACAGTCACTAATGTCCAATACCGATTCGGTTTTCTCTATCCAATGAATCATACCAATTGCACCCTCGGTGCCACGGAAAGAAATCGGCTTACAAGCCTGAAATGTTTTGTATGAACACCCTCGGCTAGCATTCACGGGTGTCTCAGTATTAGTAGGGGTAGATCCACTGTTGTTAACTCCAGGTTCACGTCTACGGCTTGCCTCATATTCAGCAATACCTTCAGCTATTCTTCGTGCGATCATCTGTTCGGTGGTTTCAGTGGGTGGTGGTGGAGGCGTAGTCGTCTTTTGACTTTTCCTAGTGACTCGTCGTTTGGGAGGCATGATTCAGCTCTGCGATGAATAAAATGCATAGTGTTAATGTTGAGATATTGAATGTGAATAGATCAAAGATTCACATTTGATAGAAATGAATGACATGAAAAGATGAATGAACAGGGTTTTACAACACGTGCCTTACAACTTTGAAACACCCACATGTACCTAGCATAATATAATCACGTTGGCCAGGCGTCATTATATAATGTCCAATACATATTTCTTTTCATTGTCGTTTAGCACCGTTAATTTCAGAGGTTCTCAAGAATAATCAATCACCAAGGTGCAATATGTTTCAGGGTTTACAAGAATTGATTACAAAGTTATCGATAAAGTATAGTTTTAAATCACAAGTCGACAGTTGTAAGAGGAAATAATATGGTTGATAATAGGTATAACGAACACGCGATGTACACCAAACATACAATATATATTAGAAGTCATAACGCTGTTACATTAGTTTAGTACAAAATGAGATGGGATTTCTAATATACCCATCAATGGTTAGCGTTATACAAAAGGTAATGGGTTTTCTATACATGAACCCATTCTACTAACAAAGTTCCATCCAACATACAGCTAGTACACACCTAGTACATACATACATGTACATCAAAAGTAGTAGTATAATCTAGTGTAGGCACAAACCGCCATACACAGGCCTAACGGAACCATGGTAAATACATCCTAACCGCAACCATCACTGCTGCAGTCATCACACACACACTAGCTACAATCTCTGACACCCTAGCACGCCTCTCTAAAGCTGCAACGCGTGTACGGGTGGATGCTAGACTCTGCCAGTCTGTCTGACGGTGAGTCTCCACAAAATCCATCCTCTGATGGAGCATAGTCATATCCATATCAGTGCGGGAGGCATCGCTCAGTAGCTCCATCACATCTCTGCTCCTGCTAGAGGATATCCTAAACATGGTGTGGACCACAGCCACAAGGGTAGGCACAGTGAGCTCCAGAGGCTCACCAGTGAGAGATGCAGATGGTGGTGAGTGGGAGGACTCTCCAATCTCAAAGGTAAAGGGAATACCCTCTAGTGATCTCCACTCTCTCAATACTCGAGGCATCCAGTCCAGATGAGAAGGTCGGAGCCTCTTCTGTGGTGGCTCGACAACTGGAACCTCAGGCTCAGTCACTGGCGCCTTATCGCGCGGCGCGAGTGGTCCCCTGGGAAAATCCCGAACACAGATCCTAGCTGTCATCCTAGGTACAGGCACACGAGAGGTACTCGCAACAGGTGGTGTAGAGGTAGGAGTGGCCACAGGTGCGGTCGGAGGTGGTACTAAGTAAGCATCACTAGTGTCAACAGACATGGCTCTCAAATGAACGGATGACTCATCCTCTACAGTGATCGCGGGACCCTCAAAAGTAGCCTCGGTCGGCTCTTCATCCGAAGCATAAACATGGTAAAGTGATTGACTAGACATACTGTGACAAAAGAAATTGGGTGTGGCGTGTCAGTCGTATGTTAGATGTATGCAAACGTAAGTATGTATGAATGCATGAATGTTCTAGCCAAGGCTATAGTCTAGGTCTCTAAGGTTTTCAGTCACCTAAAGACTTCTAGTTCGCTATAACCAATGGCTCTGATACCAAGTCTGTCACACCCCGCCAAATGGTAATTACAGTTAACAAGAGTAAATTGCGGAAGCTTAGTGACGTGGCGGGGCTGCGAGCAGTAATAACAACCAACAAATACATACATACTCAGAGCATATGATTATCGCAGAACGAAGTAGATTAAGATGCCATTAGTTAAAGTTTTACAACAGATTACCACTTTGAAAAAGTAGTAACAGTAATAGTAGTAGTTGAAATCAGTATTTCATAAAATACATAATATCAAAAGTAGATTTCATAGGTATGACTGCAGTAGTTGCAGTTATACAGAGGAAATCTAAGTGTCCCAAAAGTAGTGGCATCCTAATAAGTCCAGGGTAGTCCGTCCTGATATGCATGCAGATCTTACTTACGCTGCTAATTCCCTGAAAAACATAGAGTAAATCGTCAACAAAATTGTTGAGTGAATTCACAAGTTTATTTGTTATGTAGGAAACACAAGTTAATCATTTAAGAATAACATTTCCAAATAAGTGTTGTTTGTCAAGTAGGAAACACAAGTTATTAACAATTAACATTTCCCCAAATCAGTTATCAGTAGGAAACACAGGTTAACCTAAATCAAGATTAACATTTCCAATATAGTATACGTAGGAAATCACTTCCTAAACAGTAGTTTTGTGTGTGGGAATATTTAGACGGTGATCCCTTGAAAGGTGAGCTAAACCTGTCAAGTAAAGTAACCCGATCTAACCCTATAACCAAACCACAACCCTAATCTGTTATTATTTGCCATGCTGGACAATTAAGTATACGCTCCCAAATCCGTAGGAGGGTCGTCACGGCGATAGTACTATCCGTATACTCAGTGGCTAGAGTCACCTAGCTAATGGTTATAGTCTGTAGCCATAAGGTCTTTTATGCACTACATCGTTCAGCCTAGATCTGTACCAAGATTCGTTGCCTAAATTCCCAAAATAGTTATGAAAACATTTCATAAAACACAGTTCAAATAGTTGTGTGAAATACCATTTCACAAACAGTTCAAGTATGAAATATCCTTTCATAAGCCAAATCAAGTAAATACATACAGTATTCAAATCAGTGTCGCATGCAGTCATACATACGATTTCTATGTTTTCCACCCCGAGGTTTTAAAAGCATTAAAACAGTGAAAAGGGGTTTGTGAACTCACTGTAAGTGCTCGGATGTGAATGCTAGCGAGATATGGTAATGTAGCCCAAACGTAGTCAACCTATACACAATATTGTATCAACCATAAGTACATAGTTTACTTATGTTAATAGTTCGTTTGTTTGAAGAAATTATCAATTTCTTAAGTTTGTGCAAATCGTTGATGTTTGTTGTTGAATATAATAATATTTTCCAAGTTACGTTTGTTTGTCGAATCATTCGAATGTGTAAGCATATATACATATATACTTATATAGTTGAATATATATATTCTTGCATATATATATTATTGTTCGTTGTTACGTTCACATATATCTCATATATATATAAATCATTTATGTATATTGTTTGTCGTTTTAGTTTCAAATTCACTAGTCTTATTTGTCCCATATAATATGCGTCTCGTCCCAAATGTGTATATATACCAATAGGTTCGTTCTACATTCGTAGGTATACATATATGTTTGTTACCTTTCAATTGTCGTATATATATATATATATATATATATATATATATATATATATATATATATATATATATACACCTTTTGTATGTCATGTTACATATACATACCTATCGTTTGTTAACTTGAGTTTTCGGATACATTACACAATCCGTTTATTTAATTTAACTCATTTGTTTTTAAGGTTCTCGGTCCAAGCCCAAAGTCTCAGCCCAAGAAACGTCCGGCCCAGTTCGCGACTAAAGCTCAGTCTGCAGCCCAGCCCAGCCGATCGGCTTGGGCCAGCCGTTCGGCTTGGCCAGCCGTTCGGCTTATCCATAAGCCGTTCGGCTTTGTGCCTCTGCCCAATCCAAGCCCATTATTCGTTTCCGAGTCCAATTGTTTAGCCCGTTATCTAGTACGGCCCAAGTCCACACAGCCCAGAAGTCCCGCATCCCAGCCGATCGGTTTTAGTCACTCAGCCGTTCGGATTTTGCTTAGCCGTTCGGCTCATGCTTAGCCGATCGGCTACATGTTCCAGTCCAGTCCCCTGCTCCGTTTTCAAGTTTTGAAGTCCGATTTCGTGGTGTTTTTATGCAAGGGTTTGAATGGGTTTCGTGTTAATATGCTCCATAACAACAATATACATCATTATAACATTTAACATAAAACTTTTACATGTTAATTTAGGTTTTCAAGTTTTGGTTTTTATAAAACCCATTTCGTGTTCATCAACCAAATTATCAATCTTTATGTGTTATTCGTTTAGATTATGATGTATATACGATTTATATAATGAAATACAAGTAAAGAAATCAAAGAGGAAGATGTTTCCTTACAAATGAAATGTTGGTGATGAAGAAGTAGACGATGATGATGAAGATGATGTTTCCCCTGGTTTTGTTGTTCTACTGCTAGTACTCTGCTGTTGCTTCTGATCTTGTTAAGTTAAGAAGAAAAAAAAATTTGATGATGAATTTGATGTGTTGTGTGAGTGTCGAGTTCATCAGGAAGAAAAAAGGAGAGGGAGAGTGAGTATGGTTTAAAACAGAAGTTGTCTCTGTATTATTGGAGTTTGGTGGTAAATTTTGGTATCACAATTTCGAGTACGGGTATAATTATAGCAATATAAAATATAACATTTTATATTTTTATTTTGTAGATGCTCTCTTGGTTCGTAATATATTTTCAGAATAATGAGATTATCATTATTTTTAATAGTTGTACATTTTTGTACATTTTACTGCGCGCGTCTAAATAAGCGCCAATTTTCAGTTGAGTTTCGAATTCATATTTCGAAGTAATGTTCTAAATACTTGAAAACGTACTAGACAAATAACATTTTTCAGATTTTGACCTTTTAGGTACGTTTTAGAATTGTTTCTGTTCGTTATATAATACGTTTTATGTTAAACGTATAATTGAACCATTTTATCTATATGTTATAGATATATAAATACTCGTAATTAATAATCGAATTATTAATTATTTCATGTTACCAAATCTGGTTAATTATTTTTGTCGGGTTCGTTCCGATGCTTTCGTACGTAATCTATAAATAACTACGTATCATGTAATACTTTTTGTATTATTGTTTTGGGCTCGCTAGACTGACATCACATCATAAGTTTAGTTTAAAACAATCGCAGAGAATTAGCGTAAGAAATGCATGTAATTAAGTATAATTATATACCTAATTTGGAGGAGTGTCACAGTTTAGTATGATTGGTTCAGCGATTGCATCATTTGAATTTAATTTAACATAGCCTGATCAACTATGTACAATTAAAGGAGATTCGATGCAAGACCTGAAATAGTTGTAGTGAACGAGAATACAATAGCAGACATAGATTGAGGATAGAACGGGACCAACCTTTACACGTACTTATGTGCTAGGTTTTTATATGTATATATGTATATATATATATAACCTTATGTATACAAACTTAATTGCCATTCTTCACGGCAACCACTCCCATAACTACGTCACCTGACATCGAAAATGAGGCTCTAGCCTTACATACTACTGTGGAGATTTCCACGGTACCTGGTCGCCCAACCATATCGGGCAACGAAATAATCGAATAGGACTCACTTGAGGAGAATCCACCAAAGGATTCTCCGCCCAAATAAGTGACGCCTACTTCACCCTCTTCTTTTCGCTCGCAACCAAATCACTCGGGAACACGTATAGAACTTAAACCGTACGATACTTCAATACCTAGATGAACTACACCTCCTCCCGTCACTTTGCACTCTTCGTTCCCACTTGTATCATAGACCCATGGAGCGCGCGTGCTACACACGACTAGAAGAACAAACACACCACCTCGAACTAGAACTTGTCCTATTCATACCACTACTACTGATACTCCACCCACTAGGACCCGTCGTATGGCAGATGTCCGCCAATGGAATTGGTTACCCGCAACACTTGAGACTTGGAGAACTGAAGAAGTAATACAGATTTCTAAGGAGGACGAAGAAGCTATCAGAATGGTTGGCCGACTTACTGAAACCAAAGAACAAGTCGTCACTTTACTTCCATCATCAAATCCATGCTAGGATTAGCTTATTTCTCTATCGTAACCTATTAAGGCGGGATGTGCTCAACTAGTTAGCTTTTGTAAACCCTCGTATTAAGTCCGGATGTAACAATGCCCGACATGTTTTGTAAACTTCAAATTCTGTAATCTATTGATCTTGCACCCTGTTGGTCACTAATCATGTAACACCCGCCAAATTAGGACTAGTAATTAGTGTCTAATTCTCTGTTAATACATGTAATTAGTTCTGTGTTAGGCTAATTAATGTATCAAAATATACATTGATGAATATACGATTATGCGATTTGATTAAATCGTACACAATCTAAATCGAATGTAATTCGGTTCAATTAATGCGGACGTTGGTGAACAATTTTATTAATTGATATAACATTATTTAATAACGATATATTATATCCAGAATATTATTTTCATATAATATTTCAATCACAGTTCGTATCGTACAAATAAACGTCTACACGATTAAAATGTTAAACGCGCAACCAAAACAAAACAAATTAAAGTATCGTTTTATAACGTGATTATTAAGCAACTGGTAAGATACTCCAACAAAAATATAGTATCATTAATTGTATTTTAAAACGCACGATTTAAAGGTATAAAAATATTTATTTAACGTTTAAACAATCGGGAAAACGAACACCGCACGGAGCACAATTGCGGAGACTAAAAATGGGGCTTTCATCAAAACCCCATCTCCTCCCCATTTCCTTTTCATTTCCACCAACAACTCTCTCTCTCTTCTCTTTCATTCTCTCAAAACCACCATCACCTCCACCATTTAAATTCACCAAAATACTACCACTAAACGACGTCGGATCATACTACTCCTTTGGAAGAAAAGCACCACCGCGACACGATCTACCTTCCTACCTTTTCGGAATTTTATTTCGACACCGTGTAAGTTTCCGGTAAAACCCGAAACTCTCCGTTTTTACTTGTTTGTTGTTTATATATGCTTAAAATGTCCAAAAATGGGTTAGGTAAAAGATTTGGACCAAACGGAAGCTTTTCGACCGATTTTCCGGTCATCACTTTCCGATCAGACTGCAACGTCGCAGAGACGCTGGGCTATCTGCGACGTAGATCATTATGTCTCAATAACCCTCACAACGTCTCATATAGCGACGTCATCCCTATCGTCGCCTTAATTGGCCGACGTCGCACATAGCGACATCGACCCTTATGTCGCAAGAACCACAACGTTGCATATAGCGACGCCACCCACAACGTCGCACTGAATTGCGAATGTCGCACATAGCGACGCCACGATCAACGTCGCAGTTGGGACCTGCGACGTCGCACCCAACGTCGCATAAAACAGAACCCTGAAAACTCAGATTTTTACTAAGTGTCGGAACCAAGATTTTACCACCTAATTTTACTCCAAATTCAAATTTCGGATACATTTTCACTAAAGGAAAGTAGTAGGAATAAAAATTTTCCAAGCTGACTTGGCAGCTCGACCCCAACCAGGGGCTCTGCCGCCCCTTGGACCCCGCTACCAGGGGCGCTGCCCCCGGACCCCCGTCACTTAGAGTTTGTAAATACATTTCACCCTAAGTGTCGAACTTAAACAACTTCAAACCTTATTACGATACGACATTATAAACAAATTTAGACATATTTTTCAAGAGTAACACTTTGGAATTACTAATACAAACCGTCACCAACGGGCCAACCATATTTTTCTAAGAACAAACGATAATGAACCAACATTGGACATAACGAGTTGTGTAGACAACTAGCCTAGATGGTCTTGCGGGACATCTACTTACATAACTTTATTTGTTTAGGCATTTAAAGGTTACGGGTTTAGAGAACCTACACACTACCCACTGTTTACTACTGCTTACTACTCGACTCAGGTGAGTCTTACAGCCCCACTTTTACTGTTTTACAGACGGGGTGAGATACATTGCTTACTTTTCTTGAACACAAGTACGAACTATACATTTTACTATACGGGATTGCATGAGTTACTTACTTTTCACTGAAGTCTCTCCATCATATATCGTTAGTTATGGACTTAAGCGCGAACACTAGTTAATGGATCCATTAGGGAAATGACCCTCCCCGCCCAGGGTAGTAGCGCTACCACGAACCGTTCTGTATAAACGGGCGACTATTATTCGTTACTTATGCATGCTCAGTTACGAGCATGTCACGGGAGCAACTTATTACTTACGGGTTAAGCTTCGATTATGAGCCTCATGGCAACGGTATAACTTACTTATTTTACAATTGCAGGATTGCAAATACTCGATTTACGCCTACGGGCACTACTGATAAAAATGTTGTGTTCAAAAACTGATATTACCTACAAACCTGTGAGATTCACCAACATTCGTGTTGACCTTTTAGCATGTATTTTCAGGTACCCAGACGGAGTAGGATTACTTCAGGACATAGCTAGAGTCGCATGATTTCAACTAAATTGCATTAACGGAGATTCTCAGCATTATCTTTTGTACATTTTGATTTTGTAATAGAATCTCCCGCTACACGCGTGGACTCTAGGGAACTAAATTTTGTATACGAAAACATTGAGTTTTCAAACATTTATTTCATATGAAATCATTTTACAAAGTCTCATTTAGAGGTCGTTTGCTGTATATCTTGTGCTTTGTATATTGATTAGTAACACCCAAGTATGCTTCCGCCAATCATTAATTTGGGGGTGTTACAGATTGGTATCAGAGCCTAAGGTTATACTGAACTAGGTTGCATTTAGTGGGCCTAGACTATGACCGTTAGGCAGTATTTTCTAGTTAGGCATGACTGGTTCAGGAATTACAGCATACGACTTTAATTTAACATAGCCTGATCAACTATGTACAATTAAGGAAAGATGATGTAAGGTCTGAAACGATTATGTTGAACGGGGATACGTTAGTTGACTCTGACCACGAGAGAACCAGACCATTACTTGATACGTGCTAGACACTAGGCTGGATATTATGTACTTACCTATATATTAGCCTCGTCTTACATACACTCTGCCACAGGAATGGTAAACACACCACCCAATTCATCATGTTCTCATCCATATGGATCACGAAACCCACGGGTAGCCAGGAGAAACACTAGGCCACCTCGAAGCAGCCCCTATCCTGTTCATAACTCTCGGAACTCGGCACATCTCACGGTGCTAGTGTTAGCTACCCGACTCCATCATCAGGAGTAAAGGCTCAAGAATCTCGAACGGGAACAACACCGAATGACCTACCTACTCCGCCAAGCTCTTGATTATATATCACAACTCCAACGAGAACAAGAAGATACCAACCTCTCTGTAAGCATAATTCAGGATTCAATGACCGCTGAATTAGGTGCGGATGAACTCATAAGAGACTGACTAGAGGAATGTGAACAGCGTTCACAGGAGACTTAGGAGTACTCTCGAGCACTGGTACAACGACTGGTCTTGGTGGAAGACAACGCCAGGCAAGCCAGTCGACTTGCAGACACGGTGGATCGCCTTGTTGCGCTAATGGAGCAAGTCAACTTACGTCAAGACTAGAGTAGTCTTCACCTTGTAACCAATTATCTGCCAAAGTAGGACTTATGTAATTCGACCGGATTTAATAATTCCCGGCACTTTTGTACTACTATTACTCTGTAATCTTTGGAAAACTCGTACCTTGTATCCAACTTGATTATCTAAATGGAATATGATTATCACATCGTACTGTTATCGTGTATCTCATCATATACACTTGTGATATATCATAATTTCATGCAAATATCTTATTCCTCTTTCCTTGTTCTTTCTTGTTCAGCATCATGCCACCTCACCGACAAGTCACCCTCAGTGAAGCCGAAATTGCGGGTCTGATTGCCCGCAGTGTGGCCCAAGCCTTAGCCACACGAGCACCAACTTCTGGTAGCGAGGATTCAGCTACTAACGGGCTACAACCCAAACCCTGCTCTTACAAGGACTTCCAGAATTGCAAACCATTGAGCTTTGCTGGTACTGAGGGAGCAATCGGTCTAGTACGCTGGATCGAGAAAATCGAATCTGTATTCCTGATCTGTAACTGCACGGAAGAGGACAAGGTCAAGTTCTCCTCCAGTACTTTCTCTGACACCGCTCTCACGTGGTGGAAGACCTATGCCCAGACCGTGGGTATTGCCACTGCTTACAAACTCCCGTGGGAGGAGTTGAAGAAGATGCTGAGGGGCGAGTACTGCCCCAGAGACGAATTGAAACAGCTGGAAGTGGAATTTTGGAACCACAAGATGTAGGGTAATGACATCACCGGTTACACCAACCGTTTCCACCAACTGGCACTTCTGTGCCCATCCATGGTCGATCCTGAGTATAAGAGGATTGAGAAATACGTTGATGGACTTCCCGACAGACTCCAAGACCTGGTGACTTCATCCAAACCGGGTACTATTCAGAGCGCCATTCGTATGGCCCATGAATTGACGGCCAACTCTGTCCGCCGTGGCACAACTTCAACCCCATCTGCAAACAACAAACGCAAATGGGAAGTAAATCCCAATTCATCCAACCAAATCTCCAACAAGAAGCCTGAGTCTGTTAAGGCTTATTCCTCGGGATCTGTAGAGAGGAAAGGGTACATTGGGAACAAACCCTACTGTTCCAAATGCAACCGCCATCATGACGTTTCTTGCCCTTGCACAAATTGCAAACGTTTTGGGCACCTAGCCAAGGATTGTCGAGCCAACATTTCTACCCCCAACGCCAACGCCCCAAAGACCTGCTTTGGGTGCGGAAATCCTGTGCATTTCAAGAATGATTGCCCTAAGCAGAAAAACAACAACAACAACCGGAATAACAACCCTGCTCGCTGCAGAGCATTCATCATCAAAGCTGGGGAAGCCAGACAAGACCCGAATATTGTAACGGGTATGCTCCTTCTCAACAATCATACTGCTTCATTATTATTTGATACCGGTGCTGATAGAAGTTTCATATCTGATGAGTTTAGCCCGTTACTTGATATTACACATGTTGCCTTAGAGTCTAAGTATACAGTGGAACTGGCAAACGGTAAACTTATTGAGACTGATAGCATAGTACCTAATTGTACTCTGAAACTAGCCGACGAACTATTATCAATTGACCTTATACCTGTCGAGATCGGCGGCTTCGATGTCATTATCGGTATGTGTAGGTTCCACTTATACGGACCAAATCGAGTAGTTTTACTTGTGTATTTAAAGCGGAAATCAAACACACAAATATATGCAAGATTAACACACTAAATGACCAAAACACAAGTGTATAACTTTGTATATAATGAGATGGTAACAATACATACACTTTTACAAACACACTATAATCAAAATAACACAAACTAGTATATTTTCTCTGAATATGGAAGTGTTATGTGTGTGTTTTGTGTTGTGGCTGCCTAAACAGAAGCTGGCGAGCTTCTATTTATAGTCTGGACCAAACTGTATGCGACACAAGCTTTGTGTAGCATGAAAGGCTTCTGCGACACAAGCATTGTGTCGCATGAGATGATTCTGCGACACAAGTCTTGTGTCGCATAGAATGCTTCTGCGACACAGTGCTTGTGTCGCATGATGACAAAAATTGTAATTAAACTAGAACTTAAACTATTCAATACGTAATTACAATTTCGACACGATTACAGACTGAGACCAACTGACAGACACACATAGATGTACCAACAAACTCCCCCGTGTCTTCAGCTTGGTCTTCAAAAATTCTTCGATTGGCTTCAGTCTTCTAAAATGCAGATCTTCAAACGTCTGGACATCAAACCCATCCAAGTGGAAAGTTTCCACCAGCGTTTATGCAAAAGGTGAAGCATATATCAACGATTTTCTGAAATCATTTTGCTAATACAGAGTTGAACTCGTTTCCTGGATTGTAGCGAATCTGATTGTCGAATAGCTTCTTCATGTCACTTCTGGACAGATTAATCAAGCTCATTGGGTCAAATATTCTGAAGTTGGCTTTTCATAGACCCCACAAAGATCCTGTCTGAGGCTCTGAATCTGGTACATAAACTAAGACGGCTTCGCCAGTGTGAGCATCCAGTTCCCAGTAATGAAAACGTTTCAGTAGATTGAATGGAACTGTTTCCAGAGCGATTTCAGTCAGACATTCAGCAGGCGGATAGTGAACTCTTACAATTGGCTGCTTGGTCTTTGGATCGAGCTTATTCTTGAACGTGTACCTTGTACCCAGTATTGGTTTGATGTAATGATATTTCTTTCGTTTAATTTCCTCACGCATGACCTTTTGAATAACATCAGCTACTCCGTCTTCGTAAGGATTTATCAACTGAAGCTGAGAGAGACGAACGATGTCATGCTTTGGCAATGTACTCAAAATCCTCAGTGATCGACGAAAGTACTGGATACCGTCAAGTCTCTTAATCATTAACCTCCCTTTACTCACCTTCCAGCTTTTTATCAGGCCTGTATAATCACCACCAACCTGATATTTCTTGCACGTAACTGGAGCAGGTTCTGGATTTTTACCTTTTGGAAACCAGTTATCCCTTTCTCTGATGGGCATTTCCTTGTCAAAAGATACACATTCGGATGTATCGAGAGGGAAAATGTCATTATAATTTGTCGATTCACGAACAGGGATAGGTTTTTCTTGTGAAGAACTGGAGGGTACAGACGGTTCTTGAGCGGGAGCGGCTTGAGAAGTAGATCCTGGTACGTACTTGAACGCCGGCCCTGACTCATTGTCTGAAGAATCAGATAATACAACACCCTCTTGAGGATAAGCTGGACGATCAGTATATTCTTCATCAGGACTAAGCTCTTCTTGTTCAACATCAACATCATCATCATTATTAGCAGAGTTGAAGTCAAAAGGTTCTTCAGGCGCACGACCGTCATCGTCAACCGCAGATTGAAAGTAAGTCAAATTACAATACGTGTAATCTACAGCTAGCGGTTTTGGTTGTCCTGGTTGCTCAATAATGTAATCCAAAATAAAAGTTGTTTCATTAATAGCAGAATTTGTTACATCATCAGGAATTACATTTTCTTCGCCCTCGGCGGAAACCCTAGGTGTTGATTCTAAAGTCGGTTGGGCTGTCTCCCCCGAAGAAATAGCTTGGGTTTCCAGCTTCAAAATCTTTGATCGCAGCTCTTCATTTTCCTTTTCAGCCCGGGAGATCCTGGCATCCTGAGCTTCAAAAATCGCTGCCTGAGCGGCCATATCTTGCTGCATCTGATTGATCTTGCTCAGGAGCTCCTCAATAACAGAGGGACGAGGAGTGATCGGAGTTTCAGTCCTCGGGAGCTCAGAAGATGTAGAAGTGGAGGTACGGGAGCGTCTGACCAGAGGGTTCAAATCAGCAGCATCAGAAGAATCTCTAGGCCTTTTTCCTCGGCTTGAAGATTCAGGACATGGAGAAGGAGGCTGATAAGCATCAATCTCACGATCTAGATCTACCAACTCCGGATCCGCGAGATCTGGTTGAACTGGCGGTTGTTAAGCTGGCGGTTGTTGAACCGTAGGCTGCTGCACTGGAGGCTGAGGGATAGGTTGTTCAGGTGCTGGTGCGTTCAATTGCTCACCAGGCAGGGGAACATAAGCAGGATCAATGATGTGACCGAACAACGCAACCTCACGTTCTGGTGCTTGTCCCTGCCGCGCAAAAGTAGTACAGGTAGTGTAGATCCTTGTGTTCATCGGTGTCTGCTTGAAAGTGAACGACGCAACCACTGGAAGGTCGGGATGCAGATGATTGAGCAGCAACTGAGTGAACCTAGGATATAGAGCCCATTTTTCTCGAGCATCCAAGGCATTGTTCACAAAACCCGTAAAGATATAACCGGAGAAGTTGAAGGGTTTGTTGTAGATCAGGGCCAGAATAGCAGAGGCAGTCGAAAATTTCATTCCTTCAAGACCTGCCCTGCGACTGGATAAGCAGACGATGACAATGTGAGCCAGATATCTCCAGACCTTTATCATGTAGGTCTTTTTGTATTGATCAACTGGAATATCTTGATATCCAATTGATCGCATGCCCTGTGCAATTGCAGATGGAGTGAACTGGGTGATCATATCAGAATTGTCACCGAACTCAAAGAAATCCCGAATAAGCTGCTCGGAGAAGATAACTTGGCGGCCACAGACAGTAGAAATGATACGAGTATCCGCTTCATCATAGTTGACCACCGCCTTGTCCCAAAACTCAGTAATATGATTCGTCAAGATCCGAGTGTCAGCGGTGATAGCTTTGTAAATTCGAGAACGACGAAGAAACGCTATCATGGGTCGGTAAGGTCGCGAAGTCTCGACCGTTGTATTCATGAACGCCACGATATTGTGACGTGGCTCCCAGAAATATTTGGAAACATCTTCCTCTACGGGTGCTGGAGCAGCTGGAGCAGCTTGAGCAGGTTGTTCAGCTATTTCTACAAAAATAACAATAATACAGCCAAAACTCGAAATGCGTTAGCGTTAGAAAAAAAATAATTCGCGTTTTGATTTTACAAATGTTCTGCGACACAACAGTTGTGTCGCACGAGGTCCATACGACATAAGGATTGTGTCGTAGAGAGACACTATGACACAAGTCTTGTGTCGTATGACACGTGTCACGCAGACAGCATTTCCCCTGCATTTAGCAATTTTTGAGAAATTAATCTCGGATGCGACATAGTCCCTGTGTCGTATGATGTGTCGTATAAAACTGGTATGACATAACATTTGTGTCGTATAAAAATACGACATAACCAGCAGGAATCAATACGACATAAAATCAAAAATCTATACGACACAACAGTTGTGTCGTATGTTATGTCGCAAAGATGAACACCATATGAAACCCAGATTCGATCGATGAAAAATTTTGGGGTTTTTGAAATCTACTCGTACCCTAGGGTTCGCAATCAACAGGGGATCAATAATATGTATTTATCTAACCATAATAACCCCTAAACCCTAAATAATTTAACGAAAAACCGAAACCCTAAAAACGTAATACCGGTCGATCGAATTCAAGGCATAATATGCAATAAAAACACGAAAGGATTATACCTAAAGATGCGCAAACAGATGATGAACAAGAATCGATCAACAAATCGCGGTGAAAAGCCTTCGAAAACACGAATCCGAATGAAAATCGCTTGTGTCGCAAAATCACCTTTGTGTCGTATGAGAATAGTTTTTTGAAAACGTAAATGGTTTATGTCGTATGGATTGAATAGTTATACGCCCGTATACGACACAATATACGACACAATGTACGACACAATTCTTGTGTCGTATAGATGGAATACGACACAATGCTTGTGTCGCACAGAACACATAGCAGATTTTGAAGACTTAAAAATTTGAATTCGAATCCGATTTCGATTTTGATTTTAGAATTTTCGCAAAGAAGATGACTTGTGACTTAAATAAAAATAAAATAAAAATGAAAAAATACAATTTAAATAAAGTTAAAAAGAAAAAACTAAATATAAACATAAAAGAAAAAGTAACACATTCAACTAAAAGCGTAAAAGTCTTAAAAAATCTTTTTGGTGACGGAGTTGAGATTCTGGTTAGGGATCATGCCGAAATAACATGCAATTATTAGGAATAATAAGTGTTATTTCGAATATCAGTATATTTGTCCACTTTAAATTTTCGTGGCACATTTAAAACACCTTTTATAAAAATTATTTCAAGACGATTACCGATATTGTTTGTCCACTTAAGCATGTTAAATCCGAGTCTGTGGAGTTAACCTTTTATTGTTAGTATGAATAGTTCTCTGTGGCCCCCACCATTGATATACCCCTATAACCCAGACAACAACATAGTTTCCATATTTAGAAAGAATAAAGAAAGATCATTTTTAAGAATCATGTTAGAGTTGACAGGTCAGTACGGAAGTACAGCAAAGCAACCTAACGTGATTCAAGTATAATCAAAACCAATCGCAGTCAAACTAAAGTTGGAGTTTCCCAAACAGCGACCTTGTTTAGTGTGATTTAGGATTAAGCAAAACTGATCGCAGTCAAACTGAATTTGAAGTTTCCCAAACAGCGACCTTGTTCAGTATCATCAAGATTTTCAAGTGCATTGACCTGTAATTGCTTAACCCCAAGTTTATACTAACTGTTACCAGTTCTGTACTTACGTACAACAGAGGTAACAACCAGCATAAACTCCCAAATGATTTCAGATAAAAGTTCCAAAGATATAAATATGTTAAGCTACGCTAAGGAATTAAGACATTGAGTCGTACATCAAACGGTGTTTACCACAAGATAGTAGACATGTATTAAATGATTTCTTAATAACCTAGAGACCGATGTGTATCATGCCTACCAGTACATCGCATGATGAAGACAATTTTCATAAAGATTGTTTTAAGTGTGTCAGATAAACCTACTGACACATCAAAGATAAACCTTAAAATTCCATTTTGTGCATGTCACCCGATGTACTATCATATCCCAAGTTGTTTACAGACTCAACTTCAACGTCTATTTTAAAAATGTAGCAACCATTGCATTTCTTTGATACTAACGAGTATAAAGAGTGGCGATTGCCCTTTTTTTTTTTTAATCAAAACAATAAAGCAAATAAACTGTACAGAAATTAAGTCACAAATCATTCTTGAGATCAAGGGAAATCATCCCTATCATATCCACAAGTTCGTCGAAACGAGCACGCGAAAATGCTTTTGTGAATAAGTCGGCTTTTTGCTTAAGGGTATCTTTGTGAATGAGGTCAATTAAATGTTTCTCATAGCAATCTCGTATGAAGTGAAACCTAATCTCTATGTGCTTGGTCTTAGAGTGTTGAACGGGATTGCGAATAATAGATATAGCAGCAGTATTATCAATATGAATAGGAGTCAAAGTAAGAAGTAACCCATAGTCACGCAATTGATGTTGAATCCACAAAATCTGTGAACAACAGCTTGCAGCAGCAATGTATTCAGCTTCCGCTGTTGAGGTGGAAACTGTGGTTTGCTTCTTACATTGCCAAGACACCAATTGAGAACCGAGATATTGGCATCCTCCTGTAGTTGACTTTTTATCCGAATTGCAGCCGCCATAATCAGAATCAGAATAGGCAGTGAGAGCAAAATTTTTTTCATTTGAGTACCATAGACCAAGTGATGGTCTATATTTGAGGTAACCAAAAATTCGCTTCACAGCCTTCATGTGAGAAACCTTGGGCTTTGCTTGATATCTGGAACAGATAGACACAGCAAACACAATATCTGGTCTGGATGCAGTGAGATACATCAGTGATCCTATCATAGAACGATAGTCCCGCTCCTTGCAATCTTCTTCGTGTTCAGCGGGTCCGAGTTTGTGATCAGTTTCAATGGGAGTACCATATGGCTTACAGTCATGGAGTTCATACCGAGTCAACATGTCATTGACATATTTGGACTGATGAATGTAGAAACCCTTGTCAGACTGCTCAACCTGTACACCTAGAAAGAACTTAAGTTCTCCCATGGCACTCATCTCAAACTCGGACTTCATAATCTTCTCGAAGTCTCTGCCCAAATAATCATTTGTTGAACCAAATATGATGTCGTCCACGTAAACCTGCACAAGTAACAAATCTTTTCCAACCCTTTTTATGAAGAGAGTGCTATCAATTTGGCCTCGTGAGAAGCCATTTCTCGTGAGATGATTTGCCGACCTCGCATACCAAGCTCTTGGAGCTTGATGAAGACCATATAATGCCTTGCCTAACTTGCACACATAATCAGGATGGTTTTGATCTTCAAAACCGGGAGGTTGCAAGACATACACATCCTTCAGAACCTCTCCATACAAAAATGCGCTCTTGACATCGAGTTGATAAACCCGAAAACCTTTAAATGTCGCATAAGCCAGAAAAATGCGAATGGATTCCAATCTTGCAACTGGAGCAAACACATCATCATAGTCTAAACCCTCAATCTGAGTAAAACCTTGAACAACCAGCCGTGCCTTATTCCGAATAACTACGCCTCTGTCATCTTTCTTTACGCGATAAACCCAGCGAGTTCCAATTGGATCGACATCTTTGGGTAAAGGAACCAAATCCCAGATTCAAGCTTCTTGAATTGATTCAGTTCTTCTTGCATAGCCTCAACCCAGTATGGATCTTTCAAAGCTTCAGCTATTTTCTTTGGTTCATGCTGAGACAAGAAGCATTCTTCCAATTCTTTTTCAACACAGGCAAAATTGGCAGATGAAGATTCTTCACGGACTTCATTAGCAGTGTGACACCCCCAAATTTAACGATATGCGGAAGCTTGATTTGGGTGTCACTAATCAATATACAAAGCACATAAGATATAATGAACGACCACTATATGCGTCGTTTTAAACTTGTATAAATAAAGTAAAAGTTTACATCAAAATATAGTTACATTAGCTCGGTTCCTGGAATTGAGAGATTACATAGCATAATTACTTTTACAAAAATATAATAATGCAGTCCAATCTCTAGTTGTATGTATGCTGACTCGAGCTAATAATTCCTGCTTGTGCAGCCAAACTACTGCTGGGTACCTGTGATAAATACTAAAATGGGTCAGCGAAAACGCTGGTGAGCTCACAGGTTTGTATGTCAATGTATAGTTGTAAGAACCGCAAGATTTATATTGAATTTAAAATGCAATTAAGCAAGATAAAAGTTATACTGTCCATGAGCACATAGTCTGAGCTTAACTTGATTTGTCAGGCCCACTTAAGGAAACCTAACTTGAAATGCCTCCTACGAGTGCCTAATCAACACCTGTCTTCCCAAATGCTAATACATCCGTTTGACCGGTTAGTGCGTGCTAACCCGGATGAGGATTGTCAATCCCATATGATATCATATACTAACATTCACGCTATAAAATACTAGAGACTATGCTTATGGAGGACTTTAAATTGATTAGCTTGAAACTCATGTAGTATTTGAAGTTTGGCACTTGCGTTCTACTTGTAAAACAAAATCGAGTAGTAATATCACACCCCTAGTTGTAAAGCAGTGAAAATGGGGCTATGAAACTCACCTGGTTCTTGAAGTGTTTAACTTAAAAAACTTGAAGTAATTAGCTGTGAGTTGGTGTCCAAAGGCTTGAAACCTGAATGTGTCCACGACACTTAAATTGTCATAAATTGTATTGGTATCCCGAAAGACTACCATTTGAATTGTTTGTCTAAATTAATGTCCAAATTACCCCGATTTGGTTGATTGTTTTATTACAAGTTACTACGAATTGTTTGAATAAGTTGATACAAGTTACAACGACTTGTTTGATTGAATTGTTTAAGTTACTATGACTTAGTTGATTTAATTGTGTATTTGAAAATATGTACGACCCGTTGGTGACGGTTGTAACGATAGTTCTAAAATGTTATTATATTGTTGCTACAGTGAATTGCTACAGTGAATTGCTACAGTGAATTTTGACTTTGAAAATCTTGAGGTTTGAAGATTCTGTTTTGTGCGACGTAGCCTGCGACGTTGGGTGCGACGTCGCAGATCCGGACTGCGACGTTGGGCACGGCGTCGCTATGTGCGACTTTCGCAATTTAATGCGACGTTGTACGTGGCGTCGCTATAGGCGACGTAGTTGATTTCTGCGACGTAAGGGTCTGCGTCGCTAAGTGCGACGTCCGCAATTCGATGCGACGTAGAGTGCTGCGTCGCTCTATGCGACGTTGAGGATTCGTGCGACGTAAGTCGCTGCGTCGCTATATGCGACGTTGAGGATATAGTGCGACGTAGGTCGCTGCGTCGCATTTGCTCCAGGCCAAATGCGACGTACGGGTCTGATCGGAATTTCAACCTCAAAAACGCATTTTCCGGCCATCGATCGGCATAATATTTTTACCCAACCCATTTTAGGACATTACAAGGTTATACAAACAACTAGCAACTTATAAAACTTAAAAACGAGAGTTTTTGGAGTTGTGTCGGAAACTTACAAATCGCCGAAATGAAATTCCGGAAAGATAGGATTGTAGATCGCGAAGTGGTGAACGTTTTATTCCAAAAGGGCTTGGTGATCCGAGTGCGTTTTGTGTGTTTATTTGATGATTTTGGTGGTGATGAGAATGGTGGTGGTGGGTGGTATTTGAGAGAAAAAGAGAAAGAAGAGAGAGAGAGGTAAAAGAGAATTGAAAGAAAAGAGGGTGGGAATGGGAGGTTAACTCCCATTTTCGCCCCGCGTTCCCGCTCCGTGCGGTGTTCGTTTCCTCCGTCGTTCAACATTAAATGATTTTTACACATTAAAAGATAGGTTTTTAAATTACGAATCCATTATAAAAAAGTTTTATTAAAATGTTTTATCAATCATCCATTTGGGGTACTTAAATAGAAATTCGTTTTATTTGTTTGCGCGTTCGTATGTTTAATCGCGTATACATTAATTGTGTAGTAAAATTTTGGATACGAAATATCAAAATGAATAATATTCTAAATAAAATTTAGTTATTAAATAATATTTGTATTACTTAACAAATTGTTCACCAACGTCCGCATTTATTGTATCGAATTTCATTCGATTTGAAGCTCGTACGATTTAAACAAACCGCATAATTGTAGATATATATTCAACAATATATATAATAATTGATACGTTAATTAGCCTAACACAGAACTAATTACATGAATTAAAACTTGATTAGGTACTAATCACTAGTCCTAATTTGATGGGTGTCACATTCTCCCCCTGTTAGAAGAATTTCGTCCCGAAATTATGTTGCAGTCGTGTTTGATGTTGAGTCAGTGAAGAGTTGAGGGTACTTGAGTCGCATCTGGTCTTCCCGTTCCCAGGTGAATTCCGGACCGCGCCGCGAATTCCACCTAACTTTGACGATGGGCATACGACTTTGTTTAAGTTGTTTGAACTCACGGTCCATGATTTCAGCGGGTTCCTCAACAAAGTGAAGTTTCTCGTCGACTCGAATTTCATCGAGTGGAATGATAAGTGTCTCATCAGACAGACACTTCTTCAGGTTTGAAACATGAAAAGTGGGATGCACACTTCTGAGTTCGGATGGCAGCTGCAATCGATATGCCACTGGACCAATCCTTTAGAGGATCTCGAATGGTCCAATGTATCTGGGATTTAACTTCCCTCGTTTGCCAAATCGGATTACACCTTTCCAAGGCGAAACTTTGAGTAGTACTCGATCCCCAACTTGGAACTCGAGTGGTTTGCGTCTCACGTCAGCATAACTTTTCTGACGATCACGCGCGGCCTTGAGCTTGTTTTGAATTTCGACGATTCTCTCGGTCGTCTCGTGAATGATTTCTGGACCTGTGAGTTGGCTATCCCCAACTTCGGTCCAACAGATAGGTGACCGGCACTTACGACCGTACAGTGCCTCGAAAGGTGCAGCCTTAATGCTGGCATGATAACTGTTGTTGTACGAGAACTCGCACAATGGTAGGTGTTTTTCCCAGTTCACACCGAAGTCTACTACGCAGGCCCGTAGCATATCTTCAAGTGTTTGAATGGTTCGTTCACTTTGACCGTCTGTTTGAGGATGATATGCGGTACTCATATCAAGTCGAGTACCCAGGGATTTTTGAAGTGATTGCCAAAATTGTGAAGTGAAACGACTATCCCTATCGGAGATAATTGAAATTTGAACACCGTGTTTGGTCACGATTTCCTTCAAATAGATTCTGGTGAGGCGTTCCATTTTGTCGGATTCCTTGATTAGGAAGAAGTGAGCAGACTTTGTGAGACGATCCACGATCACCCAAATGGTATCGCAACCGCTCGATGACTTGGGTAGTTTGGTTATGAAATCCATGGCAATTTGTTCCCATTTCCATTCAGGAAGACTGGGTTGTTGAAGTAAACCAGAAGGTTTTTGATATTCGATTTTGACTTTTGAGCAAGTAAGGCACTTGCTGACATAGGTGGCGATTTCAGCTTTCATGCTCGGCCACCAGTAGAAGTCCTTGATACCGTGGTACATTTTATCGGATCCCGGATGGATAGAATATTTGGACTTGTGAGCTTCATCCATCACCAAGTCTTGTAGGTTCCCAAATTTAGGCAACCAGATTCGGTTTGAGAAATACCTAATCCCGTTAGGTCTGATTTCGAATTGTTTATCCATGCCCCGCAAGGCTTCATCTTTGATATTTTCGGGTTTTAAGGCTTCGAGTTGAGCAGTGAGGATTTGAATGTTTAAATTGTTGTGAATGGTCATACTGAGGGCTCGAACCCGAAGTGGTTTCACTCGCTCTTTTCGACTGAGGGCGTCAGCAACAACATTTGCTTTGCCTGGATGATATTTGAGTTCGCAGTCGTAATCCGTAAGTAACTCGACCCATCGACGTTGCCTCATGTTGAGATCCTTCTGATCGAATATGTGTTGAAGGCTTTTATGGTCGGTAAAGATTGTACACCTGGTACCGTAAAGGTAATGTCTCCAGATTTTGAGGGCAAAAACGACAGCTCCTAGCTCGAGGTCGTGGGTGGTGTAATTCTTTTCATGAATCTTGAGCTGTCGGGAAGCATAAGCTATGACTTTGTCTCGTTGCATAAGCACACAACCGAGACCTTGATGAGAAGCATCGTAGTATACCACGAAGTCATCGGTGCCTTTGGGTAATGAGAGGATAGGAGCACTGCAAAGCTTTTGTTTTAAGAGTTGCAATGCCGATTCTTGTTTATCAGTCCAGTCAAACTTTTTATCTTTCTGGGTCAGAGTCGTAAGTGGTATGGCTATCTTGGAGAAATTTTCAATGAATCGTCGATAGTATCCGGCCAGTCCTAGAAACTGCCGTACTTCGGTCGGAGTGGTTGGCGATTGCCAGTCTTTGATAGCCTCGATTTTTTACGGGTCAACGTGAATCCCCTGCCTGTCAATCACGTGACCAAGGAATTGAACAGTTTCGATCCAGAACTCACACTTAGAGAACTTGGCATAGAGCTCCTCGTGTTTAAGTAGTTCAAGGATGGTTCTGAGGTGTTGCGCATGCTCTTCTTTGCTTCGTGAATATATGAGGATGTCATCAATGAAGACAATGACAAACTTATCAAGGTAAGGTTTACACACCCGATTCATAAGGTCCATGAATACAGCCGGTGCATTGGTTAGGCCGAATGGCATCACTTGGAATTCGTAATGCCCGTAACGGGTTCTGAAAGCGGTTTTTGGAATATCGGCATCGCGAACACGCAATTGGTGATAACCGGATCCGAGATCAATCTTTGAATAACAACTCGACCCTTGAAGTTGGTCGAACAGGTCATCGATTCGAGGGAGTGGATACCGGTTCTTGAAAGTTAACTTGTTCAACTCTCGATAGTCGATACACGTTCGAAAAGAACCATCTTTCTTCTTAACAAATAGGACCGGAGCTCCCCAAGGTGAAGAACTCGGCCTGATAAACCCTCGTTCCAGGAGTTCCTGTAACTGGGTGGACAGCTCCTGAAGTTCGGATGGAGCTAAACGGTATGGTGCTCGGGCCACAGGCGCAGCACCTGGTACAAGATCGATCGAGAACTCAACCTGTCTTGGTGGTGGTAGACCAGGCAGTTCCTCAGGAAAGACTTCTGGAAAGTCTCGAACAATTGGAACATCCTCAAGTCGCTTCTCCTCCGACTTTTTCTCCATGATGTGCGCGAGGATTGATGGATAACCCTTTCTCAGAAATTTCCGGGTTTTAAGACAAGAGATGATGTTAAGCCTCGTCCCTCCGGTCTCCCCCTGTATGACTAGGGTTCTACCGACAGTGAGAGGTATGCGAACAATTTTGTCATAGCAGATGATTTCGCCGCGATGTTTGGATAACCAATCCACGCCTACGATGACATCGAAACTTCCTATCTCAACAGGCATAAGATCTATGGAGAAGATTTCGTCGGCTAGATTTAAAGTGCAATTAGGTATCACACTATTGGTTTCTATCATTTGGCCATTAGCTAGCTCTACTGTGTACTTAACGTCTAAAGCAACAGGTGTAATGTCAAGTAGAGGGCAAAATTCATCGGAAATAAAACTCCTATCGGCACCAGTATCAAACAGAATGGAAGCAGTTAAATTGTTGAGGAGGAACATACCCGTGACCACATTCGGGTCCTGACGGGCGTCCCCTGAGTTGATCACGAAGGCGCTACTTTTGGTGTTGTTGTTGTTGCGGTGGTTGTTGTTGTTGTTGCCTTTATTCTTCAATTTTGGGCAAGAATCCCTGAAGTGTCCTGGGTTTCCACATTCATAACAGGACTTAGGTTGTCGGGTATTTCTGTCAGAGGGGTTGTTGTTGGATTTGGGGGCTCGGCAATCCTTAGTCGAATGCCCGTACCTCCTGCAGTTGTTGCAAGGAGTACCGCACTGACCAAAGTGGTGATAGTTACACTTGGGACAATAGGGTCTGTCCCCGGTGTAGCTGCGGTTGGATTCAGAGTTGGTGTTGTAGACTTGGATGGCGTTGTTTTTCTTGTTTGAATTGTGGTGGTGTTCAGTGGATTTGCGTTTGTTGTTGTTAGAGGATGAGGTGTTGGAGGTCTCACGGCTGACAACTAGAGCCATGAGTTCGTGGGCCAATCGAATGGCACTCTCAGTAGTGGTTGGTTTGGATGAGGCGACGTTTCCCTGGATGTTTTTGGGGAGTCCACGAATGTATTTCTTAATGCCCTTACTTTCTGGTTCGACCAAACTCGGGCATAATAGAGCAAACTGCTGAAATTTGGTGGTATATTCAGCAACATCATTTCCCTGCACCTCCAGATGCCAGAATTCTTCTTCCAGCCTGTGCAATTCCTCTTCAGGACAGTATTTTTCTGTCAGTTTCTTTTTCAGTTCGGCCCAAGGAAGTCGGTTTGCAATCTCGAGGCCTACAGAGTTTGCGTGGGTTTTCCACCACGTGAGTGCACCTTCCTGAAAGGTGTAAGCAGCGAATTTGACCTTGTTGTTCTCAGTGCAATCGCAGAGACTGAAAACAGATTCCATGCGCTCAATCCAACGAATTAAGCCAATGGCACCTTCCGTGCCCTTGAAGTATAGCGGTTTACAGCTAAGAAAGTCCTTATAGGAGCAAGGTTTGGGTGGTGGAGTATTGGTTGCTGTGTCCTCGCTACCGGGTGGTGTTCGAGTAGCCAAGGCTTCGGTCACACTGCGGGCAATTATTCCCGCGATCTCAGCTTCGCTAAGGGTAATTTGACGACGAGGAGGCATGATGCTGAGTAAGAAAGAACAAGGAAATGAAATAAGATGCTAGTCCGAGTATGATGAACTAGTGGTGTGTTTGTCATTTCGAGACAAAGCGTTAGAGAGAAAGAGGCCTATATTCATATAATAATATGGCCTAAAGTGGTAATGAGGTCTACTTATGTAAGTATATATGTATATCACATAATAACCTATTGAGTGTCTAGCACAGACGTGTTTTGAGTCCCGTTTCTCTCGAGGTCAGAGTCAACTAATGCATTCCTGTTCAACATAACTCTTTGAGATTTCACATCATCTTTCTCTAATTGTACATAGTTGATCAGGATATGTTAAATTAAAGTCGTATGATGTAATCCCTGAACTAGTCATAACTAATAAGGAATACTGCCTAACGGTCATAGTCTAGGCCCACTAAATGCAACCTAGTTCACTATAACCTTAGGCTCTGATACCAATCTGTGACACCCCCAAATTTAACGATATGCGGAAGCTTGATTTGGGTGTCACTAATCAATATACAAAGCACATAAGATATAATGAACGACCACTATATGCGTCGTTTTAAACTTGTATAAATAAAGTAAAAGTTTACGTCAAAATATAGTTACATTAGCTCAGTTCCTGAAATTGAGAGATTACATAGCATAATTACTTTTACAAAAATATAATAATGCAGTCCATTCTCTAGTTGTATGTATGCTGACTCGAGCTAATAATTCCTGCTTGTGCAGCCAAACTACTGCTGGGTACCTGTGATAAATACTAAAATGGGTCAGCGAAAACGCTGGTGAGCTCACAGGTTTGTATGTCAATGTATAGTTGTAAGAACCGCAAGATTTATATTGAATTTAAAATGCAATTAAGCAAGATAAAAGTTATACTGTCCATGAGCACATAGTCTGAGCTTAACTTGATTTGTCAGGCCCACTTAAGGAAACCTAACTTGAAATGCCTCCTACGAGTGCCTAATCAACACCCGTCTTCCCAAATGCTAATACATCCGTTTGACCGGTTAGTGCGTGCTAACCCGGATGAGGATTGTCAATCCCATATGATATCATATACTAACATTCACGCTATAAAATACTAGAGACTATGCTTATGGAGGACTTTAAATTGATTAGCTTGAAACTCATGTAGTATTTGAAGTTTGGCACTTGCGTTCTACTTGTAAAACAAAATCGAGTAGTAATATCACACCCCTAGTTGTAAAGCAGTGAAAATGGGGCTATGAAACTCACCTGGTTCTTGAAGTGTTTAACTTAAAAAACTTGAAGTAATTAGCTGTGAGTTGGTGTCCAAAGGCTTGAAACCTGAATGTGTCCACGACACTTAAATTGTCATAAATTGTATTGGTATCCCGAAAGACTACCATTTGAATTGTTTGTCTAAATTAATGTCCAAATTACCCCGATTTGGTTGATTGTTTTATTACAAGTTACTACGAATTGTTTGAATAAGTTGATACAAGTTACAACGACTTGTTTGATTGAATTGTCTAAGTTACTATGACTTAGTTGATTTAATTGTGTATTTGAAAATATGTACGACCCGTTGGTGACGGTTGTAACGATAGTTCTAAAATGTTATTATATTGTTGCTACAGTGAATTGCTACAGTGAATTGCTACAGTGAATTTTGACTTTGAAAATCTTGAGGTTTGAAGATTCTGTTTTGTGCGACGTAGCCTGCGACGTTGGGTGCGACGTCGCAGATCCGGACTGCGACGTTGGGCACGGCGTCGCTATGTGCGACTTTCGCAATTTAATGCGACGTTGTACGTGGCGTCGCTATAGGCGACGTAGTTGATTTCTGCGACGTAAGGGTCTGCGTCGCTAAGTGCGACGTCCGCAATTCGATGCGACGTAGAGTGCTGCGTCGCTCTATGCGACGTTGAGGATTCGTGCGACGTAAGTCGCTGGGTCGCTATATGCGACGTTGAGGATATAGTGCGACGTAGGTCGCTGCGTCGCATTTGCCCCAGGCCAAATGCGACGTACGGGTCTGATCGGAATTTCAACCTCAAAAACGCATTTTCCGGCCATCGATCGGCATAATATTTTTACCCAACCCATTTTAGGACATTACAAGGTTATACAAACAACTAGCAAGTTATAAAACTTAAAAATGAGAGTTTTCGGAGTTGTGTCGGAAACTTACAAATCGCCGAAATGAAATTCCGGAAAGATAGGATTGTAGATCGCGAAGTGGTGAACGTTTTATTCCAAAAGGGCTTGGTGATCCGAGTGCGTTTTGTGTGTTTATTTGATGATTTTGGTGGTGATGAGAATGGTGGTGGTGGGTGGTATTTGAGAGAAAAAGAGAAAGAAGAGAGAGAGAGGTAAAAGAGAATTGAAAGAAAAGAGGGTGGGAATGGGAGGTTAACTCCCATTTTCGCCCCGCGTTCCCGCTCCGTGCGGTGTTCGTTTCCTCCGTCGTTCAACATTAAATGATTTTTACACATTAAAAGATAGGTTTTTAAATTACGAATCCATTATAAAAAAGTTTTATTAAAATGTTTTATCAATCATCCATTTGGGGTACTTAAATAGAAATTCGTTTTATTTGTTTGCGCGTTCGTATATTTAATCGCGTATACATTAATTGTGTAGTAAAATTTTGGATACGAAATATCAAAATGAATAATATTCTAAATAAAATTTAGTTATTAAATAATATTTGTATTACTTAACAAATTGTTCACCAACGTCCGCATTTATTGTATCGAATTTCATTCGATTTGAAGCTCGTACGATTTAAACAAACCGCATAATTGTAGATATATATTCAACAATATATATAATAATTGATACGTTAATTAGCCTAACACAGAACTAATTACATGAATTAAAACTTGATTAGGTACTAATCACTAGTCCTAATTTGATGGGTGTCACAAGTAGCAACTTGATGCCTAGTTAAAACACCTTGTTGAAGCTCACCAATGATATTTTCAGTGGGGTGAGAAGAATGAATTCTAAGCTGAGGAATCGGATCAGGCACAATGATCGAATCCAAATTTGACAGATCACCTCCTGGATTTTCAATTTCAACTGAGCTATCAGTGGCAGTACCCTCATTGTCAATTGGTGTGACAATATCGGTTTCAGTTTGAGGATTAGATTCAGAAGCCACTTGATCAACATCGGAGGGATTGTCATCATTGACAATATTCTCTGGAGGTACTACTCTAGAATTGGAGATTGAGTAGTCAGAAGAAAGATCCAATCCATGAAGTAGAGACACCACCAGTTCTTCTTCACTAAATTTGGGAAGATTGAAAGAGTCCACCAACTTATCATACTCAAACAAGGACTCAGGTCCCTTGCCTTTTGGAGAATCAGTATACTTCATAAACCTTACTTCAAAATGTTCCTCTATTCTCCCAGTAGACTTGTTGAAAACTCTTTTATTCGGTGAGTTCACAGAATATCCCAAAAATAACCCATCGACTGCTTTTTCATCAAATTTGCCTACCGAGTCCTTAGTAATTAAGATTGTGCAAGGACACCCGAAAGGCTCAAGAAACTTCAAATTTGGTTTGCAATTATTCAGCAATTCATAACATGTTTTCTTTCGCTTTTTAACAATCGAAACCCTATTTAACACATAGCAGGCAGTGTTAACAGCTTCTGCCCAAAAAGTGGTAGGCAGATGCGCATCAGACAACATGGTTCTTGCTGTCTCAATGATTGTCCTATTCTTTCTTTCAGCTACTCCATTTTGCTGAGGAGTACGAGCAGCACTAAACTGATGAAAGATTCCCTTTCGAAGACAATACATTTCCAAGGTTTTGTTCTTGAATTCGGTTCCATTATCACTGCGCAGTTTCTTGATTTTCAGATTACACAGATTTTCCAGTCTGTCGAACAAGTAAGTTAAAGTATCAGCTGTTTCATCCTTTCCAGCCAAGAAATACACCCAAGAAAACCTTGAGTAATCATCAGTAACAACCAGACAGTATGATTTTCCTCCAATACTTTTCTTATTCACAGGACCGAACAAATCCATGTGAAGCAGCTCCAATGGAGATTCAATAGAGTTCACCTGCTTAGACTTATGGAACTTCTTGTGTTGTTTCCCTTTGAGATAGGAAACGCATTCATCATCTGTTACGAATGATTTTTTAGGCACGCCTAACACAAGATCATTATTAACAAGATAATTCATTCTGCGAAAATGAATATGTCCCATTCGTCTGTGCCAAAGCAGTGAATCTTTAGAAGATGCTTTTGATAGCAAACAAGTATGCTCCTTGGTAACCACAGTTTGCATATCCAAAATGTACGAGTTGCGTACACGGGGTGCTCTCAGTAACACCCATTCCTCGGGAATAACAAATCCCGGTTTCAGAATTAAACATTCAACATCTGTAAATGCGGTAGTGAACTTCTTGTCGCAGACTTGAGAAACACTGATCAGATTGTGTTGCAGTTCCTCGACATAGTTCACTTTATCAAAACTCACTTGCCCATTAGAAAGTGTACCCTGACCCGTTATGTTACCACCTGTATCTCCCGCAAAAGCAACATGTCCTCCGCGATATGGTTTCACATCAGACAGAAGAGACATGTCACCAGTCATGTGCCGTGAGCAGCCACTATCCACATACCATTTACTTCTTTGTATATGATCTGACTGCTACAGCACAACATAGGGAGAGAGTTAGTTAGAAATGGAGACCCAGGCCTTGACAGACTTGGGTACTCCAGAGACCTCATCAATAATAACTACATCAGTTAAAACTTTGTTTTTCAATAAATCAGGTGCAATTCCTGATGCAGTATTACTTGATGATGAGTCTTTTAACGACTCTTTTGGTCTCCAAATTTTCACAGGAACAATAGTGGGTTGCTTGTTAACATTGTCAGGCTGTTTAACCAGAGGTTTACTAGGCCTAGCAGCATTAACTTTCGGGATAGAAGTATGAGAAAGTGAACCCTTCTTTGAAAAAGATTTAACAGATGAATTTTTGTAAACAGAATTTCTGGGAACACCTTTTGAAAACTTCTTTCTCAAAAGCAACGGGCATTGATTAATCAAGTGACCTTGTTTCTTGCAGTAGAAACATGATCGTCTTTCCTTAAAGGTTCGGTCGTTACTGCCTAAAAATTGAGGTGAGACAGGTAACTTATGTGAGCATGTTGAAGTGGATGCCCCAGAATGTGAAACAGAAGGTTTAACAGAATTCTTAATTGATTTGTCATTAGTATTCTGTAAATCTTTCCTTTTATGTTCAGCCTTAACCTTAGTATTTATTTGAAAAGTTTCATCATCTATCTCAGTAGTAAGGATGTGATGTTCAGGCTTAATGTTTTTCTTTTCACATTGAGGCACAAACTTACGGGGAACATCCTCAACCTCGACCTCTTCTTCAATAGTTTTTAAGGGAGCAGGCGAAAACTACCAAAGGGGGTAAACTTGACGGTTCCTGAGGGTGTAAACTTAACAGGTTCAAAAGGCTTCACAGGTTCAGCCTTAATTGTCTTAGGTTTCTTCTTATCATGGTTTACTTCTATGTTGGCTTTATAGAATTCAGGCAACTTAAACGGATTCAAACTAACAGGTTCACATACAGGCATAGCTACTTTCTTAACAACAGGCTCATTAACTGATATTTCACTGGGCTTTGCATCTACTAAAGCAGTAGGCACAAAATCTTTAATTTCATCCTTAGACGGTCTACACAAATTCACGTCTAAAGACGGAGGTGGTTGATGATGATAACCATAACCGGACTTATCTTTAGAACTAGTTCTACCCGTCTGTAGGATATCAGTAAAGACCAAGGCTGAAGTGTTGATATTCTTGAGTTTTCGTTGGAAATCAATAGCTTTGGCTTGAGAGTCAGCCAATTCCTTTTTTAAATGAGCAATCATTTTTAAGTAACTGTCAATTTCATCTTGATTACTGAAAATTAGAGCTTTTAGCTCCTTTTTATCTTCAATAAGTTGATTAATGTTACTTTCAAAGTGTTTCTCATTATTTTTTAAAACTTTGTTTGCCTCCATCAAATTCAAGATATGTGACTTCAAGTTGTCATTATGTTCAATAAGCCCATTTACTTTACCAGTTAAACTAATACATGAATCACAAGTAAATTTAGCAAATGGTACCTCATTGTTGATAGCCATGAAGCATTGCTCTTGAGTTTCATGAGCAGAGAAATCATAAGCATCTCCATCCTCAATCAACAATGCAGCCTTAGCAGTAGTATGCTCAATCTGTTTTAGAGCAACAGATGGTTTTGTGAAACCCGAAGCAGGCTGTCGTCCTTTCTCACATTCGTGGGCAAAGTGACCAAGATTCTGACACTTATAACACTTGATTTTACTTTTATCGAATCCCATTGGTGTTCGGTCAGCTGCATCTTCAAGAGATCTCTTTCCAGTTCTTCTTAGATAGTTTTTGGCTCTGCGAGTGAGCATAGCCATATTCCATCTAATGTCAATCCTTTCTAACTCATCGGGATCAACATGATTGAAGTCTTCATCAGTCAGCTCCAATGTACTGACTCTTTTAGAAAGAAAGTCTTCATATGATGACAAGAAGGCAGTAAACATGGTTGCATGTTCATCGGTGGTTGCTGAAGAAGGAAAAGATGACGATGAATATGTAGTACTTGAAGAAGCATTATAAGCTGGTAGAGCTGAAAATGTTCCTACACTAGGATTACTATAAGAAGAGGATCTCTGAGAATTTGGCTCAGCTGAGATGAAAGCCGTTCCACCATGACTTGATTCTGATGCACGAGAAGTAGATCTTGTTTCCTTCTTTTCAATATCCAACGCCCCAGCTTCAAGTTTTCCAATGAGATCATCCAGAGACAATTGCTTTGTCTTTGGATCGTTTTCTAATAACAAAACTCGTGTTTCCCAACTTGGTGGTAGAGCAGCTAAAGCCTTTTTGTTAATCTCAGAATTTTTGAGATTATATCAGTCAGCTTGCAGTTCATTTACTGTGCGAGTAAATCTGCAAAGCATGTCTCTGACAGTTTCATTCTTCTGGATATAGAAATAATCAAACTGAGTTTTGACTAATTCCAATTTGCTTTCGATGTACTCAGTGTTGCCACAAAATCTCTTCTCAATTGCATTCAAAAGATCATAAGCAATAGTTTGTGGAAACATATCCAAAACGTCAGTTGGAAGTGACATAGTAATAGCAGAATGAGTCTTGCGTTCAATTTCCCATGCTTTTCGTTCTTTGGGAGTGTATGAACGAACGGGTTTGGGTGGAGGAACACCGATATGTTCTCCAAGAGCAACAGGAACAACATATCGTTCAAGAAGAGCCAACTCCATATCAGGATCAGTGAATAATACAAACGACATGAAACGTTGTTTCCATGCTCGAAATGGCAAACCCGGTGCAAAATAAGGAGGTTTATTTGCACTACCGATCATAGCATTATGTTGTAAAACTGCATCAACGCTTTGAAGAGATATGATGAAAATCTGCAAAAAATCAGAAAATACACAACAAACAAACTGATTTTGTCTAAGTCTGGAATTATGCGACACAATGTTGTGTCGTAGAGTATCAATACGACACAGGCTTTGTGTCGCAGAGTAACAATACGACACAGATGTTGTGTCGCTGAAGTTAATCAGACAGAAGACAAAAATGCGACACAACCGTTATGTTGTAGGTTATGTCGCAACTTGTGTCGCAGACCAGTCAAGGTCAAAATAATTGTGTCGTAGGATTATGTCGTACAATGTGTCGCACGTTATGTCGCACGATATGTCGCAGACAAATTAATGTCGTATGGTTGTGTCGTATGAACAGTGGCTACGACACAACTATTGTGTCGCAAAAGTGCACGTGCAGACAGATTTGAGCCCACAAAAGATTTCAATTTTCAACACAAATCATAACCTACTACACCATGCTTCCTAGCAGACTGAAAATCCAACTTTTTAAGCAAAATGATTACCAACTTTTCACCAAACAAATCAACAACACAAATCTTTGAAGATTAACAACCAAAATATGATCAAAAACAACCTTTTTGAACCAAGAACATCAAGAACACCAAGAACATAAAATGTGAAAATAATATTTTTAGACCAAAATCTAGCAAAAACTAACTCGAAACCGCAACTCAAGAGTATGCGGCTCTGATACCAATTGTAGGTTCCACTTATACGGACCAAATCGAGTAGTTTTACTTGTGTATTTAAAGCGGAAATCAAACACACAAATATATGCAAGATTAACACACTAAATGACGAAAACACAAGTGTATAACTTTGTATATAATGAGATGGTAACAATACGTACACTTTTACAAACACACTATAATCAAAATAACACAAACTAGTATATTTTCTCTGAATATGGAAGTGTTATGTGTGTGTTTTGTGTTGTGGCTGCCTAAACAGAAGCTGGCGAGCTTCTATTTATAGTCTGGACCAAACTGTATGCAACACAAGCTTTGTGTCGCATGAAAGGCTTCTGCGACACAAGCATTGTTGTCGCATGAGATGATTCTGCGACACAAGTCTTGTGTTGCACAGAATGCTTCTGCGACACAGTGCTTGTGTCGCATGATGACAAAAATTGTAATTAAACTAGAACTTAAACTATTCAATACGTAATTACAATTTCAACACGATTACAGACTGAGACCAACTGACAGACACACATAGATGTACCAACAGTATGGATTGGCTATCCAAGCACCGTGCCGAAATTATCTGCTCCGAGAAAATCGTCCGCATTCCTTTCGCCACCGACAGAACCTTGATCATACAAGGGGAGACCGGTGGGACGAGACTAAATATCGTATCCTGCATGAAAACCCGAAAATACTTGATAAAAGGGTATCAGGCAATCCTCGCACACATTACGGAGAAAAAGTCGGAGGAGAAGCGACTCGAGGATGTGCCTATTGTCCGAGATTTTCCAGAAGTCTTTCCTGAAGACTTGCCCGGCTTGCCGCCACCCCGACAAGTCGAATTTTCTATTGACCTCGTGCCCGGTGCGGCGCCGGTAGTACGAGCCCCATACCATTTAGCTCCATCCGAACTTCAGGAGTTGTCTTCGCAATTACAAGAGCTCCTGGACAAGGGTTTCATTAGACCAAGTTTCTCGCCCTAGGGAGCTCCGGTCTTGTTTGTGAAAAAGAAGGACGGATCTTTCCGTATGTGCATTGACTACCGCGAACTCAACAAGCTAACAGTCAAGAACCGTTACCCCTTACCTCGCATCGATGACTTGTTCGACCAACTTCAAGGGTCGAGCGTTTATTCAAAAATCGATCTACGATCCGGTTATCACCAACTCCGGGTTCGTGACGAAGACATCCCCAAAATAGCCTTTCGAACTCGGTATGGACATTACGAGTTCCAAGTAATGCCATTTGGCTTAACCAACGCACCGGCAGTATTCATGGACCTTATGAATCGGGTGTGTAAGCCTTACCTTGACAAGTTCGTTATTGTCTTCATCGATGACATCCTGTTATACTCGCACAACGAAAAAGAACACGCGCAACACTTGAAGACTATCCTAGGACTACTCAAGCACGAGGAGTTGTATGCTAAATTCTCCAAGTGCGAGTTCTGGATGCGGACTGTACAATTCCTTGGACACGTTATTGACAATCAGGGAATTCATGTCGATCCCTCAAAGATTGAAGCCATCAAGTGCTGGCAAGCACCTACCTCACCTACTGAAGTACGACAATTCTTGGGACTCGCCGGATACTACAGGCGGTTCATTGAGAATTTTTCAAAAATTGCCAAACCCCTCACTGCCCTGACTAAAAAAGAACAGAAGTTCGACTGGACTGATGTACAGGAGTCAGCCTTCCAACTGCTCAAACAAAAACTTTGCAGTGCACCGATACTATCGTTACCCGAAGGCACCGATGACTTCGTGGTATACTGTGACGCTTCTCACCAAGGTCTCGGTTGCGTACTAATGCAACGGGACAAAGTTATCGCTTACGCCTCTGGACAGCTGAAAATACACGAAAAGAATTATACAACCCATGATCTTGAACTCGGAGCAGTAGTGTTTGCACTCAAAATCTGGAGACACTACTTGTACGGTACCAAGTGTACTATTTTCACTGACCACAAAAGTCTCCAACACATATTCGATCAAAAGGATCTCAACATGAGGCAACGTCGATGGGTTGAGTTGCTTACCGATTATGATTGTGAAATCAAGTACCATCCGGGCAAGGCAAATGTTGTTGTCGATGCTCTCAGCCGAAAGGAACGATCGAAACCACTTCGAGTTCGAGCCCTCAGTATGACTATTCATAACGATCTAAACATTCAGATCCTCGCCACTCAACTCGAAGCCTTGAAACCTGATAACATCAAAAGCGAAGCCTTGCGGGGCATGGATAAACAATTCAAAACCAAACCTAACGGGATTAGGTATCTCTCAAACCGAATCTGGTTGCCTAGTTTTGGGAACCTACGAGACTTGGTAATGGATGAAGCTCACAAGTCCAAATATTCAATCCACCTGGGGTCCGATAAAATGTATCACGGCATCAAAGAGTTTTATTGGTGGCCGAACATGAAAGCTGAAATCGCCACTTACGTCAGCAAGTGTCTTACTTGCTCGAAAGTCAAAACCGAACATCAAAAACCTTTTGGTTTACTTCAACAGCCCGACATCCCTGGATGGAAATGGGAACAAATCACCATGGATTTCATAACCAAACTACCCAAGTCGTCGAGCGGTTGCGATACCATTTGGGTGATCGTCGTCTCACAAAATCTGCTCACTTCCTGGCAATCAAGGAAACCGATAAAATGGAACGCCTCGCACAAATCTACATCAAAGAAATTGTTTCTCGACACGGTGTTCCTACCTCGATTATCTCCGATAGAGATGCCCGTTTCACCTCTCACTTTTGGCAATCACTTCAGAAATCATTGGGTACCCGTCTCGATATGAGTACCGCGTACCACCCTCAAACCGATGGCCAAAGTGAACGAACTATTCAGACACTGGAAGACATGCTACGAGCCTGCGTAGTTGATTTCAGTACAAACTAGGAAAGACACCTACCGTTGTGCGAATTTTCCTACAATAACAGCTACCATGCCAGCATTAAGGCTGCACCCTTTGAGGCACTGTACGGTCGTAAGTGCCGATCACCGATCTATTGGACCGAAGTGGGAGACAGCCAACTCACTGGTCCTGAACTCATACACGAAACCACCGAGAAAATTGTTGAAATTATAAACCGACTCAAAGCCGCACGTGATCGTCAGAAAAGTTACGCTGACGTAAGACGCAAACCACTCGAGTTCCAGGTTGGGGATCGAGTACTCTTGAAGGTTTCACCTTAGAAAGGTGTCATTCGCTTCGGTAAACGCGGGAAGTTAAATCCCAGATACATAAGACCTTTTGAAATCCTCGAGAGGATTGGCCTCGTAGCATATCGGTTGCAGCTGCCATCCGAACTCAGCAGCGTGCACCCTACCTTTCACATTTCTAACTCAAAGAAATGTCTGTCCGATGAGACACTTATCATACCACTCGATGAGATTCGCGTCGATAATAAACTTCATTTTGTTGAGGAACCCGCTGATATCGTGGACTGTGAGGTCAAACAACTCAAACAAAGTCGTATTCCCATCGTTAAGGTCAGGTGGAATTCGCGGCGCGGTTCGGAATTAACTTGGGAACGGGAAGACCAAATGCGACTCAAGTATCCTCAGTTATTCACTGATTCTACAACAAACGCGACCTCGAGCTAAATTTCGGGACGAAATTCTTCTAACAGGGGGAGAATGTAACACCCGCCAAATTAGGACTAGTAATTAGTGTCTAATTCTCTATAAATACATGTAATTAGTTATGTGTTAGGCTAATTAATGTATCAAAATATACATTGATGAATATACGATTATGCGATTTGATTAAATCGTACACAATCTAAATCGAATGTAATTCGGTTCAATTAATGCGGACGTTGGTGAACAATTTTATTAATTGATATAACATTATTTAATAACGATATATTATATCCAGAATATTATTTTCATATAATATTTCAATCACAGTTCGTATCGTACAAATAAACGTCTACAAGATTAAAATGTTAAACGCGCAACCAAAACAAAACAAAACAAATTAAAGTTTCGTTTTATAACGTGATTATTAAGTAACTGGTAAGATACTCCAACAAAAAAATCGTATAATTAATTGTATTTTACGCACGATTTCAAGGTATAAAAATATTTATTTAACGTTTAAACAATCGGGAAAACGAACACCGCACGGAGCACAATTGCGGAGACTAAAAATGGGCCTTTCATCAAAACCCTCCTCATTTCCTTTTCATTTCCACCAACAACTCTCTCTCTCTCTTCTCTTTCATTCTCTCAAAACCACCATCACCTCCACCATTTAAATTCACCAAAATACTACCACTAAACGACGTCGGATCATACTACTCCTTTGGAAGAAAGCCACCACCGCGACACGATCTACCTTCCTACCTTTTCGGAATTTTATTTCGACACCGCGTAAGTTTCCGGCAAAACCCGAAACTCTCCGTTTTTACTCGTTTTTACTTGTTTGTTGTTTATATATGCTTAAAATGTCCAAAAATGGGTTGGGTAAAAGATTTGGACCAAACGGAAGCTTTTCGGCCGATTTTCCGGCCACCACTTTCCGATCAGACCGCAACGTCGCAGAGACGTTGGGCTATCTGCGACGTAGACCATTATGTCGCAATACCCCTCACAACGTCGCATATAGCGACGTCATCCCTATCGTCGCCTTAATTGGCCGACGTCGCACATAGCGACATCGACCCTTATGTCGCAAGAACCACAACGTCGCATATAGCGACGCCACCCACAATGTAGCACTGAATTACGAATGTCGCACATAGTGACGCCACGATCAACGTCGCAGTTGGGACCTGCGACGTTGCACCCAACGTCGCATAAAACAGAACCCTGAAAACTCAGATTTTTACTAACTGTCGGAACTAAGATTTTACCACCTAATTTTACTCCAAATTCAAATTTCAGATACGTTTTCACTAAAGGAAAGTAGTAGGAATAAAAATTTTCCAAGCTGACTTGGCAGCTCGACCCCAACCAGGGGCTTTGCCGCCCCTTGGACCCCGCTACCAGGGGCGCTGCCCCCGGACCCCCGTCACTTACAGTTTGTAAATACATTTCACCCCAAGTGTCGAACTTAAACAACTTCAAACCTTATTACGATACGACATTATAAAAAAATTTAGACATATTTTTCAAGAGTAACACTTTGGAATCACTAATACAAACCGTCACCAACGGACCAACCATGTTTTTCTAACAAACGATAACGAACCAACATTGGACATAACGAGTGTTGTGTAGACAACTAGCCTAGATGGTCTTGCGGGACATCTACTTACTTAACTTTATATGTTTAGGCATTTAAAGGTTACGGGTTCCGAGAACTTACACACTACCCACTGTTTAGTACTGCTTACTACGCGACTCAGGTGAGTCTTACAGCCCCATTTTTACTGTTTTACATACTGGGTGAGATACATTGCTTACTTTTCTTGAACACTTGTACGAACTATACATTTTACTATACGGGATTGCATGAGTTACTTACTTTTCACTGAAGTCTCTCCATCATATATCGTTAGTTATGGACTTAAGCGCGAATACTAGTTAATGGATCCATTAGGGAAATGACCCTCCCCGCCCGGGGTAGTAGCGCTACCACGAACCATACTGTATAAACGGGTGACTATCATTCGTTACTTATGCTTGCTCAGTTACGAGCATGTCACGGGAGAAACTTATTACTTACGGGTTAAGCTTCGATTATGAGCCTCATGGCAACGGTATAACTTACTTATTTTACAATTGCAGGATTGCAAATACTCGATTTACGCCTACGGGCACTACGGATAAAAATCTTGTGTTCGAAAACTGATATTACTTACAAACCTGTGAGATTCACCAACATTCGTGTTGACCTTTTAGCATGTATTCTCAGGTACCCAGACGGAGTAGGATTACTCCAGGACATAGCTAGAGTCGCATGATTTCAACTAAATTGCATTAACGGAGATTCTCAGCATTATCTTTTGTACATTTTGATTTTGTAATAGAATCTCCCGCTACACGCGTGGACTCTAGGGAACTACATTTTGTATACAAAAACATTGAGTTTTCAAACATTTATTTCATATGAAATCGTTTTACAACATCTCATTTAGAGGTCGTTTGCTGTATATCTTGTGCTTTGTATATTGATTAGTAACACCCAAGTATGCTTCCGCCAATCATTAATTTGGGGGTGTTACAAATCATATTTATCTTCGTACTGCGATGTCACGTACTACTTCAAACACGTCTGCGATAATCTTAGTTCTCATATAAGGATCTCGTTCATTCTTTTATCTCCCTTCGTTTAAGGATATGCCACTACGAGAATCAACGTAAATTTCCAACACTTTACAATTACAAGAGTTCTCAACAGATTTCTACCAACTCAAGTTTTCAAAGAATTATCATCGAACATTTACCGGGAATTATCTACAACTTCTAATTTTCAACCAATTCTTATTAGATAGAAATCTTCAAATGTCGTGTCAACGACAAGGTTTCCAACCTATTACGACTGAATCAAGTTTATGATAGACATTAAACTTTCAAACATATTTTTATTATGGAAAATTTTCGACAAATTTTACACTAGCTCTTCCGCAAAATGTTTTATAGAAGTTTTTGAAATTTATAAACTGCTTAGTTACGTTGATGTTTTAATTAAACAAAAATTTTATATAAGAACAAACACTTGGTTTTTACTCAACTTTCCTAAAAGACAGACCGTGACGTTAATAATATAGGTGATGACCAGAAATGGTACCCATCGTTTGTGTTAAAACTTGAGATATTTAAAACTCTTTTCGTATATTAGTAATTTATGCAGTTTGAGAGGCTAAACCCTATTTTACTAATTTACCGTTTTGATAAAAAAAAAAAAATTCTCGTAGGAAATGGCAAGTCCCTCTGTGACACCCCCAAATTTAATGATTTGCGGAAGCTCGATTTGGGTGTCACTAATCAATATACAAAGCACATAAGATATATAATGAACGACCACTATATGCGTCGTTTTAAACTTGTATTAATAAAGTAAACGTTTACATCAAAAAAAAATAATGTTACATTAGCTCGGTTCCTGAAATTGAGAGATTACATAGCATAATTACTTTTACAAAATATAATAATGCAATCAAATCTCTAGTTGTATGTATGATGACTCGAGCTAATAGTCCCTGCCTGTGCAGCCAACCTAGTGCTGGGTACCTGTGATAAATACTAAAATGGGTCAGCGAAAACGCTGGTGAGCTCACAGGTTTGTATGTCAATGTATAGTTGTAAGAACCGCAAGATTTATATTGAATTTAAAATGCAATTAAGCAAGATAAAAGTTATACAATCCATGAGCACATAGTCTGAGCTTAACTTGAGCGCTAGGTCCAATTAAGGAAACCTAACTGGTTTGCCTCCTACGAGTGTCTAATCCACACTCGTCTTCCCAAATGCTAATACATCCATTTGACCGGTTAGTGCGTGCTAACCCGGATGAGGATTGTCAATCCCATATGATATCATATACTAACATTCACGCTAAAATATTAGAGACTATGCTATAGAGGACTTTAAATTGATTAGCTTGAAACTCATGTAGTATTTGAAGGTTGGTACTTGCGTTCTACTTGTAAAACAAAACAGAGCAGTATTATCACACCCCTAGTTGTAAAATAGTGAAAATGGGGCTATGAAACTCACCTGAGTCTTGAAGTGTTTAGTTTAATAAACTTGAAGTAATTAGATGTGAATTGGTGTCCAAAGACTTGAAACCTGAATGTGTTCACGACACTTGATTGTTATTAATTGTACCGGTATCTCGAAAGACTACCTTAGTAGTTGTTATACAACTATATATATGTCCAAATTACTACGATTTGGTTGATTATTCTGTTACAAGTTACTACGACTTGTTTGCTTGAATTGACACAAGTTACAACGACTTGTTTGATTGAATTGATACAAATTACAACGACTTGTTTGATTTTTGAAGTATGTTTTGAAAACGCGTACGGCCCGTTGGTGATTTAGTTGAAATAATAATCTCGCCATATCTAAATTTGTTTGAAGTGTTATGCTTGAAAAACATGTTTTAATGTCCTTTAGAAGTTATATTGTTTAATCGTTTGAAGTCCTATTTGTTTAACATTTAACTTGGAATTAAATTGTAAATCTGCTGTGTTTTGCGACACTATATGCGACACAAGGACACATCATGTGACACAACGGTTGTGTCGCATTATAGATGCGACATAATACCTATACGACACAAGAGTTGTGTCGCATAGGTTCAGAATGCTAAATCAATAGCGACATAATGTTTGTGTCGTATAGAATACGACATAGTTTGCGACACAGAATACGACACAATATTGTGTCGCATGAGTTACGACACAACAGGTTTGGTATGACACAAGATGCGACATAACGGCCAAAATACGACATAGTATGCGACACAAGGCTTGTGTCGCAAAGATGAACACCAGCCCAGAAAGTCCGGCTGTCAAGATTTTTCCGGCCAAAAACCCATTTCAAACCCGTTTTTAAGCTACAAAATCGTGTTCTACCCTTTGTAATTGACATATACATGTTATATAACTCATAAATATGTAAAAACAAGTTAAAACGAGAGATTTCGAGAATTTGTCGGAAACTTACGCGGTGCGGGATTGAAAATCCGAAAATATAGGATTATAGATCGTAGCGTGGTGGTCGTTAATCTCTAAAAACCGTGATGATTCGAGTTCGTTTGGTGTTGCTTTTTGTTGATTTAGTGTGGTGGTGGTGGTGAAATTTTGAGAGAGAATAGAGATGGAGAGAAAAGAGAAAGAGAGTGAGAATGAGAAAAGTGAGGGTGAGGAGGTGGTGACCTCACCCTTGGGCCGGTTTTGGTGGGGTCCACTGCTTCACCAAATTTTGCTTCGTGCGGTCGCGCTCCGTGCGGTATTCGTTTTCCCGATCGTTTAAACGTTAATTAATTAGTTTATACGTTTAATTATACGTTTTGAAAATACGAATATTTACTCGATATTTTTGTTGAAATATTTCATTAAATACTTAATAGTTGTGTTATAAAACTATAACGTTATCTCGTCTTGTTTGTTTGCGCGTTCATATTTAATCGCGTTGTTCTCGCTTGTACGATATCGAATGATTACGAACTATTATGAAAATAATATAATTGAGATATAATCACTATATCAAATAATATGGTATTATTTAATAAGATTGTTCACCAACGTCCGTATGTAATTGACCGAAATACATTCGGTTTGAAACTCGTACGATTTAAACAAACCGCATAATTGTGTGGATATATATTCAACAATATATATAATAATTGATACATTAATTAGCCTAACACAGAACTAATTACATGAATTAAAACTTGATTAGGTACTAATCACTAGTCATAATTTGATGGGTGTCACATTCTCCCCCTGTTAGAAGAATTTCGTCCCGAAATTATGTTGCAGTCGTGTTTGATGTTGAGTCAGTGAAGAGTTGAGGGTACTTGAGTCGCATCTGGTCTTCCCGTTCCCAGGTGAATTCCGGACCGCGCCGCGAATTCCACCTAACTTTGACGATGGGCATACGACTTTGTTTAAGTTGTTTGAACTCACGGTCCATGATTTCAGCGGGTTCCTCAACAAAGTGAAGTTTCTCGTCGACTCGAATTTCATCGAGTGGAATGATAAGTGTCTCATCAGACAGACACTTCTTCAGGTTTGAAACATGAAAAGTGGGATGCACACTGCTGAGTTCGGATGGCAGCTGCAATCGATATGCCACTGGACCAATCCTTTCGAGGATCTCGAATGGTCTAATGTATCTGGGATTTAACTTCCCTCGTTTGCCAAATCGGATTACACCTTTCCAAGGCGATACTTTGAGTAGTACTCGATCCCCAACTTGGAACTCGAGTGGTTTGCGTCTCACGTCAGCATAACTTTTCTGACGATCACGCGCGGCCTTGAGCTTGTTTTGAATTTCGACGATTCTCTCGGTCGTCTCGTGAATGATTTCTGGACCTGTGAGTTGGCTATCCCCAACTTCGGTCCAACAGATAGGTGACCGGCACTTACGACCGTACAGTGCCTCGAAAGGTGCAGCCTTAATGCTGGCATGATAACTGTTGTTGTACGAGAACTCGCACAATGGTAGGTGTTTTTCCCAGTTCACACCGAAGTCTACTACGCAGGCCCGTAGCATGTCTTCTAATGTTTGAATGGTTCTTTCACTTTGGCCATCGGTTTGAGGATGATATGCGGTACTCATATCAAGTCGAGTACCCAGAGATTTTTGAAGTGATTGCCAAAATTGTGAAGTGAAACGACTATCCCTATCGGAGATAATTGAGATTAGAACACCGTGTTTGGTCACGATTTCCTTCAGGTAAATTCTGGTGAGGCGTTCCATTTTGTCGGATTCTTTGATTTCCAGGAAGTGAGCAGACTTTATGAGACGATCCACGATCACCCAAATGGTATCGCAACCGCTCGAGGATTTGGGTAGTTTGGTTATGAAGTCCATGGCAATTTGTTCCCATTTCCATTCAGGAAGACTGGGTTGTTGAAGTAAACCAGAGGGTTTTTGATATTCAATTTTGACCTTGGAGCAAGTAAGGCACTTGCTGACATAGGTAGCGATTTCAGCTTTCATGTTCGGCCACCAGTAGAAGTCCTTGATACCGTGATACATTTTATCGGATCCCGGATGGATAGAATATTTGGACTTGTGAGCTTCATCCATCACCAAGTCTCGTAGGTTCCCAAATTTAGGCAACCAGATTCGGTTTGAGAAATACCTAATCCCATTAGGTTTGACTTCGAATTGTTTATCCATGCCCCGCAAGGCTTCATCTTTGATGTTTTCGGGTTTCAAGGCTTCGAGTTGAGCAGTGAGAATTTGAATGTTTAAATTGTTGTGAATGGTTATACTGAGGGCTCGGACCCGAAGTGGTTTCACTCGCTCTTTTCGACTGAGGGCATCGGCAACAACATTTGCTTTGCCTGGATGATATTTAAGTTCGCAGTCGTAATCAGTAAGCAACTCGACCCATCGACGTTGTCTCATGTTGAGATCCTTCTGATTGAATATGTGTTGGAGACTTTTGTGGTCTGTAAAGATTGTGCACCTAGTGCCATAGAGGTAATGTCTCCAAATTTTGAGGGAAAAAACGACGGCTCCTAACTCGAGGTCGTGGGTGGTGTAATTCTTTTCGTGAATCTTGAGTTGTCGTGAAGCGTAAGCTATGACTTTGTCTCGCTGCATCAGGACGCAACCGAGACCTTGATGAGAAGCATCGCAGTATACCACGAAGTCTTCGGTGCCTTCGGGTAATGATAGGATAGGAGCACCGCAAAGCTTTTGTTTCAGGAGTTGAAATGCTGACTCTTATTTATCAGTCCAATCGAACTTTTTATCTTTCTGAGTCAGTGTCGTGAGTGGTAAGGCTATTTTTGAAAAGTTCTCGATGAATCGTCGGTAATAACCGGCCAGTCCTAAAAACTGCCGTACTTCAGTCGGAGTGGTTGGCGATTACCAGTCTTTGATAGCCTCAATTTTTGACGGATCCACATGAATTCCCTGACTATCGATGACGTGACCAAGGAATTGAACAGTTTGAATCCAGAACTCACACTTAGAGAATTTGGCATAAAGCTCCTCATGCTTTAGCAGTTCTAGGATGGTTCTGAGATGTTGCGCGTGTTCTTGTTCGTTTCGTGAGTATATGAGAATGTCATCAATGAAGACAATGACAAACTTTTCGAGATAAGGCTTGCACACCCGATTCATAAGGTCCATGAATACAGCCGGTGCGTTGGTTAGACCGAATGGCATTACTTGAAATTCATAATGCCCATAACGGGTTCTGAAGGCGGTTTTCGGAATGTCGACGTCGCGAACACGCAATTGATGATAACTTGACCGAACATCAATCTTTGAGTAACAACTCGATCCTTGAAGTTGGTCGAACAGGTCATCGATTCGAGGAAGTGGATATCGGTTCTTGACGGTCAACTTGTTCAACTCTCGGTAGTCGATACACATTCGGAAAGAACCATCTTTCTTTTTGACAAATAGGACCGGAGCTCCCCAAGGCGAAGAACTCGGCCTAATGAATCCTCTTTCCAGAAGTTCATATAATTGGGCAGACAACTCCTGAAGTTCGGATTGAGCTAAACGATATGGTGCTCGTGCCACCGGCGCAGCACCCGGCACGAGATCAATTGAGAACTCAACCTGTCTTGGTGGTGGTAGACCAGGCAGTTCTTCAGGAAAGACTTCAGGAAAGTCTCGGACAATTGGCACATCCTCAAGTCGCTTCTCCTCCGACTTTTTCTCCATGATGTGTGCGAGGATTGCGGGATAGCCCTTTTTCATAAATTTGCGGGTTTTCAAGCAAGACATGATATTGAGTCTCGTCCCACCAGTCTCCCCCTGTATGATTAAAGTTCCACCGGCGGCGAGAGGTATACGAATAACTTTGTCACCACAGATAATTTCAGCCCGATGCTTGGACAACCAGTCCATCCCAACAATGACATCGAAACTTCCTATCTTAACAGGCATGAGATCTATTGAGAAAATTTCGTCGGCTAGATTTAAAGTGCAATTAGGGATCACACTCTTGGTTTCCATAAGTTTACCGTTTGCAAGCTCTACAGTGTACTTAACATCTAAAACAACTGGAGTGATGTCAAGTAGTGGGCAAAACTCATCGGAAATAAAACTCCTATCAGCGCTAGTATCAAACAGAATTGAAGCAGTTAAATTGTTGAGGAGGAACATACCCGTGACCACATTCGGGTCTTGACTGGCATCCCCAGATTTGAGCACGAAGGCTTTTCCTTTGACGTTGTTGTTGTTGTTCTTCCGTTTGGGACATGTATCCCTGAAATGTCCTGTCTCCCCGCATCCATAACAGGTTTTGGGTTGTTGGTTATTGTTTTGTGATTTAGGGGCTTGGCAGTCTTTGGATGAATGCCCGTACTTCCTGCAGTTGTTGCAAGGAGATCTGCAAGGGCCATGGTGGTGGTAGTTACACTTGGAACAATATGGTCTGTCCCCAGTGTAGGTGCGTTTGGGTTCGGTGTTGGTGTTGTAAGCTTGGATGGTGTTGGACCTTTTGTTTTGGTGGTTGCTGTGGGATTCGGTGGATTTGCGTTTGTTGTTGTTGGATTTCTCGCGGCTGACCACTAGTGCCATGAGCTCGTGTGCTAGCCTGATAGCACTTTCGGTGGTGGTTGGTTGTGATGAGGCGACACTTCCCTGGATGCTCTCGGGAAGGCCGCGGATGTACTTCTTAACTCCCTTTTTCTCTGGTTCCACCAGACTAGGGCACAGGGACGCGTATTGCTGGAACTTGATGGTGTATCCCTCAATATCGGTCCCCTGCACAGCTAGTTGCCAGAACTCCTCTTCTAATCGGTGTATCTCTTCCTCGGGACAATACTTCTCCCTCATTTTGTTCTTCAACTCGGCCCAAGGTAGCTGATTAGCTATCTCAAGACCCACAGAGTTGGCATGGGCGTTCCACCATGTAAGGGCTCCTTCCTGAAAAGTGTAGGCGGCAAACTTTACCTTGTTTTCCTCGGTGCAGTTGCATAGGCTGAAAACAGATTCTATGCGTTCTATCCATCGGCTCAAACCAATAGCACCTTCCGTGCCCTTGAAGTATTGTGGTTTGCAGCTCAGAAAGTCCTTATAGGAGCAGGGTCTGGGTGGTGGAGCATTGTTGGCTGTGTCCTCGCTACTGGGTGGTGGTGTTCGGGCAGCCAAGGCTTGGGTCACACTACGGGCAATCAGCCCCGCGATCTCAGCTTCACTAAGGGTGATTTGTCGGCGAGGAGGCATGATGCTGAGTAAGAAAGAACAAGGAAAGGAAGTAAGATACTAGTCCGAAATTCATGATATATCACCACAGATGTATATATATATATAAAAAGGTAATATACAACATCTCAAGGTAAAAAAAATCAATAACTTGAGATAATTAATAGAAATCGTCAATTGATATTTCGAAGCCAAATGATTACAGACGATTTTGAGTCACAAGTTTCATAAGTTACAGACTTAGATGTTATACAAAAGTGCCGGGAATTGTTACATCCGGTTGAATTACATAACCCTACGAAGCATAAAAGTCACATATTCAGTCTAAGCTAATTTCGGCGTAGATTGAGTTGCGGCACCAGTGCATTAAGATGGTCCACAGACTCTGCAAGCCTGTTGGCCGTTCGGAGAGCATCCTCGGTTTCTCTCAGACGTGTCTCGCACTCGCGCAGCCTCGATTGTAATACGGCGATTTCATTTCGGTTGCCAATCACTTGGTTGTGGACAACCTCCATGGTTTCGATTGTTTCTTCCACCTGATTTTGAAGAGTGTTCATGTTGTTAACAGTGTGATCATGATCTTCGGAGACTTGCTCGATTCGTTCCATTGTTGTAAGTCTCCAGAGCTCGCGAGTCTCTTGCAGCTCGATATCCATCTCGTGGATTTGTTGGTCGTGATGGTGTACTCTAGCGGCTAAGTCCGGTAGAGTGAAATGAGTGGGGTACGGGCTAGCTCGAGGCGACGTAGTATCCCTCCTAGCCACTCTCTGGTTTCGCGATCCATGTGGATAAGAACGTGATGAACTTGGTGGTGTGTTTGCCATTCTGAGACAAAGCGTTAGGAAGAATGAGGCCTATATCCATATAATAATTTATATAATATAGCCTAAGATTGTAACGAGGCCTATCTATGTATACTTAGTATCACATAATAGCCTATTGGGTGCCTAGCACAGACTTGTTTGAGTCCCGGTTCTCTCGAGGTCAGAGTCACTAGTGTATCCTGTTCAGCCATAACTTCCTTCAGATCTTACATCATCTTAATTTAATTGTACATAGTTGATCAGGCTATGTTAAATTAAATTTCATATGCTGTAATCCCTGAACTGGTTATACCTAATAGGGAATACTGCCTAACGGTCATAGTCTAGGCCCACTAAATACAACCTAGTTCACTATAACCTTAGGCTCTGATACCAATCTGTGACACCCCCAAATTTAATGATTTGCGGAAGCTTGATTTGGGTGTCACTAATCAATATACAAAGCACATAAGATATATAATGAACGACCACTATATGCGTCGTTTTAAACTTGTATTAATAAAGTAAACGTTTACATCAAAAAAAAATAATGTTACATTAGCTCGGTTCCTGAAATTGAGAGATTACATAGCATAATTACTTTTACAAAATATAATAATGCAATCAAATCTCTAGTTGTATGTATGATGACTCGAGCTAATAGTCCCTGCCTGTGCAGCCAACCTACTGCTGGGTACCTGTGATAAATACTAAAATGGGTCAGCGAAAACGCTGGTGAGCTCACAGGTTTGTATGTCAATGTATAGTTGTAAGAATCGCAAGATTTATATTGAATTTAAAATGCAATTAAGCAAGATAAAAGTTATACAATCCATGAGCACATAGTCTGAGCTTAACTTGAGCGCTAGGTCCAATTAAGGAAACCTAACTGGTTTGCCTCCTACGAGTGTCTAATCCACACTCGTCTTCCCAAATGCTAATACATCCGTTTGACCGGTTAGTGCGTGCTAACCCGGATGAGGATTGTCAATCCCATATGATATCATATACTAACATTCACGCTAAAATATTAGAGACTATGCTATAGAGGACTTTAAATTGATTAGCTTGAAACTCATGTAGTATTTGAAGGTTGGTATTTGCGTTCTACTTGTAAAACAAAACAGAGCAGTATTATCACACCCCTAGTTGTAAAATAGTGAAAATGGGGCTATGAAACTCACCTGAGTCTTGAAGTGTTTAGTTTAATAAACTTGAAGTAATTAGCTGTGAATTGGTGTCCAAAGACTTGAAACCTGAATGTGTTCACGACACTTGATTGTTATTAATTGTACCAGTATCTCGAAAGACTACCTTAGTAGTTGTTATACAACTATATATATGTCCAAATTACTACGATTTGGTTGGTTATTCTGTTACAAGTTACTACGACTTGTTTGCTTGAATTGACACAAGTTACAACGACTTGTTTGATTGAATTGATACAAGTTACAACGACTTGTTTGATTTTTGAAGTATGTTTTGAAAACGCGTACGGCCCGTTGGTGATTTAGTTGAAATAATAATCTCGCCATATCTAAATTTGTTTGAAGTGTTATGCTTGAAAAACATGTTTTAATGTCCTTTAGAAGTTATATTGTTTAATCGTTTGAAGTCCTATTTGTTTAACATTTAACTTGGAATTAAATTGTAAATCTGCTGTGTTTTGCGACACTATATGCAACACAAGGACACATCATGCGACACAACGGTTGTGTCGCATTATAGATGCGACATAATACCTATACGACACAAGAGTTGTGTCGCATAGGTTCGGAATGCTAAATCAATAGCGACATAATGTTTGTGTCGTATAGAATACGACATAGTTTGCGACACAGAATACGACACAATATTGTGTCGCATGAGTTACGACACAACAGGTTTGGTACGACACAAGATGCGACATAACGGCCAAAATACGACATAGTATGCGACACAAGGCTTGTGTCGCAAAGATGAACACCAGCCCAGAAAGTCCGGCTGTCAAGATTTTTCCGGCCAAAAACCCATTTCAAACCCGTTTTTAAGCTACAAAATCGTGTTCTACCCTTTGTAATGGACATATACATGTTATATAACTCATAAATATGTAAAAACAAGTTAAAACGAGAGATTTCGAGAATTTGTCGGAAACTTACGCGGTGCCGGATTGAAAATCCGAAAAGATAGGATTGTAGATCGTAGCGTGGTGGTCGTTAATCTCTAAAAACCGTGATGATTCGAGTTCGTTTGGTGTTGCTTTTTGTTGATTTAGTGTGGTGGTGGTGGTGAAATTTTGAGAGAGAATAGAGATGGAGAGAAAAGAGAAAGAGAGTGAGAATGAGAAAAGTGAGGGTGAGGAGGTGGTGACCTCACCCTTGGGCCGGTTTTGGTGGGGTCCACCGAGTGTGGGCTTCACCAAAATTTGCTTCGTGCGGTCGCGCTTCGTGCGGTATTCGTTTTCCCGATCGTTTAAACGTTAATTAATTAGTTTATACGTTTAATTATACGTTTTGAAAATATGAATATTTACTCGATATTTTTGTTGAAATATTTCATTAAATACTTAATAGTTGTGTTATAAAACTATAACGTTATCTCGTCTTGTTTGTTTGCGCGTTCACATTTAATCGCGTTGTTCTCGCTTGTACGATATCGAATGATTACGAACTATTATGAAAATAATATTATTGAGATATAATCGCGTTATCAAATAATATGGTATTATTTAATAAGATTGTTCACCAACGTCCGTATGTAATTGACCGAAATACATTCAGTTTGAAACTCGTACGATTTAAACAAACCGCATAATTGTGTGGATATATATTCAACAATATATATAATAATTGATACATTAATTAGCCTAACACAGAACTAATTACATGTATTAAAACTTGATTAGGTACTAATCACTAGTCCTAATTTGACGGGTGTCACACCCTCTGTAGATAAACACGTATCTGACGACAACCAACTATGTGACGAACCAACAACATTCCTATACCTACTTACTTTAGACGACTTTATGGAACTATTGGAAGATGAACCCTTGGAGGCGATGGCACTTGAGGAAAAATCTGAGTAATCTTCACCCAACCCTATGGCAGCATGGATGTTACTTACCACCGGGAAAACTGCTGAATACTCCAAGATGACCCCATCCCTAACCTTAATACTACTACCTCTACTACTTCTTCATCCACTGCTACTGCTACTACTCCTATTGCCACTACACAAAATCACTCCCACCGAAATGCATCGTAGAATTTGCCCTTGAGTTTAACAAGCGAAATCCTCCACATAGGCTTTATAGATTACGATCTATGTTCTCTAACCCTCGATAATGACTTGTACTTTAAAAGACCTGCAGGACTTCTAACGATTTGCGTATTGGAAATACATTTCTGACAACTTATATTGGGCGCAACCCAACGATTTACCCACGTCTACATGAACTTATGGTTGGAATGTCTTCTGCCATACTTATACAAAATTGGACTTAAGAGCCGTAGTATTTGCCATCTGGATTTGTAGATACTACCATAAGGTACGAAGTGTACAATATTATTCGGTTATAAGAACCCCTAACAATATTTGATCGGAAGGATTTGAATATTAGAAAATGCCAATGGGTTGAACTACTCAGTGAATTACGATTGCGAGTTCTCGTACAACAACAACTATTCCAACAGCATTGAGGCTGCACCATTTGAGGCACTTTATGGAAGAAAGTGTCGATCACCCGTTTGCTGAACCGAGGTGGACGATAGCCAACTCACTGGTCCTAAATTCATTCATGAAACAACTAAGAAAATCGTAAGCATTCAAAACTGGCTGAAGGCCGCACGTGATCGTCAGAAGAGTTACGCTGACATGAGACGTCAACCCCTCAAAATCCAAGTCGGGGACAAAGTACTCTTGAAAGTGTCACCTTGGAAAGGTGTCTTTAATTTTGGTAAACACGGTAAACTTAACCCTAGGTACATTGGACCATTCGAAATTCTGGAAAGAATCAGTCTGGTAGCATATCGACTACAGCTACCACTACAACTCAGTAGCGTGTACAACACCTTCCACATTTCTAACCCGAAGAAATGTCTGTATGATGAGACACTTGCTATTCTGCTTGACGAAATCCACATTGATGACAAACTCCATTTCGTCAAAAAACCCGTTCAAATCCTGGACCGTAAGGTCAAACGCTTAAAACAGAGTCGTATTCCCATAGTTAAAGTCCGGTGGAATTCTAGGCGTAGTCCTGAATTCACTTAGGAACGGGAAGACCAAATGCGACTGAAACACTCACATCTATTCTTAGATACCCCACAGACTGCGGCAACAAGCTAATTTCGGGACAAAATTCTTCTAACAAGGGGAGAATGTGACACCCGACAATTTAGGATTATCCGTAAACCTAACTGAAACCCTAATTATGTGTATTTAGACATTATTTAGGCTAAATACTTGTAATTGCTTATAACTATTTGTATATTTATGTGAATATACACTTTCGTAATTGTTTAAATTAAGCTTACGTGATTTGTTGAAATTTCACGAAACAACCGGACGGAGTCCGACATTATATACGACGTTGGAGAAAACATTTCTATAAATAACTTGAATCTACTTTTAGTAGTTATTTATCACATATTATTATTTTACTAAAATAATACACGAAAAACATAGACGTTTTGGCTAAAACGTCTCAAACTCGGTAAAAACGCGCGAATCGAATTCGGCAACCAAACAAACGTCAATAAATATTTTGACAACTCAAAATAAAGTATTTTAATAATACTTCAATGGAACAATATCCAAAATATATCGTTAAATTAAACGACTCAAAATAACGTTACACGATTTAACGTTTTCGCGAAAATAACGGGTAAACGAACACAATACGTAACCTAAACTTAATAGATACAAATTTAACTGATTTTTGACCCTTGTGGGGCCCCCAAATTCGTTCACCACCCTTTCCCCCTATCCCATTTCATGCAAATATCAATCATGGCTTTGTTCTCCCCATACCACTCAAATTTCATGCATTTACTCAAACACTCTCTCAATTCCTCTCAACTCTCTCTAGCCTCTCACTAGAAACCAACTTTCTCTCTCTAATTCCCTGGAAATCTCAGCCCTCTTTCACCTTCTAAAACCACCATTATCCACCCTAGCTCCACCATAAACCACCACCTCAATACACCATCACTTTGCAAGATTTTTTAAGAAAAGCAAACTACAAGCCCTCATCATTTCATCTCTGCCCTCAAGCTCCATTTAACTACTTTGTGAGGATACTTTTCTTACTTTTATTACTCTTATAACATGATAATAAAGTTCACTCAACTTTTATATAACAAAATGTGGCTTAAAAATCATTTTTCTTAGCTTTAAATTCACAAAAATACATGTTTCAGCTTCTGTCCAGATTTCAACATGAAATGTACCAAACCATAAGTCACTCATTTCTTAATGAAATTGGACGTTTTTATAGCCTAAAATTAAGTTCAAGAAGTCATCTTTAAAAACCCACTGGCCTCATCTCTTTATGAGTTCATTTGCTATTTTTAATAATTTTTATAAAAAACATATATACAATCTATTCCAGAAATCCAGAAACTTTACTCTTAGTATTTTGGCCATATCCCGATCTATACAACTCTAAATGACTTGAAACCAATGTCAAAAGTTTAAAAATTTCATTGGCTACAACTTTCAAGAAGACCATTTTTATTTATTCCATTTACCTTTTGCTCAGAAACAATGATTGCATGCATGTGTTTAAATCCGACTCCAGAAGATAAAAATAAAATCTAAAAATACTTGGACTTCTCGATTGGTTCTGTAAAAATTACACAAAGTAGATAATATATTTTATAACATCTGTGATTATTACCTTATTTGAATTTGGAGCAGAAGTATTTTTAATAAATCCAACAAACAGGTGTAAGATTTCCGGAATTAAGATTGTGGACTGATTTTTGCAAAAGATGAAAACCGACACTTATGGACTTTCTATTTAGAAAAAGACTAACTTATTGTGACTTATGAACATATTTAAGGGTTTGGGGAAAGTTTCAGGTCAAACTGAGTAGGTTTGACCAAGTCAATAAAAACTGGGTTCGGTTTCGAAAACGTCAAACTTTCTATTTTTGGAAAGAATTGTAAACAAAACGGGTTCGGGTGACATATTTAGTAACTTGGACCAAAAACAAGACTAGAAATCACTCTCGAACGAAAAACTGACACTTAGAACCTTTTGACCAAAATTGAATCTTTACTCTCATGAAGTACTCAACTTGTGTATCAACCGATAACTACATACGATGAACAACTCGATAACACATGACTTATATTATTACAAAGTATTCAATGAAACAAACATAATAGCAATATCTTTTAGAATTATTATTACAAACTTACACCAACGGGTCGTACCCACTTTTGATAAAACAAACTTATTTGGACATACTAGTTGAGTGAACTAGCTTTAGGTGGACATAAACCCTCCACCTACACTATTGACTTAAGTGGACATTAACCCCCACTTATACAATAGCTATAGATGGTCTTTTAAGACATCTACTTACACAACCTTATACGTTTAGGTTGTTAGAAGGTTGCACATCGGAACACTTTGCTTGCTAATTGATATTTGCTTGCTACTTGCTAATCTAAGGTGAGTCTCACAGCCCCACTTTTACCGTTTTTTCAATTCGGGGTGAGATACAATGCTTAAATGTTTTCATGATCACAAGTATTCGGTTATTTAATTCGGTTATCATATTCGGTTATTACATGAGTTGTTTTATTATCCATTAAAAGTCCTCATCACACACGGTTAGTTAACTGCGAAGGCGCGAGTACTAAAGAATAGATCTATTATGGGAGTGACGTCCCCGTCCGGGTTGCTAGCTACAACCACGTCAAACGGGAACTTTAGTATTTTTCAAAAAGGTGTTTCGGATTAGACACCTCCGGGAGGCACAAATCGGGTTAGGCTTCGAACCGTGGACTCGTGTCATGGAAAATCGGAAACATTAGTTTGTTCATTTATCACTCGGTTAAACATTATCGGATAAATCTTGTGCATCATAACATGTTTTACTAATAAACCTGTGAGATTCACCAACCTTTTGGTTGACCCTTTTAGTATTGTATTCTCATGTGCTCAGCAACAGTAGGGTTGCCCACAGGATGCGCTAGCTAGTTTGAGTCGCATGCATTACACATATTGGAGATTTTCTTACATTAACTTTTTGTAATACGGCTGTGTATTAGAATCTTCATAAATACATTTTGCGAACTCGCCAATGATGTAAACATTTTATTTTATGGAATGTAATATTTTTAAAAATGTCTCATGTAGAGGTCGTTTGCTTTAATCTTTCTGTTATGATATGTAATTTGGTCGGCGCCCCCATGACACCTCCTACTTCCGCTACCACGCGTTTTGGGGGTGCGACATTCTCCATGTTGAGCAAGGCTTCATTTTTGATGTTTTCTGGTTTCAATGCTTCGAGTTGAGCGGTACAAATTTGAATGATAAGGTCATTGTGAATTGTGATGCTAAGAGCTCGGACTCGAAGGGATTTAGCGCGTTCTTTTTGACTGAGGGCATCGGCAACAACGTTTGCTTTGCCCGGATGGTATTTGATTTCGCAGTCATAATCGGTAAGCAACTCGACCCAGTGACGTTGCCTTTTGTTTAGATCCTTTTGATCGAAGATATGCTGGAGACTTTAATGATCGGTATAGATGGTGCACTTAGTGCCATAGAGATAGTGTCTCTAGATTTTGAGTGCAAAGACGACAGCTCCAAGTTCAAGGTCATGAGTGGTGTAGTTCTTTTTGTGGATTTTGAGCTGTCGAGAGGCATAGGCAATGACCTTGTCTCGTTGCATCAACACGCAACCGAGACCTTGGTGTGAAGCATCGCAGTATACCACGAAGTCATCGTTGCCTTTGGGTAAGGATAGGATAGGTGCACTACAAAGCTTTTGTTTGAGTAGTTGGAAAGCTGACTCTTGTTTATCAGTCCTATCGAACGTCTTGTCTTTTGGAGTCAGTGTCGTGAGTGGTTGGGCTATTTTTGAGAAATTTTCAATGAATCGCCGATAGTATCCGGCCAGTCCTAAGAATTGGCGTACTTCGGTTGGAGTTGTGGGTGCTTGCCAGCACTTGATAGCCTCGATTTTTGATGGATCAACATGAATTCCTTGACTGTCAATCACGTGTCCAAGGAATTGAACGGTTTGCATCCAGAACTCACACTTAGAGAATTTGGCGTATAACTCCTCGTGTCTGAGCAGTTCTAGGATGGTTTTGAGGTATTGCGCATGTTCTTGTTCAGTGCGCGAGTAGATAAGGATGTCGTCTATAAAGATGATGACAAACTTGTCGAGATATGCTTTGCACACTCGGTTCATGAGGTCCATGAATACGGCCAGTGCATTCGTTAAACAGAAGGGCATCACTTGAAACTCATAGTGCCCATAGCGAGTTCGGAAAGCTGTTTTTGGAATATCAGTGTCGCGAACTCGTAACTGATGATAACCTGACCGTAGATCGATCTTTGAATAAAAACTCGACCCTTGAAGTTGATCAAATAGGTCATCAATGCGGGGAAGTGGATAACGATTCTTGATGGTTAGTTTGTTCAACTCTCGGTAGTCGATACACATGCGGAAAGAACCGTCTTTCTTTTTGACAAATAGGACCGGAGCTCCCCAAGGTGAAGAACTCGGTCGGATGAATCCTTTGTCCAGGAGTTCCTGTAACTGGGTAGACAACTCTTGAAGTTCGGATGGGGCTAAACGGTAAGGTGCTCGTGCCACGGGTGCTGCACCGGGCACAAGGTCAATGGAGAACTCTACCTGCCTAGGCGGTGGAAGGCCAGGTAATTCCTCAGGAAAGACTTCTGGAAAGTCTCAAACGACAGGTACATCCTCGAGTCGCTTCTCCTCTGACTTTTTCTCCATAACGTGTGCGAGGATTGCCTGATAACCTTTTCTCAGATATTTGCAGGTTTTCATACAGGATATGATATTCAATCTCGTCCCACCGGTCTCCCCTTGTATGATTAGAGTACCACCGGTGACGAGAAGAATACGAATGATTTTATCGAAGCAGATGATTTCGGCTCGGTGTTTGGACAACCAGTCCATGCCAACAATGATGTCGAAGCTACCGATCTCAACAGGTATGAGGTCAATGGGAAAGAGTTCATCGGCTAGGTTTAAAGTGCAATTAGGTATCACACTATCAGTTTCAATGAGTTTACCATTTGCTAGTTCTACAATGTACTTAACATCTAAAGCGACAGGGGTGATGTCAAGCAAAGGATAAAATTCATCAGAGATAAAGCTTCTATTGGCACCAGTATCAAACAGAATAGAAGCAGTTAAGTTGTTGAGGAGGAACGTACCCGAGACCACATTCGGGTCTTGATAGGCATCCCCAGAGTTAAGGACAAATGCTCTACCTCGAGAGTTGTTATTGTTGTTGTTGCCCTTGTTCTTGAGTCTTGGGCAGTCATTTCTGAAATGCCCAGTGTTGCCGCACTCGTAGTAGGATTTTGGTTGGTTGGATTTGGCGCTGGTGTTGGTATTGTTGTAGATTTTGGTGGCTCTGCAGTCCTTGGCGTTATGCCCATAACGTTGGCAATTGTTGCAAGACGTACCACAAGAACCATCATGATGACGACGACACTTGTAACAGAAAGGCTTACTTCCAGTGTAACCCTTCTTCGAATCGGAACCAGATGAGTGGGCCTTAACAGTGTCAGACCTTTTAGATGATGATTGGGTTTGGTTGGAGTTTCCAGACCACTTGCGCTTGTGATCTCCAGATTGATTTCCAGTGTCTTTGGCAACAGGTGTCCTCTGACGGACAATCTGAGCTATGAAATTGTGCGCCATGCGCACAGTTGCTTGAAATGTGGAGGAACTTGATGCAGTAACCATTCCTTGAATTTGTGGGGGAAGTCTCCAGAGATAACGTTCAATCCATTTGTATTCCGGATCAACCATGGTGGGGCATAGATGTGCCAACTGATTAAATCGAGCGGTGTAACCGGCAATATCATTGCCTTGAGTGGTGAGGTTCCAGAACTCAGCTTCTAGTTGTTGAATTTCATCTCTAGGACAATACTCGTCCTTCAACATCTTCTTCAAGTCATCCCATGGAGTTTGATATGCGGTGTCAATGCCCATGGTCTGAGCATGAGTATCCACCATGTCAGTGCACTGCCAAGGAAAGTGCAAGTGGAGTATTTGACTTTATGGTCTTCATGACAATTGCAGATACGGAAAACAGATTCCGTCTTCTCAATCCACCGTAACAAACCAATAGCACCCTCGGTGCCCTTGAAATTTAGAGGCTTGCAATTTAGGAAGTCCTTGTATGAACAAGGCTTTATTGTAGAGGTGTTAGTTGGTGTTTCGCCACCATCAGTGCGTTGTTGTCGGGCAGCTAGAGTAGCAGCTACCCCTTAGGCGACAAGTCGGTCAACATCAGCTTGACTAAACGTTCGTCTCGGAGGCATAATGCTTTGAATAAACAAAGAGGAAAAGATATGTGAGATATTTGTATAAAGTTATGATATATCACACATGTATATATAGGAGGGTAATATACAACAGCACAAGTGATAATCATAATTCATTTAGATGATAACGTTGGATACAAGGTACGAGTTTCAAAAGATTATAGAACATAAGGATTACAAAAGATGCCGGGAATTGTTACATTCGGACGAATTACATGAGTTTTAGATAGTTAGTGGATTACAATAGATACTACACTAGTCCTGACGCAAGTTTATTTGTTCCATTAAAGTGACAAGTCGGTCCACGGTTCCTGCAAGTCTGCTGGATTGTCTGGCGCTATCTTCAGCCAAGGTTAGTCATTGTTCCAGCACTCGGGTATACTCCTCAGCTTTTCGTGAACGTTGTTCACATTCTTCCAACCTTGCTTGGAGGAGGTCGGTCGCGCCTCTGTCGTCAATGACGTGTTGGTGCATCATTTCTAGAGTACTTTCCATGTTTTCTTGGTCTTGAAATAGTTGTGTAATGCGGTCGTGTGATTGGCGCAACCACTACATTTGCACAATGTATTGTTCCCGTTCCAAGCTTTCAAGTCTTGCCTCATGACGGTGGAGTCGGGCAGTTAGCACTGGAACAGTATGGTGGATAGGTTCTTGTGTGACACCCCCAAATTTGATGATTTGCGGAAGCTCGGTTTGGGTGTCACTAATCAATATACAAAGCACATAAGATATAATGAACGACCACTATATGCATCGTTTTAAACTTGCATTAATATAGTTACATCAAAATAATGTTACATTAACTCGGTTCCTGAAATTTAGAGATTACATAGCATAATTACTTTTACAAAATATAATAATGCAATCAAATCTCTAGTTGTATGAATGCTGACTCGAGCTAATAATCCCTGCTTGTGCAGCCAACCTACTGCTGGGTACCTGTGATACATACTAAAATGGGTCAGCGAAAACGCTGGTGAGCTCACAGGTTTGTATGTCAATGTATAGTTGTAAGAACCGCAAGATTTATATTGAAGTTAAATTGCAGTTAAGCAAAATAAAAGTTATACAATCCATGAGCACATAGTTTGACACTTGGTGAGAAATGTGCTTATGGAATCTAAGTACGGGGGTCCGGGGGCAGCGCCCCTGGTTAGCGGGGTCCAAGGGGCGGCAGCCCCTGGCGGGGTCCAAGGGGCAGAGCCCCTGGCTGGGGTCGAGCTGCCAGGTCAGCTTGGAAAATTTTTATTTCTACTATATTGCTTTAAGGAAAAACGCATCTGGACTTGAAATTGGGTGAAATCAAGTGATAAAATTCTGGTCTCGACACTTAGTAAAAATCTGTTTTTTTGAGGTTCTGGTTTGTGCGACGTTGGGTGCGACGTCGCAGATCCTGACTGCGACGTTGAGCATGACGTCGCTATGTGCGACTTTCGCAATTTAATGCGACGTTGTACGTGGCGTCGCTATATGCGACGCTGTGGATTTCTGCGACGTAAGGGTTTGCGTCGCTAAGTGCGACGTTCGCAAGTCAATGCGACGTTGGGGATGACGTCGCTATATGCGACGTTGTGAGGGTATTGCGACGTTTTTGACTACGTCGCAGAGAGCCCAGCGTCTCTGCGACGTTACGGTCTGATCGGAGGTTGGTGGCCGGAAAATCGGTCGGAAAGCTTCCGTTTGGTCCAAATCTTTTACCCAACCCATTTTTGGACATTTTAAGCATATATAAACTATAAAAACGTAAAAATGAGTAAAAACGGAGAGTTTCGGGTTTTGTCGGAAACTTACGAAATGGCGAAATGAAAATCCGGAAAGATGAAGTTGTAGATCGTAACGCGGTGGTTCTTTTATTCCAAAGGAGTGGTATGATTCGGCGTCGTTTCGTGATGTTATTTTGTGATTTTGTAAGGTGGTGGTGGTTTTGTTAATTGAGAGAAAAGAAAGAGGAGAAAGAGAAAGAGATGGAGAAAATGAGGAAAAAGAAAGGAGGTGGGAGGTTTAACCTCCCATTTTCAGCCTCCGTCTCCGTGCCCCATGCGGCGTTCGTTTTCTCCGTTGTTTAAGCGTTAAATATTTATTTTTCGCGTAATTATTCATTTAAAAATACTAATCTTTGTTAGATAATTTAATAACATCATTTTGTCAAATCTTTAACAGTTTGTTTATATTTGAATTTAAATTGTGCGTTTAATATTTTAATTGTGTTGACGTGTATTTGTACGATACATTACCTACTTGAAATGTATTCAAAACAATATTTGAAAAATGATCGCGTTATTAAACAAAATGTTTCACCAACGTCCGTAATGTTTGAATCGAATTACATTCGATTTAAATTGCGTACGATTTAATCAAATCGCATAATCGTATATATTCACCAATATATAATTTGTTACATTAATTAGCCTAACACAGAACTAATTACATGTATTTACAGAGGATTAGGCACTAATTACTAGTCCTAATTTGGCGGTTGTTACATAACTGAGGTGTCGGGATCACAATCAAGTGCCTGATCGAGGTTGCCTCCTGCGAATGCCTAATCTACACTCGTTATGAACAAATGCTAATGTGTCCGTTTGACCAGCAGTTGTGGTAGCGCGACTACCCCGGACAGGGACTGTCAATCCTAAATGGTACCATTCACTAACATTCACGCTAATCCATACTAACAAACTATGATGTGGAGTGCTTCATGATTAGGTAAAACAACTCATGCAGTCAATATATCGAGTTTAGTACTTGTGTTCACATGTAATAATGAAAACTGAGCATGTATTCCCACCCCTGGGTTAAAAAAGTAAAATGAGGGACTATGAGACTCACCTGAGTCTAGTATGTTTGCAAAGCAAGCAAGTATGATGTTGTACCAAATGAGTATCCGCAGACTGTAACCTGCCGGGCGTTCAAAACGCGCAAGGTTATATGAGTGAGTAGATGTCTCAACAGACCGTCTATGTTAGTTGTTCATCAACTAGTTATGTCCAAATGTTGAGATGTTTGTTTGAGTTTTGGAAACATGTACGGCCCGTTGGTGATGATTTGTAATAGTAATTCTTAAATCATTATTATTATGCGTTGTTTCATTGTATACTATCAAAGTATATGTTTAGTGTGTTGTATCGTATAAAAGTATTGAAGTTGTGTGAGTTCGACACTTAGTGTGAAAACTAGTTTTGGAGTTTCTGTCTTAGGCGACACTCATAGTGTCACTTGGTAGCTATTGGCGACACTCAGGTAAGTGTCGCAGAAAATTGTAATCAGTGAGTATTGGCGTCACTTGGTTAAGTGTCGCATATAAGGCGTCACTTGGTTGCGGCACTAAGGTCCAGTGTCGGATGATGTTAATTTCTGATTTAGGCGTCACTTATAGTAGTGTCGGGTTAGGCCGTCACTTAGGGGTAGTGTCACTATGGCCGAGTGTCGCTAATAATAAGGTTCAGATATAAAGAGCGTCACTAGGGTGAGTGTCGCTGAAAACATATGTTTTCTGCGTCACTTAGGTCTGGTCAATTTCACACTTAATCGAAAACGTGGTCAACTATGACGGTTTGACCCGAAGCTTTTACCCAAGTCATATATCAGTTCATAGAGTGTATAAAATGTGTCGGTTCGTGTCGGAGTCATTCCGAGGTGTCGGTTTTTAAAACGCATGTCAATACTTTAAGATTTTCATGTTTTCGGTTTATGTCGGTTCATTTCGCCATTTAATTTCCACCATTTCTAGTCCATATTAATTCACACAAAAATTCACAGATGATCTACTATGTGTCTAATATAACATATAATTTTTTCAGCAATTATAGTGTCCATTTCGATGGTCTAATAATTTCGCGTAACAACCGAACAAATTTATCGAACATTTCCAGGTCAGTCCCAAAGATCCGTTTATACGAAAGAAATTCGTACAGATCTGGAAAAAGTGTAAAACACAAAAGTTGTAGCTTTTTTCAATACGCAACTTTTAAAAAAAATTTAGTTGTCTAATTCATAATAGAACTCAAGTTATGATCGTTTTTGTAAACTGCCTTTTGAAGACATATTTTGCATGTTTGTACAAGTGTTATAAGAACGAGTTTCAAGCTTAAATGTAGACATAACATGGTTAGATGATTACCTAAACATCAAAATAATCAACATTAAAGTGAGTTTATCATGGGATGAGGGTTTTCTTACAAAGATAATGATGAGAGGAAGATGAAGATGGTGAAGATGAGCTTGATCTTGGTTCCTTTTGTTCCTCCTTCTTGTTTCTTCATTTGATTCTTGATGAATGATGATGATTTCTTGGTGCTTTGTGACTGAGTTTTTGGTGAAGATGATGATGGAAATTGATGGATTGGAGAGAGAGATCGAGTGTGTGGGATTTTGAAGTGAAATGATGAAATGAGAGGAGGTGGTATGCATGTGGTTAGTGTGTGAAGTGGTCAAAGATCAAGATCATGTGGGTGTGGGGCTGGTCATGGGGCCGGTTTCTAGGGGGCCCACTCAAGTGTGGGTCTCCAAAATTTTAATCCCACAATTTGTGCTCCGTGCGGTGTTCGTTTTCTCGCCCGTCTCAGACGTTTAATTAGACGTTTAACGATTTATACTCGCGTTTTAGATAACGATTCAAATCTTGATATTTTTTATTGAAGTATTAATTTTAAATACTTAAAAACATTTATAAAAATGTTCCGTTTATTTATCGGCCTCGATTTGGGTGTTCGTTTTACGGAGGTTTAATCGCGTAGCGTTTTATTAGTCGTTTTTCGTTATCGATTTAAAATACGATGTTTCAAATGAAAGTTTTCCTCAAAATGATATATTTTAAACTTATAAAATATATTTTGGTTCTCATTTGATTATCGGGCGCGTTCCGCGCATTTTCGTCGCGTTTGTGATACTTTATACGATACGTTTTATAGGTTAAATATTATCGACATAATATTTAAAGATTTTTGAGTTTATTAAATAATTTCTCATTATTTAATATTTTGTTCACCAATGTCCGTATTTATGATGTCAGAATCCATCCGATAATGTAAAATGCACGATTTAAACAAATCGCGTACTTATGTATATATAATAAATATATCAATACACATAATGATACACATAATTAACCCTAATTACATGTATTAGTACTATGATTAGGCACCAATTACTAGCCCTAATTGGTCGGGTGTCACAGTTTCGGTATTTATTTAGACATTAAACGTTTAATTCACGTCTTTAAGTAACGATTTAAATTTGTAAATTTTTTATTGAAGTATTTATCAAATACTCGAAAACATTTATAAAAATATTTGGTAATGTGTCGGGAATGGTTTGCGTGTTCGTGTTCCGTTTATTTAATCGCGTGACGTTTTTAACTAAACGGTTTTGTTATCGGTTTAAGGTACGATGTTTTTGTAACACCCCCAAATTTAACAGTTTGCGGAAGCGATGTTTTGGGTGTTACTAATCAATAATCACAAGCACAAAGGATACAGTGAACGACTCTAAATGAGACGTTCGAAAAGTTATTACATTAATACATAAGTAGTTTCAAAATACAAGCTCGAGTTCAAGTAAATTCCTAGAGATTCTAATACATAACAACTAGTACAAAAGTAATGTATAAAAATCTCCAAGCTTGTAAATGCATGCGACTCGAGCTAAGTAAGCTTATCCTGCTGGGCATCCCTACTGATGCTGTGTACCTGAGAAGCATTACTAAAACGGTCAACCAAAAAGGTTGGTGAATCTCACAGGTTTGTAAGTAAGTAAACAGTTTGAACACACAAGTAGTATTTGTAAATCATAGCCAGCCAGTAAGTAACGATCACAGGTTATGCTCATCGTTAACTTAAGTTTTAATAAGTGGGTGGTTGCAGGTTATGCTAACCGTTTGATATAATTGCCATGAGCCACCATAGTTGAAGCTTAACGTACAGTAAATATAGGTACCCCCTCATGAATGTAATCCAAAACATTCATACGGAACGAGTAAGAAACGCCCGTTTCTACAGGAATGGTACGTGGTAGTGCTTGCTACCCTGGGCGGGGATTGTCAGTCCCATATGGATCCATATACTAAAACTCGCGCTTATCACATAACTAACAACTATGGTTCAGGAGGATTTCATTGGATTAGTCGTAAACTCATGCAGTTGGCGTATTCGTAATCTCATACAGTAAGTAAATCATGGCAGCAAGTAAGTTTTGTGTGTTTATGTAAAACAGTAATGCATCTCACCCCTGAGTAAAAACAGTAAAGTAGGGGCTGTAAGACTCACCTGAGTCTGGCAGACAATGCAGTAAGTAAGCAAGTAGTATCCCGAACTAGCAACCCTTAGCGTCCTAATACGCATAAGGTTTAGTAAGTAAATGGAATACTCGTAAAGTATCCATGCTTGTTGTTCCCAAACTAGTTAATGTCCATTAGTTTGTTTGTAAGTTTGTAATCGTTTGTAAATTGTAGTTTGTATAAAAGTTGTACGGTTCGTTTGTTATCGGTGTATAATAATAATTCCATCCATTATTATTATGTATTCATAGTAGTGGTACAGTTGTAAAGTATACTCGTATTATCGTTTGTTTGTATTACAACATGTATCATTTGCGTAAGTTCCAATGGGCTTAAACCCTAAAGGGTACGAGTGAAACCTCGTAAGTATTCGTATGTATGTCCGTATCAGTTAACGTGTAATCCAGCACGTAACTAGTGAGTGAACTGGTAAGTTCGTATCGGATGTAATCCAGTGTAGTTGCTCAAGTGTATGTTCGTTGGAGTGTAACCTCCTAAGTATTTCGAGTGTAAACTCGTGTGCGTGTGTGAGTGGAATCTCACGTTAGTTTTGTACAGTCTTGCACGTATTCAAGTGTTGTTGTATACTTTCAAAAGTATAGTATTTTCAGGTATAAGTAGCATCGTATTTAATTTAGTAGTTGAAAAGTGATTCTAACACTTAGAGTATATTTTGTTTTCTGATCTGGGCTTTCTGCGACACAAGGCTTGTGTCGCAGACCGTATGCGACATAAAGTCTGTGTCGTATGGATTTGTTTCTGATTTAGTGTTTATGCGACACAATGGTTGTGTCGCAGACAAGGGTACGACACAATGATACGACATAGTCGTTGTGTCGCAATCAAGCGATAGGTAAACTTTGTGTCGTAGATGGTATGACATATAATGCGACATAAGCGTTGTGTCGCATACATTGCGACATAACGTGCGACATAACATGCGACATAGTGTTGTGTCGCATGAAATTTTGGTCCGATGCGACACAAGAGGTCTGTTCGGAAATTTAGTTTCCGAAAACGTATTTTCCGGTTTCCGTTGGGTCTAGAACTTTTATACTAGCTTTAATATGTTGTAATAAGTCCATAATAACTATTGTTAGTCGTTTTTAATGTTTGTGGTGTCGTTTTCTTTAAAATGACCAAAACCGACATTTTCGTAAAAGTGTTCAAAAACGAGTTTAGATTATATTTTCGGACATTACTAAGTTAGGGAAACAATAATCTAGTAAAATAAATGTAATCGGAAAAGTTTTGGGTCGCCGGAAAACTTACAAAGTTGTCGAAACGAAAAACCGAAAAGATGAAGTTGTAGCTCTCGTTCTCGTGATCGCTTTTCTCCAAACGGGTATAGACCTTCGAGGTGTTTTAAGGGTAGTTTTTAGGTGTTTTTGGGTGGTGATTTAGAGAGAGAGAGAGAAACCGTAGAGAGAGAGAGAGAATGATTGAGAGCGAGTTGTGTTTGTTTTTGTGTGTGGATTTGATCAAAAGGGTGAGGGTGTGAGATCCCCTCACCTTGGCCGGTTTTGGTGGGGCCACCAAAGTGTGGTCTCACCAAACTTTGCTTCCTCCGTGTTTGCGCTCCGTGCGGTGTTCGTTTCCCCGGTCGTTTAAACGAAAAACTAATTTTATACGCGATTAAATATATGTTTGAAAATGCGGAATAATACCCGATTATTAAGTTGAAGTATTTTATCAAAATACTAGTCTTCAAGTTATAAATCATAACTTAGTTTGTTTTGTCGGTTGGTCGAGTTTTCAGAGAGTTCGATAACGTTTTAAATCAAAATGTACGTTTTCCGTTATATTATAAACATAATATAATGTACTGGTCAAAGTAATTAAATAATTTCACATTATTTAATAATCCTTTTACAATGTTCGCAAGTTTGTACGATTGTTGTTTTATACGATATGTACGAATCGTATACGCGTATATATATATATTCCATCCATATATACATATAGTAAATAACGTATATAATCCTATTTCATATTATATACAAGTAATAAACACGTAATTAGGAAAATTTTAAATTGGTCCAAATTTTGGGGTTGTTACATTCTCCCCTTGTTAATAAAATTTCGTCCCGAAATTTGTTCGAAGTAGTGGTCGGTAGTTCGATACCAGTCAGGTAGCTACAATGTGTACTAGTAGTCTATGGTAGGACGGTAAGTCCTATAGTATTCAGGGTAGGGTAGTGGTCAGGTAGTAACGTACCCTTAGCTTTATTGTCTGGAGGTAGTGGACATTTGGCCTTGAGATGGCCAGCACTCCCGCAGTTGAAGCACAGCTTCGTCTTAGGGGAGTTAGTACTCTTAGGGTAGGACTTGCATCGACCGACGGGTATGGTACACGGTCCTCCATGATGCCGAGTGCATTGGGGACAGAAAGGTTTCTTTCCCAAGTAGTTTCCGGTGGTTTTGGAGGGAGTAATCTTCCCTCTTTTTGCTGGAGGTGACGTACAGTCAGTGTCGGTATCTTCTTCAGCAGGAGTACCTTGTGATGTTGATGTTGAAGCGAGGTTTTCTAAAGCTATCAAACGTAGCTCGTATTCACGCATACGCAGGTCATTTTGGAAAGCAATTCGTCGCAAGTCATCAATGTCTTCCCGTGCTTCAGTCAGTTGTTTTAGCAACGAATCAATAGTTTGGTTAAGGTGGTTGACTGATTCAGTAGTCAAGGTTTCATCAACTGGTGCTTTTGCAGCAGTTATAGCAGCAGGAGGGGCAGGTGCTGCTGATGATTCAGCGGAGTGTTCTGTATCACACTCGAGTTCGAGGAGGTAAGGAAACATCTTCGGTTCCTCACTGAGCAGTTCATTTTGCAGTGTAGGGTTGTTGACGGAGTGAGTTGTCATTTCCTACGAAATAAGTGTTCTATTTAAGAATTTGCCTCAAGTAAGTGAAGTTATATTAATTTGTCTGTTTAAAGTAACGAATAGCATACGAGTTCCCGGTCTCAACCAGTGTGAGATAATTGGGGAGGGAGTTTGGGTTACTGTATCTAAAGTGTAAGGCAAATTGTGTTGTCGGGATTTAAGTAGTCGGTCGTTTCCTAATCCTATTGTGTACTTAGGATCAAAGAAAACACACAGAATAAAGTATAGTTATACATAAGACATTAAGCGAGAGATTTATGAGAAAACAGATTCGGGTAGTCAAAGAATGAGCGTACCCGGGTTGAGTAAATCACAGAGTCTCGGATTTGGGTCATCCTCCCAAGCATTGATTACATAAGCTCTACTCCTTGTATTGTTGATTCGGGGTTTCAGCTTAGGGCAATCCTTCCTGAAGTGCCCGGTACCGTTGCACTCATAGCAGGTCTTGGGTGCAGAAGTATCAGTACCAGTGGGGTTGGTTCGGCAGTCTTGGGCCAGGTGCCCGAATTTCTTGCACTTAGTGCAGGGACAGGAGTCGTTATGATGGCGGCTACATTTGGAGCAGTAAGGCTTGCTCCCCTTGTAAGCCTTTGAGTCATTGACGTTGACAATTGCAAGCTTTTTGTCAGAAGTCGGGTTGGATGAGTGGGGACTCACTTCCCATTTACGTTTGTTACTCGCAGACGGGGTTGAAGTCGAGCCACGGCGGACAGAATTGGCCGTTAACTCATGAGCCATACGAATGGCGTTCTGGATGGTTCCCGGTTTAGATGAAGTCACCAGATCTTGAAGTCGCTCAGGAAGTCCGTCGACGTATTTTTCGATCCTTTTGTACTCAGGATCAACCATGGATGGGCACAAGAGTGCCAGCTGGTGAAAACGGTTGGTGTAGCCGGTGATGTCATCACCCTGCATCTTGTGATTCCAGAATTCTACTTCCAATTGTTTCAGGTCATCTCTTGGGCAGTACTCGCCCCTCAGCATAATCTTCAGTTCATCCCACTGTAGTTTGTAAGCCTCAGCAACGCTCACAGTCTGAGCATAAGTGTTCCACCAGGTAAGGGCGGTGTCAGAAAAGGTACTGGTGGCGAACTTAACTTTATCCTCTTCCTTGCAGTTGCAGATGAGGAATACTGATTCGATTTTCTCGGTCCAGCGAATCAGACCGATCGCTCCTTCAGTACCTGCAAAGCTCAAGGGTTTGCAGTTTTGGAAGTCCTTGTAGGTGCAGGTTTTGGGTTGTGGTCCAGTATTAGCGGTATCTTCGCTACCAGGGGCTGAAGTCCGGGTAGCTAGAGCTTGAGCCACACTACGGGCAATTATACCCGCTACTTCGGCTTCAGTAAGAGTGATTTGTCGTCGGGGAGGCATGTTCCTTGAAACAATAAATAAAGAACATGTGAAGGTTTGAACAAGAATTATGATTGTGATGGTTTTAGTAAGTTTAGAGAAAATATGCCAAAGTTTGAAGGTTGTTTAAAGTTGTGTACTATAAATAAGTTTATACGGTTTTGAAGTTTTTGAAAATTTTATAAAACATTTTTGTGAGAAATTTTGTAATAAGTTTGATAAAAATACATTTGTTATAAAATTTTGATAGTAAAAGTCGGTTGTATAATTTGAAATCTGACGAAAATTTGAGCTGAAAATGGTTTTATTAGGTTACACCTAACGGTACAGTAGTGTACATTGTAGAATGTTAAACGTAGAATTAGATAGGAATAGCAAATGAAAACAAGGTCTCGATCTTCATATCGAAGGATGTTCGAGTAACTATGGTTGTCGGTTATAATGGTGTGGAGATCTTCGGACGTATGTCGGTATCCGTGAATTCATAAAAGTTAAATAAGGGCAGAATGACGAGAATCGAGTTGTCGTTTGTTCGATGAAATTTTAAAGAATATTGTTTTCGTAGTAGTCGAGAGAGTATCGTATCGGGGAAAGAGGCCTATGTATATATATATATATATATATATATATATATATATATATATATCACATAACCGCCTAGTTCGTGTCTAGCACAATCACGTAAAAGTCCCGGTTCTCTCGAGGTCAGAGTCAGCTAATGCATTCCGGTTCAACATAACCCCTTTCAGAACTCACATCATCTTCATTTAATTGTACATAGTTGATCAGGCTATGTTAAATTAAACTTGTATGTTGTAATTCCTGAACCAGTTATACCTAATGAGGAATACTGCCTAACGGTCATAGTCTAGGCCCACTAAATGCAACCTAGTTCACTATAACCTTAGGCTCTGATACCAATCTGTAACACCCCCAAATTTAACAGTTTGCGGAAGCGATGTTTTGGGTGTTACTAATCAATAATCACAAGCACAAAGGATACAGTGAACGACTCTAAATGAGACGTTCGAAAAGTTATTACATTAATACATAAGTAGTTTCAAAATACAAGCTCGAGTTCAAGTAAATTCCTAGAGATTCTAATACATAACAACTAGTACAAAAGTAATGTATAAAAATCTCCAAGCTTGTAAATGCATGCGACTCGAGCTAAGTAAGCTTATCCTGCTGGGCATCCCTACTGATGCTGTGTACCTGAGAAGCATTACTAAAACGGTCAACCAAAAAGGTTGGTGAATCTCACAGGTTTGTAAGTAAGTAAACAGTTTGAACACACAAGTAGTATTTGTAAATCATAGCCAGCCAGTAAGTAACGATCACAGGTTATGCTCATCGTTAACTTAAGTTTTAATAAGTGGGTGGTTGCAGGTTATGCTAACCGTTTGATACAATTGCCATGAGCCACCATAGTTGAAGCTTAACGTACAGTAAATATAGGTACCCCCTCATGAATGTAATCCAAAACATTCATACGGAACGAGTAAGAAACGCCCGTTTCTACAGGAACGGTTCGTGGTAGTGCTTGCTACCCCGGGCGGGGATTGTCAGTCCCATATGGATCCATATACTAAAACTCGCGCTTATCACATAACTAACAACTATGGTTCAGGAGGATTTCATTGGATTAGTCGTAAACTCATGCAGTTGGCGTATTCGTAATCTCATACAGTAAGTAAATCATGGCAGCAAGTAAGTTTTGTGTGTTTATGTAAAACAGTAATGCATCTCACCCCTGAGTAAAAACAGTAAAGTAGGGGCTGTAAGACTCACCTGAGTCTGGCAGACAATGCAGTAAGTAAGCAAGTAGTATCCCGAACTAGCAACCCTTAGCGTCCTAATACGCATAAGGTTTAGTAAGTAAATGGAATACTCGTAAAGTATCCATGCTTGTTGTTCCCAAACTAGTTAATGTCCATTAGTTTGTTTGTAAGTTTGTAATCGTTTGTAAATCGTAGTTTGTATAAAAGTTGTACGGTTCGTTTGTTATCGGTGTATAATAATAATTCCATCCATTATTATTATGTATTCATAGTAGTGGTACAGTTGTAAAGTATACTCGTATTATCGTTTGTTTGTATTACAACATGTATCATTTGCGTAAGTTCCAATGGGCTTAAACCCCAAAGGGTACGAGTGAAACCTCGTAAGTATTCGTATGTATGTTCGTATCAGTTAACGTGTAATCCAGCACGTAACTAGTGAGTGAACTGGTAAGTTCGTATCGGATGTAATCCAGTGTAGTTGCTCAAGTGTATGTTCGTTGGAGTGTAACCTCCTAAGTATTTCGAGTGTAAACTCGTGTGCGTGTGTGAGTGGAATCTCACGTTAGTTTTGTACAGTCTTGCATGTATTCAAGTGTTGTTGTATACTTTCAAAAGTATAGTATTTTCAGGTATAAGTAGCATCGTATTTGATTTAGTAGTTGAAAAGTGATTCTAACACTTAGAGTATATTTTGTTTTCTGATCTGGGCTTTCTGCGACACAAGGCTTGTGTCGCAGACCGTATGCGACATAAAGTCTGTGTCGTATGGATTTGTTTCTGATTTAGTGTTTATGCGACACAATGGTTGTGTCGCAGACAAGGGTACGACACAATGATACGACATAGTCGTTGTGTCGCAATCAAGCGATAGGTAAACTTTGTGTCGTAGATGGTACGACATATAATGCGACATAAGCGTTGTGTCGCATACATTGCGACATAACGTGCGACATAACATGCGACATAGTGTTGTGTCGCATGAAATTTTGGTCCGATGCGACACAAGAGGTCTGTTCGGAAATTTAGTTTCCGAAAACGTATTTTCCGGTTTCCGTTGGGTCTAGAACTTTTATACTAGCTTTAATATGTTGTAATAAGTCCATAATAACTATTGTTAGTCGTTTTTAATGTTTGTGGTGTCGTTTTCTTTAAAATGACCAAAACTGACATTTTCGTAAAAGTGTTCAAAAATGAGTTTAGATTATATTTTCGGACATTACTAAGTTAGGGAAACAATAATCTAGTAAAATAAATGTAATCGGAAAAGTTTCGGGTCGCCGGAAAACTTACAAAGTTGTCGAAACGAAAAACCGAAAAGATGAAGTTGTAGCTCTCGTTCTCGTGATCGCTTTTGTCCAAACGGGTATAGACCTTCGAGGTGTTTTAAGGGTAGTTTTTAGGTGTTTTTGGGTGGTGATTTAGAGAGAGAGAGAGAAACCGTAGAGAGAGAGAGAGAGAATGATTGAGAGTGAGTTGTGTTTGTGTTTGTGTGTGGATTTGATCAAAAGGGTGAGGGTGTGAGATCCCCTCACCTTGGCCGGTTTTGGTGGGGCCACCAAAGTGTGGTCTCACCAAACTTTGCTTCCTCCGTGTTTGCGCTCCGTGCGGTGTTCGTTTCCCCGGTCGTTTAAACGAAAAACTAATTTTATACGCGATTAAATATATGTTTGAAAATGCGGAATAATACCCGATTATTAAGTTGAAGTATTTTATCAAAATACTAGTCTTCAAGTTATAAATCATAACTTAGTTTGTTTTGTCGGTTGGTCGAGTTTTCAGAGAGTTCGATAACGTTTTAAATCAAAATGTACGTTTTCCGTTATATTATAAACATAATATAATGTACTGGTCAAAGTAATTAAATAATTTCACATTATTTAATAATCGTTTTACAATGTTCGCAAGTTTGTACGATTGTTGTTTTATACGATATGTACGAATCGTATACGCGTATATATATATATTCCATCCATATATACATATAGTAAATAACGTATATAATCCTATTTCATATTATATACAAGTAATAAACACGTAATTAGGAAAATTTTAAATTGGTCCAAATTTTGGGGTTGGTACAGTTTTAAATAAAAGTTTTACTCGAAATGATATATTTTGTATTCATAAAATATATTTTTGGTTTTCATTCGATTGTCGGGCGCGTTTCGCGCGTTTTCGTCGTATATACTTATTTGATACGATACGAAATACTCGTGAAATATTATCGAAATAAAATTTTGAAATCAATATGTTTATTAAATAATTTCATATTATTCAATAAATAATGTTCACCAACGTCCGTATAAAGCGTATCGAAATCCATTTGATATAAACGTGCACGATTTAACCAAATCGCGTATATGTATATATATTCAACAATATATATAAGGATACATTAATTAACCTAATCAAAGGACTAATTACATGTATTACAGAGAATTAGGCACTAATCACTAGTCCTAATTTGACGGGTGTCACATGGTATCTCGTGAGTCTGGGAACTCATAACCGTTGGACGGTGATTGATCCTCGTCAGTTTCTTGGGATATGGGATCAGAAGGTGGCTATGTAGTGTATTCTTCAATGATCTTTTCATCTGGAGTAGTGGAATCAAGTGGATCAGATATGCCCCCATTTTGATGTTCAGGTTAGGCAGGGGTTTGAATCCCTTGAGTAGGCATATCTGAATGTTGGTTCCCTAGTCTGCTTGCCATATTGTAGGTTCTACTTGTACGGACCAAATCGAGTAGTTCAACTAGTTTGTTAAAGCGGAAATCAAACAAACTAATATATGCTAGATTAACACGATAAATAACCAAAACACAAAGTGTGTATGTATATATATATGAAACACTAACAACAATACATACACTTGGACACAAACACACAAAGATCAAATAACACTTAGAGAGTATTCTGTGATAATGAGAGTGCTATGTGTGTGTAAAATGTGGTACCAAAACAGAAGCTGGCGAGCTTCTATTTATAGCCTGATCCAAACTTTATGCGACACAAGCCTTGTGTCGCATAGACTCTTTTGCGACACAATGCTTGTGTCGCATGGAATGTTTCTGCGACACAATTCTTGTGTCGCATAGAATGCTTCTGCGACACAATGATTGTGTCGCATGGATACAAAAATTGTAATTAAACAAAATCTAAAACTATACAAAACGTAATTACAATTTCGACACGATTACAGACTGAGACCAACTGACAGACACACATAGATGTACCAACAAACTCCCCCGTGTCTTCAGCTTGGTCTTCAAAAATTCTTCTATTTTCTTCAGTCTTCAGATATCCGGTCTTCAAACCCATCCAGGTGGAAAGTTTCCACCAGCGTGTATGCCGTAGGTGAAGCATATATCAACAATTTTCTGGAATCGTTTCGCTAAAACAGAGTTGAACTCGTTTCCTGGATTGTAGCGAATCCGATTGTCGAATAGCTTCTTCATGTCACTTCTGGACAGATTAATCAAGCTCATTGGGTCAAATATTCTGAAGTTGGCTTTTCGTAGACCCCACAAAGATCCTGTCTGAGGCTCTGAATCTGGTACAAAAACTAAGACGGCTTCGCCAGTGTGAGCATCCAGTTCGCAGTAATGAAAGCGTTTCAGTAGATTGAATGGAACTGTTTCCAGAGCGATTTTAGTCAGACATTCAGCAGGCGGATAGTGAACCCTTACAATTGGCTACTTGGTCTTTGGATCGAGCTTCTTCTTGAACGTGTACCTTGTACCCAGTACTGGTTTAACATAATGATATTTCTTTCGTTTAATTTCCTCACGCATGACCTTTTGAATAACATCAGCTACTCCGTCTTCGTAAGGATTTATCAACTGAAGTTGAGAGAGACGAACGATGTCATGCTTTGGCAATGTACTCAATATCCTCAGTGATCGACGAAAGTACTGGATACCGTTGAGTCTTTTAATCATAAACCTTCCTTTGCTCACCTTCCAGCTTTTTATCAGGCCAGAATAATCACCACCAACCTGATATTTCTTGCATGTAACTGGAGCAGGTTCTGGATTTTTACCTTTTGGAAACTAGTTATCCCTTTCTCTGATGGGCATTTCCTTGTCAAAAGATACACATTCGGATGTATCGAGAGGAAAAATGTCATTATAATTTGTCGATTCTCGAACAGGGACTGGTTGTGTTGAGAACTGAGACACTGCTAGATTTGCTCAGAATACAAGTATTGTGCCGCTGTTAGAAGTACAACCACTGTTAGTAGTTGCCACTGCTAGTTAGTAGCTGCCGCTGTCAAGTAGTTTGTCTAACAGTGCCACTGTTAGTGTGTAGTTTGTATTTTGTATTAAGTACTCAACCACTGTTGATAATATACGAGTACTACCCCTGTTAGTGATATAGATAACCACTGTTGGTTAGATATAGTTGAATAGAGAGAATTATGGAATAGATATGATTCCATAATAGTTTGATTCTGTAAAGGACTCTATATGTTATAAATAGAGATCCTGTAAAACCCTAGAGGGTGACGAATTCATTCTAGTTATTAGCTTCAAGGTTGTAAACCCTAACACAAATTGTGTGTTCGTATTATTGTTAATAATATTGAAGCTTTTGGTTAGATATTCTGTTATATACAAGTTTGTTCTTCAAGTTATTAATAAACTATTCCGCAAGCTTATTAATAATCAATCAAAGTAATACATACTAAGATCTCTAGCTGGGATCATCAAGTGGTATCAGAGCTTGGTATTACTTTGATCTTGAAGAAGGTAATTAAATTTTGCAGCTTTTTCAACAAACAACAACATGTCTACTGAAACAATGGAAGGTATTCAAGCTACAAAAATCCCCATGCTCAAACCCGATGAGTTTGAGCTATGGCAGACTAGGATTAGACAATACATGTTGCTGACTGATTATATGATGTGGGAGGTGGTTACTAATGGACCAGTTTATACTAAGGATGCAGATGGTAAAAAGGAAGAAAGACCACCACCAAAGTCTGATGCAGAGAGAAAAGAAAGAGCAACAGAGTGGAAGGCATTAAGTACTCTGCTTTTGTCTATTCCTAATGAGTATCAAAGGAAGTTTGAAAACTGTGAAGATGCTCAGGTTCTTATGCAAGCAATTGTTAAGAGATTTGGTGGTAATGATAACACCAAGAAGAATAAGAGATCTCTTCTCAAACAACAGTTTGAAAACTTTGCAGGTGTAAAGTCTGAAACTCTGACTCAGACTTTTGATAGGTTTCAAAAACTTGTGGGTGATTTAGAAAATCACAGTGTCAAGATTGATAAAGATGACTTGAACAGGAAGTTTCTAAGATCACTTGGTACAGATTGGAATATGTACACTGTGGGACTTAGACAAAGTCCACATCTTGAAGAGAAAGAGATTGAAGACCTGTACAATGATCTGAGGAATTTTGAGCCTGAAGTTCTAGCGTTGAAACAGTCCAATGGTAGCTCTAACAATGCTGCTTTTGTTTCTGTTGGTGAATCTGGTAGTTGTAGCACATCTGGTGCTAATGATAATGTATTGGAAGCATTCTTTGCAAGCCATGTGAATTCATCATTAACTACAGAAGATTTGGAGCAGGTTAGTGAAGAGGACCTGGAAGAGATGGATTTAAGATGGCAGATGGCCATGATTACAATCAGGGCAAAGAGGTTTATGCAGAGTTCTGGGAACAGAAATTTTTCTTACAAGAGAGATGGTGTAGCTGGTTTTGACAAGAGCAAGGTGGAGTGTTTCAACTGTCACAAGATGGGACACTTTGCTAGGGAGTGCAAGAGCACACAGGCTGGAGGATCTCAGAATGGTTTTGTAAGAAATAATTCTGGTCCTCAAAGAAGATTGATACCAGTTCAGAACACCACTTCAGATTCATTGGTTGCTCAAGATGGAATGGGAGGATTTGACTGGAGTGATCAGGAAGAGCTTGTAACCACAAATCAAGCTTTGATGGCTGTCACAGAAGAACCAGAGTCTTCAGACATTCCATATGAGGTATAATCTAAATTATGTTCTCCTACTTGCAAGAAAATGGTTAAATTTTATAGGGATCATAATATGGTTGTGTGTAATGAATTAAAAGCTTGTAAGGAAAAGAGTCAACATGCCACTTTAGCTATTGAAAACTTAGAAAATCAGATAAAAGCTTATGAAAAGAATGAATCTCAATTTCACTTAGATATTAAGTATCTAAATTGGGAAAAGAAAGCTTTACAAACAAAAGTTGATATGCTAAGTGCTAAGTTGGCTGAGGCAATTTCTGATAAGGAGTCAATAAAATTGAAAGTTGATGAATTGGAAAATGTTTCAAAAGGTGTTCAAAACTTAATCAAGTCTCAAATTCATGATAAATTAAAACTTGGATTAGGTTACAACCTTAATGCTGTTCCTCCACCTTATAATCATACTTATTTCCCACCTAAAAGTGATTTTGTTTTAGAAACACTTAAGGTAGGTGTGTCTGAGGAGGTTAAAAAGGTAGATCCAGTAGTTAATTGTGATGATAATGTAAATTTTGATAAAGTGGAAATATCTGATTGGACTGAGGAAGATGAGAGTGATAATGATAGCTCATCAGGTGGTAATTCTGTAGATGGTAGTGTTAAGTCTATTACTGGTCTAGTTTCTGAACTTAATAGTACTAAACTAGAAGAGGGTAAAAAGATGTTTGTTGAGAAAGCAAAAGCTCAAATAGATCAAGTCAGGAAAACCAACAAGGCTAGTTCAGGTTTAGGGTATGTACACAAAAAGGTCAATTCTGAATCAAAAGACAAGTTGAAATCTGAGTGTGATAAGTGTACATGTAAATCAAAGAAGTCTGAGTTACATACTGCAAGTAATGTGAATAAATCCATTCCCAGGGGTAATCAAAGAAATTGGAACCAATTGGTTTCACAAAGGTTGGGTAATGGGTTTGAATGTGTGAAAAGAAAGTCATGTTTTATTTGTGGTAGATATAATCATCTTCAACAGGACTGTTACTACAATCCTAAAAATAATAGGAACAGTGGTACAGGTCATGTGTTGATAAATAAGCCTAACAGAGGCAAGGCTGCAGCCCCTATTAATGCTACAGCAGTGCCCCTGTCAACGGCTAACAGAGGCAAGACACGAACAGGGGAGGGTTTGACCACTGTCAGGCATGGTACCTCTGCTGGTATTAAACATTTCAAAAGAATGTATATACCAAGTAAAGCTACCACTGCCAGGGTAATCAATACAAACTTAAAGGTGACCACTGTCAGACCATTAACCCCTGTCAGGTCTAAAACAGATTGTTTTTGGAGACATACAAATGTATCTACATCTAAAGTTTCCAAAACCAATGCAGCACTGAGATCAATCACTGTCAAAAGGGTTGATGTCAAAGGTGCTCATGGGAAACCCAAAGCCAAATTGGTTTGGGTTCCCAAGAAAAACTAATTGTTTTTCTCATATATGTGCAGGGCAAGCCACCAAGCTTATGGCATATTGATTCTGGCTGTTCAAGACACATGACTGGAGACAGGAAAAAGCTACAGGACTTTAAAGCGTTTGATGGAGGAGATGTAGCATTTGGAAGCAATCCTAAAGGAGGTAAAATCACAGGTAAAGGTAAGGTAAAAAGCAGTAAGCTCACTTTCAATGACGTTTATTATGTTGAGCAATTGAGATACAATTTGCTTAGTGTGAGTCAAATCACAGATAAGCAAAATCCTGTATATTTCACTGACACAGAATGCCTTATACTTTCTGAGAAACTCAAAATACCTGAAGATAAGATTTTAATGAGAGTTCCAAGAAAGGATAATGTATACTGTAGTGATTTAAACAAGATGGAATCTCAAAATGTTAACTGTCTCATTTCTAAAGCTACTGTATCTGAATCTGAACTATGGCATAGGAGGATGTGTCACTTGAATTTCAAGACCATGAATAAACTTGTTAGGAATAAGCTAGTGAGAGGCTTACCTGAAAAGTTATTTGAATGTAGTGACCACTGTGTAGCATGTCTCAAAGGCAAGCAACACAAGACCTCTTATAAGACCAAGCTTGTGAATACCAATACCACTCCCTTACACCTGTTACATATGGATTTGTTTGGCCCTACCAATGTAGCTAGTCAAGGGAAGAAATCTTACTGATTGGTAATAACTGATGATTACTCTAGAATGAGTTGGGTGTTCTTTCTTAGGACTAAGGATGAGACAGGTGAAATACTTAGATCATTCATAACTAGGATTGAGAATTCAACTAATCAAAAGGTTAAGATCATCAGGTGTGATAATGGGACAGAATTTAAGAATCATGAGATGAATAAGTTCTGTGAGGATAAAGGTATAGAAAGACAGTATAGTGCACCTAGGACTCCACAACAAAATGGAGTAGCTGAGAGGAGGAATAGGACACTAATTGAGGCTGCTAGAAGCATGCTAGCAGATGCTAAACTTCCAATGTCCTTTTGGGCAGAGGCAGTTAGCACTGCTTGTTATGTTTTGAATAGGATTTTGATTATTAAACCTCATAACAAGACACCCTATGAGTTATTCTTTAAGAGAAAACCTTTGGTTAGCTTTTTCAAACCATTTGGATGTCCTTGTACTGTCTTAAATACCAGAGATCATCTTGGTAAGTTTCAGAGTAAGGTAGATGAGGGTGTATTTGTTGGATACTCTATTCAAAGCAAGGCTTATAGAGTATTTAACAAAAGGACTAGGATCATAGATGAGACCATGGATGTGACCTTTAATGAACATACATCAAATGTAGAAGGAAAAGGTCCAGAAGTTTTGTTTGATATTGATGCACTAACCCATGCTTTTAGATATCCAGATTTGTCTATTAGTGCAGGTACAGATGCAGGTACAGATGCAGGTAATGATGCAGGTAAAGATGGGAATTCAACCTCAAGTCAAACTAAAAAGGATGACTTGAAGTATGTATTGTTTCCTATTTGGTCTCCAGATCCTCCAGAAGCATTCCAGTTAGAGCAAGATGAACCTTCAGATGATTCAAGTGGGTCAAGTAGCAAAAATGGTTCAAAGGATGAAGATGGTTCAATTCCAACAGAAAATCAACCATTTACTTCAAAGGGTTCTCATATAGTTTCAGAGCATGATTCAGAAGGAGAGCCCGATTCTCCAAAATTTGTTGAACAAAGTCCTCCATTTCAAGTTTTGGAAAGGACTTCTTTGTCAGATTCTGAAGCAACTCCAAAGCCTTCAAAAGAAAGAGAGGAAAGAGAGTCTTTCTCAGACTCTGAGGTAGATAATCTATTGGGTTCTAATTTGGAAAGAGATTTACTTGATACTTCTACCTCTAAGTATTTGGTTCATAAAGATCATTCTTTGGATTTGATTATTGGTGATATTATGACTCCTGTTCGGACAAGACATCAAACCAAGGTAAGAGAAGAAGATGTACATACTTCATTATATGTATGTTTTCTTTCTCAGATGGAACCAAAGAAGGCAGTGGAGGCTCTCAAAGATCCAAGCTGGATTGAATCTATGCAGGAAGAATTGTTGCAATTCAAACTGCAAGATGTGTGGGATTTGGTTGATCTTCCAAAAGGAAAGAAAGCTATAGGCACAAGATGGATCTTTAAGAACAAGAGAGATGAAAGAGGGATAGTGATCAAGAATAAGGCTCGGTTGGTAGCACAGGGGTACACACAGGAAGAAGGCATAGATTATGATGATGTCTTTGCCCCTGTTGCTAGAATAGAAGCTATTAGATTATTTTTAGCTTATGCATCTTATCAGGATTTCAAAGTCTATCAAATGGATGTGAAGAGTGCTTTTCTTCATGGTCTAATTGATGATGAGGTGTATGTTTGCCAACCACCAGGGTTTGAAGATCCAACATATCCAGATAGAGTGTGCAGATTGAAGAAAGCATTGTATGGATTACATCAAGCTCCAAGAGCTTGGTATGATACTCTATCTGAGTACTTGCTCAAGAATGGATTCAAGCGAGGTACTATTGACAAGACATTGTTTACCAAGAGGGTTCAAAGAGATATATTGCTGGTACAGGTTTATGTTGATGATATTATTTTTGGTCTACAAGGGATTCATTGTGCAAAGAGTTTGAGGACTTAATGCATAAGAAGTTCAAGATGAGTTCAATGGGTGAACTCACATTCTTTTTAGGATTGCAGGTCAAGCAGAAGTTAGATGGAATCTTTATTAACCAAGGGAAGTATGTGAAAGATATTTTGAATAAATTTGGTTATAAAGATGTGAAGGTAGCTAGCACTCCCATGGAGGCACATAAACATCTTAATTCTGATCCTGAGGGGGAGGAAGTAGATGTGCACTTATACAGGTCAATGATTGGTTCTTTGATGTATTTAACTTCATCTAGACCTGACATTATGTTTGCAGTGTGTCTTTGTGCTAGATATCAGACCAATCCAAAGCAGTCACACATGTATGCTGTGAAGAGGATCTTTAGATACTTGAAAGGTCAACCAGACTTGGGCCTTTGGTATGCTAAAGGATCAGATTTTGAGCTTAAGGCTTTCACAGATAGTGACTATGGTGGTGAGAACATGGATCGAAAATCCACTAGTGGAGGTTGTCAATTTCTTGGAAATAGGTTAGTGTCATGGCAATGCAAGAAGCAAACCACAGTTTCCACTTCTACAGCAGAAGCAGAATATGTTGCAGCATCAAGTTGCTGTGCACAGGTTCTTTGGATTCAGAATCAAATGCTGGATTATGGTTTGACTTTCATGAACACTCCTATTTATATTGATAATACTTCTGCTATTAGTATCATTCAGAATCCAGTTAAGCATTCAAAAACCAAACACATTGAGATCAGATATCATTTTATACGAGATTGTTATGATAAAAGATTGATTCATATTTTTAAAATTCATACTGATAATCAACTTGCAGATCTTTTTACAAAAGCATTTGATGTAGGAAGATTTACATTTTTGATAACTAATATTGGTATGATCAATCTCACGTAGTGTTTTGGTCTGGATTTGATACTAACAGGGGTAAAATATATTGTATGTGACAGGGTCAGGTGTTGCCACTGTTAGCTTCATCATGATAACAGATGGTGCCACTGTTAGTTTACCTTTGCCACTGTCAATGTATTTTAAACCCCTGCTGTATATGTGTGTAATTTAACCCCTGCTAGTTGTTTTTCTTAGTTTAATATTGCAGGTTTCAGCCACTGTCAAGAGACATCACTTGAGCTGGAATTTAATGTTTTATTTGTTTCTTCTTATTCTTTTGGTTAAAAAAAAAAAATAATAAAAAAAAATAAATAAAATAAAATTCGTTGTCTAACTAAGCTAAGTTTATGCCCCTGTTAGTTCTAAGTTGGCGTTTCCTTTGTCGGATGCCCCTGCTAGACTATCAGCCGCTGCTAGCTTTGTTAGATGGTTAGAAAGGGTTGACTATAAATTGATCAAGTGAGGTACCCCTGTTGGGTTTGTTTGTAAATTGTGCCCCTGTTGGGTATAACCAGTAGTGCCACTGCTAGTTCTATTTTTAGGGCTTGGCACTGTCATCAAATAAATACTCAAATACTTCACTTTTTCAATTACGCTTTCAAAATTTTCAAAACCCTTCAATAATCGCTCTCGCTTTGAGTTGTTTATTGTAATTCACTCTTCGTTCGTTCATCAATTACATCAATGGCATCTTCATCGTCATCTGATTCTGATCATTCTACGCTAAGTGTTCATTCTGAACATAATATGAGGGCTTTCTTGAATAAAGAACTTGCCGATGAGTATTTTCATCCTATTATTGATTTCTTGAGTAATTGTCCAGTTACACATGCCCTTACTGTTTGTCCACGATTAATTCGATCGCATATTCAAGAATTCTGGCAGAATGCAAAGGAAGGGAATGTTAATGGCATTACTCACATTCATTCCACTGTCAAGGGTAAGAAGGTAATGGTTACTGAGATTGTTCTAAGAGAGCTTTTACAGTTTGATGATGAAGGGGGAATTCTGGAATTATCGAGAGAAGATTTGTTTAAAGGCATTATGGATATGGGGTATGAAGGTTCAGGAAAGACAAGATCAGAATATACTTTCTTGAAGTCATGGTTTTGTCCTCAATGGAAGTTCTACATTCATACTTTTCTGGTATGTTTGTCTCAAAAGAGAACTAGTTTTAATGAATTTAGTTCTACTATTGCATATCCTATTATCTGCTTGGCACAGGGTATTAAATTTAATATATCTAGATTTATCTTAGATAATATGATTAGGAATGTAAAGGGTGATACATTCGTTATGTACCCTAGATTTGTTCAGCTTTTATTGAATAATCAATTGTCAAATCTGCCAGCAGAGGATAGTGTGATTGTTAGTTCTACTCTATCTTTGAGGACTATTAAGGCTATGACTCAGTATCAGAATGCTTTTTCTAAGAAGGAAACTGCATTATTTTCTACAATGCTAGTTACTCCTTCTGCCACTGGTGGTGTATTACCAACACCATCTGGACCAAATGATGACAGACCAACAACACAAGTTGGTTCTGAACACACATCAGGAGGTGGCATCAAAAGAAAACAAGGGAACAAACAGCCTACCCAATCTAAAGCCAAGAAATCCAAGAAGGCTACACAGGCTATGGAGATTCCTGTTTCTCCACAGTCTCAGTCAACTGTCCCAACACAACAGGTGAACATACTTGATGAAAATGTTCATTCTGGAAGGGCTGCCACTACTGTTTCTAGCCCACTGTCAGGGCAGGATAGTGGTAACATTAATCAGACTCAACCAGAGGCAACTATGTTTGATGAACCTATGGGTGATGATTCAAATGTAGGTCCCAGTACCAATAACCAAGGGACATCTGCAGTGGCAGATGTGGGCAAGGATTCAACTAAGAGGTCACACTCTAATGTTGATGAGCCTAGTGATACTGATGAATTGACGATTTCCTATCTTGTACATGATATCAATAAGCTGTGGAGCAAATATGAGAGGGAAAGGGCTTACAGAAAAGAGGCTCAACAGAAAATTCAAGCTCAGGATGAGTTAATTGCTAAGCAGAAGGAGATCATTGATCATCAGAAGGCAGAGTTGCTTGATGTGCAGCATAGATTGGTAATGCTTGAGGAGGCTGTCAACAATATTCTTCTACCTGCGAATAAGTTAAAGGAATCTTCAGGCAAGGGGGAGAAGAAAGCAGATGATGATAATATGCCTGAAGATGATGGTGCAAGAAAAGCAGGTGATGATGATGATGATGATGATTCACATGGACCTCATGATGATATGAGTGGAGCAATGATAAATATTGATGAGATGCATGATGATTCTGCAGCTACAGAGGTGCTTGAGCTTGATGATAATACAGTTGAGATGGATATATGTGAGCATAATGAGGCACAATCAGAAGACACTGTGGAGTTAGTGTTTGATGATAAAGATGATGATTATGTGCAGAGCAGGTATAAGGCTGAGGAGGAGCTCAATGTCTCTGATTATGTGATACATGAAAGTTTAGATGATGAGATGGTAAATGCTGCAGATGACAGAAGAATGGTGGTATATACTAGTGAAGATTCTTCTGAAAATGTTAATACAAGTGATGGTGCAGGAACAGAGCAGACTGATGAAGCAGATGAAACAGTTTATCAGGTATTTCCATTGAATAAAGGGTTGCCTGAGAAAGCTGCACTTAGATTATATTTTTGGGATGTGATGGGTGCTAACCTGGAAAATAAGAAAAGAGTCAGTTTCAGTGATAGGCCAGTGTATGAGGTGGTTGATGATGTTGAAAAAGAGATGAAAGAAGGAGAAGTTGAGATTAAGGGGGAGCAATCAAAGTCAATTGATGAAGAGAAGAAGTTGCAGACCTTTACAAGAAAGAAATCTATTCCCAGAAGAAAGCCAACTAATACTTTATCCCCTGTCAAAACTTCTACCACTGTTGTCACAATTTCAACCACTGTCAACTCTAACACTACCACTGTTACATCTACCCCTGTTAGTACACCAACACCTACCACTGTTGATACACCAATCACCACTGCTGTCATATCAACCCCTGTCACAACTACCACAACAACAAGACCAAGAGAGGTACCTGTTACAATAAGAGAACCAACTTCACCACTCAAGCCTGAGTCTAAATTGCCTGTGATTGATCCAAAAGACAAAGGTAAAGGAAAGTTAAAAGAAAAATCAAAAGTGAAAGAAATTAAAGAACCTCATATTGAGTCTCATGATATGCTGAGGATACAAGTAGAAGAAAGGGAAAGGTTGATAAGGAGAGCTGCAGAAGCTAAAGCTGAAGAAGAGGGTGATGATGTTAAAATGATTTTGGATGATCTGAGTGTAGTGACTATTACACAGAAAGCTGCAGAGATTGTTAAAGAAAAGACTGCACAAGGATTAAAGCTTCCTGCTCAGAGAGTTCATGATTATTTAAAGAAGAAGAAAGGTAATGAAGAGGAAGAGTTATCTTCTGGATTTTTGTTGATGAAAAGGTCAAATGAGGAAAGGGCTAGAAAGAAAAAGCAAGAGGAATTAGCCAAGAAGAGGAGTAAACCTTTACCATATGCTGAAAGGAGAAGACAAATGATCAATGCTCTGTCTGAAAATTATGCCCCAGCTAAAATTGTTAAAGGATGGAATATGCAGAAGCTGAAACAGGCATATGATAGGTATATGGGAAGAGATGATGAGTGGACCAAGAAATTGGAAGAGAATAGGCATTTGAATGCATTGATGAAGGAGAAGAAAGAAAAGGCAGATAGGGAAATGGTAAAGTTTTTGAAAGAAGAAGAAGAAAGAAGAGAAAAAGCAGCTGCTGAGGCAGCAGAGAAAGCCTTAGAGGATAAGCAGAATGAAGTCAGAAGAAATTCATGGAAAAATCAGATTTCTAAAGACAATGTTATTCCTGACATTCCAAGATTTGATCCAGAGCTGAAAAAGAGAATCAAGATTCTGACTGATAGCAAGGAGATTTCTGAAGGACCAAGAAAGGCTAGAATTATAAATTGGGAAGGAGTAGCAATTGATTATGGTTTCAGAAAAATGATCCTTGAGATCAAGATTGAAAGGGAAAGAGGATTTGATGACCATGTTGGGAGTATGATTGATTTGCTCAGAATTTGTACAAGAGATGATCTTATGGAGTTGTATCAAGTGAGCAGAATCAGGAATAGAAAGAACTCTGAAGCTGTGATTGAAAGACAAATGATGGAGTTATTGCAAAGCCTGTTTGAACCAGCCAGCATGTATCACTTATTCTTTCACTGTTATCAAAGGGTTATAACCTGGAGATATTTTGCCAGAGCTGGAGTACACATGGTAGTATTTAACAATGGGCAGGTGATCTACATGTTTGATGATCGACACTATGTGCTGGGAACAGGGCTGCTGAATAGATTGGTTGATTTGAAGTTATCTACAACCATCATTACTGAAGGAGCTTACAGAGCTTTATACATGGTGTTCAATCAACTGCATAAGAGGCAAACGATGAAGGAGATAGAAGAAGAAAAGATGGATTGAAACTTGAATCATTACTCTGAATGATCAAGTTTAGGGGGAGATTGTTGAGAACTGAGACACTGCTAGATTTGCTCAGAATACAAGTATTGTGCCGCTGTTAGAAGTACAACCACTGTTAGTAGTTACCACTGCTAGTTAGTAGCTGCCGCTGTCAAGTAGTTTGTCTAACAGTGCCACTGTTAGTGTGTAGTTTGTATTTTGTATTAAGTACTCAACCACTGTTGATAATATACGAGTACTACCCCTGTTAGTGATATAGATAACCACTGTTGGTTAGATATAGTTGAATAGAGAGAATTATGGAATAGATATGATTCCATAATAGTTTGATTCTGTAAAGGACTCTATATGTTATAAATAGAGATCCTGTAAAACCCTAGAGGGTGACGAATTCATTCTAGTTATTAGCTTCAAGGTTGTAAACCCTAACACAAATTGTGTGTTCGTATTATTGTTAATAATATTGAAGCTTTTGGTTAGATATTCTGTTATATACAAGTTTGTTCTTCAAGTTATTAATAAACTATTCCGCAAGCTTATTAATAATCAATCAAAGTAATACATACTAAGATCTCTAGCTAGGATCATCAGGTTGTGCTTGTGAGGAACTGGATGGTACAGACGATTCTTGAGCAGGATCAGTTTGAGAAGTAGATCCTGGTACGTAATTGAACGCTGGTCCTGACTCATCGTCTGAAGAATCAGATAATACAACACCCTCTTGAGGATAAGCTGGACACTCAGAATATTCTTCATCAGGATTAAGCTCTTCTCGTTCAACATCAACATCATCGTCATTATCAGCGGAGTTGAAGTCAAAAGGTTCTTCAGGCGCACGACCGTCATCGTCAACCGCAGATTGAAAGTAAGTCAGATTACAATACGTGTAATCTACAGCTAACGGTTTTGGTTGCCCTGGTTGCTCAATAATATACTCAAGAACAAGAGTTGTTTCATTAAAATCAGAAGCATTTACATTTTCAGGATTTACATTTTCTTCGCCCTCGGCGGAAACCCTAGGTGTTGATTCTATAACTGGTTGGGCTGTCTCCCCCGAAGCAATAGCTTGGGTTTCCAGCTGCAGAATCTTTGACTTCAGTTCTTCGTTCTCTTTTTCAATGCGAGAGATTCTGGCATCCTGAGCTTCAAAAACTGATGCTTGAGCTTCCATAGACTGCTGCATCTTTTCAATCTTTGCCAGGAGCTCCTGAATGACGGCTGGATGAGGAGTGATCGGAGTTTCAGTCGCCGGGAGCTCAGAAGATGTAGACGTGGAAGTACGGGAGCGTCTGACCAAAGGATTCGGATCAGCAACGTCCGAAGTGTCTCGAGGCCTTTTTCCTCGGTTAGAAGATTCAGGGCTTGGAGAAGGTGGTCGATAAGCATCGATCTTACGATTGAGATCCACCAACTCCGGATCCTCGACAGCTTGCTGAACTGGCGGTTGTTGAGCTGGAGGATGTTGAACCGGAGGCTGCTGCACTGGAGGCTGAGGGATAGGTTGTTCCGGTGCTGGATCATTGAATTGCTCACCAGGAGGAGCAACATAATCAGGATCCACAATGTGACCAAAAAGAGCAACCTCATGTTCTGGTGGTTGACCCTGCTTCGCAAAAGTAGTACAAGTAATGTAGATCCTTGTATTCATCGGTGTCTGCTTGAAAGTGAAAGATGCGACCACCGGAAGATCTGGATGAAGATGATTGAGCAGCAGCTGAGTGAACCTAGGATACAGAGCCCATTTATCTTTTGTATCCAAGGCATTGTTCACAAAACCCCTGAAGATATAACCAGAGAAGTTGAAGGGTTTGTTGTATATCAGGGCAAGAATAGCAGAAGCAGTCGAAAATTTCATCCCTTCGAGACCTGCCTTGCGACTGGATAAGCAGACGATGACAATGTGAGCAAGATATCTCCAGACCTTTGTCATGTAGGTCTTCTTGTACTGATCAACTGGAATATCTTGATATCCAATCGATCGCATGCCCTGTGCAATTGTAGCTGGAGTAAACTGGGTGATCATGTCAGAATTATCACCGAACTGAAAGAAATCCCGAATAAGCTGCTCGGTGAAGATAACTTGGCGGCCGCGGACAGCAGAAATGATACGAGTATCCGCTTCATCATAGTTGACCACCGCGTTGTCCCAAAACTTGGTGATATGATTTGTCAAGATCCGAGTATCAGCAGTGATAGCTCTGTGAATTCTTGAGCGACGAAGAAATGCTATCATTGGTCGGTACGGGCGAGAAGTCTCGACAGTGGTATTCATGAAAGCCACGATATTGTGACGTGGCTCCCAGAAATATTTAGAGACATCAATCTCTGGGAGTGCTGGAGCAGCTGGAGCAGCTTGAGCAGGTTGTTCAGCCATTTCTACAAAAATAACAGTAATACAGCCAAAACTCGAAATGCGTTAGCGTTAGTACCAAAAATAATTTGCGTTTTATTTTTACAAAAGTTCTGCGACACAACAGTTGTGTCGCACGAAGTTCATACGACATAAGGACTGTGTCGTAAAAAGAAAATACGACACAAGACTTGTGTCGTATGACACGTGTCACGCGGACAGCATTTCCCCTGCATTTAGCAATATTTGAGAAATTAATCGCGAATGCGACATAGTCGTTGTGTCGTATGATGTGTCGTATAACATGGGTACGACATAACATTTGTGTCGTATAAAGATACGACATAAGCACCTGTGATCAATACGACATAAAAACCAAGATTCTATACGACACAACGACTGTGTCGTATGTTATGTCTTAAAGATGAACATCAAAGCAACCCAGATTCGATCGATGAAAAATTTTGGGGATTTTGAAATCTACTCATACCTTAGGGTTCGCAATAAACAGGGGATCATAATTATGCAGTTATCTAACCCTAGAAACCCCTAAACCCTAAATAATTTGAGTAAAAACCATAACCCTAAACACGTAACACGGGTCGATCAAAATCAAAGCATAATACGCGATTAAAACACGAAAGAATTATACCTAAAGATGCGCAAACTGATGATGAACAAGAATCGAGTAACGAATCGCGAAGAAAAGCCTTCGAAAACACGAATCCGATCGAAAAATGCTTGTGTCGCAAAATCGCCTTTATGTCATATAATTTGTGTCGTGTAAGTTTTGAAAACGTAAATGATTATGTCATATGATGTGAATAGTTAACCCATGACCCGCATACGACATAGTATACGACACAAACATAACTGACGAATACGACACAGTCATTGTGTCGTATATCAGTAGTACGACACAGTGATTGTGTCGCACATAACGCAAAGCGAAATTTTGAAGATTAAAAAAAATTGATTTCGATGCCGATTCGGATTTTGATTTTAGAATTCTCGCAAAGAAGATGTTTTGTGACTTAAAAAAAAATAAAATAAAAAGGAAAAATACAATTTAAAGAATATTAAAGAGATAAAACTAAATATAAACATAAAAGATAAGAAACAAATACAACTAAAGGCGAGAAATTTATAAAATCGTTTTGGTGACGGAGTTGAGATTCTGGTTAGGGATCATACCGAAATAACATGCAATTATTAGGAATAGAAAGTGTTATTTCGATTATCAGTATATTTGTCCACTTTAAATTTACGTGGCACATTTAAAACACGTTTTATAAAAATTATTTCAAGACGATTATCGATATTGTTTGTCCACTTAAGCATGTTACAACCGAGTCTGTGGAGTTAACCTTTTATTGTTAGTATGAATAAGTCTCTGTGGCACCCACCATTGATATACCCCTATAATCCAGACAATAACATAGTTTCCATATTTAGAAAGAGTAAAGAAAGATCATTTTTAAGAATCAGGCTAGAGTTGACAGGTCAGTACGGAAGTACAGCAAAGCAACCTAACGTGATTCAAGTATAATCAAAACCAATCGCAGTCAAACTGAAGTTGGAGTTTCCCAAACAGCGACCTTGGTTAGTATGATTTAGGATTAAGCAAAACCGATTGCAGTCAAACTGAATTTGGAGTTTCCTAAACAGCGACCTTGTTCAGTATCATCAAGATTTTTCAAGTGCATTGACCTGTAATTGCTTAACCCCAAGTTTATAGTAACTGTTACCAGTTCTGTACTTTCGTACAACAGAGGCAACAACCAGCATAAACTCCCAAATGATTTCAGATAAAAGTTTCAAAGATAGAAATATGTTAGGCTACACTGAGGAATTAAGACATTTAGTCGTACATCACACGGTGTTTACCACAAGATAATAGACACATATTTAAATGAGTTCTTAACAACCCATAGACAGGTGTGTATCATGTCTACAGGTACATCGCATGATGAAGATAATTTTCATAAAAACTGTTTTAAGTGTGTCAGATAAACCTACTGACACATCAAAGATAAATCTTAAAATTCCATTTTGTGCATGTCACTCGATGTACTATCATATCCCAAGTTGTTTACAGACTCAACTCAACGTCTATTTTAAAATTGTAGCAACCATTGCATTTCTTTGATACTAAAGAGTATAAAGAGTGGCGGTTGCTTATAAAAGATAAACCTTAAAATTCCATTTTGTGCATGTCACTCGATGTACTATCATATCCCAAGTTGTTTACAGACTCAACTCAACGTCTATTTTAAAATTGTAGCAACCATTGCATTTCTTTGATACTAAAGAGTATAAAGAGTGGCGGTTGCTTATAAATTTTTTTTTTTTTTTTTAAAATTTTAATCCCAAAACAATAAAACAAATAAACTGTACAGAAATTAAGTCACAAATCATTTCTTGAGATCAAAGGAAATCATCCCTATCATATCCACAAGTTCGTCGAAACGAGCACGCGAAAATGCTTTAGTGAATAAGTCGGCTTTTTGCCTAAGGGTATCTATGTGAATGAGGTCAATTAAATGTTTCTCATAGCAATCTCGTATGAAGTGAAACCTAATCTCTATGTGCTTGGTCTTAGAGTGTTGAACGGGATTGCGAATAATAGATATAGCAGCAGTATTATCAATATGAATAGGAGTCAAAGTAAGAAGTAACCCATAGTAACCCATAGTGAACAACAGCTTGCAGCAGCAATGTATTCAGCTTCCGCTGTTGAGGTGGAAACTGTGGTTTGCTTTTTACACTGCCAAGACACCAATCGAGAACCGAGATATTGGCATCCTCCTGTAGTTGACTTTTTATCCGAATTGCAGCCGCCATAATCAGAATCAGAATAGGTAGTGAGAGCGAAATTTTTCTCATTTGAGTACCATAGACCAAGTGATGGTCTATATTTGAGGTAACCAAAAATTCGCTTCACAGCCTTCATGTGAGAAACCTTGGGCTTTGATTGATATCTGGAACAGATAGACACAGCAAACACAATATCTGGTCTGGATGCAGTGAGATACATCAGAGATCCTATCATAGAACGATAGTCCCGCTCCTTGCAATCTTCTTCATGTTCAGCGGGTCCGAGTTTGTGATCAGTTTCAATGGGAGTACCATATGGCTTACAGTCATGGAGTTCATACCAAGTCAACATGTCATTGACATATTTGGACTGATGAATGTAGAAACCCTTGTCAGACTGCTCAACTTGTACACCTAGAAAGAACTTAAGTTCTCCCATGGCACTCATTTCAAACTCGGACTTCATAATCTTCTCGAAGTCTCTGCACAAAGAATCATTTGTTGAACCAAATATGATGTCGTCCACGTAAACCTGCACAAGTAACAAATCTTTTCCAACCCTTTTTATGAAGAGAGTGCTATCAATTTGGCCTCGTGAGAAGCCATTTCTCGTGAGATGATTTGCCAACCTCGCATACCAAGCTCTTGGAGCTTGATGAAGACCATATAATGCCTTGCCTAACTTGCACACATAATCAGGATGGTTTGGATCTTCAAAACCAGGAGGTTGCAAGACATACACATCCTTCAAAACCTCTCCATACAGAAATGCGCTCTTGACATCGAGTTGATAAACCCGAAAACCTTTAAATGTCGCATAAGCCAGAAAAATGCTAATGGACTCCAATCTTGCAACTGGAGCAAACACATCATCATAGTCCAAACCCTCAATCTGAGTAAAACCTTGAACAACCAGCCGAGCCTTATTCCGAATAACTACGCCTCTGTCATCTTTCTTCACGCGATAAACCCAGCGAGTTCCAATTGGATCGACATCTTTTGGTAAAGGAACCAACTCCCAGACATCAAGCTTTTTGAATTGATTCAATTCTTCCTGCATAGCCTCAACCCAGTATGGATCTTTCAAAGCTTCAGCTATTTTCTTTGGTTCATGCTGAGACAAGAAGCATTCTTCCAATTCTTCTTCAACACAGGCAAAATTGGCAGATGAAGATTCTTCACGGACTTCATTAGCAGCAGTTTGATGCCTAGTTAAAACACCTTGTTGAAGGTCACCAATGATATTTTTAGTGGGGTGAGAAGAATGAATTCTAAGCTGAGGAATCGGATCAGGCACAATGATCGAATCCAAATTTGACAGATCACCTCCAGGATTTTCAATTTCAACTGAGCTATTAGTGGCAGTATCCTCATTATCAATCGGTGTGACAATATCGGTTTCAGTTTGAGGATTAGATTCAGAAGCCACTTGATCAACATCGGAGGGATTGTCATCATTGACAATATTCTCTGGAGGTACTACTCTAGAATTGGAGATTGAGACGTCAGAAGAAAGATCCAATCCATGAAGTAGAGACACCACCAGTTCTTCTTCATTAAATTTGGGAAGATTGAAAGAGTCCACTAACTTATCATACTCAAACAAGGACTCAGGTCCCTTGCCTTTTGGAGAATCAGTATATTTCATAAACCTTACTTCAAAATGTTCCTCTATTCTCCCAGTAGACTTGTTGAACACTCTTTTATTCGGCGAGTTCACAGAATATCCCAAAAATAACCCATCGACTGCTTTTTCATCAAATTTTCCTACCGAGTCCTTAGTGATTAAGATTGTGCAAGGACACCCGAAAGGCTCAAGAAACTTCAAATTTGGTTTGCGATTATTCAGCAATTCGTAACATGTTTTCTTTCATTTTTTAACAATCGAAACCCTATTTAACACATAGCAGGCAGTGTTAACAGCTTCTGCCCAAAAAGTGGTTGGCAGATGTGCATCAGACAACATGGTTCTTGCTGTCTCAATGATTGTCCTATTCTTTCTTTCAGCTACTCCATTTTGCTGAGGAGTACGAGCAGCACTAAACTGATGAAAGATTCCCTTTCGAAGACAATACATTTCCAAGGTTCTGTTCTTGAATTCGGTTCCATTATCACTACGCAGTTTCTTGATTTTCAGATAGCACAGATTTTCCAGTCTGTCGAACAAGTAGATTAAAGTATCAGTTGTTTCATCCTTTCCAGCCAAGAAATACACCCAAGAAAACCTTGAGTAATCATCAGTAACAACCAGACAGTACGATTTTCCACCAATACTTTTCTTATTCACAGGACCGAACAAATCCATGTGAAGCAGCTCCAAGGGAGATTCAATAGAGTTCACCAGCTTAGACTTATGGAACTTTTTGTGTTGTTTCCCTTTGAGACAGGAAACACATTCATCATCAGTTACGAATGATTTTTTAGGCACACCTAGCACAAGATCATTATTAACAAGATAATTCATTCTGCGAAAATGAATATGTCCCATTCGTCTGTGCCAAAGCAGTGAATCTGTAGAAGATGCTTTTGATAGCAAACAAGTATGCTCCTTGGTAACCACGGTTTGCATATCCAAAATGTACGAGTTGCGTACACGGGGTGCTCTCAGTAACACCCATTCCTCGGGAATAACAAATCCCGGCTTCAGAATTAAACATTCAACATCTGTAAATGCGGTAGTGAACTTCTTGTCGCAGACTTGAGAAACACTGATCAGATTGTGTTGCAGTTCCTCGACATAGTTCACTTTATCAAAACTCACTAACCCATTAGAAAGTGTACCCTGACCCGTTATGTTACCACCTGTATCTCCTGCAAAAGCAACATGTCCTCCGCGATTTGGTTTCACATCAGACAGAAGAGACATGTCACCAGTCATGTGCCGTGAGCAGCCACTATCCACGTACCATTTACTTCTTTTTATATGATCTGACTGCTACAGCACAAGATAGAGAGAGAGTTAGTTAGAAATGGAGACCCAGACCTTGACAGACTTGGGTACTCCAGAGACCTCATCAATAATAACTACATCAGTTAAAACTTTGTTTTTCAATAAATCAGGTGCAATTTCTGATGCAGTATTACTTGATGATGAGTCTTTTAACGACTCTTTTGGTCTCCAAATCTTCACAGGAACAAAATTGGGTCGCTTGTTAACATTGTCAGGCTGTTTAACCAGAGGTTTACTAGGCCTAGCAGCATTAACTTTCGGAATAGAAGTATGAGAGAGTGAACCCTTCTTTGAAAAGGATTTAACAGATGAATTTTTGTAAACAGAATTTCTGGGAACACCTTTTGAAAACTTCTTTCTCAAAAGCAACGGGCATTGATTAATCAAGTGACCTTGTTTCTTGCAGTAGAAACATGATCGTCTTTCCCTAAAGGTTCGGTCGTTACTGCCTAAAAATTGAGGTGAGACAGGTAGCTTATGTGAGCATGTTGAAGTGGATGCCCCAGAATGTGAAACAGAAAGTTTAACAGAATTCTTAATTGATTTGTCATTAATATTCTGTAAATCTTTCCTTTTATGTTCAGCCTTAACCTTAGTATTCATTGGAAAAGTTTCATCATCTATTTCAGTAGTGAGAATGTGATGTTCAGGCTTAATGTTTTTCTTTTCACATTGAGGCACAAACTTACAGGGAACATCCTCAACCTCGACCTCTTCTTCAATAGTTTTTAAGGGAGCAGGCGAAAAACTACCAAAGGGGGTAAACTTGACGGTTCTTGAGGGGGTAAACCTAACAGGTTCAAAAGGCTTCACAGGTTCAGCCTTAATTGTCTTAGGTTTCTTCTTATCATGGTTTACTTCTATGTTGGCTTTATAGAATTCAGGCAACTTAAACGGATTCAAACTAACAGGTTCACATACAGGCATAGCTCCTTTCTTAACAACAGGCTCATTAACTGATATTTCAATGGGCTTTGCATCTACTAACGCAGTAGGCACAAAATCTTTAATTTCATCCTTAGACGGTCTACACAAATTCACATCTAAAGACGGAGGCGGTTGATGATGATAACCATAACCGGACTTATCTTTAGAACTAGTTCTACCCGTCTGCAGGATATCAGTAAAAACTAAAGCTGAAGTGTTGATATTCTTGAGTTTTCGTTACAAATCAACAGCTTTGGCTTGAGAGTCAGCCAATTCCTTTTTTAAATGAGCAATCATTTTTAAGTAACTGTCAATTTCATCTTGATTACTGAAAATTAGAGCTTTCAGCTCCTTTTTATCTTCAATAAGTTGATTAATGTTACTTTCAAAGTGTTTCTCATTAGTTTTTAAAACTTTGTTTGCCTCCATCAAATTCAAGATATCAGACTTCAAGTTTTCATTATGTTCCATAAGCCCATTTACTTTACCAGTTAAACTAATACATGAATCACAAGTAAATTTAGCAAATGGTACCTCATTGTTGATAGCCATGAAGCATTGCTCTTGAGTTTCATGAGCAGAGAAATCATAAGCATCACCATCCTCAATCAACAATGCAGCCTTAGCAGTAGAATGCTCAATCTGTTTTGGAGCAACAGATGGTTTTGTGAAACCCGAAGCAGGCTGTCATCCTTTCTCACATTCGCGGGCAAAGTGACCAAGATTCTGACACTTATAACACTTGATTTTGCTTTTATCGAATCCCATTGGTGTTCGGTCAGCTGTATCTTCAAGAGATCTCTTTCCAGTTCTTCTTAGATAGTTTTCGGCTCTGCGAGTGAGCATAGCCATATTCCATCTAATGTCAATCCTTTCTAACTCATCAGGATCAACCTGATTGAAGTCTTCATCAGTCAGCTCCAATGTACTGACTCTTTTAGAGAGAAAGTCTTCATATGATGACAAGAAAGCAGTAAACATGGCTGCATGTTCATCGGTGGTTGCTGAAGAAGGAACAGATGATGATGAATATGTACTACTTGAAGAAGCATTATAAGCTGGTAGGACTGAAAATGTTCCCACAGTAGGATTACTGTAAGAAGAGGATCTCTGAGAATTTAGCTCAGCTGAGATGAAAGCCGTTCCACCATGACTTGATTCTGATGCACGAGAAGTAGATCTTGTTTCCTTCTTTTCAATATCCAACGCCCCAGCTTCAAGTTTTCCAATGAGATCATCCAGAGACAATTGCATTGTCTTTGAATCATTTTCTAATAACAAAACTCGTGTTTCCCAACTTGGTGGTAGAGCAGCTAAAGCCTTTTTGTTAATCTCAGAATTTTTGAGATTATATCCACCAGCTTTCAGTTCATTTACTGTGCGAGTAAATCTGCAAAGCATGTCTCTGACAGTTTCATTCTTCTGGATATAGAAATAATCAAACTGAGTTTTGACTAATTCCAATTTGCTTTCAATGTACTCAGTGTTGCCACAAAATCTTTTCTCAATTGCATTCAAAAGATCATAAGCAATAGTTTGTGGAAACATATCCAAAACATCAGTTGGAAGTGACATAGTAATAGCAGAATGAGTCTTGCGTTCAATTTCCCATGCTTTTCGTTCTTTGGGAGTGTATGAACGAACGGGTTTGGGTGGAGGAACACCGATATGTTCTCCAAGAGCAACAGGAACAACATATCGTTCAAGAAGAGCCAACTCCATATCAGGATCAGTGAATAATACAAACGCCATGAAATGTTGTTTCCATGCCCGAAATGGCAAACCCGGTGCAAAATAAGGAGGTTTATTTGCACTACCGATCGTAGCATTATGTTGTAAAACTGCATCAACGCTTTGAAGAGACATGATGAAAATCTGCAAAAAAAATCAGAAAATACACAACAAACAAACTGATTTTTGTCTAAGTCTGGAATTATGCGACACAGTGTTATGTCGCAAAGTATCAATACGACACAGTCGTTGTGTCGCAGAGAAGCAATACGACACAGTTGTTGTGTCGCTGAAGTTAATCAGACAGAAGACAAAAATGCGACACAACCGTTATGTCATAGGTTATGTCGCAACTTGTGTCGCAGACCAGTCAAGGTCAAAATAAGTTGTGTCGTAGGCTTATGTCGCACGATATGTCGCACTTTATGTCGCAGACAATTTAATGTCGTATGGTTGTGTCGTATGAACAGTGGATACGACACAAATATTGTGTCGCAAAAGTGCACGTGCAGACAGTTTTTGAGCCCACAAAAATTTCAATTTTCAACCCACATCATTACATAAAACACCATGCTTTATTTCAGACTGAAAAACCAACCTTTTACACAAAATGATTACCAACTTTTTACCAAACAAATCACCAACACAAATCTTTGTAGATTATCAACCAAAATATGATCAAACATAATCTTTTTAACCAAGAACACCAAGAACACCAAGAACATAAAATGTGAAAATAATATTTTTAGACCAAAATCTAGCAAAAACTAACTCGAAACCGCAACTCAAGAGTATGCGGCTCTGATACCAATTGTAGGTTCCACTTGTACGGACCAAATCGAGTAGTTCAACTAGTTTGTTAAAGCGGAAATCAAACAAACTAATATATGCTAGATTAACACGATAAATAACCAAAACACAAAGTGTGTATGTATATATATATGAAACACTAACAACAATACATACACTTGGACACAAACACACAAAGATCAAATAACACTTAGAGAGTATTATGTGATAATGAGAGTGCTATGTGTGTGTAAAATGTGGTACCAAAACAGAAGCTGGCGAGCTTCTATTTATAGCCTGATCCAAACTTTATGCGACACAAGCCTTGTGTCGCATAGACTCTTTTGCGACACAATGCTTGTGTCGCATGGAATGTTTCTGCGACACAATTCTTGTGTCGCATAGAATGCTTCTGCGACACAATGATTGTGTCGCATGGATACAAAAATTGTAATTAAACAACATCTAAAACTATACAAAACGTAATTACAATTTCGACACGATTACAGACTGAGACCAACTGACAGACACACATAGATGTACCAACACATATATTCTTCGATCTATTTAAGAAGACTTTTGTACAGCTCTGGATGTTGTTTTGCTGTCATAAGTTCTTTTTCAATGTTGTTAGACCACAGAGTCAAGACTGAGTGAGTAGTTTACTGGGAACAAGGTAAGAATCTAACATACTTGTCATAGTGCGAGCAAACACAACTTTGTGGGAGAAGTCCGTGGAAGGTTCTTCTTCTGATTCGTGGCCAGGTGCAAGCGCTATGTGATCTTCGGAGTCTAGAATTCTCATTATCTTCGCAGTTTGTGGTCATGAATCTGGAAAGTAGGTGTGAGTTTGTGTCGGTTTTTCCTCTTCTGCTTCTTCTTCCATTTCTTCTTCTGGCTCTGTTTCTTACGTTTCTTCTTCGGTTCATCTTCCTTCATATCTTCTTCTGACTCTGTCTCTTCTTTTTCTTCTTCGGATTCCTCTTCTATGCCTAAAACGAAGATAGCTAAGCGGTTGGCCATTTCGGTGTCTGGAGTATCCTCTGCTAATGAGTCAGAAGTATCGTAATTAGATGTAATCCTTCCGCCAGAGATGGTATACATTTCTGCATTCTCTGCTGAAATACAGCTAGGTTGGTTAATTTCGAACGTGTTACTTTCTCCATGAGATCTAAAACGATAGTGTGATTGTACACGTTAACAACCTAGCTGTGTTCATAAATAAGTTAAATATAAGAATGTGAGAATAATAATAAAAAAAAGTTAAATACATTATGAATTTGTGGATTTGGGGACAATACTCATAATCCCAAGAGCACATGTGTAAATGAATGTGAAATTTTGTGTTTTATCTTTTACGTTTTTATCTATTTGATTACAAAATCTAGATTGGTTTGCTCCTCTCCCTCTCCACAATTTTGTTGCTGCTCCAGATTATGAGGCGATTAAGCTTTTAAATCATCTTTTAGTTAGTTTTACAAGTTAGTCAACACTTACACTTTAGCTACCAGCTTTGGTTTAGTTTATTACAACATCTAACCGGTCTATTTTCTTACAAGTTAAATCCTATTAGAGTATAATAAATTCCAAAGGCTTATGGTCTCTTTTTAGCATCATTGTTATCACTATAGTGATAGTTTATAATATTTATAATTGTTCAGAAATTCCGGGATGTTACATTACTCTTGTTCAAAACTAAATTTTGTGCCTAAATATTTACTGCATCCACAAATATATAGAGTGATGTCTATATCAAGATACCACATGCTCAATTTAACTATATACACAGTTTCTCCAGTTTAAAATGTATAGTAAGTCATACATTAGTATTTTTGGAAAGAATCTAATTTTACTATTAACAAACATTTTTTTAGTAATAGAAATTAATGTTAATATTACCCTGTATACATTATATGCAGTTATAATATAACACATGGTAACATTAACCTAAAAGGTCACGAGTAAAGGGTGTTTTGATTATCATGATGAAATATTTGAATATATGTATTCAGAGGAAGATGTGGAAAGCGCAAGTCTAGTTTGCATCATGCATTTCATGTATCAACACATATGACTAGTAGGTTGGCCCAATCCAATTGTATAGATAGGATGCAGCCCATTAAAGTATGTAGGGTTTCTATGTATAATTATGTATCATAAATAATCGATCAATGTAAACATACTACCCACCGTGTTCGGTATTAGAGCCCTAGGGTTCCTATCGTTTTCTTTCTCATCTCGTGCTCCCCGTCCACAAATGTATAATATTCATGTATAATAGTCACACTACTACTCATATGTTTTATTCATAAATTGCTACCACCAATCTCAATATTGTTTTCCCCCCTTTTCTTTCTTTATGTTATCGTCACATTTTGCTTCGCATTGGCTCAACCAAGAAAAATAAATAGTATCGAATTATGATCATCTTTTATTTTTCAGCTTCTTAGTTTTCTTCCAACGCTGAAAATGCCTCTGGAAACACAAAGCAATTCGAATCGAATCATGTAAGTGCAAAATCAAACACGAATCGAATAAACGTGGATATGAAATCGAAATCTAAACGCGAATATAAATAGAATTTGTGAACTTTTATTTATATGTCAATAAAGCATAACCTATTAGCTTGTTTCTCTCTCACTCAAGCTCTCTAAGAATATTACAATGAAAGGTTTAATAAGGATGACACACACAAGTTGTATTTATACTAAACCACATAAGCTGTCGCAAAACTCAGCTAAGTTTCGCAACATGCGAAACTTGTGCGTTTCGCAACATGCGAAACTTGTGCGTTTCGCACAACAATTTGAGTTTCGTAACACAGCTTAAAGTGTCATTATTTACAATCAATCTAAACTAAATATTCTATACAAACTATTGTCACAAAATTTTGATTTTGCATCAACAAACTCCCCCTTGACAATAGCTTGTATAAGTCTTCGAATCTTCGACTTTAGCTTGATGAGAGAGAATTATCTTCAAGCGTCCTTCACAAATAAATTCTGACTGTTCATTATTCTGATAATGATCATAATACATTACTCCCCGTGAACAGCATATTTGTCTCCTTGGTCTTGTAACAATTAACAACAACAACTTTAGGAACCCATCTGAGCACGGTTCCGACAGACTTTGAAAGTCTTTAAAGCCATCGATAAGTTGTGTCTAGATAATCCAAGGACATCGAATTCCATGTAGATGTGAAACGCGGTGTTTCATATCTAAATTGTCGTCGTGGAATCGATAGTGAAGGAGTTCTCCTTGGGGAGAAAGGAACAAAATCTTTTAGTTGCTTCTTGATGCGAGCCGAATGGTCGGTTAGGAATTTCGTCCTGTCATTGTGGACCTTCCGTAGGGCTTGGCGATCAGTGGGTTTTATAATTTGTAAATGCGGGGCCTAAGTATACTTAAAACTATGGGAGTATAGTAGTAAGTATGACCTAGGGTCGTTCTATAAACCAGTTGTATTGTGAAACATTGACGTTGGAGACGGTTTATCTAACTAGTAGTGGTTTTAACATATTTTTGGGGGTTTTGTTTTGGTTTTTTATACTTAGGCAGAAAATTTAAATAGAGCAAAAATAAAATATAGGTAGTTAGCTGATAATCTAGAGGAGGTGTTTGCTATGACTTCGGTAGCCTTCTTAACTGGGATGATGTATGAGTTATAAAATGATCTTTAAAAGATTTGTATTTCGTTCATTTCAACTATTAGTGGAGTAAGCACTAGTTCTCTACTGATAGATTTCTCGATCAGTATGTCACTGAGTAACTAGGCTATCGTGATTCTGATCGGAGTAGTTTATCCAGCCCACAACACTAACCAGTGAAAGTGTAGTGACCCTTATATGGAAATAAATCCTGGGAGCATGAATAAGGCGACAAACCAATCTCGATGTCCGACCTTTCTTAACCCCACAAGAATACTTTAATCTAAACAAAACATTTAAGTTCAAGACCAGGTTTTGCATGCATTGATTACTTTCTATCGATGGGTTTGTAAAGTCTAGGGATAGGTTGATCACTGATGATTTGCACAGTAGGTAACTACGGTTCTTTCGTGACTTAAACCAAGTACTTTATCCAATTCACAGTACCTACTTTACTTATACAGTGATCCCGTTAATCCACACAGTGAAGTAACGATGTCATTTCTGTGGTTTTCACTTTGTAATCCACCAGTGGTGTTTCCATTGCTTCACCAGGTACTTAGCCAAGTTACAGTACTTACTTTGCTTGATAAGGGAACCCTAGACTTATTTAACTAAGTTTGTATTTGAGCACGGTAATTATCCATCTATGATATAAAACAGCCCTTACTTTAAAGTCCCAATAAATCCCTAATTTATTAACAGTGTAATGTTTGCGTTCATTTAAGAAAACAGTGTTTCCACAGTTACCGTGTACTTTGCGTTCAGATAAGAGGGCAATACTTCAACAGTTCCGGTGTACTTGCGTTTAGTTCAGAAAATATTATTCCATCGTCACAATGTACTTTGCGTTCAATTATAAAAGCTTTATTTCCATGGTGATGATGTACTTTGTGTTCGGTTTAGAAAACAATACTTACACTATTTATAAAGCAGACCATGTTTTAGACACAGATAACTAAGTACGTTTGGATAGGATTCGCCACGTCCTATCATTAAGGCCGTAATCACGTTTACTGGTTGAAAGGCGTTAAGTTTAATTGAGGTTTAAAATCCTAGATAGAAAGTAGATCAACGCACTAGAGTTTAACATTAATCAACAACGGATTGTGCCCACGACTTTCATAGCTTCCACGTTCCGTACTCCACACATTCGTGATGTTTCCGGCGTTATACAAATGAAAGACGTATAACGTTACCTCCATTGTATCATAATGACATCATCCCAATTAATACGACTAACTACATCATAGCAAACACGCTATAATACTACTCGCTAATCATGGCAAACGATCCTAAATCTAGCATGACAATAGCAATCACAATCATCATGATTAAAATAGATAAGGGATAGATATAACCAGAATAAGAGAGTAGCTGAATACAACGTGAATGAATACAAGCGGAACTCCGAGTATCTTCCAAGCAATATTACAATATTACCCCTCTATTCGTTCGGTTAATACCGATATTAACTAGCCGCTAACTACGAAAACTAAAAATATAATTTTCTAATCTAGAGAGAGAGAGATGTGTAGATTGATGAGAATATGAGATTGTGATTGTAGAATGTGAATATGTTGAAATGAGGTGAATTAGCTCCATATTTATACTAGTTGCTCAACCGTATTCCTCAACCGTATTCCCACCTCCAAAATCTCAGCCGTATCAAAATCCTTCCTTGTACGGGCAAGACATTGAATACGGGGTGTCCAATCGTATTTCGGGTGAGATTTGGAGACCTAATCATATACGGGCAAGACAGGACGTATACGGCTGAGCCTTGGCCGTATACTGCTGGGCAAGGGCGTATACGGCTGGGCTTGGCCGTATACGGGGTGGCTCTCCCGTATTGTTGGTCTTCGGTAGCCTTGATTTTTCATTTGGGCGTAACTTCTTCATCGTTTATCCGTTTTGAGCGTTCTTTATATCAACGCGTTCGTAATTTCCTAACGAAGAAAATGACATAAGTTAGAGGTCAAAATTCCAATCATAGCTCAAAAAGTGCTAAAACACGTGAACGAGAATGCTTACGATCGTTTGTGCTCTATTTTATTCGTTTTTAGGCCTTTTTAGTTGATTCTTGAAGCACCGTCTATATTTTAGCCTTCATTATGAATTTTAGTATAAAAATGTATATTTCAAATGTTTTCATCCATTAATGGGCTAGAAAGGTGAGATAATAGCACACAAAAACTTGACTTTTTGCGTGTTATCAAATATCTCACACTTAGACGTTGCTTGTCCTCAAGCAAAACTCAAATTTCTCATTTGCTTCCTGATATCGCGTAAAAAGTCACGTTTTTTCTACCGATATCTGTCTCATTCTGGAACGACTCTTGGCATTTTAAACTCAAAAACATTACAAATCAGTAGTATTATACCAAGATGGTCAAAACAAGATTGCATGATGAAAATCAAGCAAAACGGATGAAAAATGAAGATTCCACGAACGTTGGAAGATTCAAAGCATCAAAATGATATTTCAAGACAAAAGTGCCCATCACCAACATCCATCTCATCCAAGATGTTCGTTTTCAAATTACGAATCTGTGACACCCGTCAAATTAGGACTAGAATTTAGTGCCTAATCAAGTTTTAATACATGTAATTAGTTCTGTGTTAGGCTAATTAATGTGACGAATCATTATATATATTGTTGAATATATATCTACAATTATGCGGTTTGTTTAAATCGTACAAGTTTCTAATCGAACGAATCTCGGTACAATTAATTGCGGACGTTGGTGAACAATTTAATTAAATAATGAAATATTATTTAATAATACGATTACATCAAAATATTATTTTGATAAAATTTCAAGTCAAGTTTGTATGTTACAAACAAAGTCTACGCGAATAAAATATTAAACGCGCAAACGAACCAAAACAAATGAAGTTATAAATTATAACTCAAGTATTAAGTGTTTGGAGAAATACTTCAAGTCAAATATTAAATAAATATTCGGGTTTTACAAATTTATAATTTAACGTTTATAAAATCATTTAAACGTTTAAACAATCGGGAAAAACAAATATCGCGCGGGACGCGTGTACTGGAATTTAAAAAGATGGAGACCCACACTTTGGTGGGCCCCCACCCTCCAAAAATCAGCCATCATCATCACCCACCCCCAATCTTCTTCATTCTCATCTAACTAAACACACACACAAACCCAAAACACTCCCAAACCAAAAATCACAAAATTTCGGAATCATCAAATCGACACACAAATTTTACATTTTCGGAATCCTCTCGACAAGTGGAACAAGATTATCAAAAGCACCAACATCATTTTCGGACTCCATCCTCTTCAAATCTCGATTGTAAGAATTTTTATAAAAACTCTTAGATCTAACAAATTTGAGTTTGTTTTAGTGTAATAATGCTATATTTAGCTATATATGTCCAAATACATGATTATAACAAGTTTTATAGCTTAAAAACGAGTTTAAATTGGGTTTTGGTCGGAAAAATCGCGAACAGCCGGACTTTCTGGGCTGGTGTTCATCCATGCGACACAAGCCTTGTGTCGCATGTTGTGTCGCATTTTGGCTTTTGTGTCGCATAAAATTCATTGTGTCGTACCTTATGTCATATCAGATAATTAGTGTCGCAAGCCTTGCGACATAACGACTATGTCGCATACCCCATACGACACAACCACTATGTCGCTGTTGAATCAGCATTTCGCATCCATGCGACACAACCCTTGTGTCGTATGGACATTGTGTCGCACTCATATGCGACACAACCCTTGTGTCGCATAACCCATTTAGTGTCGCACGATTGTGTCGCATAAAACAGCAGGATTTCAAAATACAATTTCACTAAGTGTCGAACTATTACAACTTCAACCCGCTATACAATGTGACTTTTCAAACACTATGAGACATACTTTTCGGGGTTAACATGTCAAATCATAATTTGAACATTTAAATATTTAAATTTCATCGATCACCAACGGGCCGTACAAGTTTTCACAACTTTTCTTAAAATCAAACAAGTCGTTGTAACTTGTATCAATTCAATCAAACAAGTCGTTGTAACTTGTATCAAGTCAGTCAAACAAGTCGTAATAACTTGTAACTACTCAATCAACCAAATCGTAGTAATTTGGACATGTATACATAGTTGTATAACAACTACAAAGGTAGTCCTTTGGGATATCTGTACAATTAATAACAATTCAAGTGTCGTGGACACATTCAGGTTTCAAGTCTTTGGACACCAACTCACAACTAATTACTTCGAGCTTATTAAATTAACACTTCAAGACTCAGGTGAGTTTCATAGCCCCATTTTCACTGCTTTACAACTAGGGGTGTGATATTACTACTCGATTTTGTTTTACAAGTAGAACGCAAGTGCCAAACTTCAAATACTACATGAGTTTCAAGCTAATCAATTTAAAGTCCTCCATAAGCATAGTCTCTAGTATTTTATAGCGTGAATGTTAGTATATGATATCATATGGGATTGACAATCCTCATCCGGGTTAGCACGCACTAATCGGTCAAACGGATGTATTAGCATTTGGGAAGACGAGTGTAAATTAGACACTCGTAGGAGGCATTTCAAGTTAGGTTTCCTTAAGTGGGCCTGACAAATCAAGTTAAGCTCAGACTATGTGCTCATGGACAGTATAACTTTTATTTTGCTTAATTGCATTTTAAATTCAATATAAATCTTGAGTTTCTTACAACTATACATTGACATACAAACCTGTGAGCTCACCAGCGTTTTCGCTGACCCATTTTAGTATTTATCACAGGTACCCAGCAGTAGGTTGGCTGTACAAGCAGGAATTATTAGCTCGAGTCAGTATTCATACAACTAGAGATTTGATTGCATTATTATATTTTGTAAAAGTAATTATGCTATGTAATCTCTCAATTTCAGGAATCGAGCTAATGTAACTATATTTTTGATGTTAACATTTACTTTATCTATACAAGTTTAAAACGACGCATATAGTGGTCGTTCATTGTATCTTATGTGCTTTGTATATTGATTAGTGACACCCAAATCGAGCTTCCGCAAATCATTAAATTTGGGGGTGTCACAGATTGGTATCAGAGCCTAAGGTTATAGTGAACTAGGTTGCATTTAGTGGGCCTAGACTATGACCGTTAGGCAGTATTCCTTATTAGTTATGACTAGTTCAGGGATTACATCATACGACTTTAATTTAACATAGCCTGATCAACTATGTACAATTAGAGAAAGATGATGTGAAATCTGAAAGAGTTATGTTGAACAGGAATGCATTAGTTGACTCTGACCTCGAGAGAAACGGGACTCAAAACAAGTCTATGCTAGACACTCAATAGGTTATTATGTGATATACATATATATTTACATAAGTATACCTCATTACAACTTTAGGCTATATTATATTATATGAATATAGGCCTCTTTCTCTCTAACGCTCTGTCTCGAAATGACAAACACACAACTAGTTCATCATACTCGGACTAGTATCTTATTTCATTTCCTTGTTCTTTCTTACTCAGCATCATGCCTCCTCGTCGTCAAATTACCCTTAGCGAAGCTGAGATCGCGGGAATAATTGCCCGCAGTGTGACCGAAGCCTTGGCTACCCGAACACCACCCAGTAGCGAGGACACATCAACCAATACTCCACCACCCAAACCCTGCTCCTATAAGGACTTTCTTAGCTGTAAACCGCTATACTTCAAGGGCACGGAAGGTGCCATTGGCTTGATCCGTTGGATTGAGCGTATGGAATCTGTTTTCAGCCTCTGCGACTGCACTGAGAACAACAAGGTCAAATTCGCTGCTTACACCTTTCAGGAAGGTGCACTCATGTGGTGGAAAACCCACGCAAACTCCGTAGGTCTTGAAGTTGCTAATCGACTTCCTTGGGCCGAACTGAAGAAGAAGCTGACAGAAAAATACTATCCTGAAGAAGAATTGCACAGGCTGGAGGAAGAATTCTGGCACCTGGTGGTGCAGGGAAATGATGTTGCTGAATATACCACCAAATTTCAGCAGTTTGCTTTATTGTGCCCGAGTTTGGTCGAACCAGAAAGTAAGGGCATTAAGAGATACATTCGTGGACTCCCCGAGAACATCCAGGGAAACGTCGCCTCATCCAAACCAACCACCACTGAGAGTGCCATTCGATTGGCCCACGAACTCATGGCTCTAGTTGTCAGCCGTGAGACCTCCAACACCTCATCCTCCAATAACAACAAACGCAAATCCACTGAACACCACCACAGCTCAAACAAGAAAAACAACGCCATTCAAGTCTACACCACCAACTCTGAATCCAACCGCAACTACACCGGGGACAGGCCTTATTGTCCCAAGTGTAACTATCACCACTTTGGTCCGTGCAGGACCCCTTGCAACAACTGCAGGAGGTTCGGGCATTCGACTAAGGATTGCCGAGCCCCCAAATCCAACAACAACCCCTCTAACAAAAATGCCCAACAACCTAAGTCCTGCTTTGAATGTGGGAACCCTGGACACTTTAGGGATACTTGCCCAAAATTGAAGAATAAGGGCAACAACAACAACCGCAACAACAACAACAACGCCAAAAGTAGCGCCTTTGTGATCAACTCAGGGGACGCCCGTCAGGACCCGAATGTGGTCACGGGTATGTTCCTCCTCAACAATTTAACTGCTTCTATTCTGTTTGATACTGGTGCCGATAGAAGTTTTATTTCCGATGAATTTTGCCCTCTACTTGACATCACACCTGTTGCTTTAGACGTTAAGTACACCGTAGAGCTAGCAAATGGAAAATTGATAGAAACCGATAGTGTGATACCTAATTGCACTTTAAAGCTAGCCGACGAAATCTTCTCCATAGATCTTATGCCTGTTGAGATAGGAAGTTTCGATGTCATCGTAGGCATGGACTGGTTATCCAAACATTGCGCCGAAATCATTTGCCATGACAAAATTGTTCGCATACCTCTCGCCGTCGGTAGAACCATGATCATACAGGGGGAGACCGGTGGGACGAGGCTTAACATCATCTCTTGTCTAAAAACCCGGAAATTTCTGAGAAAGGGTTATCCAGCAATCCTCGCGCACATCATGGAGAAAAAGTCGAAGGAGAAGCGACTTGAGGATGTTCCAATTGTTCGAGACTTTCCAGAAGTCTTTCCTGAGGAACTACCTGGTCTACCACCACCAAGACAGGTTGAGTTCTCAATCAACCTTGTACCAGGTGCTGCGCCTGTGGCCCGAGCACCATACCGTTTAGCTCCATCCGAACTTCAGGAGCTGTCCACCCAGTTACAGGAACTCCTGGAACGAGGGTTTATCAGGCCGAGTTCTTCACCTTGGGGAGCTCCGGTCCTATTTGTTAAGAAGAAAGATGGTTCTTTTCGAATGTGTATCGACTATCGAGAATTGAACAAATTAACTGTCAAGAACCGGTATCCACTCCCTCGAATCGATGACCTGTTCGACCAACTTTAAGGGTCGAGTTGTTATTCAAAGATTGATCTCCGATCCGGTTATCACCAATTGCGTGTTCGCGAGGCCGATATTCCAAAAACAGCTTTCAGAACCCGTTACGGGCATTACGAATTCCAAGTGATGCCATTCGGCCTAACCAATGCACCAGCTGTATTCATGGACCTTATGAATCGGGTGTGTAAACCTTACCTTGATAAGTTTGTCATTGTCTTCATCGATGACATCCTCATATATTCACGAAGCAAAGAAGAGCATGCGCAACACCTCAGAACCATCCTAGAACTACTTAAACACGAGGAGCTCTATGCCAAGTTCTCTAAGTGTGAATTCTGGATCGAAACTGTTCAATTCCTTGGTCACGTGATTGACAGGCAGGGGATTCACGTTGACCCGTCAAAAATCGAGGCTATCAAAGACTGGCAATCGCCAACCACTCCGACCGAAGTACGGCAGTTTTTAGGACTGGCCGGATACTATCGACGATTCATTGAAAATTTCTCCAAGATAGCCATACCACTTACGACTCTGACCCAGAAAGATAAAAAGTTTGACTGGACTGATAAACAAGAATCGGCATTCCAACTCTTAAAACAAAAGCTTTGCAGTGCTCCTATCCTCTCTTTACCCGAAGGCACCGATGACTTCGTGGTATACTGCGATGCTTCTCATCAAGGTCTCGGTTGTGTGCTTATGCAACGAGACAAAGTCATAGCTTATGCTTCCCGACAGCTCAAGATTCATGAAAAGAATTACACCACCCACGACCTCGAGCTAGGAGCTGTCGTTTTTGCCCTCAAAATCTGGAGACATTACCTTTACGGTACCAGATGTACAATCTTTACCGACCATAAAAGCCTTCAACACATATTCGATCAGAAGGATCTCAACATGAGGCAACGTCGATGGGTCGAGTTGCTTACCGATTACGACTGCGAACTCAAATATCATCCAGGCAAAGCAAATGTTGTTGCTGACGCCCTCAGTCGAAAAGAGCGAGTGAAACCACTTCGGGTTCGAGCCCTCAGTATGACCATTCACAACAATTTAAACATTCAAATTCTCACTGCTCAACTCGAAGCCTTAAAACCCGAAAATGTCAAAGATGAAGCCTTGCGAGGCATGGATAAACAATTCGAAATCAGACCTAACGGAATTAGGTATTTCTCAAACCGAATCTGGTTGCCTAAATTTGGGGACCTACGAGACTTGGTGATGGATGAAGCTCACAAGTCTAAATATTCTATCCACCCGGGGTCCGATAAAATGTACCACGGTATCAAGGGCTTCTATTGGTGGCCGAACATGAAAGCTGAAATCGCCACCTATGTCAGCAAGTGCCTTACTTGCTCCAAGGTTAAAATCGAGTATCAAAAACCTTCTGGTTTACTTCAACAACCCAGTCTTCCTGAATGGAAATGGGAACAAATTTCCATGGACTTCATAACCAAACTACCCAAATCCTCGAACGGTTGCGATTCCATTTGGGTGATCGTGGATCTTCTCACAAAGTCTGCTCACTTCCTGGCAATCAAGGAATCCGACAAAATGGAACGCCTCACCAGAATCTACCTGAAGGAAATCGTGACCAAACACGGAGTTCCAATCTCAATTATCTCCGATAGAGATAGTCGTTTCACTTCACAATTTTGGCAATCACTTCAAAGATCTCTGGGTACTCGACTTGATATGAGTACCGCATACCATCCTCAAACCGATGGTCAAAGTGAACGAACCATTCAAACACTAGAAGACATGCTACGGGCCTGCGTAGTAGACTTCGGTGTAAACTGGGAAAAACATCTACCATTGTGCGAGTTCTCGTACAACAACAGTTATCATACCAGCATCAAAGCTGCACCCTTCGAGGCACTGTACGGTCGTAAGTGCCGGTCACCTATCTGTTGGACCGAAGTTGGGGATAGCCAACTCACGGGTCCAGAAATCATTCACGAGACGACCGAGAGAATCGTAGAAATTCAAAACAAACTCAAAGCCGCGCGTGATCGTCAGAAAAGTTATGCTGATGTGAGACGCAAGCCACTCGAGTTCTAGGTTGGGGATGAGTTCTACTCAAAGTATCGCCTTGGAAAGGCGTAATCCGATTTGGCAAACGAGGGAAGTTGAATCCCAGATACATTGGACCATTCGAGATCCTCGAAAGGATTGGTCCAGTGGCTTATCGATTGCAGCTGCCATCTGAACTCAGTAGCGTGCATCCCACATTTCATGTTTCAAATCTGAAGAAGTGTCTGTCTGATGAGACACTTATCATTCCACTCGATGAAATTCGAGTTGACGAGAAACTTCACTTTGTTGAGGAACCCGCCGAGATCATGGACCGTGAGGTCAAACAACTTAAACAAAGTCGTATTCCCATTGTCAAGGTTAGGTGGAATTTGCGGCGCGGTCCGGAATTCACCTGGGAACGGGAAGACCAAATGCGACTCAAGTATCCTCAACTCTTTACTGATTCCACGTCAAACACAACTTCAACATAAATTTCGGGACGAAATTCTTCTAACAGGGGGAGAATGTGACACTCGTCAAATTAGGACTAGAATTTAGTGCCTAATCAAGTTTTAATACATGTAATTAGTTCTATGTTAGGCTAATTAATGTGACGAATCATTATATATATTGTTGAATATATATCTACAATTATGCGGTTTGTTTAAATCGTACAAGTTTCTAATCGAATGAATCTCGGTACAATTAATTGCGGACGTTGGTGAACAATTTAATTAAATAATGAAATATTATTTAATAATACGATTACATCAAAATATTATTTTGATAAAATTTCAAGTCAAGTTTGTATGTTACAAACAAAGTCTACGCGAATAAAATATTAAACGCGCAAACGAACCAAAACAAATGAAGTTATAAATTATAACTCAAGTATTAAGTGTTTGGAGAAATACTTCAAGTCAAATATTAAATAAATATTCGGGTTTTACAAATTTATAATTTAACGTTTATAAAATCATTTAAACGTTTAAACAATCGGGAAAAACAAATATCGCGCGGGACGCGTGTACTGGAATTTAAAAAGATGGAGACCCACACTTTGGTGGGCCCCCACCCTCCAAAAATCAGCCATCATCATCACCCACCCCCAATCTTCTTCATTCTCATCTAACTAAACACACACACAAACCCAAAACACTCCCAAACCAAAAATCACAAAATTTCGGAATCATCAAATCGACACACAAATTTTACATTTTCGGAATCCTCTCGACAAGTGGAACAAGATTATCAAAAGCACCAACATCATTTTCGGACTCCATCCTCTTCAAATCTCGATTGTAAGAATTTTTATAAAAACTCTTAGATCTAACAAATTTGAGTTTGTTTTAGTGTAATAATGCTATATTTAGCTATATATGTCCAAATACATGATTATAACAAGTTTTATAGCTTAAAAACGAGTTTAAATTGGGTTTTGGTCGGAAAAATCGCGAACAGCCGGACTTTCTGGGCTGGTGTTCATCCATGCGACACAAGCCTTGTGTCGCATGTTGTGTCGCATTTTGGCTTTTGTGTCGCATAAAATTCATTGTGTCGTACCTTATGTCGTATCAGATAATTAGTGTCGCAAGCCTTGCGACATAACGACTATGTCGCATACCCCATACGACACAACCACTATGTCGCTGTTGAATCAGCATTTCGCATCCATGCGACACAACCCTTGTGTCGTATGGACATTGTGTCGCACTCATATGCGACACAACCCTTGTGTCGCATAACCCATTTAGTGTCGCACGATTGTGTCGCATAAAACAGCAGGATTTCAAAATACAATTTCACTAAGTGTCGAACTATTACAACTTCAACCCGCTATACAATATGACTTTTCAAATACTATGAGACATACTTTTCGGGGTTAACATGTCAAATCATAATTTGAACATTTAAATATTTAAATTTCATCGATCACCAACGGGCCGTACAAGTTTTCACAACTTTTCTTAAAATCAAACAAGTCGTTGTAACTTGTATCAATTCAATCAAACAAGTCGTTGTAACTTGTATCAAGTCAGTCAAACAAGTCGTAATAACTTGTAACTACTCAATCAACCAAATCGTAGTAATTTGGACATGTATACATAGTTGTATAACAACTACAAAGGTAGTCCTTTGGGATATCTGTACAATTAATAACAATTCAAGTGTCGTGGACACATTCAGGTTTCAAGTCTTTGGACACCAACTCACAACTAATTACTTCGAGCTTATTAAATTAACACTTCAAGACTCAGGTGAGTTTCATAGCCCCATTTTCACTGCTTTACAACTAGGGGTGTGATATTACTACTCGATTTTGTTTTACAAGTAGAACACAAGTGCCAAACTTCAAATACTACATGAGTTTCAAGCTAATCAATTTAAAGTCCTCCATAAGCATAGTCTCTAGTATTTTATAGCGTGAATGTTAGTATATGATATCATATGGGATTGACAATCCTCATCCGGGTTAGCACGCACTAATCGGTCAAACGGATGTATTAGCATTTGGGAAGACGAGTGTAGATTAGACACTCGTAGGAGGCATTTCAAGTTAGGTTTCCTTAAGTGGGCCTGACAAATCAAGTTAAGCTCAGACTATGTGCTCATGGACAGTATAACTTTTATTTTGCTTAATTGCATTTAAAATTCAATATAAATCTTGCGGTTCTTACAACTATACATTGACATACAAACCTGTGAGCTCACCAGCGTTTTCGCTGACCCATTTTAGTATTTATCATAGGTACCCAGCAGTAGGTTGGCTGTACAAGCAGGAATTATTAGCTCGAGTCAGCATTCATACAACTAGAGATTTGATTGCATTATTATATTTTGTAAAAGTAATTATGCTATGTAATCTCTCAATTTCAGGAATCGAGCTAATGTAACTATATTTTTGATGTAAACATTTACTTTATCTATACAAGTTTAAAACGACGCATATAGTGGTCGTTCTTTGTATCTTATGTGCTTTGTATATTGATTAGTGATACCCAAATCGAGCTTCCGTAAATCATTAAATTTGGGGGTGTCACAGAATCCAACAGAAGAAGAATCAACAAAAACGGACGAAGAATGAAGATTCTACGTACGCCGGAAAATCCAAATGATTCGTACAAGACATCCAAAGATGGGAGACATATTTTTGGGATATCTTTTCATCAAAGTCTTCGTTTTTGAATTACAAATCCAACGCAAAAAGAATCAACGCAAACGGATGCATAACGAAGAAGATACGCGCGAATTAAGAAACACAGCAAAAGACGGCGAACCGGGACGAGTGGCAGCCAGCCGCCGCCGCCGTCCTACAGGTGGGCGGCACCGGCCTCCCCTCCCCCGTCTCATTTCCGCTTTTTGGTCCTTGCACGTACCTGGTGCACCACCTTTACATGCTTTTTGTTACCCGGTGCACCACCTTTACATGCTTTTTGGTACCCGGTGCACCACCTTTTCCACCTTTTGCTAAAGTGTGCCTTGGAATGCTAACGTGAGCCGAATTTTTCCTATAAATAGAAGTCCCAAGGCTTCATTTGAAGATATACCATATGCATTAGGCATAATTCTCTCTTTACTTTCTCATTCTATTTTCTTACTTCAAAATTAGTATTAGGCTAGTTAGGAAGCTTGTTTAGAGTAGAACGAAAGCTAGAGAACATTTTGAAATCTTTTGTGTACGCTTGGAGATACGCTTATTAATTCAAGTCTATTCCTTCTCGCTTTTTAATCCGGGTTCTTTCTATCCTATTCTATCTTAATTAAATATGTATGTTTTAATTATGCTAGAATTAGTTTGTGCCATGATTAGCGAGTAGATTACCATTGTATTTGTTGTGATGTAGTTAGCATATATGATTGTGGGATGAATTTAAATGTGTCGTGAAATAATATGACGGCCCCTATTCGACTGTTTACTTGGTATAGTGCTGGAAATGCTTTCGAGCAAAGTACTAACGCATGGAAGCCGGTAACGACCGAAGGTAGTTATATTATGGATCGACGTTATTAAAATGGAACCTTTATGAACGGACTTATCTTATGATTTTAAACCTAAAACTTACATTCGCCTTTCGATTAACAAACGTGATTGTAACCTTGTAAAGAGGAGTCACGAACCTTTATACTTGGTCAATAGTTATCTGTGTAAAAACTATGTTTTTAATTGTAACGTCATGCAAACATCATAAAATGCAATGTGATTACGTGGAATTGCCATGAGTATAGTACACTTCCAATCACAATGTACTTATCATGTAAACATCGCGAAGCAATTAAATTCACAATGGAAACATCGGTAAAAGATTAAATAACTTGTGAACTACCATAGCATTTTCTGACATGGTATGGCTTTAACTTTATGCAAAAAGCCGTCAGCATTTTAAATTGCATTTTAATTAGGTTAGTTAGTTTAGATTATATTAGAGTAGGTAGGCTATAGGCTAAATAACCATTTACGGAAACCTAGGGATTTGTTAATTGTACTGAGAAAGGCAAGTTTAAAATCCAATTTTAAGTGATACTTTTCCTTAATCTATGAAATCTAAAGTAAGGTATGCAAGAAACCTAAACACTTTTCCTTGCTTATCATGCTTGTATTTCATTAATAGGAATTGATCAAGTAAGTCCGAACATATTTGCTAAGTTAGTTGTTTGCTGGATTTATAGTCTTTATGGTATTAAGAACGGTTAGACTTGTTATGGACTTGCTACTCTATTCATTCGCCCACGAGCGAATGCGTTCAATAATAAGGGCCACTGTCTCCCTCATAGGAGAGTGCGGAGAGTTGAGCATTGTCTGTCTGATCAGAATCATGACACCTTAGTTCCTCGTGACATATTAGTTGATAACCGACTAATAAGGAATCTATTGGTTATACCATAAACTACCAAGTCTAGTGAACATTCCAAATTTAGTAAACGTTTTCCCTAAAAGTTATCATCCCACATTATAAGCTAATGAAATCACAACAAATACTACTTTTATTATCTGATTTGTCATTACATTTTATTCGCTTTAATTAGTTTACTTAGTTAACTGAACTAAAACCCCCAACACACTCTTTTAAAACCTTTACTAGAAAGAAAGATTGATTGGATCACCTCCGTTTCAATTCAGTTTCTCTTTAAGAACGACTCTAGGTCATACTTACCATCTACTAGTCTTTGGTTCAGTATTAGTAAGTCACGCTTAGACCCCAGCAATTATAAATTTTAAAACCCACCGATCGCCGTTATGAACCATTCGTTTTTAGGCGGCATCAAGTTTTTGACGCCGCTACCGGGGAGACTAACTGTCCGATACAGAGGCCCAATCAATCCCATTTCTAGTAAACCCTTAGGATAAAACCTTCTAAAAAAACAAAAAACAAAAACAAACAAGTATTTCCTTTATTGTCTTTCTTTTAGTGTATGACCTGTTCCCCTAGATCTGCACCGCTTTTTAACTTTCCTGATCCAGAACTTATAATACGCACCATTCGACGAGAAAAGAAGCAATCCGCACTTAGACAAGCAATGGCTGAATGCATCACTCTCGCTGACAACAGTAAGCCCTCTATTGAAGGAAGAGGAGGCCCAATTCTCTACCCCGAAACCCCAGGACAATCATTCGAGCTTAAACACCACATCATCCAACTAATCCAAAACCACTGTCAATTCCATGGATTACCCAGTGATGATCCAAACTCTCACCTCGACAAGTTCATATCTCTTTCAAACTCCTACAAACAAAACGGAATTAGCCAAGACACAATCCGCTTGTATCTTTTCCCTTATTTGCTCACACATCATGCGCAAACATGGTTTGAAGGTTTAGAAACCGGCTCTATCCCTTCATGGACTGTAATGGCGACAAAGTTTCTAACCAAATACTTTCCGCCTTCTAAACAAACCAAACTTCGAAATGACATCATGAATTTCCGACAAGTTTTTGATGAGTCATTATACACCGCATGGGAACGATTCAAAGGAGCCTTGAAGAAATGCCCCAATCACCGTCTCGACAAATCCGCACAGTTGTGCACCTTCTACAATGGTTTAGATCCTAACCACCGAACCACCCTCGATACTGCCGCACAAGGAAGCTTCATGGCAAAGACCGTCGAAGAAGGATGGAACCTTATAGAAAACATGACCATGTGATAAACGCTCAGAAGTACTATATTTTAGTAGTATTTTACCCATAATCTTGGATGTTTCTATTGCATTTAATTAAGATTAGATATTAATTTCGTTCATATTAGCAATTAGATGTGGAAATGGAGCGTTTATGAAGAAAGGAACGGAAAACACTCAAATAACGAGTTAAAAGATGCATTTTTGAAGAATCGTGTGAAGCCGGAGGATTTAAGAGTTAAGATAACAAAGAAATGAAGAAAATGAAGAATTGGGCCATTGGGAAAGTTTAAATTCGGATTTATACATTGTCGGGTTTAAAGAAGATAAAAGAAGCCCAAAAGGAAAATAAAGTGGCCCAAGGCTTAGTGGTCTGCCCGTTAGGTTAAAAGTCTGAAAATGAAGTTTAGCCGGCGGCTAAATCTCTTGACCGGCGGCTAAATGCTATTTATGGAAGTCGGGTGGCAACGCGTTTTGTAGCCGTGTGAGGATGGAAGTGACCGGCGGCTAAGTCATATAGCCGGCGGTCAAAAGACAAATTTCACAAGTATAAAAGGCTGGCTAGGGCAGACGTTTTAGATACCTTTTTCAATATATTTAACACACTTTATTTACGATTTATACAGTTTGTAGGTTAGGGTTTTTATCATTTTTGAGTCTTAGGTATGTCATGGAGGCACAAGAAGTGATGGTTGATTTCATTTCAACCGATCTTTGCGTGATTCGTCATTTGGTTTGTATCGTTTATTTCATATCATTGAAGAATTTGATATTTAATATTCTGATTTATTCTTATTTGATGAATTGATACATTTAGTATTTGTGATAATGAACCTTGGATAATGATTGTTGAATGATTTCATTTGCACGTTTGTTAATATTATTTAATTGAAAACTGTTATGTTACTCGTAGATCCTTGTTTATTGGTAACTAGTAGTTATTGTTGCTCAACGTGGTTGATAGGATTATTGAGATTGAGTTCCTTTAATCTTATTGATTATTGATAGTTATAATCTTAGGGTTTTTACTATTGCTAAATAGATTGAGTTTGATAGGTTGAGTATACGATAATTATCTACTTTAAAATGAACAAGACAATAAGCTAATTATTGGGTATTGTTGACTCATACCATTAGAGTAATTATAATGAGTTGTGAATGCTTAATGCATGATTTAGGGAAAGGCACACAATTGACTGATCATCTTGTGACATTGAAACCAGTGTTTTATGTTGGACCCTAAGTTGTAGGAATTAGTTGGACCCGAAACGTTGGCTAGTTCACATTCAATTTAATATTCATTGAAGAATTTGGTATTAAATTGATATAAAAGAAATCACAATTAGATAATTAATGTGCAAATGAATCAGGATATATGAATCTGAGTGGAGTTATTACATACTATTTGTTCCTTCCTATTGTATCCTATTATTTATTTTAATTTTAGTTTTATTTAGTTTATTTAGTTTAATTTGTTATCTTACAAAACTTTTGTTCGTACGGAACTAAAACGTAACCCCCCTTCTTCTGTAATTTAAAGATTATTTATTCTTTTTATTCCATTTTCCCTGTGTTCGAATCTGACTTACCAAATCTATATTTATAATTGATCGGGTATTCTTGCCTGGTTGCTTGAAAGTATTTATTAGGTATTTCAATTTATAAATTATAAAACAAGACACGCTTTCATAGCGACATCAAGTTTTTGGCGCCGCTGCCGGGGATGGCGGTAATAAAAAGAATTTTAATCTTGTAAATTTTTGTACATTGTTGCTTAATTGATTGTGAATATTGTGAATATTTGTGTATCTTTTGTTATCAATTTAATGTTGTATTAGAAGTTTTTGACTTTTAGCAAATGAAGTTAAGCAAGTGGATGCTAAGGAAATTGTCAAGGAAGTTGTTAAGGAATTGGCAATTTGAAGACTCCCCACAATATTGAAATAAATGGAGAAGTAGCCGAAATTGACAGGCTCAACTGAGCAAACAGTGCCTATAGTGGAGTTTTCTTATTTCAATTTTCGAATATCAATTATTTGATTACTTTCTTATTTGCATTATTTTACTTCATTTTTTTTATTAATATTTGTGTAAGTTATTTTTGACATTTGTTAGTATGTGTGAGATTAGATTAACTGTTTAGTTTAGATAAATATCATTAGGTGTTTTAGATAAAAATTTTAATTAAGTTATGAAAATCTATTAGATTAAATTAGGTAATTAAAATTAGTTGTAAATAATTAAATTATTAAATTAAGTAAATAAATTAGTTAAATAATTTTTTATATAAAAATCGGATGGGTCAAAAATTATGCGGGTCGGGTCAAATTTCAACCTGACCGCCGGCTAAGCAGGTTGACCGGCGGCTAAGTCGCCTGAGGAGAATAAACCGAACATATCTCTTTCTTCTTCATTTGAACACCATTTTTCTTTAAAATTCTCTCGAAAAAAAAATTCGTTTTCACCTACTAATCAACCGATTTTAACATTGAACTTTGTTATTTCATCGAAGGTATGTGGCTTTCACTTACATTTTTGCTTTCAATTCGTTTTTACATGAAGATTTAATTAGGGTTTCACATTTTAGGGTTTCTTAGCTAAAAACCCGAATTGTTTATGCTTTTTGTGGGAATCCTTAGTTAGATTGTGTAACGTTAGTTCGTATTTACGGATTGTGACTTGATTATGTGATAATGTGATGGAAAAGCCTATTATTTTGTGATTAATGAAAGAATGTGTGAATAAATTGGTTGAGTTTATAGGAATGTTTGAATTAAAATTAAGTTGGTACATTGATCGGTCGGAATCATGGGGACAGTCGGTCTGACCGCCTGTCAATGCCGGAGGTAGCCGGTCAACGCCGTTGACCGCCGGTCAAGGCGTCTGACCGCCGGCTAAACAGGTTTTAGGCAGAAAATAGACCATTCGACTAGTAGATGTATACTTGTAGATATTGTCGGTTATATACTTGTATTTCTTGTATGATTTTAACATGTTTAGATAATCTCATTTTTTAAGTTGCAGTAATATTAGTGGTTTGGTTTTTGAAAAAAAAAAAAGTTTGTGTAACCAAAAATGATTTGATATTTATAAGTAGTTTAAATTTAAATGGTTTTTATGTAAATAGGATTATTATGTAAATATTATTATTATGTAGATAATAGTATTATGTAACTTTGATACAATTATATTAAGTAAAAATGTACATAAGTATAACTTTAATAATTTAAAATGAATTGTTAAGTTCATGATAGTTAGTTATAATTTTTGTACAAAATATTATTATGTAGCTTTTTGGTAAATTTGTATTTAATTTCATTTGTATTTATATTATTAGATTTCTTTTAATGTTTATAGATTTATTGTTACAAATAGAGTATGATTTACGTGTTGATAGGGGAGCAGCCGTTGTTGCTAACCCTATTATTCGGACTCATCCCATTCTTCAGTTTATGCACCACACCATTTCACCAGGAGACCGAGCTAGGATTCAGACTAGGCTTAGAGCCAACATTGATCAGGATATCATAGCTTCAGATGTGTTGGATTGGGAGTTTATGGATATGGTTCTAGATCTTGACAACCATGAGACAGGTACTCAGGCCCTACACCGGTTATTGACAGTTACTTATTTTCTTGAGGATGGGAGTGTTGGTTTTGTTTCCTATGCTTGGGAGAGGCTGTTTGGTATACATGAGATTATTTTCAGGGAGTTGGTAGTTGAGTTCTATAGCTCTGTTAGGTTTGATGTATCATCTGAGGATGTGCTACAGCATACTCTGACCTTTATGCTTGGTGGTGAGCCACGTCATTTGGACTTGATTCAGTTTGCACAGGCCATTGGGTTATACACTGTTGATGAGGAGGCTAATCCTCATTTTAGGGATTTTATGAGAGCTGCGCGTACGAATAGGTATGATGATCTGGAGGTTGCTACAGGTTGGATAGATATAGCCAATGGAGAGTTTGGTACCCGAGGTCCTTCGGATGTGTTAGTGAGGAGTCCAGCACATAAGCTGGTACATAGGATGTTGTCTCATTCGATCTGTGCTAGGAAGACAGGGCATGAGAAGGTGCATAAGATAGATTTGATTTATTTGCATTCTATCACTCAGGGGACGAATGTGAATCTTCCTTGGAGATTGGCGGATTGGATGACACATAGGGCTACAGGTACGAAGGCTTCGAGTGTTATTTGTGGTTGTCAGTATGTGACTAGATTGGCTACGTGGTTTGGTCTTACACAGGAGATGTATCAGTCCTGTACTCCTGTTATTCCGGGTATGGAGAGGATGGGATGTAACACCCTCAAATTTCGGTTTGCGGAAGTGATCGGGTCGGGTGTTACCAAATTAAATATCACAGTATAAGATACATAATGAACGACCCTAAATGAGACGTTTGAAAATAATTATACATTTATGAAATTTAAGTATTTACAAGTTGCGAGTTCGCATAAAAGTAATATTACATTCTACTAGTACTGAGTAAATGCAATAAATATCCTGAGTATTTAAAACATGCGACTCGAGCTAGAATCCTGTAGTCCAATCCTACTACAGCAGTGTACCTGAGAATACACACTAAAAGGGTCAGCTGGAAAGCTGGTGAGTTCACAAGTAATTTGTAGAAACAAGTAGTTCGGGTAATAAATGTTTCATTCAAAAATATCAATCAAGTTTAGCAGTTTAAATAACAACAGTTGCCCCTCGAGGCAGTTATAAGTAATTTATGGTAAGCAGGTGAACCTAATCAATAGGTTTCTAATCAAGTAAAGGGGACCAATCCCCAGCCTGGGTGTTATCCGGAAAGATATTGCCACCTGGCAATATGTATACGAGAGTAGCGTAAGGTGACTATCTGTCGTGCTACTGGCCGCAAGCAATCAAGCAAGAAAGTCTTAGGCAGTCGGTATTGCTCCCCGGCAATACGGTACGGATAGTTTGTACGGTTTCAAGTATTAGTACTGTGGTTACTAATAGGTCACGATGCCACCTGGCATGAAAGGTTGCACCCCGGCAACGTGATCAAGTTATCTGTTTTGTGATTGTGTCATATCGGTACGGTTTGTGATTACAGTCAAGTGAGCAAAAGCTCGTTATTTCCTGAGTCTCCGACTCGTAAGCATCTAGTAATCACCTACAGTGATGGTAATGGGTTCACAATTACGGTCAAATGAGCAAAAGCTCATAATTTCCTGAGTCTCCGACTCGTAAGCATCTAGTAATCACCTACAGTGATGTAATGATTATCCCCCAAGGGAAGTGTCAAGTTACGTCCCGCAGGACCACGTTTCAGTAAATTAACCAGTTATAGAGCCAACGACCCCGACCGTAATAATTCGTAGGTCCGTTGCTGAATGTGAGCATTTAGCTCGTAAGTAAGTTGTACCACCCACCGTGGTATCGTGAGCAATCCAGCTCGCAAGTAAGTTGTACCACCCACCGTGGTATTGTGAGCTCGTTTGTAAATCCGTAATACCAATCACATTGGTATCGTGTTTGTACCACCCACCGTGGCATCGTTTTGCTTCACATATAGTGACAGCGTCCGTTATTCTCCCGCAGGAGATGCAAGTAATCGTTTTGGCAGTACACGACATGCCCGTAAGTAAGTTTAGCCCAAAACTAGTAAAATGTTACAGGCACTCAACAGTACCTCAAGTTGTTACGTGATTCACAGTAGTATATCATACTAAGAAATGTGGGAGCGTCATCTGGATGTAAGGGATAATCGTAATCAATAGATAGGTACGTATCTACGTCACCTAGTTTGCCTGAAATAATGTGTAAAGTCAAGTACGTTCACACGTCACTTAACTGTAAGGAAGTACTTACAGTACTTAGTCAAAGTCATCCGCTAGTTCGTAAAAGTAGTCAATGCTAACTAGCAAGTCGGTGCCTATAGTTGGTGTTCATAAGTTCACTAATCATTATTAGTACTTAGCACATCACTGATGTAGTGAGGCGTCTATTCCCAAGATATCATATGTAATATAATTCTAGGTGTTACTGTCACAGTCATACTTAATATCCCTAAGTATGGTCAAATGGTTCGTAGCTGTCGCGGTCTAGCACCGTTACCATAAACTATAGTAAAAAGTTTGTAACGGTTTGAACAGTTGAAAGTAGTAAAACAGGAGTATGCATTCCCACCCCGAAATCAGTTGGAAAACAGTAAAAGAGTGGGGTGATGAACTCACCTGAAGAGCTAGCGTCCCAGCGTAACGAGTCGTGCCAAGTGAAATCTCCTAATGTCCTAAACACGAGAGATTTCGTACGTTTGTAAGTGCGGTTCGTTATGGATGTTCGTAATAATAATTCATATTATTATTAGGTTTGAGTTTTCGTATACTTCATAAAGTATATTTGTTTCGGAGTACAAGTCGTATCGTATTTAAATTGTCTTTTGAAAACGTTTTCCGACACTTAAAAAAAATTGGCAAATTTCTGTTTTCTGCGACATAACATGCGACACAAAAATGTGTCGTGCGACGCAAGGGTTGTGTCGCATAATGCGACACAAGAGTTCTGCGACACAGTGGTTGTGTCGCATAACGTGTGCGATGCTAAATCAATAGCGACATAAGGGTTGTGTCGCATGGAGTCTGCGACACAAGGTACGACACAAGGATACGACATAAGGGTTGTGTCGCATAGATAGTTTATGCGACACAGTATGCGACACAAGGCTTGTGTCGCACTCAAGAACACCAGCCCAGAAACCTTCGGGTTTCGCGTTTTTCCGGCCAAAATCGCAAATCAAACGCATTTTCAAGCTGTAAAATCGTGGTTTCTTGGTTGTTTAGGTTATAAGCAACTTAGGTAAACATTATTACACTAAAACATTACACCAAAATGATTAAATCTAAAAATTTAGGAATTTCTTACAATTGCGAATCGAGGCCAAACGAGGAAGAAAACGAGGGTGTCGTCTTTGTTAATGTTGTTCCTCTCTTGATGGTGATTCCGAAAATGTATGGTGATGGTGGTGGTGGTGATCGGCCGGCGGTGGTGGTGTTTGGTGGTGATTATTTTTAGAGAGAAAAATGAGATGGAGAAGATGATGAAAATGAGATGAAATGGGAAGAGGGTTGGGTTTTGTCCAACACAGATCCCCAGTGCGCGGACTGTGGTCTCCAACCACAGTACAAAATACCCGCGTTTTATTTGTCCAGTCATAATATAAAATAAAATCTTATTTATATTATTTAAAAATGTTTTCTAATGAAAGTATTTTATAAAAATACTAATTGGGAATAAAAGTTAAATCGTTTATTTGAAGTTTAAATTCAGCGCGAAAATTGACTTTTTGACGAGGTGTTACATTCTCCCCCTGTTAAGAAAATTTCGTCCCGAAATTTAAAAGTGATGTCGTGGCCATGTGAGGTCTGGGGAGCAATGTACGTACATGTTGTTTGTCGAGTAGGTTTTAGACATATCATGTCTTATAACGGGGTTGAAGGGCAGTCAATCCATGATTGTGTCGCGGTTTATCGTTGTAGTCACATCCTGACTATATGGTTTTGTTCAAGTTATCGTTGATTCGTAGTCACTAAGAGACCGTTTGCATTGTAGTCCATACGGGACTGGATAGTTGTCACCACGTGACCGTTCGATGAGTAGTCCTATCAGGACTGAGTGTTTTGTGTACTTTCAGTCGGTTAGTCTGTTGAAAGCAAACTCTAGATTTTAAGTTTGGCTTAATTCGTGTAGTCGGTATTAATTTATGTAATCGGTATCATTTTGGAATCGACTTTCCCGCCGATCGAAACGTTGTGTTTGATTTGGAAGTTTAGTATTGGATAGGGGCATACCCGTGATATTGTCGCGGTTTCGTCCGGTCCTTCCGGAGTTGATCATGAGGATTTTTCGTTTCTGATTTGGGCAATCTTTCTTGAAATGTCCAGGAGTGTTACATTTGAAACACGTTTGTTGTTTGTCGGGGTTAGCAGGAACTCTACAGTCCCAGATTTGGTGTCCGAATCGTTGACATCTCTCGCAAGGTGAGCCACAAGGGCCAGAGTGATGACGTTTACAGTTGTGACAGAAGGGTTTATCCCCCGCATAGCCCCGCTTTCCTTTGTATTCAGAAGGGTAAGATTTCAAGGGTTCGGGTTGATTTGTTGGATTATGACTAGTGCTGGAATCGCCATTCCACTTTTGTGTATGGTTTTCAGTGGTGAGGGTTCCGCGTTGAACCACCCGCGCCATGAGGTTATGGGCCATGCGAACGGCGTCGCGAATAGTGTTGGGTCTAGAGGAGGTAACCATGCCCGCTATTAGTGTTGGAAGTCCTTCGATGTATTTTTCGATCCGTTTGCTTTCTGGGTTTACTAGTGATGGGCAAAAGAGTGCTAGTCGGTGAAAACGATTGGTATAGGTCATGATGTCGTTGTTTTTCACGGTAAGATGCCAGAGTTCATTCTCGAGTCGGTGTAGTTCCTCGCTAGGACAATATTCGTCCCTCATCAGTTGTTTCAGTTCCTCCCACGAAAGTTCATAGGCGGTGTCGACCCCTACGGTGTGGGCGTGAGCATTCCACCAGGTTAGAGCATTATCTCGAAGGGTGTAGGTGGAGTATTTGACTTTGTATCCATCGGGGCAGTTGCAAATGCGGAAAACAGCTTCTATCCTTTCGATCCATTGGATCAGTCCGACAGCCCCTTCAGTACCAACAAAGATTGGCGGGTTACAGTTCAGAAATTCTTTATAGGTGCAGAGGCGCGTTAGGTTTTGTGCAGCCAGAGCTTCAGCTACTCTTTGTTCCGCGTATTGGTCGCGTTCTGTTTGAGTGTACGTTTGTCGTCCACGTGGCATGATTCTTAAACAAGAATGAAACAACAGTCGTGAGATTCCTTATTCAGGAATTGTGATTATTACAGCTGTATATGTAAATCGGTATTACACCGTTGCCCACGGATATAAAGTGATAATGATCCAGAAACCACTTAAGATGTCTGTATGAAAGTCCTCGGGCTTTGAAATTTTAAATGTGTAGTCGTACTAACGACCTAGTTGTGTATTATATGTAGTTCGACCAGAACTATGGTATCGTCGTAGTCTATCAGACTATAATGTAGTACTAAAGTACTATAAATGTAATCCCAATAACTTAGAGTGTATTCATCGAATGAGGCATCACATGCCTGAGTAGTCGTGGTGTGGCACTTCGAGCCCACTAAGGAAATTGCGTATGCGTATAAGTGTACAAGTGCCTATAGCGAGTGTTCCTACGCAAAGAAATCGAGTGGGACGCCTCGTGTCCAGTAGAGTAGTCGTATATACATATGTGATGTACACGTAACTATACAAGTATAAGTGCGCAGTAGCAAAGAATCAGGTGTGGCATCTCATGCCCAGTTAAGTAAGTGTATATGTATATATAAGTCGTACATGTAACTATAACAAGTCCACATGCATATTGGATAGTAGCTCATCGAGCCTGGGTGTAGCACAACGTGCCAAAATGTAGTGCCCGAAGCACCGTAATATATTATGATTGTAGTACAAAAGTACTATGAAACGCAGCACCACGTGCCATAATGTAGTGCCCGCGGCACCGTAGTTGCAGTACCCCTGTACTGTGAGTGTAGCACCATCATGCCGAATGCAGTATAAACATACTGTGTAGTTGCAGCATCACGTGCTGGAGTAGTATTGTGCCCAAAGCACGATGCAGCACCACGTGCCACATGTTATCCAAGTATGGCCCTCAGGCCGATAGTAAGTTTGAAAGTAATTCGTGGACTTGGTCATTACGAGTATCTCTCGTAATACCAGTCAGTCGTGACCAACCTGGTCAAAGTTTTGAGATCAAGTCGTAAAGGTTGGGAAGCTGGCGATATGCCACTTCGAAAGTGTGTATCAGTTTGTACAGCGGAATCATGTCAGGTATAATCATACCTACCGGTATATAGATATGCAGGAATAGTATACACGTAAGGCCTATTCATATATACCTACAGTACATATAATAGCCTAAGGTGTCTAGCAAGTAGCAAATAACAATCAGAGTCAACTACTGCATTCCCTTTCAATATAACTCCTTTCAGATCTTACATCATCTTTGCTTAAGTGTACATAGTTAGCTACGCTATGTTAAATTAAGTTCGTATAATGCAATCCCTGAACTAGTCATACCTAATGAGGAATACTGCCTAATGGTCATAGTCTAGGCTCACTAAATGCAACCTAGTTCACTACAACCTTAGGCTCTGATACCAATTTGTAACACCCTCAAATTTCGGTTTGCGGAAGCGATCGGGTCGGGTGTTACCAAATTAAATATCACAGTATAAGATACATAATGAACGACCCTAAATGAGACGTTTGAAAATAATTATACATTTATGAAATTTAAGTATTTACAAGTTGCGAGTTCGCATAAAAGTAATATTACATTCTACTAGTACTGAGTAAATGCAATAAATATCCTGAGTATTTAAAACATGCGACTCGAGCTAGAATCCTGTAGTCCAATCCTACTACAGCAGTGTACCTGAGAATGCACACTAAAAGGGTCAGCTGGAAAGCTGGTGAGTTCACAAGTAATTTGTAGAAACAAGTAGTTCGGGTAATAAATGTTTCATTCAAAAATATCAATCAAGTTTAGCAGTTTAAATAACAACAGTTGCCCCTCGAGGCAGTTATAAGTAATTTATGGTAAGCAGGTGAACCTAATCAATAGGTTTCTAATCAAGTAAACGGGACCAATCCCCAGCTTGGGTGTTATCCGGTAAGATATTGCCACCTGGCAATATGTATACGAGAGTAGCGTAAGGTGACTATCTGTCGTGCTACTGGCCGCAAGCAATCAAGCAAGAAAGTCTTAGGCAGTCGGTATTGCTCCCCGGCAATACGGTACGGATAGTTTGTACGGTTTCAAGTATTAGTACTGTGGTTACTAATAGGTCACGATGCCACCTGGCATGAAAGGTTGCACCCCGGCAACGTGATCAAGTTATCTGTTTTGTGATTGTGTCATATCGGTACGGTTTGTGATTACAGTCAAGTGAGCAAAAGCTCGTTATTTCTTGAGTCTCCGACTCGTAAGCATCTAGTAATCACCTACAGTGATGGTAATGGGTTCACAATTACGGTCAAATGAGCAAAAGCTCATAATTTCCTGAGTCTCTGACTCGTAAGCATCTAGTAATCACCTACAGTGATGTAATGATTATCCCCCAAGGGAAGTGTCAAGTTACATCCCGCAGGACCACGTTTCAGTAAATTAACCAGTTATAGAGCCAACGACCCCGACCGTAATAATTCGTAGGTCCGTTGCTGAATGTGAGCATTTAGCTCGTAAGTAAGTTGTACCACCCACCGTGGTATCGTGAGCAATCCAGCTCGCAAGTAAGTTGTACCACCCACCGTGGTATCGTGAGCTCGTTTGTAAATCCGTAATACCAATCACATTGGTATCGTGTTTGTACCACCCACCGTGGCATCGTTTTGCTTCACATATAGTGACAGCGTCCGTTATTCTCCCGCAGGAGATGCAAGTAATCGTTTTGGCAGTACACGACATGCCCGTAAGTAAGTTTAGCCCAAAACTAGTAAAATGTTACAGGCACTCAACAGTACCTCAAGTTGTTACGTGATTCACAGTAGTATATCATACTAAGAAATGTGGGAGCGTCATCTGGATGTAAGGGATAATCGTAATCAATAGATAGGTACGTATCTACGTCACCTAGTTTGCCTGAAATAATGTGTAAAGTCAAGTACGTTCACACGTCACTTAACTGTAAGGAAGTACTTACAGTACTTAGTCAAAGTCATCCGCTAGTTCGTAAAAGTAGTCAATGCTAACTAGCAAGTCGGTGCCTATAGTTGGTGTTCATAAGTTCACTAATCATTATTAGTACTTAGCAAATCACTGATGTAGTGAGGCGTCTATTCCCAAGATATCATATGTAATATAATTCTAGGTGTTACTGTCACAGTCATACTTAATATCCCTAAGTATGGTCAAATGGTTCGTAGCTATCGCGGTCTAGCACCGTTACCATAAACTATAGTAAAACGTTTGTAACGGTTTGAACAGTTGAAAGTAGTAAAACAGGAGTATGCATTCCCACCCCGAAATCAGTTGGAAAACAGTAAAAGAGTGGGGTGATGAACTCACCTGAAGAGCTAGCGTCCCAGCGTAACAAGTCGTGCCAAGTGAAATCTCCTAATGTCCTAAACACGAGAGATTTCGTACGTTTGTAAGTGCGGTTCGTTATGGATGTTCGTAATAATAATTCATATTATTATTAGGTTTGAGTTTTCGTATACTTCATAAAGTATATTTGTTTTGGAGTACAAGTCGTATCGTATTTAAATTGTCTTTTGAAAACGTTTTCCGACACTTAAAAAAAATTGGCAAATTTCTGTTTTCTGCGACATAACATGCGACACAAAAATGTGTCGTGCGACGCAAGGGTTGTGTCGCATAATGCGACACAAGAGTTCTGCGACACAGTGGTTGTGTCGCATAATGTGTGCGATGCTAAATCAATAGCGACATAAGGGTTGTGTCGCATGGAGTCTGCGACACAAGGTACAACACAAGGATACGACATAAGGGTTGTGTCGCATAGATAGTTTATGCGACACAGTATGCGACACAAGGCTTGTGTCGCACTCAAGAACACCAGCCCAGAAACCTTCGGGTTTCGCGTTTTTCCGGCCAAAATCGCAAATCAAACGCATTTTCAAGCTGTAAAATCGTGGTTTCTTGGTTGTTTAGGTTATAAGCAACTTAGGTAAACATTATTACACTAAAACATTACACCAAAATGATTAAATCTAAAAATTTAGGAATTTCTTACAATTGCGAATCGAGGCCAAACGAGGAAGAAAACGAGGGTGTCGTCTTTGTTAATGTTGTTCCTCTCTTGATGGTGATTCCGAAAATGTATGGTGATGGTGGTGGTGGTGATCGGCCGGCGGTGGTGGTGTTTGGTGGTGATTATTTTTAGAGAGAAAAATGAGATGGAGAAGATGATGAAAATGAGATGAAATGGGAAGAGGGTTGGGTTTTGTCCAACACAGATCCCCAGTGCGCGGACTGTGGTCTCCAACCACAGTACAAAATACCCGCGTTTTATTTGTCCAGTCATAATATAAAATAAAATCTTATTTATATTATTTAAAAAAGTTTTCTAATGAAAGTATTTTATAAAAATACTAATTGGGAATAAAAGTTAAATCGTTTATTTGAAGTTTAAATTCAGCGCGAAAATTGACTTTTTGACGAGGTGTTACATGGGAGCTCACAAGCTCCTGGAGATTTCGGTTGTTATGAGACCTTTGGAGGGAGACTTCCACCTTTGGACTCCACCATTGCTTGCAGGAGGTAGACGTTTGAGGAGACGTCGTGATGTGCAGCCACAGGCCGAGATTGCACCAGAGATAGAGCATGCAACGGTTCCACCAGAGCCACAGGTTTATCAGGGGCCAGTATATGATATGTATCATTTGCAGCATGAGATTGGTCGGATGCATGAGTATCAGCAGCAGCAGTTTCAGCAGATGCATCGTTATCACGAGCAGGATAGGATTGTTCAGGATCGTAGGTATCAGGAGCAGCAGCATTACTATTGTGAGCACCAGAGACAGTTTGATTATTATACTTCTTTGATGCACCAGCTGTTTGACTATCGTCATATTCCTTATGATCCGTTTGTACCATCAGTGTATGGAGGACCATCCGGTGTTCACAGAGATGGAGAGGATGGTGATAGTGATTGATGTGGTTATAGGTTGCTAGTATCCTATCTAGTTGTTATTAGTATTTTATTTAGATGTTTTTATTTGGATGACTGTATTATTATGCTAACCTTTATTATTCTGAACTTTTTATGCTATGCTAGTTTAATTTTCAGGACATAATTTATTTCTTGGTTTTTATTTTTGAACTTTGTGGGTGTGTTCCCTGGAAACCCTCACGAGACTAAACTCTTCCACTTGGGATACTGAGGGGTTTAAAGGCTTGTTGCATATGCTAAATGCAATCGTGATTAGCTACGAAAGTGTGAACTGTTGTATATTTCAAGTTTGGAAGAACCGCTGAACCTTTTCACACACGATTCCAGGGGAGTTTTTCTGTTCTAAGTTCTTTTCTCTTTTTCCCGTTTCAGTATTTCATTATTTGTACAATGAGGGCATTGTACATCTTAAAGTGGGGGATGGGAGAGAAAAGAGTGAAATTTCCACATAATTGTCCTATAAATAAGTAGATAATATTGTCATTTGGTTAATAGTTATCTTATTAAGATACGTAACTAGGAGGTTATGAGTTGCCCATTTTTCAACCAAATTTTTGCATTAAAATTTTTGTTTTCTAGAGATAATTATTTTGTAACTATGTATGTTAATTTTAAAATTTTCTATACTTTTAAAATTAAATATTAAAACTATGAAAAGTGTTATTTAGCTTCACTATATGATGTATTGATAGGCGTTTTATATGAGAATGTTTGAGCTTTTAAGAAATGGAATTAATGAGTAGATATTACCTTTTAGATGAACTTTAGCTGTGTATGACGTATGTCTTAATTTTCATATGAGTAATGTGTGATATGCCATATTTTTGAAAATTTAATTGACATCATTTGGGGATATACTGGGTGTTGTTTCCTCTGTTGTACAAAAGTACAGACCTGGTCTCCGTCAGTATATCTAATGAAAAAGATCAAAGAGTTTAATAACTCGTGATTTTAAATTGTAGTCAAATTATGTCGCTTTGTTGTACTGAGGTACAGACCTGCCACCAATGGTTTGACTAAAACATTATTGCTAAACCAAAATCAAGTTATGTTGCTTTGTTGTGTTGAGGCACAGACCTGTCACCTCTGTCTTGATTTGAAAAATGATTGTTTCTATTAAAATTTCAAAATATGTAATATTGACATGTTATGAGTATGAAAGTATATAGTTTTTGGGAGTTTAAGGGAATATCTACGTGAATAATAATAAGTTGAGCTCAATTATTCGAATATAGATTGTTTAAGTGGATAACAATATCAGTAATCATCGTGAACTATTTGATGTTTTAAGAATAATAACTTAAGGTGTAGATTGTTCTAATTAATCTCATAGTTTCTTAATAATTGCTTTTAGAATTAACAAATTTTTAAATTTAAACGTTTGAGTTGAAGATGGGTGATGTTGTGTAATTCCTTTGTTAGTTATTTAGATTAATTGAGATGACTGTTTTCTTAATAATTTGATTTTTGAATCGATAGTCTACTTGAGGACAAGTAGGATTCAAGTGGGGGATGTTTGATAAACGCTCAGAAGTACTATATTTTAGTAGTATTTTACCCCTAATCTTGGATGTTTCTATTGCATTTAATTAAGATTAGATATTAATTTCGTTCATATTTGCAATTAGATGTGGAAATGGAGCGTTTATGAAGAAAGGAACGGAAAACACTCAAATAACGAGTTAAAAGATGCATTTTTGAAGAATCGTGTGAAGCCGGAGGATTTAAGAGTTAAGATAACAAAGAAATGAAGAAAATGAAGAATTGGGCCATTGGGAAAGTTTAAATTCGGATTTATACATTGTCGGGTTTAAAGAAGATAAAAGAAGCCCAAAAGGAAAATAAAGTGGCCCAAGGCTTAGTGGTCTGCCCGTTAGGTTAAAAGTCTGAAAATGAAGTTTAGCCGGCGGCTAAATCTCTTGACCGGCGGCTAAATGCTATTTATGGAAGTCGGGTGGCAACGCGTTTTGTAGCCATGTGAGGATGGAAGTGACCGGCGGCTAAGTCATATAGCCGGCGGTCAAAAGACAAATTTCACAAGTATAAAAGGCTGGCTAGGGCAGACGTTTTAGATACCTTTTTCAATATATTTAACACACTTTATTTACGATTTATACAGTTTGTAGGTTAGGGTTTTTATCATTTTTGAGTCTTAGGTATGTCATGGAGGCACAAGAAGTGATGGTTGATTTCATTTCAACCGATCTTTGCGTGATTCGTCATTTGGTTTGTATCGTTTATTTCATATCATTGAAGAATTTGATATTTAATATTCTGATTTATTCTTATTTGATGAATTGATACATTTAGTATTTGTGATAATGAACCTTGGATAATGATTGTTGAATGATTTCATTTGCACGTTTGTTAATATTATTTAATTGAAAACTGTTATGTTACTCGTAGATCCTTGTTTATTGGTAACTAGTAGTTATTGTTGCTCAACGTGGTTGATAGGATTATTGAGATTGAGTTCCTTTAATCTTATTGATTATTGATAGTTATAATCTTAGGGTTTTTACTATTGCTAAATAGATTGAGTTTGATAGGTTGAGTATACGATAATTATCTACTTTAAAATGAACAAGACAATAAGCTAATTATTAGGTATTGTTGAGTCATACCATTAGAGTAATTATAATGAGTTGTGAATGCTTAATGCATGATTTAGGGAAAGGCACACAATTGACTTATCATCTTGTGACATTGAAACCAGTGTTTTATGTTGGACCCTAAGTTGTAGGAATTAGTTGGACCCGAAACGTTGGCTAGTTCACATTCAATTTAATATTCATTGAAGAATTTGGTATTAAATTGATATAAAAGAAATCACAATTAGATAATTAATGTGCAAATGAATCAGGATATATGAATCTGAGTGGAGTTATTACATACTATTTGTTCCTTCCTATTGTATCCTATTATTTATTTTAATTTTAGTTTTATTTAGTTTATTTAGTTTAACTTGTTATCTTACAAAACTTTTGTTCATACGGAACTAAAACGTAACCCCCCTTCTTCTGTAATTTAAAGATTATTTATTCTTTTTATTCCATTTTCCCTGTGTTCGAATCTGACTTACCAAATCTATATTTATAATTGATCGGGTATTCTTGCCTGGTTGCTTGAAAGTATTTATCAAGTATTTCAATTTATAAATTATAAAACAAGACACGCTTTCATAGCGACATCACCATGCATCACCATGATTGGAACTCTGGAGATCACTCAACATCTTCAGCACCTCTCGCTGCATCGAATCCGATTCCAATCGAAGCAATTAAGGTATTGACAGAGAAAATGGACTCACTTGTCAAACAGTTTGGAGAACTTAAGAAACAACAGCACCAAGTACACCAAGTGCAAGTCTGTCAACATTGCACCAACCCGCAACCATCTGGTGAATACCAAGTTGAATACGAAGAAGCAGACGGCACCGTCTACTATCCTCAATTTCCCGCTCGACCATAAAATTTTCCACTCGGTTTCAATCAAAACAACAACCAACCTAGAGGACCTCCATTCCCACAAAGAAACAACCCACCTTACCAACCCCGATACCCACCTAGATACACACCTTACCCACAACAACCACAACTTCCTTACAACCAACCCCTCGCACTTCCTGCACCAACTTCTGATACAAACTAAACCCCTGAACAACCTGCAATGACAAATGCCCCAGCTTCAAGTTCAGATGACGCCTTCACCCAGTTCATGCAAGGTCAACACCTACTCAACCAAAAGACGTCTGCTAGACAAGATCAAGCCGACCTCTTTATGAGAAACCAATTGGTTGTGCTAAAGAATTTGGAAGCTCAAATTGGACAATTAGCACAACGTCTTGACAACAGACCTAGAGGAAGTTTGCCTAGCAACACGGTTCACAACCTACATGTTGAGGAAGCGAAGTAACTCACTACCACCAAAGAAGCATCTACTACACCACCTGCTGCTGTCCAAGTGACGGAAGAACCAAATATCAAGATACCAGTTGTGGAAACCACTCCAACCATAAACAAAGAGGTCAGAATCCCCTACCCCCCTAGACTTAAAGTCCAACCAAAAAAATTATCATCCTTTAAGTTAGACAGAAAATTCCTTGATACTATGTCTAGAGTTCCCGGTTGTAACAAATATATTAGGAAATTGTTATCCACTAAGGATAAACTGCCCGAAGTAAACAACATTCCTCTTAGTTCTGAAACCTCAGCCCTAATTAAAAATAGCCTTCCTGAAAAACTAGGAGACCCCGGGAGATTCACACTCCCTTGTTCTATTTACCAATCCGGAGATATAAGCACCATAGCCGACCTAAGAGCTAGCATTAACCTTATGCCCTACTCCCTGTTTAAGAGGCTAGAACTTGAGAATTTGAAACCCACTAAGATGACTGTCCAGCTAGCTGACCAATCCGTTAGATACCCAAAAGGAATAGCTAAGAATGTCTTAGTTCAAGTCAACAAATTTTTCTTTCCTACGGATTTTGTGGTAATGGATATCCACGAGGACATAAACATCCCGATCATCCTTGGAAGACCATTCATGAACACAGCTAGAGCAGTAATTGATGTGTATAACCACACAATTGTTCTACAATCGCACGGTGAAAGCATCACTTACAAGATCGACCAACTAGAATGCACCCCAGAACAAGAAGAATGTTATGCTATATCAACAGGCAGAATTACCCACAGTAACGAATCAGAATCCGAAATGGAACGATGTTTCACTCAACCAACAACCTTGTTCTATGACACTGAAACTGACCGAGACGAGGACGAGGAATATCAAGAAGCAGAGGAAGACGAAGAATCTGAGGAGGAAGAATCAGAACCTGAAGAAGAAGAAGAACCCACTAAGGAAGAAGAAGAAACTGAAGCGGAAAAGGAAGAAATGGATGAAGAAACCGAAGAAGAAGAGGATAGATATGAAGAAATGGAGGAAGATGAGGATCAAAGTGACTCACCGCAAATGGCCGAAGTCAAAAGGATACAATGTTCCGAAGACAACGCGTCATCAGATGAATCTGTTGATTATGAAACCCTCCGTCAAGAACTCAAATCCACTCATCTCAGAAGAATGGGAAACATTCTTGACTCCTATCTCGATCCTTCTAAACCCTTCACCCGAACCCGACTCCGAGACATAGATAATTTTGAAAAAGAACTCCAATCATCAAGGCACCCAGACCTGTATGCTAAACTCCTACAAAGAATCTCTGCATATAAGGCACGTCAAACACTAGGCTTTGTTGAAGAGAACCTTCAAAATACAACCATGGAAGTCAGAACCATCGAGATAGATAGTACCCAACCTGTCAACAATGCACCCTCAGATGAAGAATTCCACCAATTTCCAGATTCACGTGACGAAGATTCTGAAGAGGAAGTCGAGTATGACGACGATTGTATCGACGTCACTCTCGATAAACACTCTATTCCACAAACTCCTCTTGCTCCGCCAAACTCCCCCGTCATCACAACTGAAAGACTAGAAATTCCACTCATAGATACCCACCAAGAGATGATTGATTTAATTGATGAGAACAACGATGTCCGCATCATCGTAGAAGCTATCATAGAATCAACTAACGACTATACCACCGCCCAGAGATACCTGATAAGGCAAATCGAACGAGAGTACGAATCATACCTCGCCAATTATGGAGAACCAGTACCCCACACTCTACTCAGACATATTCATGAACTATCTGATTCCCTTCAAGAACAGATTACTAGAGAAGCTCAACAGCCAGAAAGACCTCACTACCCGATGGGAGAAGTCGAGTTCTGCAGCAACCAAAAGAAAATATACCAAAAAGTATATTGTGCCCTAGCCGGATCAGCTTTTCCCTACTCAGCAAGTCAGAAGGCTACACTAGCATCAATGAGAACCCATCTAGAAAGAGCTACTGGAAACCCGCAGAACTATACCGATATCAGAATGGTGGGAGATCTTAGAACCCTTCTAGATCTCATCGAAACTGGAGAACACCTCACAGCTTCAGAAAACTACAGGATAGTCATTCACTCCACCATTGGTCATCATGTTGAGCTGATAATTGATGAACTAAACCACTCAGTATATGAAGAAGAAACTCGAAAAGTACCAAGGTTCATTCCGCACTTGTCACAAATCAACCTGGCAACTTATGTGACCACTCGACTTCGCGGAATGTACACTGAAGAAGATATAGAGCTTAATGTTTATCGTGATCGATATCGCGAAATATTCAGCAAACTAATCTATATCTTCACAGACTCGGACTTTCCCTTCAACCGTGAGCAGCATCAATTCATCCGACAAGTATGCCAAGCAACCAGATCCTTTGGAGGAGACCCTCTGGCTAGTGACTTTGAAGAAGTGAAGACTCAATTCATGGCCCTAATCGCCTCGATAGGTCAAAACCACCCCCAGCGTGAGATTGTACGAACCTACACCTGCACCCGAATTTACCCTAACGGACCGGTCACAAGGGCAGTTCGATACATCAGCTATGGGATGGCAATCCTCGACCGACTGGCCACTGATCACTTCAAGAGCTTCAGGATGGAATCCACCACTCCACCAACTCTCATTGCCGACATGATAGAGCAATTCCTGCGATACTTCCCTCCACGCTACAGCTTACCAAGGAACCACGGTGACCAATCCAGCAACAGGGATGCATCCAACCTCATCATCTGAATAAATGACTAAGTCGAGCTCTCGACTTTAAAAGAGCGCTTCTCGGGAGGCAACCCGTGTTTTTACATTTCTGCAATTTTACTTTCCAAGAAGTGATGAAATCTCCGACTATCTTTCACACTCGGATCATACAAAGCATGCTCCAGCCTGCAAGGAAGCATCGACACCCGAAGAATCGCATATCCGACGTGTTCACACCTACGAGACCAATCACAAGAAGACTTGATCAAGAATGCACCAAGCAAGACGAAGTCCGGCAGATGAAAACCAAGGAACACTGCAACTACCGGGGAGTACTTTTATACCGTCTCTTTCATTCGTTTTAAATATACCATATCCACTATGCTTATCACTAAGTGTGGGATTCAAACCCAACACACACTAAAAGAATACAACTTAGATGTTTCAAACCCTAAGTGTGGGATTTTATCCCATACAGAGCTTAGAATAACATCGAGGACGATGTTCCTTTAAGTGTGGGATAGTAGTAGTTGCACTACTGTAAAATGGATAATGGTATATGCTTGATTCTAAACTCGCTGCTCTTTAGACCATCCTTCTCCAAAAAGTAAACAAAATTTTCAAAAGTGAGTTAAAAATATGTTGAAAATGAAAAATTTTAGACGAAGAATGATTTACTTTGGGAAGAAGGACAAATAAAATACAAATTCTTTTGAAAAATTAGTTTAGTAATCCCATAAAGAGCATCGCATGACTAGGCACACAACAACACAACTTTCGATTCGTGAGGTATTTGAGCCATATGAAAAGTATTCACTTTTAATGCTCCATGTTTTCGATTCTTGAGTGTGCCGATGTATGCGTTTAGAATCAGAACTTGCTCTTGATATACATTTCGAATCCAAACAAGTGAGTAAAAAGGAGATTGAATCACATCATTCTTAAACACATCCTTACACCCAAAAATAAATACGTTATCCCTACATCCCTTAACTTCATAGAAAGTTCCAAAGATGAAAGAAGAAGAGCTACAAGGATATGACATCGAAAAAAAAATCAAAAGAAAATAATTCGAAGAAAAGAAAGTCAAATTGAGAAAAATGACTCCTACCAAGAATCATAAGAAAAGGGCGTCAATCCTCCGAAAAATTTCAGCTTTCCCCTTCACAAAAAATTATTATTATGAAAAAATCAACGCAACCCCCTCTCATATCACCAACACTCCACTCCAAAAAACCCTACATCCCCTCTCCTAGAATGATTGTGGCTAGATCGACTTCACGCTCACTTAAAAGGTAACGATTTGATTCTCGATCAAGCCTATGACGATAAAGGATACATGACTGGCGTTCTGAGTGATTGATATAATAGAATAGGAAACCCTAAACACTTTGAGTGATTTGAGTGACCACCTTGAGAGGATCGCCTAGTCATGTATCAAAGATCAAAGATCAAAACCATGCTCCTAAAGATTACAACCCTGCTTTTTCAAAGAACAAACATTTTATTTTTCAAAAACCTCCTTAGTAAAAAGTTCCACCTTAATATATTTCATTATCTTCTTACTTTTAACCATGCTTGAAATTCGAGTTTGCTTGAGGACAAGCAAAGTTCTAAGTGTGGGATACTTGATATCGCGTAAAAAGTCACGTTTTTACTACCGATATCTCTCTCATTCTGGAATGACTCCTGGCATTTTAAACTCAAAAATAGTACAAATCAATAGTATTATACCAAGATGGTCAAAACAAGGTTGCACGATGAAAATCAAGCAAAACGGATGAAAAACGAAGATTCCACGCACGTTTAAAGATTCAAGGCATCAAAATGAGATTTCAAGACAAAAGTGCCCATCACTAACATCCATCTCATCCAAGATGTTCATTTTCAAATTACGAATCCAACAGAAGAAGAATCAACAAAAATGAATGAAGAATCAAGATTCTACGTACACCGGAAGATCCAAACGATTCGTACGAGACACCCAAAGATGGGAGACATATTTTTGGGATATCTTTACATCAAAGTCTTTGTTTTTGAATTATGAATCCAACGCAAAAATAATCAACGCAAACGGACGCATAACGAAGAAGATACGTGCGAATTAAGAAACGCAGCAAAAGACGGCGAACCGGGATGGGTGGCAGCCAGCCGCCACCGGCCAACCACCAGCCGCAACCGGCCTCCCCTCCCCCATCTCGTTTCCTCTTTTTTATCTTTGCGCGTACCTGGTGCACCACCTTTACATGCTTTTTGGTACCCGGTGCACCACCTTTACATGCTTTTTGGTACCCGGTGCACCATCTTTTCCACCTTTTGCTAAAGTGTGCCTTGGAATGCTAACGTGAGCCGAATTTCTCCTATGTATAGAATCCCCAAGGCTTCATTTGAAGATATCTCATATGCATTAGGCATAATTCTCTCTTTACTTTCTCATTCTATTTTCTTACTTCAAAATTAGTATTAGGCTAGTTAGGAAGCTTGTTTAGAGTAGAACGAAAGCTAGGGAACATCTTGTAATCTTTGGTGTACGCTTGAAGATATGCTTATTAATTCAAGTCTATTCCTTCTCGCTTTTTAATCCGGGTTCTTTCTATCCTATTATATCTTAATTAAATATGTATGTTTTAATTATGCTAGAATTAGTTTGTGCCATGATTAGTGAGTAGATTACCATTGTATTTGTTGTGATGTAGTTAGCATATATGATTATGGGATGACTTTAAATGTGTCGTGAAATAATATGACGGCCCCTATTCGACTGTTTACTTGGTATAGTGCTGGAAATGCTTTCGAGCAAAGTACTAACGCATGGAAGCCGGTAACGACCGAAGGTAGTTATATTATGGATCGACGTTATTAAAATGGAACCTTTATGAACGGACTTATCTTATGATTTTAAACCTAAAACTTACATTTGCCTTTCGATTAACAAACGTGATTGTAACCTTGTAAAGAGGAGTCGCGAACCTTTATACTTGGTCAATAGTTATCTGTATAAAAACTATGTTTTTAATTGTAACGTCATGCAAGCATCATAAAATGCAATGTGATTACGTGGAATTGCCATGAGTATAGTACACTTCCTATCACAATGTACTTATCATGTAAACATCGCGAAGCAATTAATTCACAATGGAAACATCGGTAAACGATTAAATACCTTGTAAACTACCATAACATTTTCTGACATGATCTGGGTTTAAGTTTATGCAAAAAGCCGTCAGCATTTTAAATTGCATTTTAATTAGGTTAGTTAGTTTAGATTTGTAACACCCCCGAAATTCACTGTTTTGCGGAAGCATAGTTTGGGGTGTTACTAATCAAATATCACAGCACAAAGATAAAGTAAACGACATCTATATGCAACGTTTGTAAATTAGTTACATTCCATAGATATATTGTTTGAAAACTTAGTGTTTTCGTATACAAAAATGTAGTTTCCCTAGAGTCTGCGCGTGTAGCGGGAGATTCTATTACATAATCAAAATATACAAAAGATAATGCTAAGAATCTCCGTTAATGCAGTTGTGTTGAAATCATGCGACTCTAGCTAAAATCCTGGAGTAATCCTACTCCATCCGAGTACCTGAGAAAACATGCTAAAAAGTGTCAACCAAAAGGTTGGTGAATCTCACAGGTTTGTAAGTAATATCAGCTTTGAACACGAGATTTCATCAGTAATGCCCGCAGGCGTAAAATCAGCAATTTCAATCTAGAAATCGTAAACCAGTATTTGCAATCCCGCAAATGTAAGTAAGTAAGTTTATACCGTTGCCATGAGGCTCATAATCGAAGCTTAACCCGTAAGTAATAAGTTTGCTCCCGTGACATGCTCGTAATTGAGCAAGCATCAGTAACGAATAGTTAGTCACCCGTTTCTACGTGTAAATCAGTACGTGGTAGCGCTACTGCCCCGGGTGGGGAGGGTCATTTCCCTAATGGATCCATTAACTAGTGTTCGCGCTTAAATCCATAACTAACGATATATGATGGAGAGACTTCTGTAAATAGTAAACAACTCATGCAATTCCGTTTGGTATAGTAAACAGTTTTAGTACTTGTGTTCAAGAAAAATCAGTAGCATGTATCTCCCCCAATAAGATAAAACAGTAAAAGTGGGGCCGTAAGACTCACCTGAGTCTTGAAATAAGCCGTAGCAAATAGCAAGTGGTAAATATAGCAAGTAGGTTCTCCGAACCCGTAACCTTCAAATGCCTAGCACATTAGGTTATGTAAGTACGTGTCTCGCAAGACGTTCCGTTTAGTTGTACACAACTAGTTAAGTCCAATGTTCGTTTGTATGTTCGTAGTCGTTTGTTTTGAGAAAACAGTTTTGGCCCATTGGTGACGGTTCATCAAAATAATTCTAAATTGTTGACTTTGCTACAGTAGATTTGCTACAGTACTGCTACAGTAAAATTTGACTTTTTTGTACAGTAACTTTGACTTTAAAATTCTGGTTTTCTGTGTTTTTGCGACACAATCTGCGACACTAAAGTTTGGTATGCGACACAGTGGTTGTGTCGCATAAAGTGCGACACAAGAGCTCTGCGACACAGTGGTTGTGTCGCAAAAGCTTGCGATGCTAATTTAATAGCGACATAAGGGTTGTGTCGCATAAAAGTGCGACACAATAGTGCGACATAACGTACGACACAAAATACGACACTAAATGGTTTATGCGACATAGCATGCGACACAAGGCTTGTGTCGCATGTATGAACACCAGCCCAGAAACTTTCGGGTTTCAAGAATTTTCGACCAAAAACGCAAATCTAACCCATTTTTGAACTATAAAATCGTGTATTCTTCATGTATTAGGTTATATCTAAGTTGTGTACACATCAAAACATCAAAACATTACACCAAATTGAATAGATCTAAGATTTTAGAAAATTCTTACTTTTGCAAATCGAGCTAGATGGAGGATGAGATGATGAAAACGGTCTTGATATTCTTGCTCCACTCGTGATGGTGATTCCGAATATGTAATTTTCGTGGTCGAGTTTTGATTCCGAAAATTTGATAGTATTTTGAGGTTGAGAGAGTTTATGTGTGTGTGTATTTTGGAAGTAATAAAAATGAAAGAAGAAATGAGGAGTGGGAAGGGTGTTGGCTGATCCAAGAGACAAGGGAGGGGAAAACATCCCTCAAAACACGTTATTTACTCCGTGTCCTAATCGATTAATCGTTTGTTTTTAGTATTTAACCAAACAGTTATATTTTTAAAATGTAACTGGAGTATTTAAATATAAATACATTGAAATTAATAATAAAAACATTTGTCGCAATATTTTAATTATTAAGTCGCGTTTATTACGTTTTGTTGCGTTAGTTAAAATGTCGTCGCGATGATATATAAATAATGCTCGTTCGGTTGCGTATTTTATATAACAAAATACGTTCTCATTATTTAAGTAAATTTTTGTCACCAACGTCCAAGTAAACTGTGTCGGACTCCGTCCGGTTAATTCGTACGATTTATCCAAATCGCGTAAGTACACACACATATATATAAATCACCTTATATATATATACACATAGAGCCTGTAATTAGTCCTATTACATACTAATTACAACTAGTTACAAACAATTAGGCATAATTAATTATCCTAATTATGCAGGTGTTACATTCTCCCCTTGTTAAAGAAATTTCATCCCGAAATTAGCTTGGGTGCACGGACGGTGCATTATCTGGGAAGAGATGTGGGTATTTCTGTCGTATTTGGTCTTCCCGTTCCCAGGTGAACTCAGGGCCGCGCCTAGAATTCCACCTGACCTTTACGATGGGAATACGACTCTGTTTCAATCGTTTGACCTCACGGTCCATGATTTCCATAGGTTCCTCGACAAAATGAAGTTTATCATCGATTTGAATTTCGTCGAGCGGTATAATCAGTGTCTCATCAGACAGACATTTCTTCAAGTTAGAAATGTGGAATGTGTTGTGTACGCTGCTAAGTTCAGCAGGAAGTTGCAGGCGGTATGCCACTGGACCAATCCTTTCCAGGATTTCGAATGGTCCGATGTATCTAGGATTTAGTTTGCCTCGCTTTCCGAATCGAATGACACCCTTCCACGGTGCCACTTTGAGAAGTACCTTGTCCCCTACCTGGAACTCAAGGTGTTTGCGTCTCACGTCAGCATAGCTTTTCTGACGATCACGTGCGGCTTTCAACCGGTTTTGAATACCAACGATTTTCTCAGTAGTTTCTTGAATGATATCTGGACCCGTGAGTTGGGAATCTCCTAACTCAGTCCAACAGACAGGTGATCGGCATTTACGCCCGTAAAGTGCCTCGAAGGGTGCAGCCTTTATGCTGGTATGGTAACTGTTGTTGTACGAAAACTCGCACAACGGTAAGTGATTTTCCCAAGAAGTACCGAAGTCAACTACGCAGGCTCGTAGCATATCCTCCAGTGTTTGAATAGTTCGCTCGCTTTGGCCATCGGTTTGCGGGTGATAAGCAGTACTCATATCCAGACGAGTACCAAGAGATTTCTGTAATGATTGCCAAAAGTTAGAAGTAAAACGGCTGTCCCTATCCGAGATGATCGAGATAGGTACACCGTGTCGCGAGATGATTTCTTTGATGTAGATGCGAGTCAGACGCTCCATCTTGTCGGTTTCCTTGATGGCCAGAAAATGAGCAGATTTCGTGAGACGGTCCACGATCACCCAAATGGTATCGCAACCACTCGAAGTTTTCGGTAGTTTGGTGATGAAGTCCATGGAAATCTGTTCCCATTTCCATTGAGGAATTTCAGGTTGTTGGAGCAACCCCGAGGGTCTTTGGTGTTCGGCCTTGACTTTGGAACAGGTTAGGCATTTACTGGCGTACAAGGCAATGTCAGCCTTCATGTTAGGCCACCAATACAACCCTTTGACGTCATGATACATCTTATCAGAACCAGGATGTATAGAGTATCGAGATTTGTGAGCTTCAGCCATCACCAAATCTCGCAAGTTTCCGAATTTAGGTAACCACACCCGGTTAGAGAAGTATCGAGTTCCATCGGGTTTGATTTCGAATTGTTTATCCAAGCCTCGCAAGGCTTCATTTTTCAAGTTTTCATCGTTGAGTGCTTCAAGTTGAGCGGTAAGGATTTGAGCAGGAAGCTCGTTATGAATTGTCATAGAAAGTGCTCGGACTCGAAGGGGTTTCACTCGCTCTTTTCGGCTTAAGGCATTGGCAACTACGTTAGCCTTGCCCGGATGGTATTTGATCTCGCAGTCGTAGTCACTAAGTAACTCAACCCAGCGACGTTGCCTCATGTTTAGATCCTTCTGATCGAATATGTGTTGGAGACTTTTGTGATCAGTGAAGATAGTGCTTTTCGTACCGTAGAGATAATGTCTCCAGATTTTCAATGCGAATACCACAGCACCTAACTCGAGGTCGTGGGTCGTATAGTTTTTCTCGTGGATTTTTAGTTGTCGTGAGGCATAGGCAATGACTTTTTCCCGTTGCATCAACACACAACCAAGTCCTTGGTGTGAGGCGTCGCAGTAAACTACGAAATCGTCGGTGCCCTCGGGTAAGGACAAGATCGGTGCACTGCAAAGTTTGTTTTTCAATAGTTGGAAAGCTGACTCTTGTTTATCAGTCCAATCGAACTTCTTATCTTTCTGAGTCAGTGTGGTTAGGGGAACAGCTATTCTTGAAAAGTTTTCGATGAATCGGCGGTAATAACCAGCAAGACCTAAGAATTGTCTCACTTCGGTTGGAGTGGTCGGTGACTCCCAGCCCTTGATTGCTTCAATTTTGGCGGGATCAACATGAATTCCCTGGCTGTCAATCACGTGCCCGAGGAATTGAACGGTTCGAATCCAGAACTCACACTTAGAGAATTTGGCATATAACTCTTTGTGTTTCAGAAGTCCTAGAATGGTTTTCAGATGTTGAGCATGTTCCTGCTCGTTGCGAGAGTAAATCAGGATATCATCGATGAACACAATGACGAATTTGTCAAGATATGGTTTGCACACCCGATTCATAAGGTCCATGAATATGGCCGGTGCGTTGGTCAACCCGAATGGCATCACTTGGAATTCGTAATGCCCATAACGAGTTCGGAAAGCTGTCTTTGGGATATCATTGTCATGGACTCGGAGTTGATGATAACCCGACCGTAGATCAATCTTTGAGTAAACACTCGATCCCTGGAGTTGGTCAAACAGGTCATCGATTCTAGGAAGTGGGTACCGATTCTTTATGGTTAGCTTATTCAGCTCTCGGTAGTCGATACACATGCGGAAAGATCCATCCTTCTTTTTCACGAATAAGACCGGAGCTCCCCAAGGCGAGGAACTTGGTCGAATGAATCCTCTGTCCAGGAGTTCCTGTAGTTGGTTAGACAACTCCTGCATTTCGGATGGTGCTAAACGGTAAGGGACTCGTGCCACGGGTGCAGCTCCAGGCACAAGTTCGATTTGAAATTCAACTTGTCTAGGTGGCGGAAGTCCGGGCAAGTCTTCAGGAAAGACTTCCGGGAAATCCCGCACGATCGGAACATCCTCAAGTCGCTTCTCCTCCGACTTCTTCTCCGTTACATGTGCGAGGATGGCTTGATACCCTTTTCGTAGATATTTTCTAGTTTTCAGACAAGATACGATATTTAGATTCCGTCTGCCGGTCTCCCCTTGTAGGACTAAGGTTCCACCGGAGACAAGAGGTATGCGAACGAGTTTGTCATGACAGATGATTTCAGCTCGGTGCTTGGATAACCAATCCATACCGACAATAATATCGAAGCTGCCGATCTCGACAGGTATTAAATCAATGGAAAACGTTTCGTTCGTGAGGTTAAGTGTACAGTTGTGTATGATGCTATCAGTCTCAATCAGTTTGCCGTTAGATAATTCTACAATGTATTTAGCATCTAAGGCAGTGGGAGTAATATCAAGTAAAGGGCTAAATTTCTCAGAAATGAAGCTTCTATCGGCACCAGTATCAAATAACACAGAAGCAGTAAGGTCATTGAGAAGGAATGTACCCGTCACGACGTTCGGGTCTTGTCTGGCTTCCCCAGCCTTGATAACGAATGATCTGCCGCGAGCAGGGTTGTTGTTGTTTTTCAGCTTTGGGCAATCTTTCTTGAAATGCCCTGTATTTCAGCACCCAAAGCAGGCCTTTGGTGCATTAGTGTTGGGGGTAGAAATGTTGATTCGGCAATCCTTGGCTAGATGCCCGAACCGTTTGCAGTTGGAGCAAGGGCAAGAACCGTCATGATGGCGGCTGCATTTGGAACAGTAGGGCCTGTTCCCGCTGTACCCTTTCTTTTCCGAAGTCCCCGCTGAATAAGCCTTAATGTACTCAGGCTTTTTGTTGGAGGTTTGGTTGGATGAGTTGGGGTTTCCTTCCCACTTGCGTTTGTTGTTTGCAGATGGGGTTGAGGTTGTGCCGCGGTGGACAGAATTTGCCGTTAACTCATGGGCCATACGGATGGCGCTCTGAATAGTACCCGGTTTGGAAGAAGTTACCAGGTCTTGGAGTCTCTCAGGAAGACCATCAACAAATTTCTCGATCCTCTTATACTCAGGATCGACCATGGTTGGGCACAGAAGTTCCAGTTGGTGGAAACGGTTTGTGTATCCGGTGATGTCATCACCCTGCATCTTGTGGTTCCAAAATTCCATTTCCAGTTGTTTCAATTCATCCCTGGGGCAGTACTCGCCCCTCAACATTTCTTTCAACTCCTCCCACGGGAGTTGGTAAGCAGTAGCAACACTCACAGTCTGGGCATAAGTGTTCCACCAGGTGAGTGCGGTGTCAGTAAAAGTACTAACGGAGAACTTAACTTTGTCTCCTTCCGCACAGTTGTAGATCAGAAATACGGATTCGACTTTCTCGATCCAGCGTACTAGACCGATAGCTCCCTCAGTACCTGCAAAGTTTAGAGGTTTGCAGTTCTGAAAGTCTTTGTATGAACAGGGTTTAGCAGTAGTGGTTTCAGCGGCATCACTGTTCCTCGAGGAATTTGGTGGAGTATTCCGAGCCAAGGCTTCAGTAACAGCCTGGGTTATAAGGGAGGTAATCTGGGCATCGGTGTATGGTCTTGTCTTTGGCGGCATGATTCTTCAATAAAAGAAATGAAGATACATGAGATTTTGTAGGAACTTGTAATTGTCACAGATGTACATGTATAAAAGCAGTTATACATAACATCAACATGGAAAAATGACAATTATATGAGTTGAAATATCAAGGAATATTTGATGGATAATGCGAGTTCAAAGGTTACATCCTACAGAGATATTACAAAAGGTGTCGGGAATTGTTACATCCGACTAGTTTATAGAATAGCGCTAGATAGTCATTAAATTACGAGACAAAGACTACACTACTCTTAATGTAGATTAATCTCTTCCATCAGCGCGACAAGGCGGTCCACGGTTTCTGCCAGCCTGTTGGTTTGCCTGGCATTGTCTTCAACTAAGGCCAGTCGTTGTGCTAGTACACGAGAGTGATCCTCAGTCTCCTGTGAACGTTGTTCACATTCCTCTAGTCGGTTTCTTACAAGTTCATCCGCACCTAATTCGGCGATCATTGAATCCTGGATTATGCTCACAGAGAGGCCGGTATCTTCTTGTTCTCGCTGGAGTTGTGATATGTGGTCAAGAGCTTGACGAAGCAGGTAGGTCATTCGGTGTTGTTCCAGTTCAAGATTTTCGAGTCTTTGCTCCTGACGGCGGAATTGGGTAGCCAACACTGGCAACGTGAGATGTGCCGAGTCCTGAGAGTTATGAACAGGATAGGGGCTGTTTCGAGGCGACCTTGTGTTCCTCCTGGCTACTCGTGGGTTCCGTGACCCATGTGAGTGAGAGTGTGACGGATTAGGTGGTATGTTTGCCATTCCTGTGGCAGTGTGTAAGTAAGACGAGGCTAATATATATATAAATATATCATATCCAGCCTAGTGTCTAGCACGTATCAAGTAATGGTCCGGTTCTCTCGTGGTCAGAGTCAACTAACGCATTCCTGTTCAACATAACCATTTCAGACCTCGCATCATCTTTCCTTAATTGTACATAGTTGATCAGGCTATGTTAAATTAAAGTCATATGATGTAATTCCTGAACCAATCATGCCTAGTAAGGAAATACTGCCTAACGGTCATAGCCTAGGCCCACTAAATGCAACCTAGTTCACTATAACCTTAGGCTCTGATACCAATCTGTAACACCCCCGAAATTCACTGTTTTGCGGAAGCATAGTTTGGGGTGTTACTAATCAAATATCACAGCACAAAGATAAAGTAAACGACATCTATATGCAACGTTTGTAAATTAGTTACATTCCATAGATATATTTTTTGAAAACTTAGTGTTTTCGTATACAAAAATGTAGTTTCCCTAGAGTCTACGCGTGTAGCGGGAGATTCTATTACATAATCAAAATATACAAAAGATAATGCTAAGAATCTCCGTTAATGCAGTTGTGTTGAAATCATGCGACTCTAGCTAAAATCCTGGAGTAATCCTACTCCATCCGAGTACCTGAGAAAACATGCTAAAATGTGTCAACCAAAAGGTTGGTGAATCTCACAGGTTTGTAAGTAATATCAGCTTTGAACACGAGATTTCATCAGTAATGCCCGCAGGCGTAAAATCAGCAATTTCAATCTAGAAATCGTAAACCAGTATTTGCAATCCCGCAAATGTAAGTAAGTAAGTTTATACCGTTGCCATGAGGCTCATAATCGAAGCTTAACCCGTAAGTAATAAGTTTGCTCCCGTGACATGCTCGTAATTGAGCAAGCATCAGTAACGAATAATTAGTCACCCGTTTCTACGTGTAAATCAGTACGTGGCAGCGCTACTGCCCCGGGTGGGGAGGGTCATTCCCTAATGGATCCATTAACTAGTGTTCGCGCTTAAGTCCATAACTAACGATATATGATGGAGAGACTTCTGTAAATAGTAAACAACTCATGCAATTCCGTTTGGTATAGTAAACAGTTTTAGTACTTGTGTTCAAGAAAAATCAGTAGCATGTATCTCCCCCAATAAGATAAAACAGTAAAAGTGGGGCCGTAAGACTCACCTGAGTCTTGAAATAAGTCGTAGCAAATAGCAAGTGGTAAATATAGCAAGTAGGTTCTCCGAACCCGTAACCTTCAAATGCCTAGCACATTAGGTTATGTAAGTACGTGTCTCGCAAGACGTTCCGTTTAGTTGTACACAACTAGTTAAGTCCAATGTTCGTTTGTATGTTCGTAGTCGTTTGTTTTGAGAAAACAGTTTTGGCCCATTGGTGACGGTTCATCAAAATAATTCTAAATTGTTGACTTTGCTACAGTAGATTTGCTACAGTACTGCTACAGTAAAATTTGACTTTTTTGTACAGTAACTTTGACTTTAAAATTCTGGTTTTCTGTGTTTTTGCGACACAATCTGCGACACTAAAGTTTGGTATGCGACACAGTGGTTGTGTCGCATAAAGTGCGACACAAGAGCTCTGCGACACAGTGGTTGTGTCGCAAAAGCTTGCGATGCTAATTTAATAGCGACATAAGGGTTGTGTCGCATAAAAGTGCGACACAATAGTGCGACATAACGTACGACACAAAATACGACACTAAATGGTTTATGTGACATAGCATGCGACACAAGGCTTGTGTCGCATGTATGAACACCAGCCCAGAAACTTTCGGGTTTCAAGAATTTTCGACCAAAAACGCAAATCTAACCCATTTTTGAACTATAAAATCGTGTATTCTTCATGTATTAGGTTATATCTAAGTTGTGTACACATCAAAACATCAAAACATTACACCAAATTGAATAGATCTAAGATTTTAGAAAATTCTTACTTTTGCAAATCGAGCTAGATGGAGGATGAGATGATGAAAACGGTCTTGATATTCTTGCTCCACTCGTGATGGTGATTCCGAATATGTAATTTTCGTGGTCGAGTTTTGATTCCGAAAATTTGATAGTATTTTGAGGTTGAGAGAGTTTATGTGTGTGTGTATTTTGGAAGTAATAAAAATGAAAGAAGAAATGAGGAGTGGGAAGGGTGTTGGCTGATCCAAGAGACAAGGGAGGGGAAAACATCCCTCAAAACACGGTATTTACTCCGTGTCCTAATCGATTAATCGTTTGTTTTTAGTATTTAACCAAACAGTTATATTTTTAAAATGTAACTGGAGTATTTAAATAAAAATACATTGAAATTAATAATAAAAATACATTATTTGTCGCAATATTTTAATTATTAAGTCGCGTTTATTACGTTTTGTTGCGTTAGTTAAAATGTCATCGCGATGATATATAAATAATGCTCGTTCGGTTGCGTATTTTATATAACAAAATACGTTCTCATTATTTAAGTAAATTTTTGTCACCAACGTCCAAGTAAACTGTGTCGGACTCCGTCCGGTTAATTCGTACGATTTATCCAAATCGCGTAAGTACACACACATATATATAAATCACCTTATATATATATATACAAATAGAGCCTGTAATTAGTCCTATTACATACTAATTACAACTAGTTACAAACAATTAGGCATAATTAATTATCCTAATTATGCAGGTGTTACAAGATTAGATTAGAGTAGGTAGCCTATAGGCTAAATAACCATTTACGAAAACCTAGGCATTTGTTAATTGTATTGAGAAAGGCAAGTTTAAAATCCAATTTAAAGTGATACTTTTTCTTAATCTATGAAATCTAAAGTAAGGTACGCAAGAAACCTAAACACTTTTCCTCGCTTATCATGCTTGAATTTCATTAATAGGAATTGATCAAGTAAGTCCAAACATATTTCTAAGTTAGTTGTTTGGTGGATTTATAGTCTTTATGGTATTAAGAACGGTTAGACTTGTTGTGGACTTGCTACTCTATTCCTTTGCCCACGAGCGAATGCGTTCAATAATAAGGGTCACTGACTCCCTCACAGGAGAGTGCGGAGAGTTGAGCATTGTCTGTCTGATCAGAATCATGACACCTTAGTTCCTCGTGACATATTAGTTGATAACCGACTAATAAGGAATCTATTGGTTATACCATAAACTACCAAGTCTAGTGAACATTCCAAATTTAGTAAACGTTTTCCCTAAAAGTTGTCATCCCACATTATAAGCTAATGATGTATTCATTTCAGAAGCATGAAATAATTCTCTTAGGCATGCTCTCAATTCTCGATGGAATATACATGACTAGGCAATCTCACCAGGGTGGTCACTCAATTCATTCAGAAGTGTTTCGGGTTACCTATCATTCTAATCAAAAGAAATCGCTCAATAGCCAGTCATACAGCACCCATCGTCATAGGCTTGCTCAAGAATCACATCTCCACCACTTAGGTGAGGACGGTGCTAATCATCCCAGGACATTCAGATGGGTTGTTATGTTTAGTGAGGGTTAAAGGAAATGGATAATTGGGAAATTTGTTTTAAATAAAAGGGGTTTGCTTATCTTAGGCCTCCTTAAACTTATGAAAAAATTTTATTTAGATAAACTTTTTAATGAAAACGGAAACGGATAACGATAAGGGAGGAGATAGCTATTTTGACTTCTATCTCTTTGAAAACACACGGAGGATTTATACTCTTGTAAGTCCCTAGTTCTAGGATCGATAACTTCGTTATCTGTAGTATTAAGGTGCGGAATCCCTCAATACGGTGTTATCTTACTAACAAGGAATATGTTCGTAATTGCGTATATTAAAGCTTAACTTTAAACGATAAAACGTCAAAGCCTAGCCGTTAAGTTTAGTTTTCTCTGGGTTTTACTGAGTTCGCAGATTGAGAGTATCGAATGCCAAAAGTTATGTTTTTCACCGAATGAAAAACATTATATAGTCTGGTCTCGGCTCGGCTCGGCTCGCATGGGCCTGCGAGTTCAGCCCAACTCGCCTTGCAGCCCAAGCCCATTACCAAGCTCGACTCGCCAAGACCGTTCCTTTGCGAGTTCAGTCTTCATCTCGTCTCGCAACAAACGTATATATATTTATTTCGTATTTAACATTCGTCTAACTCAACATAATAATATGTTTAACGAATATTACTTAACAAAACAAATATTTATTTACAAATCTAAACCAATGTACAAACGTAATAATAATTACACCAGTTCTATATCAAGCTAGATCTGTTGTCACAATCTATGTTTCAACAGACTCCCCCTTGACAATAGCTCTAGCGTCTTTATCTTCACGCTTTGTCTTTGGTCTTCATTTGTAAATCTTACTACCTGCGTAAATCTTCATCTTGATACAAGTTTTAACCATCAACTAATAATCTCTTGCTAAACCAGCCCATTCAATAGTCGTCAAAATCCTGTTCTCGTTTAACTTTAACAGATCTTTTCTCGACATATTCATCAGGTGTCGATGATCATAAACTCTAAAGATTTCTCTTTCACCACCTTCAACCTCATCATCAGCTTCAACCATAACAGCTTCTCCAGTTCCTGAATCCACGTACCAACTCTTCATATTTTCCAAAATATCCTGTGGCATTGTCTTCAGTGGAATCTGCTGTATGCATCTAACAGCTGGATATATCTTTTTCCTTCTTCTTCTTCCAGTTCTTTGACTTTTCTCTTGTAGTTCCACAGTCTTTCCTTTTCTTGGCTTAATCTGTACAAACTTATTTGTACCAACTTCAGTTCTGATTATTCGTTCAACACGATTAGCATAATCATCATTACTCGGATTATTTATCTCCAATCTAGCCAAGTCACGTATCTCATAACGTGGTAAGGAACTAAATACTGCAAGCTTTCGCTCAAAATATTGAACTCGATCAAACCTTTTAATAGCAAAAAGCTTCAGTTCAGAGTCAAAGTACCATCCAACAATCCCTTTACGAGGAACATGTTTTCCCGTAATATCTACTTCTGAAACTCCAATCTTCTTCTTCTGTTTTGGAAGTTTCCTAAGAAAAACAGCAGGATTCTTGGTAGGAATCAAAGTTTCATCATCTTCTGAATCGGTTGAGTCATCGATTTCTTCATCTACATCGACAACCATTGGACCTTGTTCATTTTCAATAATAACTTCTGTCCTAGATGGGCTCACATGGTGTTCATCAATATTTGCATCAGGATCTACACCAATGTCTTGCACAATCTCAGGTACAGCAGTCCAATCAGTAGGTGGTAGAAGTTCTCCATCCTCAAGATCAAAATCAATGTCTTCATCTATCTCATCAAAAATATCATCTTCCGAATCAGATAGATCAAGCATTTCCAGTCCTAAGAGAAAACCACAAATACAAATCAATATTAATAATTAAAACTCTCTTATCGATTTCCCTGAATCAACCTAAGAATTTCTTTATTAATTCTTTTGTATATTTTAACCTAAAATATAAACGCAATTTACATGTAACTTACAAAATCTTTTATTGATTACCCTGAATCAATCCAAAATCTCTTAAGTCTTATAACCTACTTAACAAATAATAATTAATTTTAAATTCTAAGGCATTGTGAATAATCACCAAACATTTAAATTTACTATTAATTACCTTATATAATTTCTAAGTGTTAATTGATCTAATTCATTATCAATTTAACCTTTAAATTATATATCATTTGTCTAGTTAATACTAATACATTTTTAACTTGTCAGTATGCAAACTCTCAAGTCTAAAATGCATATGTTATTATAAAATTTTGACCGCCGATATTATTCGGAACACGCCGCTCGACTACTCAATGAGTCGGAAGACTTTCGATCACTATTTTATCTTAACATATAATTATATAAACTTAAATTACATCAAACATATTTTACTTAAAATAATAATAACCTTAAGCCGAATATATTTACACAATAATATTAAGTTTTACAATTGTTCACAAATACTAACTACAGTCTACACTAAAGTCAAGCTAATGTCTCACCAGCTTCATCTTCAGTCTGACCTGTACCAGTACCAGAACCGCTCGCACCAGCATTACCACCAGACTCCCCCTGAATCGTAGTTTGCTCACCAGTCTTTGAAGGACCGGTCTGCTCACCACCTTTCGGTGCATTGGGATCATCATCTCTGTCAGAGTCTCTTTTCCTTCTCAGCTCATCCTGCTTACACGACTCCAGATATACCAATACCTCCCCCTGAGCAGACTGTCCTGAATTAACTCTTAACACCAAACGTTCTAAGTTATCAAGCTTCAGTCGCTGGGTATTGAAATCATCAAGTAACGTATTGTGAGTCTTCAGCAGTGTATTGTAAGCTTGACTCTGTTCAAGCACTTGCTGGCCAAGAGTAAGATTGTTCACAACCAACTCTGGAATCCTAGAAACAACCTTCTCTAACTCCTTCACTTTCGACTCCAAGGATGTAATCCTTTCAGCATCAGTCACAGGAGTAATAGGAATGATCGTCGGTCCAGGTGGTGTCAGCGAAGCAACATGTGACTCAAATGTACGTGGTGGAAGTGGCTGAGTCAAAGCTGTCGTCAGAAGATCAGCTGTAAATGTGCTTGCTGTAGTAGTCGGAATCGGCTCCGAACTTACTAAGTCAACAATCTCCTAAAAACATCAGACAAAAATTAAATAAGTAATTATTACAGATTACTCTGTCTCAATCTCTAATCAATTTTGTAATACTTGTAGTACTAAACTTATATCTCTTACCTTAGCAGGTACAGACATCGGTTCAGGCTCTACCGATATCACCGTCTCGACCTACGGTGTATCTTGAGCAACTGTCACAGAATTAACTGTCTCAGTTTAACTCCTGATAAACAACAAGTTAAGATTATCTAATTTTGTATAATACTAACCTTCTCTAATGGTCAAATTTCTCGACCTCTTCCTCAAAGGAGTTTCAACCTCCTCAGGACCTTCCTCCAAAATACTCTTGCCCTTCCTCTTCTTTTCAGAAATAGACGGAGGAGGAGAAGGTGTATTCTCAGAATCCTCATCTGAAGCCGTCTCACCATCACGACCTCCAGATGATCTAACAGGATCCTAAATGTTGAATATATTTAACATTTATGATTAGCATAAAGCTCTATCATACAAGTTCTATATATTTAAGATTAATCAGATATAATACCTCAGCCGGTACAACAACTAATCTATCTAGCTGTATCTGCTCCCCCTCAGGTATTGCAACCTCTGGGTTTACAGCCTCAGCTTCAGCTTCCTGTTCATATAATGATATTTATATTTTATAATCAGAAATATTATCCAATTAACTAAATATCTAATATCAGTATAGATATATAATAATATTATACTGCATGATTAATAAAAGTAATCTATCAACTAAGTATCTATAACATTATATAAATAAAATAATATTACCTCAGGTGGTGCAAAATAACTATCAATATCCTGGAGCAATGGATTCGTCGCATCATCATTGTGCTCCAGCACCTCCTGAACAAGCTGAGCAGCAACATCTAGGTTCACCTGTTCCCCAGCATGTGCAGGTTGTTCCAAGACATCCTCAAGCAGCTCTTGTGGATCTTCAGCATGAACCACATTAGTTGGAGGTTGTGCAATAACAGCAATAGCAGCAACATCAGCAGGAGCAACGTCCAACCAACCATGATTTGGTGGTGCAACGTAGTTTGGGTCAATAATATACCCAAAGAGTGGTCTTACCTCAGGTTTTACCACTCCCTCTTTCCTCACTGTCTGCATAAACATGGCGTTATACCCACGATGATCAATCGTATTAACCACTAGATGTGGTTCAGGTATAGCCAAATCCAGTAGATGCGCACGGATAATCAACATACAAAATCTCAGGTAAACCAAAAACCTTGATCTAACAGAACCCGATATCTGTTTCGCAATCTCACCAAAAAGATAATCACAGAAACTGTATGGTTTATTATAAACCAGTGACAGTGCAGCCGATAGAATAGCAGGGCTTAACTCATCAAAGCCACCCTTCTTTGCTGCAAAAACTATATTCATCACGTGCCATAGAAACCTCCACTGACCAATAACCAGAGGTTTCTGGAACTGACGTCCGCGCCTATCACCTGTATAACCCATACGACCTATAGCTCCCTCGATAAAATCCATAGGAAACTCCGTATCTCCATTCTCCTATTCTTCTGTCCCTAGCTGCAATACATGACGAAGATATCCAGCAGTAAATACAACCGGTTGTCCATTAACCGTTGTCCTAATCTCTGGTGGATTGACAGATTCGTCATATGCAATATCCGTCCAGAAATCGTTCGGAATCGCTTGAGAAATCGGTGGATTGGCAGTAATGGCGTATCGAATACGTGATCGTGCAAGAAATCTAAGAATATCAGCAACCCTATCAGCCCTCTTGGCTTCAAGGTTCAGATCCACCAAAATATTGTTGCCCTTGTCAAATGCTCTCGCCATATCTGTAAAATAAACACAAACAACAGATATAATTTTAATGCACGATTAAAAGACTTTAAACTATAACGTATTATGAATCAGAATTCATCAAACATCTTAGTTTAAAATTGAAATTATATATAACTTGTTACAAAATAGTCTCAAGTCGTATATAAAAATTTAACTTATAACTAATAAGTCTTAAGTCTAATTTAAATCCATTATATAAATCAATATATATAATATACCGCTAATATAAAATTAGGACACGCTACACGATTACGTTTTGAATCGGTAACTTTCGATATATATATATATAAATTATCATAGGAATCCAAAAATATACTAGTTATTACTTAAAAAGTCGTAACTCTTATAAAAACCTTTCCTTTTTTAAAAAAAATTCAAGTTCTGGATTCGCATAAGACACCTAAGCGAATCGAGTTCAACTCGTTTTGCTTATCAACTCGCTTCGCTTATCAACTCGCGATTGAAGTGAACTCGCTAATCATGTCGATCCGCAGATCAATTCGTTGGTCGATCCGCTAATCAACTCGATCCGCTAGTCAACTCGCTGCGAGTTGAGTCGAAGTGTCAACTCGTTCGATGAACAGCCGTCGCGAGTTTATTTTCAAAATCAATTAATCTGTTGATTTTAACATGATCTAACGATTGTTTTACGTTCATTGATGTTCGTTTAACATAAACCATAATGATCCATGTCCAATAACATCTTAAATCTATGTGAATCGTTTAAACTTCAAACCGAAACCCTAAAGTTTTTAGAACCGTCAATTTCGAGTTAATTACTCGGTGAAATCCGTTGTATTATACCTCAAAAAGTTCGCAAAGAAGTCTTGAATATAATCTACGGATTCAAAAACTCGTTTCCTTACTCGCAAAATCAAAATCAAACGAAAACTAAGTTTCGCCTCGTTTCGCCTGTAAACGGATTCGCCAAGTTTAAGTGAACTCGCGAATGATGTGGGTTCGGTGGGTTGGCTTGACTCGTTTGACCCCCTTTATACCTTGTATCCGATTCGCGAGATTTCAAGTGGATCCGCAAGTTGACTAAGTCGACTCGCAGGAATAAATAAAAACGCGAATTAAATACTTAGTATAAATTAAAAACCCATCATTTGTACAAGTCTAAAATAAAATTATTTTTTACTTGTATTTGTTACGTTTGTTCAACTCAAAAAATATTCAACATAATTTAATTTCGAAGGGTAAAACCTAATAAACACAGAAACTTAAATTAAACATAAACTAAAATAAGATAAAAACACAATTATGTAAATATTGGTATCAAGTACCATTTTATTAATTACTTGATCAAAACAAAATACATAAACAAAATGAATAAGAATTTATCTGCTTAGGGATCATATTAGAAAGAATAAGCAATTAATTAGATATTTAAGAATCTAAGCAGATTGGTAGTATACATACCTCATGAAATTCAAGTAAATACTATAAAATTACAACTAAATTTATCATTTATACATTTATATTTATAAAACTATATCTTAGGTACCTTTATCCACATAGCATAATTAATAAATGCATTATTCACATAAAGTGAATTTATTTATAGACAGTCCAAGACGATTACCGGTATTATGATCCACATAAACAAATTATTCTCAATTTTCTAAGCAAACACTTTATTGTTAGTATGAATATTATCAAGTGTTTCCTATTATATGACATACTGAAGAATTCAAGTAAAACTCATAACACTGCATCATTAAATTTCAAGGTAGCGGTTACTAAATGATGTATCTTTTCGAAACGTATAACATACACTTGAATTTTCAAGGTTAGACAAATATCAGACATACTTTGAATATACTATGTTATCTAAGTCTGTACGTAGTACAACAGAAGATCCCTTCTAGCATACTTCAAAATATATTTGAGAATATTAATTTAATTAAAGGTTTCAGTTCTGTACTTAGTACAACAAAGTTACCAGTAATTAAGTTAATACCCATATTGCTACTATTTGTCAATTCAAATTAAAATGCATGATAACAGTGTATGGCAATACCATCATTCAACAATTAAGACTTAATGTCATACATCATAGAATAGTAAGACAAGATAATAAATAAGTAGTTAATTAACTTCTTAAGGCTTAGAAAATGTCATATAATTTGCCTACCAGTACATCATATGATGAAGCCATCTAAAGTTTTTCACTAAAAATAGACAAATTATAACTTGTGGATATAGGTGTATAATCAAATAAATATAAACACATACCTGATAGAACCGCTGTAGTTCTAAAGCAACTTTATTTGAACCTACTACCATATCATACTTAGGACTTAAGCTTATTATTGTGAAGCTTATTCTCCTAATGTACTATCATTTCCCTTAGTTTTTGCAAATAAAAACTTAAATGAAGGCGATTCCCCTTAGGTAACAAGCAAATGAATGCCATACGCCCTTTTTTTTTTTAATGAAGACAGAAATACTAACTATTACAAAAATACCCTTGGAAGACTAATCACTCTGGATTTCTCATTCCGTTTAGTTGAACCAACGTCTCAAATCTTGCTCTGTCGAACGCCTTTGTGTATAAGTCTGCTAAGTTATCCAATGATGGAACCTTAACTAACTTTATCAACTTCTTTTCAGCACAATCTCTAATAAAATGATGTCGAATATCAATATGCTTAGTTTTACTGCGCTTTACCAGATTATTGGTGATCGACATAGTAGATTCGTTATCAATCATCATAGGAGTATTGGTTATATTTAACCCGTAATCCCGCAGTTGCTGTTGAATCCATAGAACTTGAGAGCAACAGCTGCCAGCTGCAACATACTCAGCTTCACATGTAGAAATGGCTACCGAGGTTTGCTTCTTGCACTGCCAGGATACTAATCTACCTCCTAGAAATTGACATCCTCCGGTCATAGATTTCCTATTCTGATTGCATCCTCCGTAATCCGAATCAGTATAAGCTACGAGATCTAAGTCTCCATCAACCGGATACCAAAGACCCAGCTTAGGTTTCCCTTTGAGGTAACGAAAGATTCATTTAACAGCTTGCATATGTGACTCTTTCGGATTAGCCTGATATCTTGCGCATAAACAAACAGCAAATATTATGTCAAGCCTAGAGGCTTTAGATACATTAGTGATCCGATCATGGCTCTATAAAGAGTTGGATCCACATCGCTATCACTCGATGTATCTTGACCTAGTCCATGATTGACTGGAATTGGAGTATTGTAGACCTTACATTCATCCATCTGAAAGCGTTCTAATAGCTCATATGTATATTTAGATTGATGAATAAAGAATCCATCCTTCTTTTGATCAACTTGTAATCCTAAGAAGAAATTCAACTCTCCCATTGCAGACATTTCAAATCTTTTCCTCATGACTTTCTCAAATTCTTGACACATCTTTTCATCAAATGATCCAAAGATAATGTCATCAACATAAACTTGTACGAGAAGAAAGTCTTTCTTTTTCCACTTCACAAACAGTGTACTATCAATCGATCCTCTTGTAAATCCATTCTCAAGTAGATACGTTGATAGTGTTCCACACCATGCCCTAGGTGCTTGATGTAATCCATATAGGGCCTTATTCAAACGATATACTCTATCTGGATACTCAGAATCAGCAAACCCCGGCGGTTGTGAAACATACACCAATTCTTCCACTTTGCCATACAAAAAGGCACTCTTAACATCCAACTGATACACTTTTATACCAAAATATGATGCGAATGCTAAGAATACTCTAATTGCTTCTAGCCTAGCAACTGGTGCAAACACTTCATTGTAATCTATACCTTCTTGTTGATTAAAACCTTGAACCACTAGACGAGCTTTATTGCGAGTAACGATTCCTTTATCATCTCTCTTGCACTTAAATACCCATCTAGTTCCAATTGGATATTCTCCCTTTGGTAGGTCAACCAACTCCCATACTTGTAATTTAGAGAACTGTGATAGTTCCTCTTGCATTGCTTCTACCCACGAGCTTTCTTTTAAAGCCATCTGAACATTTTTAGGCTCGACTTGTGAGATAAAGCATGAATATAGACATTGATTAGGAATCCCTGTCTCTTTCATTGCAGTATACAAGCTTTGGTATTCTAAATTCTCAGACGTACTAGCTCTGGATTGATGCCTAGTTTGAACCGGAGTATTAATATCACCGATGATATTTTCAACGGGATGATTCTTACTCGTTCTAGTTGAAGCAACAGGCTCAACCGGAATCTCATCTTCTAAGTTAGTACCAATCTCTTCCAATGAAGGTACATCTTCCGTACGAGCAGAAGATATCCTTAAATGTTTCAAAGGAGTAAGTATATCATCAAACTTTGTAGGAAGATCATCAAGATCTTCTGTTTCTTGAGACTTATCCTCTGAAGGTTGTTGTGACTCACTTGTAGAAGCTTTATCTGAGTCAACATTAGTCTTAATTCCAGACTGTTTAACACTTGATGTTGAAGCATGACCAGTATCAACATCTTCAGACACTAAATGTTCAGCTATCTCTGAATCACTGACATAGTCACTAATAGGAACTTTAAATGATGCAAAAAGATCAGAATAATCAAATTGCCAATCTAATCCCTTATGAACATCTGGTGAGTAGCTCGTAACTTCAATATTATAAACTACCTCCAAACGTCCTGTGACTTTATTAAAGACTCTCTTGTTTGGCGAATTGGGCATATAACCTAGGAAAAATCCTTCGTCAGCCTTCTCACCAAATTTTGCTTGATGCCCAGTCTTTAATATGGTGCATGAAACTCCAAAGGGTTCAAACCCTTTTAAGTTAGGTTTCTTATTGTTCAAAAGCTCATAACAAGTCTTGTTATGTCTCTTAACCGTAAGAACTCTATTAAGAACATAACATGCTGTATTCACTGCTTCTGCCCAAAAGATGACCGGAAGCTTTGAATCAGCAAGCATTGCTCTTGCAGCTTCAATCAACGTTCTATTTTTACTTTCAGCAACACCATTATGTTGAGGCTCATAAGGTGCACTAAATTGATGTAATATCCCTTTGCTTAAGCAATAGATATTCAACGTTGAATTCTTAAATTATGTTCCATTGTCACTACGAATACGCTTTACTCTCTTTTTATAGACATTCTCTACTAGATCAAAGAACTCAATTAGAATTCCAGGAGTTTCATCCTTTGATCCCAAAAAGAATACCCATGAGAATCTAGAATAATCATCTGTGACAACTAAACAGTACCATTTGCCACCTAGACTTCTCTTGCTTATAGGGCCGAAGAGATCCATATGTAGCAATTCAAATGGCAAGGAGATTGAGTTTTCAGTATTAGATCTGTGTGGTTTCTTGTGCTGCTTTCCTTTCATGCAAGGAACACACTTATCCTCAGACTCGAAACGTTTTTGTGGTACACCTAGAACCAATCCATTTTTGGTTATATAATTCATCTTTCTCCAGTTTAGGTGTGCCATTCTCCTATGCCATAATAATGCGTCTGTTTCCGAAGCCTTGGATAATAAAAAGGTAGACACCATTGAAGAGTTAGGAACACCCATGTTGATAGCATGATAAGTCCCGTGCCGTGGGATCTGATCGGATCGATTAATCGATTGCTAGTGCGGAATCCAAACAAACGAAACACAAACGTTTTCTCTATAATCTTTTATATATATTAACAATTGATAATATAACGATTACAGATACAAACTCAAACCCTCGTTCTCTCCTCTCTGCACTCACACAAAAACGGCTCCACCTATATCTCACACGTCCAACCCTAAATCTGACTTGTAACTCACTATTTATATCGACCTAATGGGCCCTGCGACGTTAGGCCCAACGTCGCAGGCCAGGCCCAATGCGACGTAGCCCATGTCGTCGCAGGCCCAATTATAATGTCACCATTCTATGTATATTTCATTTACAGACTCGAATACACACTCTAAACACTATACATTCGTAGACTAATTGACTTTGACAATTACAATAGTTTGACCAACTGACTGACACACAAAATGCATCAACAAACTCCCCCTTGTCATCAGCTTGGTCAAAGAAGTCTTCAATTAGTCTTCATCAACAAACTCTTTCATGTCTTCAACAATCAGAAACTCCCCCTTAGAGATAGCATGGTCTTCCAAGAAATCTTGATGTCCAAATTCATGTGACTGACACAAATTTATCATACAATAAGATCTTCAAACTCAGTGACCATTTCTCAATCATCAGCAGCTTCTCCGATAGAATTATCTTCACAATCTTTGGAGAATAACCGACATCCTTTACATCTTCAATAATTGACTTTAACAAGATATGTGATGTTTGAAGAAAATAACATAGAAATAAAATCTTTTTGTATTTTCTTTATAAATGAAAAGTAAAGAACGAAGATTAAAATAAATTGGGGATAGGATTGTTTTAAGTCTGCTTAGGGATCATATCAGGCCAACATGCAATTATTAGCAAATAGTAAGTGTTATTTCGATCATCAGTATATTTGTCCACTTTAAATTTACTTGACATATTTAAAGCACCTTTTATAAAAATTAGTTCAAGACGATCATCGGTATTGTTTGTCCACTTAAACATGTTACATCCGTATTTGTGAGCTAACCTTTATTGTTAGAATGAATATTAATTTTGTGAAACCTATTATATGATATACTGATAAACTTCAGTAAAACAAACACTGCATATTCACACAAGGTAGAGATTACAAGACCAAGTTTATCTCGGTTTTCTCGTAATATACACTTGATATTTATATTTAGGCATACATCAAACCGACTATGAAGATACTAGTGGCCCCAGATCTGTACTTAGTACAACAGAGGGTCCCTTAGTATGAACATAACAAGTTTGAGACTATTTGCATAACTAATGGATTCAGGTCTGTACGTGAGTACAACAATAGTCACCATTAGTTAGGCGAATAATCATATTATTACTATATGCCCATTTTACATTTACATAATTATGACAGTGTATGATAGTACTTCCATTTATCAATTAAGACTTATGTCATACATCAGATAACATTTTTCACAAAGTAATAGACAAGTTTTATTATTACTTCTTACTCACTCACAAACCGGTGTGTAGCATGCCTACCAATACATCGTATAATGAAGCCAATGTTTATAGAAGATGTGTTAAATATACCAGATAAACCTACTGACACATCAAACATAAACCTTAAAATTTCCATTTTTATGCATATCACCCGATGTACTATCATATCCCAAGTTGTTTTACAAACACACAATCCAACATCTTTTCAAGAATTAAGAATCTTGCTGTTCACATTTCTGAATTAAATAATCAGAATTTTGAATATTCAGAATTACTCCCCCTGAACAGCAAATTCTTATATCCAATCCAAAAATACTCCCCTTAAACATTAAACATATTTTTGTATTTTTTAATTGAATAAATTTCGCAACATTGCATTTCTTTAATACTAAAAAGTATAAAGAATGGCTGTTGCATTATAACAAATAAAAATAGAAAATTATCAAAATCACATATCAAGTCAAATCAAATGCCTTTTAGCACTTTTACCACCTCATAACATCGAAATTCTCATCCAATCTCAAATCATCATCGCATTCTTCCAACAATATTCACATCCATGCAGTCACTAAAAATGTTAGCTTTCAATAATCTGACTGCACCACCACAAACAATTAAACGTTAGTACTTATGGGACACCCAAGCCTTAATTGACTTGGGTTGTCCATGGTCATCCATAATCATCACATCAATGAGTTTATGATATTTTAAAAACTCAGAGGATTTCATTGATGTGTTGTTTGTGGATTTGGGTTTCCAAACCTTTGTAGGTTCAGATGAGTTGTTTTCAACAATGTTGTGCTGTTGAACTTGAGGTTTACTAGGCACAACTTTGTTTACTCTAGCCACGGGTTTTGGAGAAGAGGATGCATATCTTGATATAGGCGAATACGAAGCACGCCTAGAAAACGATTTTGAATAAGAATTCCTAAAGGAGGAAGTTCTTGGCATCCCTCTACCAAACCTATCTAGGGATAATAACCGACAATCCCTAATAATATGGCCCTGTTGACCACAACGATAACAAGAACGTCTCTCAACATAAGATTGATTCCAATGAGTTCCCTCAAATCGTTTCGGTGGAGGACAATACACAGAAGGTCTATGACCAGGAACATTTGTTGAACATGCACTCTTAGGAGAACATGTTGAAGTAGATGTTCCTGAGGTTGAGTTAGTTGATTTTGAAGGTTTATTCTTTTCAGATTTATCAACTTCAACTTTTGAGGATTTATTGTCAACCTTAGCTTTGCCTTTGCATGTAAAACAATCATCATTTTCAGTTGTAATGATGAAATTTTCAGGTTTGACATTTATTTTCTCAACCTTAATGGTAGACTCTTCAGGTATATCTTCTACCTCAACGACCTCCTCAACACGAACTGGAGGTGTACTATCAGACTTAACAAAAGTAGGCAAGGGATACTCTGTCCGTTTAGTTTTCTCCTTTGCCTGCCTTTTGGGATTGGATGTAGCTTCTTTAGACTTTGTAGCTGACCATGATGAGTAGTCAGACACAAGTTCTTCGGTGCCTTCCTTAACAGGCTTAGGATAATAGTTAGTGGGAGGTGGATACCCAAGTCCCGCTTTACTTTTATCTGTCCTCATCTTGTCAACCATTTCATCGAAGAGTTTATGAGAATTTGAGAAATTCGTGATTCCCTTTTTAAAATTGTCAGACTCAGACTTTAGCTCAGAAAGTTCTTTATTCAAAAGTTCCATTTCTTTAAGATAGCTATTAATAGCATCCTGTTGGCTAAAAACTTTAGACTTGTATTTTTCAGTGTCTAACTTATAAGCCTCAATTTGTTTTTCATAAAGAAATTCATTAGCTTTCAAAAACTTGTTTGACTCGGTGAGTTTAACAACTTTTTCTCGCAACTCTAAATTGTCATATTGATAATTCTTAAGAGATTCAGTCAATGTTAAACAAGAAACACAGTTTATGGGTACCTTAGGTTCATCATGTACCGCATGTATCTTTGCCAAAAGCGCACTGTGTTGAACCTCTCCTTGAAGTGCACTAAAATCAAACACTCCCTGATTAAACACCACCAACGCCTGTGATGTTGAATCTTTCTCTGGAGTCTTGGGAGCTGAAGGTGTAGTGAAACCAGATGATGGATATCTTTCTTGTTCACACTCCTTAGCAAAGTGTCCATAACTCTGACAGTTCTTGCATTTCACTTTGCTTTTATTAAAACCAAGACCTGTATCACCATCGTCATCCAGGTCCTTTTTGCCCGTTCTCTGAAGAAATTTCTTAGTTCTTTGGGTTATCATGGCCATGCTCCATTTGATGTCCATTTGCTCGAGATCATCAGAGTCGATCTGTTCAAAGTCTTCCTCAGTGAGCTGCAGAGTACTAGCCTTCTTGGAAAGTAAATTCTCATACGAATTGAGGAAAGCTGCAAAGATTGTAGCATGATCCTCAGTAGCCTGTGAAGGAGCTGTTTGAGAAGTATAGGAAGCATATGAAGTGCTACCAGAAGGAGATGTAGCTGACTTGGAATTAGATCTGGAAGTTTCATTGAGACTAGGATTTTGAGTGGAAGCTGCTGACATCTTTTCTTTCTTCTTCATGTCAAGAGCATCAGCCTGTAACTTTCTGATGAGTTCTTCCAAATCCATGATTTCAATTTCTGGATCTTGTTCCAAAATATCCACATTGGTAGCCCAGTCCTTAGGTAATGCCCGTAATAGCTTCTTATTTACCTCTCCATTATTAAGTACTATTCCTCCATCAGCCACTTCATCTACGAGTTGGGAATATCTTTTGAAGAGTGCTTCTAAAGATTCATTTGATAGTAAATCAAATGTGTCAAACTGTTTCTTGACAAGTTCCACTCTATTTCTCCTATATTTTTCATATCCACCACATCGTGTTTCAATTGCATGCCAGAGGTCGTATGCAATAACATAATGTTTAAACATTTGTTGAACTTCCTTTGATAAGCATTTGACAATTGTTGAATAAGTTCTCCTTTCGGTATCGAATGCTTTTCTTTCCTCTAGTGTCATGCCAATGTAAGACTTTTGTGGTGATACTCTTAAATTCTTTGTTCCAACTACTGGTCTTTCATATCTTTCAACCAATGAGTTCCACATATCTGGATCATTTTCAGACATAAAGGCTTCGAACTCAAATCTCCATGTAGCATAATCATTATCATCTGTAAGCATGGGGGGTTCAATCTCACTAACAGCTCCACTATAGCAACGCATATGAGCTTTAGAAGACATTTTCAAACCAGAAAGGTATTTGGCCTCTTGCGACTTTTCCCTCCAATACTGAATTCGAATAATTTTGACGACTACCCGAGTATAGCGAAACTTTTCCGACACTAAAATGAAGCAATTCTAAGCCTAAAAACAAAATTTGAAACTACAAAATTTTTCGCGTTTTTCCCGCCAAAATTTCGTCCGAAAACGTCAAAAACTGGCCGGGTAAAATGAAACTTTTTTCAGACTAAAATTGAACACTTTTAAGCCTATGGAAAAAATTTGAAAACGCAAAAATTTTTTCGGAGATTCCCGCCAAAAAACTTTTTTTTTTTTTTTTTTTTTTTTTTTTTTTTTTTTTTTTTTTTTTTTTTTTTTTTTTTTTTTTTTTTTTTTTCGAATCTAGAACGAGGTTAATGTCGGAGAAAAATAGCAACGTCGCAGAGCCTAGCGACGTCGCAGTCCAACGTCGCAGAGCCTAGCGACGTCGCAGCCTACGTCGCAAAGACTAATTAAAGTCAAAATAGCGACGTCGCGGATGACGTCGCAGTCCAACGTCGCAGAGCCTAGCGACGTCGCAGCCTACGTCGCAAAGACTAATTAAAGTCAAAATAGCGACGTCGCGGATGACGTCGCAACGGTACGTCGCACGGACTAATTAAAGTCCAAATCACTACGTCGCACGCGACGTCGCAGCTGACGTCGCAGGCTACGTCGCACAGTCGGGCTGCAGCGGCCAAAACCCCAAAAATCGAAAATTTTCGAAACCCTAACGAATTTCGAAAACCGAACGACGAACAAACCCAGAAAAACTCTTCAGAAAATCGATTTCTTCAAGCAAACTAACTCAGAAACGAAGATTAATCAATTAAACCTTTGCGAATCAAACCAAAAACGTTCAAAATAACGATCCGAAACCGACGAATCCTTGATTCTACGGCTCTGATACCAGTTGATAAGTCCCGTGCCGTGGGATCTGATCGGATCGATTAATCGATTGCTAGTGCGGAATCCAAACAAACGAAACACAAACGTTTTCTCTATAATCTTTTATATATATTAACAATTGATAATATAACGATTACAGATACAAACTCAAACCCTCGTTCTCTCCTCTCTGCACTCACACAAAAACGGCTCCACCTATATCTCACACGTCCAACCCTAAATCTGACTTGTAACTCACTATTTATATCGACCTAATGGGCCCTGCGACGTTAGGCCCAACGTCGCAGGCCAGGCCCAATGCGACGTAGCCCATGTCGTCGCAGGCCCAATTATAATGTCACCATTCTATGTATATTTCATTTACAGACTCGAATACACACTCTAAACACTATACATTCGTAGACTAATTGACTTTGACAATTACAATAGTTTGACCAACTGACTGACACACAAAATGCATCAACATAGCATATATGTCCTTCTTCCTTGGCGCCCTCATCAAAATCCATTCATCAGGAATTTTGAAACCTGGCTTCAGGACTAAAGCCTCCTTTTCATTAAAATAAACTGGATGACCTTTATCACAGACTTGGGAAACATTCACTAGGTTGTGAGTTAGTTCTTCAACATAGTTCACATCCTCAAGAGTCAAAGTTCCATTTGAAACTTTTCCTTTTCCCGAAATTACTCCTCCTTTATCTCCTGCAAAATTTACTTTTTGCTTGAGACTCTCCTTGAAGTCCTTCAGTAGACTTCTTTCTCCGGTCATGTGCCTCGAGCATCCACTGTCTACATACCACCAGTTGTCCTTGTTCACAGCATGCTCCTGCACATAACACAAAACACAATCAGTTATCAAGAGGGACCCAAGCCATTACGGTCTTGGTTTGTCCCTTATCATCAACAAACTTAAGCTCTTTAAAATAACCATCCTTCCCATCAGGAGCTTTGGTTACTTTCGAAGTAGCTTGAGTTTGTGGACGATCAGCCTTAAGAGGTGAATTTGAGGATAACCTCCTAGGCACATAATTATGAGCTCTATTATGATAATTATAATTAAACTCATGTGATCGCGAAGTAGTACCACTCTCATAATGACTATGGCCTCTACTTGGAGTTCTAAACCTCGACGGTGTCACTTCCCTAGACTTATAGATAGAATTATCACTTTGAGTATATGGCCGTTTAGGTTTAGGTGGGGAGACACTATGTTTACCATCTCTTTTAAGAATGTTAACAGGTTTATTACCTAACTTAGGTTTGGTATCTAACCTATCTACATTCATACTAGAGTCGGTTTGTGTCTTTTCATCAATCACAAGCTTATGTGGTGTTTCAGGCTTTTTGTTAGGACAACACGAAGCCACGTGTCCTTTTTGTCGACACTTGAAGCATGACATCTGCTTGCGTGATTTAGGAACTTTTGCATTACTACTCGGAGTTTTAGGCATTAAAGGTTCAGGTATTTGTTCTTTATTAACCTTATCATCAGTCTTAGCATCGTTAATCACTCCACCCGATACAAACTGTATTTTGGTGAAATGAGATGCCTTGCTATTATCTAATGATAGGTTCTTAATAACATCCTTCTGTGCCTCTGACTGTTCAGGTTTATCAGCTACTGAAATCTCAGGATTAACTTCAGTCATTTCATAATCTTCAGGAACAGGAGTGTAATTGGCATTAAAAGGAGGGGATACATCATTGTAACCTAACCCAGTCTTGTCCTTTACACTACGTTGAACATCTAGCATTTTATCCATTTCTAAAGTTCTGTAGGACTCAATCTTACGATTTTGTTCTACTAACTTATGCTTCAGCTCAGCTAACTCTCTATCCCTATCAGCTATTGTTCGATTTAAGTCATCAATGTTCATATAGAGACCATCTATAATAACAGATTTTTCACTTATGGTATCTCTAAGTTTTGTTCTATCTGAAGCATCAGACTTAATTTTATCTTTTAAGGCCTGTTTATCATCACTTAATCTACGAATATCCATAATGGCTTGATCACGTTCAGATCTAACAGTCTTATAGGATTCCTTATCCACATTCAATTGTGATGACAGATTGCTATTTGACACAGTTAAAACACTATTCTGAGATTGTAAATCAGTAACCAAGTAACAAACATCAGCAAGATTAAGAATATCTAAACATACCTTCTTCTTGTCAGTTTGTACTTCAGCCATGCGTGCCACGAATTCTTCAGGACTCATATATGGAGTTGAATCCATATATAGCATGTCATCATCACTTGCCTTCATTTCAGACTCAAGCACCTCTACTCTCTGTTCCATATCAGTGGGCATGTAGGACACTGATCCAGCAGCTGTCTCTTCAATCTCGGCCATCAAGGCTTCCTCAGAATGAGCTTGCCAATCATAAGAGCCATCCAACTGCTTCACCACTAAGGCTTTGGAAGCAAGAGTACTTCCCGAACCTTGTTTTCCTTGTGCTTCTACTTTAGGTCTTTGGCATTCTCTAGCAAAATGACCAATACCCTGACAGTTAAAGCATCCGACCTTGGTTTTATCAAACCCTGATCTATTGCCCAACACCTTTCTACCAGTTCTCTTGAGGAAATTTTTAACTTTTCTTGAAACCAATGCTAACATCTCTTGAAGTTCCAATTCCTCAACATAATCCGGATCTATCTGCTCATAATCCTCGTCAAATAGAATAGGATCATTGATCTTTCCCTCTATGTAATTTTCATATGATGCCACAAAGGAAGCAAGAACGGACAGTTGTTGTTCAGCAGATTTCACACGCATAGGCATCTTCTGATGCTCTAGAGGTGACTTCTCAGAATTCTTTCCCTTTGTCTCATCACCAGAGGAGGAAATAAAGCATAGATCTTCATAAATCATTTCTCCATTTTCACTAGTATCACCAACTAACAGTGCAGTTGTCGAACTAGAGGACGCAGTCGAAAGATTTGTCTTTCCATGATATAACCCAGGGTTCTGAACCTGATCAGAATCACTATCTCTTGACTTTCTGGAGAAATCATAACCTTTCAGCTTGTCAATGACTTGCTCTAAGGTCATAGTAGAATACCTGGTTTCGTTATCCTTAATCAAAACGCCATACATTTCCCATTTAGAAGGCAAACCCTTAAGAAACTTGTCGGTTTTAGCTACTTCTTCTTCAACAATCTCATGGTATTCCAGTTCACTTAGCAGATGGTAGAAACGTGTGACATAGGCATCAAGATCTTCTCCTTTTAAAGCTTTAAACATAGTAAACTTAGAAGACTCCTCTTGCCAGCTCTCACTTGTGGACTTCCCTCACCTCTTTTCTCTAGAGCTTCCCAGAGCGTTCTAGCAGTATGAAAAGACTTCAGTTGATGAGCGATCTCTTTAACAAGACACATCTTTATGCATGAATGTGCTTTATTTTCATTTCTGTAAGCTTCCTTCTGTTGATCACTCATGTTCGGATAGGTAAGAACCACAGTGGCATTTTGAACAGTTTGAGTAGGTGCGGTGTATCCACTCTTGATACACATCCAGATTGACAGGTCATGGAATCTACAGTAAGATTCAAATCTGTCCTTCCAATTGTAGTAATCCTCGATCCTCAACAACTTAGGTGGAACGTTTGATTTTCCCACCTCGTGGTCCATTTCGATCATTCTACTTAAGTCAGACATCTTAAAAACGTAAAATTAAACTGTTTAGCGAATTCAGAAAACTCAACTCGCAGGACTCAGCTCAACTCGCAATCTCAACTCGACTTCACAGAATATGTCGATTCGCAAGCCTCAGTTCGGATCGCTAAAGATGTCGATTCGCAAGTGATTTGGTTTCGCAGGTGGTCTCGATTCGCAGATAAGTTCGACTCGCAAGCTTAAGCTCGACTCGCAAGTTCAACTCGGTTCGCAGGCGAAGCTGGAACCCTAATCTCGACTCGCGAAACGGCTGTTAAACCCGAAAACGAATGTTTAAGGTATTTTTACAATTGAAACAGGAAATTCGACCGTAAACTAACCCTAAAACGTCCAGAGAGTGATTTTGATCGTTAGTATGTAAACGATCCGAATCACAACGCAATCACCTCTAAAACTTATGAACACACTCGTATTTAGCCCGAAAGCTCTGATACCAGATGTAAGTCCCTAGTTCTAGGATCGATAACTTCGTTATCTGTAGTATTAAGGTGCGGAATCCCTCAATACGGTGTTATCTTACTAACAACGAATATGTTCGTAATTGCGTATATTAAAGCTTAACTTTAAACGATAAAACGTCAAAGCCTAGCCGTTAAGTTTAGTTTTCTCTGGGTTTTACTGAGTTTGCAGATTGAGAGTATCGAATGCCAAAAGTTATGTTTTTCACCGAATGAAAAACATTATATAGTCTGGTCTCGGCTCGGCTCGCATGGGCCTGCGAGTTCAGCCCAACTCGCCTTGCAGCCCAAGCCCATTACCAAGCTCGACTCGCCAAGACCGTTCCTTTGCGAGTTCAGTCTTCATCTCGTCTCGCAACAAACGTATATATATTTATTTCGTATTTAACATTCGTCTAACTCAACATAATAATATGTTTAACGAATATTACTTAACAAAACAAATATTTATTTACAAATCTAAACCAATGTACAAACGTAATAATAATTACACCAGTTCTATATCAAGCTAGATCTGTTGTCACAATCTATGTTTCAACAACTCTTTTAGGGATCGGAGTTTTCGGAAGATTTTGAAGCGCTTAGCTTTATTTCAGATGACATATTTTTCGTTTCTTTTCTTTTCTTTTTTTTTTCTATATTTTTGGCTTAAAACCTCTTTGCCAAGGAATTTCTAAGGAGTTTTTATTCGATTTCCCTTTTTTGAGATCCTTTCTTATTTTCATTTTTTTCCAATCTTTTGACAACTTCGAATTTATTGGTGCCAATTCTTCGCACCATAAGATTCTCGATCTTTGAGTAATGATCATGAAAACGCACACGAGAAGTTATGAGTAAACACGAAATTTTTGATTTTTGAGTGAAAGCAAAAAGAATATCTAAATAGCATTTTTTAAAATGTTTAAAAAATTCTAAGATAAGGTTTTGGTGGGTGTGGAAGTGAATGGGTTTAAAGTTTGGGTTTTAAAGAAACGAAAAGGCTAAGGCTCAACAGGGTTTTCTAGGCGGATCATCAACACTAAAAATAAGTGTTGGAAGGGTTTTGGGCTGGAAAGAAGGTTTTAAAGAAAAGGGGTAATCCTAAGGAATGTCAAGGTCCTCTGATTACACCTATACCGCGTACAGTACTCTACCAATGTGGTCTTGACATGTATAACAGGAGCAAGTTCTAATTCCGGATGCATGCATCGGCACACACTCATCAAACGAATAGTGAAGCATTTAAAATGAATGTTTTTCATGGGCTCAAGATACCTCACTGCAAGTATGGATTGTATGTGTCTAGTCATGTGATGCCCCTCTTAGATCATTATTTCAGCTCAAGAAATTCCTAACTTATTTAATCCTATTTTCCAAAATACATTACTCATATATGAAAATGATTCGTCTTAAGACATTTTAATTCAAAAAAAATTTTGAAAATTTTTAAGCAAAAGTGAGGTTTTTAAAATTGAGGAACATTTTCCGAGTTTACTTTTTGAATGAAGAATCTGACCTAAGGTATTCTATACCGCTATCCCACACTTAGAAGAACATTGTCCCTAATGTTCTCTTGAGTTGAGATTTTATTGTAAGTAAAATCCCACACTTAGAGTTTGAACATATCGAAAAATGTTTCTCAAGTGTTTGTTTTGGGCTGGAATCCCACACTTAGTGATAAGTTTAGGATATGGCATAGACTATGATAAAATAAAACAAAATAATCAATATCAAAACAAGGATAAGAACGAGAAAACTCCCCTATCAATGTGGTTGATGGAAGCTGAAAGTCTGAAGATATGTTGCCTTTGAAGAAGAGTACTTGCTAGATATCCTCCTTGTAGCAGCTCCATGAAGTTCGTTCAGCTTTTGGGAAGAACACTTGATACAAAATGGCTTAAATCTTCATTTCCACTACTCTCTCTCTCTCTCTCTCTCTCATGTGAAAATATCTCGTAAGTGTGAACATGTTGGATATACTTTTTAATCAACTTCTCATTTTTATAGCTTTTTACCGAAAAAGTGTCACTGTCCCAGAATGTGAAAAGATGTTTTCTACTATAAATCATTTGTAAGACATGTATTTTTAAACGAGTTCAGGCATAATGCATGAAAGTAGCACGCAAGTACCTCAAATGCTCGAAACACATGAATTAATATTTCAAAAATATTTCCTAAATTCTGGGATTAGTGATGTGGTAAAGGCTGTTAGTTGTAAAAATGAAGTGGCGTTTGGAAAGCGTTTGTATATCCAAGTGTGAAGGATAGTCAGAGATAATTCACTTCTTGGAATTTAAAAATAAACTACTACTAATAATAAAGGATATTTTATTCCACGGGTTGCCTCCCGAGAAGCGCTTCTATTTGAAGTCGAGGGCTCGACTCTTGTTCCTCTTGGATCAGCCGGAAGAGGAACTTCCAGGTCTAGAGATGCTCGACGGTGGTGCCCTTGAGTTTTGTGGATAGAACTTGAGGAAATAGCGAGTGATGACGTTGGTAATGTTAGGGATCCTTGAGGCGAAGAGAGGGAAACTACCGAAGTGTTCCTCAGCCACCCTCTGTAAGTACAAGAGGTCCCAGGAGATATCATAGAATGCTTTGGAGATGGGTTCATCGGAATCTATGAAATAGGTCCCGTTGTACTCGAGTCTCTCACGCTCTGGTCGTTCCTGTCTTAATGAATCCATGAATCCGAAGAAGCGCAAATGGATGTCTTCATGAGTGCTAACGCTGGTGCTTCTTCCCAATTCATTGATGGATTCGAGGATGCCTTGGATGAGCTGCTCTTGATGATCGGAATATGTGAGTCTAGTTTACAAAAGATGTTAATCATTCTATTATAAACCTCACGCAGTCCATCATGGAATAACTGCCTAGGCTCCTCTGAGAAAACAGTTCCGAAGATTTCTCCAAGCTATTTTGTGATAAAGTTCGCGGTGTTCACCACCAAACCTTTGGGTACCTGTAACACCCGGTCAAAAAGTCAAATTTCGCGCCAATTTTAAACTTTGAATAATTACATTTTATAGTTCAAGTGAAATATTTTTATTAAAAATATTTACAAAACAACTTAAACAAAATTATAGATTTAAAGTAATAAATTTACATTTTAATCAGGTATAAAATCACGGATATTTTGTACTGTGGTTGGAGACCACAGTACACGAGTCAGGGATCTGAGTTCAAATAAAAACCCAAATCCCTCCTCATTCTTTCTCATTCACCACATTTTACTTTCTCTCTCTTCTCTAACTTTTCTCTCATCTCTCTCTCTCTAACACCACACCACCACCACCATAATCCGCCAAAAACCACCGTCTAACGACCTCCAATCTCGAAGCTCCTTTAGGGAAAAACGATCACCACGCAACGATCTACAATCCTATCTTTTCGGATTCTCCTCGCGCGGATTTGTAAGTTTCCGACAATTCTCGAAATCTCTCAAAACTTTGTTATTTTGCTTGTTTGCGGTTTAGATAAGCGTAAAATACTTAAATATGGGTTGGGTAAAAGAATCGGACTCAACGGGAGCCGGAAAACTCGTTTCCGACTCAAACTCCGGCGAACAGTCCGCTACGTCGCAGGGACCAAAAACAGTGCTGCGACGTCGCAGCCGACGTCGCAGCCAACGTCGCAAAAACATCCCGACGTCGCATAATGCGACGTAAGCCCCTACGTCGCCATCAAATTCTACGTCGCACATTGCGACGCAGGACACAACGTCGCATTAGATTGCGAACGTCGCACATAGCGACGTAACACCCTACGTCGCATCTGACGTCGCATCTGACGTCGCATCTGACGTCGCAGAACCTTAAAAACCTATGTTTTTCACTAAGTATTGACAACAAAATTTTACCACTCGATTTTAACCGAATTTGGATTTCGAAAGCGTTTTCATTAAAGCAATATAGTAGAAATAAAAATTTTCCAAGCTGACCTGGCAGCTCGACCCCAGCCAGGGGCTCTGCCCCTTGGACCCCGCCAGGGGTTGCCACCCCTTGGACCCCGCTACCAGGGGCGCTGCCCCCGGACCCCCGTACACCATTCCCAGACTTCAACAACAAATGCATACATGAACAACTCGCTTAGACAAACTGAATTGTCTCATACTTATATAACCTCACGTGTTTAGGACACTAGAAGGTTACCATTCGGACGACGCGCGTATCATCGTATCGCTAACAACTCACAGGTGAGTTTCATAGCCCCACTCTTTCAACTGTTTTACTATTTTCGGGGTGAAACACATGCTCAATTGCTGTTTTCAAATCATATTAACAATCGTTTATAATTTACAACTATTTATATTACTGTATGTAATACGAAATGTGTAATACTTAGGAATTACACCCGCAATATTGTTTTAGAAGCATATCAATACTTAACCTAGATAGGTTACAATCGTACCCGGTTAGGTCATTGGAAAACGAGTACCAACACATAACTTGATTTAGTTATCACAATCTCTTGGCCATATTGTCACGGGACAATATCATTGAATACATTAGAACTAGTTAGTTCTACCTACACTGAACAACATCTGTACTGTTACAAGTTTAGTTATTCTTTAAGAACTAAAACTGTCGACACACTTCATTATTACTAGAATGGGAACCGAACTTAAGTGAACATTTTCCCAAGACTCCGTTATATATATTTGCTAGGCTTTAGGCTAGGAGTATACAATATTATCACAAGTTAGTACAGACTTCTTATATCCATACTACTCAACTGGTGACGACTCTGGCTCAGGATGTAATCCAACCAGGGATGGTCCCCCGGCCCAGGATGTAATCCAACCGTGGGGGTGTCACCTGATGAATATCTACATACTATTATACGATCTACTTAGTCAGGCATGTCGAGTACTGCTGGCTCTCAAACAACTTAGTCGGGCATGTCGTTGTACTGCCGGCTCAATTACAAATTGCTTGCGAGCAACTTCAAAAACGATGCCGCGGTATTGCAGCGGGCACCAAACGATGCCACGGTAAAGTGGGCACAAAACGAAACCACGGTATTGCAGTGGACGAAACTTCAATCAATGGATCAGCGAGTTATACTCGGGATTCACAATAAGTTAACGGATCGGTGGTGCTGCCACGCGAGGCCGTTAGCTCAATTCATGTCCGGGTTAGCTTATGCTAATCGGGTAAACGGACACGCTAAACATTCAAACATAGATCTACGGATCTACAATCACTTGTTGCTGGATGCAACACCTCATATATTTTATCCTAGTTCTGCGGGACTACAGTTACTTAGTATCATATGACGTGGTCATACAGTTATTTGGTTACAACTTAGGCAGGTATTGCCTCCCGTTATACACTTACTCATACCAGATAGGTATTCAGGCTCGGTATGCCTCAATTATTATGTACTTAGGTACGGACTACAATTGCTTAGGTATTAGATACCTAAACTTTCGAATTACACATTGGCAATTACAACTAAAATTTGCTACAAATCAGAATCGTGGATTCTGAACAATTTCTCAAAACATACAAGATTTATACTTTATGTATTTAACTAACAAACCTATGAACTCACCAGCTTTATAGCTGACCTGTTTTAGCATGTGTTCTCAGGTGCCCAGCAGGATTAGGATTACTACAAGATCTTACTAGTTCGAGTCGCATATTTTCAACAAATGGGACTACTCTGCATTTACTTTCATATTTTCCAATTGTGTATTTGGAATTTGTTGTTAAACTTATAACGTTGTAAACATTTTTATTTACGAAATGTATAACCATTTTCAAACGTCTCATTTAGAGTCGTTCATTGTATATCTTGTGCTTTGTATATTGATTAGTAACACCCAAGCATGCTTCCGCAAAACATTAAATTTGGGGGTGTTACAGATTGGTATCAGAGCCTAAGGTTATAGTGAACTAGGTTGCATTTAGTGGGCCTAGACTATGACCATTAGGCAGTATTCCTCGTTAGGTATGACTGGTTCAGGGATTACATCATACGAGTTTAATTTAACATAGCGTAGCTAACTATGTACAATTAAATAAAGATGATGTAAGATCTGAAAGGGGTTATACTGAAACGGGAATGCGTAGTTGACTCTGATTGTTTTGTGCTAGACATCCTAGGCTATTATATGTACTGTAGGTATATATTAATAGGCCTTACATGTATACTACTTCTACGTATCAAATATATACTGGATATATACAACTAAATTCCGCTGTACTATCATTTACTCGTGAAAAGGCACATCGCCGTCCTCCTAACTATCACGACTCGACACTTTTCTCCTTATGTACGCATAGGAGGATATCACCTATATCACTGAACCTCAGAAAGGAGGTACAACCGTATTCAATGGGAATGGAAACCCACACATGCTAAACGTCCACGAAATTAAAACAAACAAATGAATCTTTCACTATTGACCGTGCTGGTCACAATTGGATTAGTGTTGACTAAGTCCACAACAAATTATTTATCTCAATCACAACTTGATCATTTGGATCAATCAACTCAATACCTCAGTGCCTCGGCACTCACATTCTAGCCTTTGTGCTACATTTGGGAAATCACATAACTTCAACATATTTTGGCCTTAGGGCTACCATCAAACAACACATGGCACGTGGTGCCACATTATGCTTTCAAGCACAACACATGGTATGTTGATACCACAATATGGGCACGTTGGTGCAAACCTCATAGTATGTCAATACTACAAATCATAGCATGTTGATGCTACATGCACAATACATGGGTACTGCAATTACGGTGCCGCGGGCACTTCATTACGGCACGTGGTGCTGCATCTCATAGTACTTCGGTACTACAATTACAAAACATTAGTATTTCAATTACTGTGCTGATAGCACTGCATTATAGCACTAGGTGCTACTTCAATTATGCATGTAGACTTGTTATAGTTGCATGTACGACTTACATATATACATATACACTTACTTAACTGGGCACGAGGTGCCACACCTGACTTTTACTACGCACGTATACTTGAATAGTTACGTGTACACCATATATGTATATACGACTACTCTACTGGACACGAGGTGTTCCACTCGATTTCTGTGCGTATGAACACTCGCTATACGCACTTATACACTTATACGCATACGCGATTACCTTACTGGGCACGAAGTGCCACACCACGACTACTAAGGCATGTAATGCCTCAATCGATAAATACACGATGTCACCACACACATGGGTTGTGTTGGGAGACCCCGCTTCAACACCACATAGGGCACTGTAGGTGTCACATTCACCGGCGTGATTGGCCGTATAGTATCTTAGTACTACACTATAGTCCGTGGGACTACTCACAACAACATAGTCTGGTTGACTACATTAAAACACGATTTAGTCATTATTACGACTATTCATCAAAACTACAACCTAATTGGTCACAACTCTCGAAAAACATGGAAACAGAACAATTTAACCAAGGTTAACTCGACAACAGATACTTAAACTGTTGTGACAACACCACAAAAAGGGCAGAAATATGACTGCCACACGCGATATCAAAACTTCAACATCAAGGATCATGGGATCCCGTATCACTCATTTAAGAACTCAAGTTTACTATTCATGTCACTGTAATAATCAAAATCTTTGAATAAAGGTCTCACACTTTGTCGTTTCATTCTTGTTCAAGAATCATGCCTCCTAAACGACAAACTTTCACTCAAGCTGAGCACGATCAAATCATTAATCAAGCAGTGACTGCGACTCTAGCTGCTCAGAACCAAGTAAAGCCTTGCACTTTTAGGGATTTCCTGAGGTGCGAGCCACCCAACTTCGTCGGAACTGAAGGAGCTGTCGGATTAATTCGATGGTTCGAGAAAATGGAATCTATATTTCACGTTTGCAACTGCCCCGACGACTGCAAGGTCTTGTACGCCAGATACACCCTTCAGGATGACGCCTCTATCTGGTGGAATTTTCATGCCCGAACTGTAGGAATCGACACTGCTCACGAACTTTCGTGGGAAGACCTGAAACGAATCATGAAGGACAAGTATTGTCCCATCGAAGTACTTCACAAACTCGAGGACGAACTTTGGCACCTCACCGTAAAGGACAACGACATCGAAACATATACCAACCGTTTTCAACAACTAGCACACCTTTGTCCAACCATCGTAAACCCTGAAAGTCAACAAATCGCAAGGTACACCGGTGGACTCCCACTATTAATTGAGGGAATGGTCACCGCCTCCAAACCCACTACTATTGAAGAGGCCATTCGTATGGCCCACAGACTTATGGCACAGAGGGAACGACGCGAAGCCACTACAACCGAAAACAACCTAACAAAATGGAGTGGGAATTTGTGACACCCCCAAATTTAATGATTTGCGGAAGCTTGATTTGGGTGCCACTAATCAATATACAAAGCACAAAGATAATAATGAACGACCACTATATGCGTCGTTTTAAACTTGTATTAATAAAGTGAACGTTTACATCAAAAATAATATAGCACTAGCTCGGTTCCTGAAATTGAGAGATTACATGGCTTAATTACTTTTACAAAATATAATAATGCAGTCCAATCTCTAATTGTATGTATGCTGACTCGAGCTAGAAATCCCTGCTTGTGCAGTCAACCTACTGCTGGGTACCTGTGATATATACTAAAATGGGTCAGCGAAAACGCTGGTGAGCTCACAGGTTTGTAAGTCAATGTATAGTTGTCAGAACCGCAAGATTTATAATGAATTTAAAATGCAATTAAGCAAAATAAAAGTTATACTGTCCATGAGCACATAGTCTGAGCTTAACTGATTTGTCAGGCCCAATTAAGGAAACCTAACTGATTTGCCTCCTACGAGTGCCTAATCAACACTCGTCTTCCCAAATGCTAATACATCCGTTTGACCGATTAGTGCGTGCTAACCCGGATGAGGATTGTCAATCCCATATGATATCATATACTAACATTCACGCTATAAAATACTAGAGACTATGCTTATGGAGGACTTTAAAATGATTAGCTTGAAACTCATGTAGTATTTGAAGTTTGTCACTTGCGTTCTACTTGTAAAACAAAATGATGCAGTAATATCACACCCCTGGTAAAAGTAGTGAAAATGGGGCTATGAAACTCACCTGATTCCTGATGTGTTTAACTTAATAAACTTGAAGTAATTAGCAGTGTGTTGGTGTCCAAAGACTTGAAACCTGAATGTGTCCACGACACTTGAATTGTTATTAATTGTATTGGTATCTCGAAAGACTACCATTGAAATTGTTTGTCTAACTTAATGTCCAAATTTCCCCGATTTGGTTGATTGTATTGTTACAAGTTACTACGACTTGTTTGATTGAATTGATACAAGTTACAACGACTTGTTTGAATAAATTGATACAAGTTACAACGACTTGTTTGATTTTGAAGTATGTTTTGAAAACGCGTACGGCCCGTTGGTGACGGTTGTAACAATAGTTCAAAAGGTTATTATATTGTTGCTACAGTGAATTGCTACCGTAACTTTGACTTTGAAAATTTCGAGTTTTGAAGATTCTGTTTTTAGCGACGTAGCCTGCGACGTAGGCTGCGACGTAAGAGTTTTGCGACGTAAAGGGTTACGTCGCTAAGGTCAACAGTGCTAAGTCAATAGCGACGTAGGGTGCTACGTCGCTTATGCGACGTAGGTTCGTTTTTGCGACGTTAAGGTCTGCGTCGCTATGTGCGACGTTCGCAAGTCAATGCGACGTAGTAGGCTGCGTCGCTGTATGCGACGTTGGGGATATAATGCGACGTAGGTCGCTGCGTCGCTATATGCGACGTTGAGGATATAGTGCGACGTAGGTCGCTACGTCGCATCTGCTCCAGACCAAATGCGACGTACGGGGTCTGATCGGAGTTTCAACTCCAAAAACGCGTTTTCCGGCCATCGATCGGCCTAATATTTTTACCCAACCCATTTTAGGACATTACAAGGTTATACAAACAACTAGCAAGTTATAAAACTTAAAAACGAGAGTTTTCGGAGTTGTGTCGGAAACTTACAAATCGCCGAAATGAAATTCCGGAAAGGTAGGATTGTAGATCGTCGCGAGGTGGTCGTTTATTGTAAAACGGGTTTGAAGATCCGAGGTCGTTTGAGGTGTTTATTTTGCGATTTTGATGATTTTTGTTTGGTGGTTTGTTTGAGAGAAAATAGAGGAGAGAGAGATAGAGTTGAAAGAAATGAGAAGAAAGAAAGGTGGGAGGTGGGGTTATCCCCACTTTTCAGTTTTCGCCCCGCGTCCCGTGCGGTGTTCGTTTGCTCCGTCGTTAAAACGTTAAATAATTATTTTATATATTAGTTGTTACTTTTAAAAATACAATTTATTACGTTATATTTTATTTAAATATTTTACTAACCACTTAATATTTGAATTATAAAAGGTAAGTTAATTTGTTTGCGCGTTTTACATTTCAAGTTGTGTAACTTTCTGATTGTACGGCATGAATGAATACGAAGTATTATAAAAATAATACATTTGTCATAAAAACGTTATTTAGTAAAAGTTGATCACCAACGTCCGTATTTATTGTATCGAAATTTATTCGATTTGAAACTCGTACGATTTTAAACAAATCGCATAATTGTAGATATATATTCAACAATATATGTGATAATTGATACATTAATTAGCCTAACACAGAACTAATTACATGTATTAAAACCTGATTAGGAACTAAATTCTAGTCCTAACTTGACGGTTGTCACATTCTCCCCCTGTTAGAAGAATTTCGTCCCGAAATTTATGTTGAAGTCGTGTTTGACGTTGAATCAGTGAAGAGTTGAGGATACTTGAGTCGCATCTGGTCTTCCCGTTCCCAGGTAAATTCCGGACCGCGCCGCGAATTCCACCTAACCTTGACAATGGGAATACGACTTTGTTTAAGTTGTTTGACCTCACGGTCCATGATTTCAGCGGGTTCCTCAACAAAGTGAAGTTTCTCGTCAACTCGAATTTCATCGAGTGGAATAATAAGTGTCTCATCAGACAGACACTTCTTCAGATTTGAAACATGAAATGTGGGATGCACGCTGCTGAGCTCAGATGGCAGCTGCAATCGATAAGCCACTGGACCAATCCTTTCGAGGATCTCGAATGGTCCAATGTATCTGGGATTCAACTTCCCTCGTTTGCCAAACCGGATTACGCCTTTCCAGGGCGATACTTTGAGTAGAACTCGATCCCCAACCTGGAACTCGAGTGGTTTGCGTCTCACGTCAGCATAACTTTTCTGACGATCACGCGCGGCTTTGAGCTTGTTTTGAATTTCTACGATCCTCTCGGTCGTCTCATGAATGATTTCTGGACCTGTGAGTTGGCTATCCCCAACTTCGGTCCAACAGATAGGTGACCGGCACTTACGACCGTACAGTGCCTCGAAGGGAGCAGCCTTGATGCTGGTATGATAACTGTTGTTGTACGAGAACTCGCACAATGGTAGATGTTTTTCCCAGTTTACACCGAAGTCTACTACGCAGGCCCGTAGCATATCTTCCAGTGTTTGAATGGTTCGTTCACTTTGGCCGTCTGTTTGAGGATGGTATGCGGTACTCATATCAAGTCGAGTACCCAGAGATTTTTGAAGTGATTGCCAAAATTGTGAAGTGAAACGACTATCTCTATCGGAGATAATGGAGATTGGAACACCGTGTTTGGTCACGATTTCTTTCAGATAAATGTTGGTGAGGCGTTCCATTTTGTCGGATTCCTTGATTGCTAGGAAGTGAGCAGACTTTGTGAGACGATCCACGATCACCCAAATGGAATCGCAGCCGTTTGAGGATCTGGGTAGTTTGGTTATGAAGTCCATGGTAATTTGTTCCCATTTCCATTCAGGAAGACTGGGTTGTTGAAGTAAACCAGAAGGTTTTTGATATTCGATTTTGACTTTGGAGCAAGTAAGGCACTTGCTGACATAGGTGGCGATTTCAGATTTCATGTTTGGCCACCAGTAAAAGTCCTTGATACCGTGGTACATTTTATCGGATCCCGGATGGATAGAGTATTTGGACTTGTGAGCTTCATCCATCACCAAGTCTCGCAGGTTCCCGAATTTAGGCAACCAGATTCGGTTTGAGAAATACCTAATCCCGTTAGGTCTGATTTCAAGCTGTTTATCCATGCCCCGCAAGGCTTCGTCTTTGACATGTTCGGGTTTTAAGGCTTCGAGTTGAGCAGTGAGAATTTGAATGTTTAAATTGTTGTGAATGGTCATACTGAGGGCTCGAACCCGAAGTGGTTTTACTCGCTCTTTTCGACTGAGGGCATCAGCAACAACATTTGCTTTGCCTGGATGATATTTGAGTTCGCAGTCGTAATCAGTAAGCAACTCGACCCATCGACGTTGCCTCATGTTGAGATCCTTCTGATCGAATATGTGTTGAAGGCTTTTATGGTCGGTGAAAATTGTACATCTGGTACCGTAAAGGTAATGTCTCCAGATTTTGAGGGCAAAAACGACAGCTCCTAGCTCGAGGTCGTGGGTGGTGTAATTCTTTTCATGAATCTTGAGCTGTCGGGAAGCATAAGCTATGACTTTGTCTCGTTGCATGAGCACACAACCGAGACCTTGATGAGAAGCATCGCAGTATACCACGAAATCATCGGTGCCTTCGGGTAATGATAGGATAGGAGCACTGCAAAGTTTTTGTTTTAAGAGTTGGAATGCCGACTCTTGTTTCTCAGTCCAGTCAAACTTTTTGTCTTTCTGGGTCAGAGTCGTGAGTGGTATGGCTATCTTGGAGAAATTTTCAATGAAGCGTCGATAGTACCCGGCAAGTCCCAAAAACTGCCGTACTTCCGTCGGAGTGGTTGGCGATTGCCAATCTTTGATAGCTTCGATTTTTGATGGGTCAACGTGAATCCCCTGACTGTCAATCACGTGACCAAGGAATTGAACGGTTTTGATCCAGAACTCACACTTAGAGAACTTGGCATAGAGCTCCTCGTGTTTAAGCAGTTCAAGGATGGTTTTGAGGTGTTGCGCGTGTTCTTCTTTGTTTCGTGAATATATAAGGATGTCGTCGATGAAGACAATGACAAATTTGTCAAGATAAGGCTTGCACACCCGATTCATAAGATCCATGAATACCGCCGGTGCGTTGGTTAGGCCGAATGGCATCACTTGGAATTCGTAATGCCCGTAACGGGTTCTGAAAGCGGTTTTTGGAATATCGGCATCGCGAACACGCAATTGATGATAACCGGATCGGAGATCAATCTTTGAATAACAACTCGACCCTTGCAGTTGGTCGAACAAATCATCGATTCGAGGAAGTGGATACCGGTTCTTGACAGTTAACTTGTTCAACTCTCGATAGTCGATACACATTCGAAAGGAACCATCTTTCTTCTTAACGAATAGGACCGGAGCTCCCCAAGGTGAAGAACTCGGCCTGATAAACCCTCGTTCCAGGAGTTCCTGTAACTGGGTGGACAACTCCTGAAGTTCGGATGGAGCTAAACGGTATGGTGCTCGGGCCACAGGCGCAGCACCTGGTACAAGATCGATTGAGAACTCAACCTGTCTTGGTGGTGGTAGACCAGGTAGTTCTTCAGGAAAGACTTCTGGAAAGTCTCGAACAATTGGAACATCCTCAAGTCGCTTCTCCTCCGACTTTTTCTCCATGATGTGCGCGAGGATTGCAGGATAACCCTTTCTCAGAAATTTTCGGGTTTTTAAACAAGATATGAGGTTGAGCCTCGTCCCTCCGGTCTCCCCCTGTATGACTAGGGTTCTACCGACAGTGAGAGGTATGCGAACAATTTTGTCATAGCAGATGATTTCGGCGCGATGTTTGGATAACCAGTCCATGCCTACGATGACATCGAAACTTCCTATCTCAATAGGCATAAGATCTATGGGGAAGGTTTCGTCGGCTAGATTTAAAGTGCAATTAGGTATCACACTATCGGTTTCTATCAGCTTGCCATTTGCTAGCTCTACGGTGTACTTAACGTCTAAAGCAACAGGTGTAATGTCAAGTAGAGGGCAAAATTCATCGGAAATAAAACTCCTATCGGCACCAGTATCAAACAGAATGGAAGCAGTTAAATTGTTGAGGAGGAACATACCCGTGACCACATTCGGGTCCAGACGGGCGTCCCCTGAGTTGATCACGAAAGCAGTACTTTTGGCGTTGTTGTTGTTGCGGGAGTTGTTGTTGTTGTTGCCCTTATTCTTCAACTTTGGGCAAGAATCCCTGAAGTGTCCTGGGTTTCCACATTCATAGCAGGACCTAGGTTGTCGGGTATTTCTGTCAGAGGGGTTGTTGTTGGATTTGGGGGATCGGCAATCCTTAGTCAAATGCCCTTGCCTCCTGCAGTTGTTGCAAGGAGTACCGCACTGACCAAAATGATGGTAGTTACACTTGGGACAATAAGGTCTGCCCCCGGTGTAGCTGTGGGTGGTTTCAGAGTTGGAGGTGTAGACTTGGATGGCGTTGTTTTTCTTGTTTGAGTTGTGGTGGTGTTCAGTGGATTTGCGTTTGTTGGAGGATGAGGTGTTGGAGGTCTCACGGCTAACAACTAGGGCCATGAGTTCGTGGGCCAATCGAATGGCACTCTCAGTAGTGGTTGGTTTGGATGAGGCGACGTTTCCCTGGATGTTCTCAGGAAGTCCGCGGATGTATTTCTTGATGCCCTTACTTTCTGGTTCGACCAAACCCGGGCATAATAAGGCAAACTGCTGGAACTTGGTGGTATAATCAGCAACATCATTTCCCTGCACTTCCAGATGCCAGAATTCTTCCTCCAGCCTATGCAATTCTTCTTCAGGACAGTACTTCTCTGTCAGTTTCTTCTTCAGTTCGGCCCAAGGAAGTCGGTTTGCAACCTCAAGGCCTACAGAGTTTGCGTGGGTTTTCCACCACGTGGATGCACCTTCTTGAAAGGTGTAAACAGCGAATTTGACCTTGTTGTTCTCAGTGCAGTCGCAGAGACTGAAAACAGATTCCATGCGCTCAATCCAACGGATCAAACCAATGGCACCTTCCGTGCCCTTGAAGTATAGCGGTTTACAGCTAAGGAAGTCCTTATAGGAGCAGGGTTTGTGTGGTGGAGTATTGGTTGCGGTGTCCTCACTAGTGGGTGGTGTTCGGGCAGCCAAGGCTTCAGTCACACTGCGGGCAATTATTCCCGCGATCTCAGCTTCGCTAAGGGTAATTTGACGACGTGGAGGCATGATGCTGAGTAAGAAAGAACAAGGAAATGAAATAAGATACTAGTCCGAGTATGATGAACTAGTGGTGTGTTTGTCATTCCGAGACAAAACGTTTGAAAGAAAGAGGCCTATATTCATATAATATAATATAATATAGCCTAAAGTTGTAATGAGGTCTATTCATGTAAATATATGTATATCACATAATAACCTATTGAGTGTCTAGCACAGAAGTGTTTTTGAGTCCCGTTTCTCTCGAGGTCAGAGTCAACTAATGCATTCCTGTTCAACATAACTCTTTCAGATTTCACATCATCTTTCTTTAATTGTACATAGTTGATCAGGCTATGTTAAATTAAAGTCGTATGATGTAATCCCTGAACTAGTCATAACTAATAAGGAATACTGCCTAACGGTCATAGTCTAGGCCCACTAAATGCAACCTAGTTCACTATAACCTTAGGCTCTGATACCAATCTGTGACACCCCCAAATTTAATGATTTGCGGAAGCTTGATTTGGGTGCCACTAATCAATATACAAAGCACAAAGATAATAATGAACGACCACTATATGCGTCGTTTTAAACTTGTATTAATAAAGTGAACGTTTACATCAAAAATAATATAGCACTAGCTCGGTTCCTGAAATTGAGAGATTACATGGCTTAATTACTTTTACAAAATATAATAATGCAGTCCAATCTCTAATTGTATGTATGCTGACTCGAGCTAGAAATCCCTGCTTGTGCAGTCAACCTACTGCTGGGTACCTGTGATATATACTAAAATGGGTCAGCGAAAACGCTGGTGAGCTCACAGGTTTGTAAGTCAATGTATAGTTGTCAGAACCGCAAGATTTATAATGAATTTAAAATGCAATTAAGCAAAATAAAAGTTATACTGTCCATGAGCACATAGTCTGAGCTTAACTGATTTGTCAGGCCCAATTAAGGAAACCTAACTGATTTGCCTCCTACGAGTGCCTAATCAACACTCGTCTTCCCAAATGCTAATACATCCGTTTGACCGATTAGTGCGTGCTAACCCGGATGAGGATTGTCAATCCCATATGATATCATATACTAACATTCACGCTATAAAATACTAGAGACTATGCTTATGGAGGACTTTAAAATGATTAGCTTGAAACTCATGTAGTATTTGAAGTTTGTCACTTGCGTTCTACTTGTAAAACAAAATGATGCAGTAATATCACACCCCTGGTAAAAGTAGTGAAAATGGGGCTATGAAACTCACCTGATTCCTGATGTGTTTAACTTAATAAACTTGAAGTAATTAGCAGTGTGTTGGTGTCCAAAGACTTGAAACCTGAATGTGTCCACGACACTTGAATTGTTATTAATTGTATTGGTATCTCGAAAGACTACCATTGAAATTGTTTGTCTAACTTAATGTCCAAATTTCCCCGATTTGGTTGATTGTATTGTTACAAGTTACTACGACTTGTTTGATTGAATTGATACAAGTTACAACGACTTGTTTGAATAAATTGATACAAGTTACAACGACTTGTTTGATTTTGAAGTATGTTTTGAAAACGCGTACGGCCCGTTGGTGACGGTTGTAACAATAGTTCAAAAGGTTATTATATTGTTGCTACAGTGAATTGCTACCGTAACTTTGACTTTGAAAATTTCGAGTTTTGAAGATTCTGTTTTTAGCGACGTAGCCTGCGACGTAGGCTGCGACGTAAGAGTTTTGCGACGTAAAGGGTTACGTCGCTAAGGTCAACAGTGCTAAGTCAATAGCGACGTAGGGTGCTACGTCGCTTATGCGACGTAGGTTCGTTTTTGCGACGTTAAGGTCTGCGTCGCTATGTGCGACGTTCGCAAGTCAATGCGACGTAGTAGGCTGCGTCGCTGTATGCGACGTTGGGGATATAATGCGACGTAGGTCGCTGCGTCGCTATATGCGACGTTGAGGATATAGTGCGACGTAGGTCGCTACGTCGCATCTGCTCCAGACCAAATGCGACGTACGGGGTCTGATCGGAGTTTCAACTCCAAAAACGCGTTTTCCGGCCATCGATCGGCCTAATATTTTTACCCAACCCATTTTAGGACATTACAAGGTTATACAAACAACTAGCAAGTTATAAAACTTAAAAACGAGAGTTTTCGGAGTTGTGTCGGAAACTTACAAATCGCCGAAATGAAATTCCGGAAAGGTAGGATTGTAGATCGTCGCGAGGTGGTCGTTTATTGTAAAACGGGTTTGAAGATCCGAGGTCGTTTGAGGTGTTTATTTTGCGATTTTGATGATTTTTGTTTGGTGGTTTGTTTGAGAGAAAATAGAGGAGAGAGAGATAGAGTTGAAAGAAATGAGAAGAAAGAAAGGTGGGAGGTGGGGTTATCCCCACTTTTCAGTTTTCGCCCCGCGTCCCGTGCGGTGTTCGTTTGCTCCGTCGTTAAAACGTTAAATAATTATTTTATATATTAGTTGTTACTTTTAAAAATACAATTTATTACGTTATATTTTATTTAAATATTTTACTAACCACTTAATATTTGAATTATAAAAGGTAAGTTAATTTGTTTGCGCGTTTTACATTTCAAGTTGTGTAACTTTCTGATTGTACGGCATGAATGAATACGAAGTATTATAAAAATAATACATTTGTCATAAAAACGTTATTTAGTAAAAGTTGATCACCAACGTCCGTATTTATTGTATCGAAATTTATTCGATTTGAAACTCGTACGATTTTAAACAAATCGCATAATTGTAGATATATATTCAACAATATATGTGATAATTGATACATTAATTAGCCTAACACAGAACTAATTACATGTATTAAAACCTGATTAGGAACTAAATTCTAGTCCTAACTTGACGGTTGTCACAGAATTCCAGCTCTAGTCAAAATCCAACCAATCAACCTGAACCCTTGGGGTACTATACTGTTGAACCCAACGAAAGACAAGGCTATGTGGGTAACAAACCATTTTGTCACGGCTGTAAACGTCATCATGACGGATTATGCGGATTACCCTGCGAAAGATGCCAACGATACGGACACGTAATCCGGGACTGCAGAGTTCCTGCCAATCCCGACTCTCGAAGGATATGCTTCAAATGTAAGGAACCCGGTCATTACAAGAAGGACTGCCCAAAAAGATGCAAAATTCACTTAATCGACTCCGAGTAAATCAAATAAACCTCCAACGAAAATGTAAGTACAACTTCTCCTCGAAAACAAAATCCTTCAATTTTAGATTCGCTAAACGTGTACTTATTGTCCCCACCATCATTTTAACGACTTTATGTCGATCACATCTTAGGGCTAGTTGACCTAGGCCCACATAAAACCCAAAGTTTGCTTTCAGCAGACCAATCAATAGAACACTCACCAACCAAACTCAATGTTTACTTTCAGTAGACTAATCGACTCGACGATAAATCGCTCAGCCCTGATATAACCAATTACAAAACGGTCACTATGTGACAACCATCTAATCCCGAATGGACTACGACATAAACGGTTACCGAGTAACCACAAAATAAGCATACTCTAAACAAATATAGTCAGAATGTGACTACAACGATTAAACATGATGCGGTCATGGAGTGACTGCTATTCAACCTCGTTATAGACATCATGTGTCTGCAATCTATTCGACAAATACCTCGTACGTGCATTGCTCCGCAGACCATGCGCAACCCTGACGTCACTTTAAATTTCGGGACGAAATTTTCTTAACAGGGGGAGAATGTAACACCCGGTCAAAAAGTCAAATTTCGCGCCAATTTTAAACTTTGAATAATTACATTTTATAGTTCAAGTGAAATATTTTTATTAAAAATATTTACAAAACAACTTAAACAAAATTATAGATTTAAAGTAATAAATTTACATTTTAATCAGGTATAAAATCACGGATATTTTGTACTGTGGTTGGAGACCACAGTACACGAGTCAGGGATCTGAGTTCAAATAAAAACCCAAATCCCTCCTCATTCTTTCTCATTCACCACATTTCACTTTCTCTCTCTTCTCTAACTTTTCTCTCATCTCTCTCTCTCTAACACCACACCACCACCACCATAATCCGCCAAAAACCACCGTCTAACGACCTCCAATCTCGAAGCTCCTTTAGGGAAAAACGATCACCACGCAACGATCTACAATCCTATCTTTTCGGATTCTCCTCGCGCGGATTTGTAAGTTTCCGACAATTCTTGAAATCTCTCAAAACTTTGTTATTTTGCTTGTTTGCGGTTTAGATAAGCGTAAAATACTTAAATATGGGTTGGGTAAAAGAATCGGACTCAACGGGAGCCGGAAAACTCGTTTCCGACTCAAACTCCGGCGAACAGTCCGCTACGTCGCAGGGACCAAAAACAGTGCTGCGACGTCGCAGCCGACGTCGCAGCCAACGTCGCAAAAACATCCCGACGTCGCATAATGCGACGTAAGCCCCTACGTCGCCATCAAATTCTACGTCGCACATTGCGACGCAGGACACAACGTCGCATTAGATTGCGAACGTCGCACATAGCGACGTAACACCCTACGTCGCATCTGACGTCGCATCTGACGTCGCAGAACCTTAAAAACCTATGTTTTTCACTAAGTATTGACAACAAAATTTTACCACTCGATTTTAACCGAATTTGGATTTCGAAAGCGTTTTCATTAAAGCAATATAGTAGAAATAAAAATTTTCCAAGCTGACCTGGCAGCTCGACCCCAGCCAGGGGCTCTGCCCCTTGGACCCCGCCAGGGGTTGCCACCCCTTGGACCCCGCTACCAGGGGCGCTGCCCCCGGACCCCCGTACACCATTCCCAGACTTCAACAACAAATGCATACATGAACAACTCGCTTAGACAAACTGAATTGTCTCATACTTATATAACCTCACGTGTTTAGGACACTAGAAGGTTACCATTCGGACGACGCGCGTATCATCGTATCGCTAACAACTCACAGGTGAGTTTCATAGCCCCACTCTTTCAACTGTTTTACTATTTTCGGGGTGAAACACATGCTCAATTGCTGTTTTCAAATCATATTAACAATCGTTTATAATTTACAACTATTTATATTACTGTATGTAATACGAAATGTGTAATACTTAGGAATTACACCCGCAATATTGTTTTAGAAGCATATCAATACTTAACCTAGATAGGTTACAATCGTACCCGGTTAGGTCATTGGAAAACGAGTACCAACACATAACTTGATTTAGTTATCACAATCTCTTGGCCATATTGTCACGGGACAATATCATTGAATACATTAGAACTAGTTAGTTCTACCTACACTGAACAACATCTGTACTGTTACAAGTTTAGTTATTCTTTAAGAACTAAAACTGTCGACACACTTCATTATTACTAGAATGGGAACCGAACTTAAGTGAACATTTTCCCAAGACTCCGTTATATATATTTGCTAGGCTTTAGGCTAGGAGTATACAATATTATCACAAGTTAGTACAGACTTCTTATATCCATACTACTCAACTGGTGACGACTCTGGCTCAGGATGTAATCCAACCAGGGATGGTCCCCCGGCCCAGGATGTAATCCAACCGTGGGGGTGTCACCTGATGAATATCTACATACTATTATACGATCTACTTAGTCAGGCATGTCGAGTACTGCTGGCTCTCAAACAACTTAGTCGGGCATGTCGTTGTACTGCCGGCTCAATTACAAATTGCTTGCGAGCAACTTCAAAAACGATGCCGCGGTATTGCAGCGGGCACCAAACGATGCCACGGTAAAGTGGGCACAAAACGAAACCACGGTATTGCAGTGGACGAAACTTCAATCAATGGATCAGCGAGTTATACTCGGGATTCACAATAAGTTAACGGATCGGTGGTGCTGCCACGCGAGGCCGTTAGCTCAATTCATGTCCGGGTTAGCTTATGCTAATCGGGTAAACGGACACGCTAAACATTCAAACATAGATCTACGGATCTACAATCACTTGTTGCTGGATGCAACACCTCATATATTTTATCCTAGTTCTGCGGGACTACAGTTACTTAGTATCATATGACGTGGTCATACAGTTATTTGGTTACAACTTAGGCAGGTATTGCCTCCCGTTATACACTTACTCATACCAGATAGGTATTCAGGCTCGGTATGCCTCAATTATTATGTACTTAGGTACGGACTACAATTGCTTAGGTATTAGATACCTAAACTTTCGAATTACACATTGGCAATTACAACTAAAATTTGCTACAAATCAGAATCGTGGATTCTGAACAATTTCTCAAAACATACAAGATTTATACTTTATGTATTTAACTAACAAACCTATGAACTCACCAGCTTTATAGCTGACCTGTTTTAGCATGTGTTCTCAGGTGCCCAGCAGGATTAGGATTACTACAAGATCTTACTAGTTCGAGTCGCATATTTTCAACAAATGGGACTACTCTGCATTTACTTTCATATTTTCCAATTGTGTATTTGGAATTTGTTGTTAAACTTATAACGTTGTAAACATTTTTATTTACGAAATGTATAACCATTTTCAAACGTCTCATTTAGAGTCGTTCATTGTATATCTTGTGCTTTGTATATTGATTAGTAACACCCAAGCATGCTTCCGCAAAACATTAAATTTGGGGGTGTTACAGTACCGATGAGGGGATGTTGCGTGTCCTCTCGTCAATACTCACATATTCCAGCCTTTCGATAATCTTGTGAGCATGAAATTCTAAAGTGCAGTCGATGTAAAACCTGTGTGGTGAAGAGTCGCTGATATGATCGTTATTAGCCATGGAGTCCATTAGTCCCTTCAGATAACTCATCATCTGATCATCTACTTCGTCATCAGGGTTCCCAGTAGCATAGTCCATATGGTGCCTGTAAGATTGTAGAAAATCCATCTGCTGGTGCGAATATGGAAATGCGGACCTGATTAGTGCTTCATATACCTTGCCATATATGATTTTCCGGTCTTCAAAGAACTCTCGCTCGTCTGCAGATGGCTCATTATTGTTCTGAGGTTCTTGCAGAAGCTGAGTAGCTAGATCTTCGGCGAAGGCATGGATGCGGTTTTGTAGATGCTGAGGACTTCGAGAGTTGGTTACATGATAAAAATCATATTCTGCTTCGATTTCTTCGATCAAGTCTCTCTGATATGGCGTGTACTCATTAGTAGAGTCTCTGATAATCGCCATTAAGGTACGACAGTCATCCTCGTATTGCTCAATGGCACTGATCATCTCTTCGTGAGTAGAGATGATTAGTACTTGGATAGTTCCGAGAGGAGAGTCTGGAATGGTGGAAGGTAGACGAAGATGAATAGATCGGATATCTATCGGAACATCAATATATACGACATCATCCTCGTCACTCTCTGTCGCTGTGGCATCATGATATCGCGTAAAAAGTCACGTTTTTACTACCGATATCTCTCTCATTCTGGAACGATTCTTGGCATATTAACTCAAAAACATTACAAAACAATAGTATTATACCAAGATGGTCAAAACAAGGTTGCACGATGAAAATCAAGCAAAATGGATTAAAAACGAAAATTCCACACACGTTTGAAGATTCATGGCATCAAAACGAGATTTCAAGACAAAAGTGCCCATCACCAACATCCATCTCATCCAAGATGTTCGTTTTCAAATTAAGAATCCAACAGAAGAAAAATCAACAAAAACGGACGAAGAACGAAGATTCTACGTACACCAGAAGATCCAAAAGATTCGTACAACACATCTAAAGTTCAGAGACATGTTTTTGGGATATCTTTTCATCAAAGTCTTCATTTTTGAATTACGAATCCAACAAAAAAAGAATCGACGCAAACGGAAGCATAACGAAGAAAACACGCACGAATCGAGAAACGAGGCAACAGGCGACGAACCGGTGCAGGTAGCAGCCAGCCGCCGCCGGCCAGCCACCAGGCTGCAGCCGGCTGCCACCTAGCCGCCGCCGGCCACCACCCCCTGCACGGTTCCCACTTTTTGGTCCTTGCGTGTACCCGGTGCTAGACCTTTACGCAACTTTATGTACCTCGTGCACCACCTTTACGCAACTTTACGTACCCTGTGCCACCACCTTTTCAACCTTTTGCTATTGTGAGCCTTAACTTGCTAAAATGCACCAAGTCTCTCCTATAAATAGGAGGCATGAGGCTCATTTGCAAGAGGCACCATCCATACCTTGGAAAAACATACTTTCTTTCTATAGCTTCTAGCTTTTCTTTCTTTTTATATATTCTTACTTTAAAGTAGTGTTAGGCTAGTTAAAATAGAAGCAAGGAACGAGCTTGTAATCCTTGATGAGGAACGTATTTGTAATCTTTGGTGTACGCTTGGAGCAACTCTTATTAATTCAAGTCTATTCCTTCTCGCACATTAATCTCGGTTATTTCTATCCTTATCTATCTTGATTAAATATGTATACTTTAATTATGCTAGAGATAGTTTGTGCCATGATTAGCGAGTAGATTACTATTGTATTTTTGTGATGTAGTTAGCATATGTAATTGTGGGATGACTCTAATTGCGTCGTGAAATAATATGACGGCCCCTATTCGACTGTTTACTTGGTATAGTGCTGGAAATGCTTTCGAGCAAAGTATAAACGCATAGAAGCCGGTAACGACCGAAGGTAGTTATATTATGGATCGATGTTAAAATGGAAACTTTATGAACGGACTTACCTTATGATTTTAAACCTAAAACTTATATTCGCCTTTCGATTAACAAATGTGATTGTAACCTTGTAAAGAGGAGTCGCGAACCTTAATACTTGGTCAATAGTTATCTGTGTAAAAACTATGGTTTTAATTGTAACGTCATGCGAGCATCATAAAATGCAATGTGATTACGTGGAATTGCCATGAGTATTGTACACTTATAATCACAATGTACTTATCATGAAAACATCGCGAAGAAATTAAACCCACAATGGAAACATCGGTAAACGATTAAATACATTGTGGATTACCATAGCATTTTCCGACATGGTCTGGGTTTAACTTTATGCAAAAAGTCGTCAGCATTTTAATTAGCGTTTTAATTAGATTAGTTAGTTTAGATTAGATTAGGTAGGCTATAGGCTAAATAACCATTTACGAAAACCTAGGGATTTGTTAATGGCATTGAGAAAGGCAAGTTTAAAATCCACTTTAAAACGATACTTTTCCTTAACCTATGAAATCTAAAGTAAGGTACGCAAGAAACCTCAACACTTTCCTTCGCTTACCATGCTTAAACTTCATTAATCGGAATTGATCAACTAAGTCCGAATATATTTGCTGAAGTTAGTTGTTTGCTGGATTTATAGTCTTTATGGTATTAAGAACGGTTAGACTTGTTGTTGACTTGCTACTCTATTCCTACGCCCACGAGCAAATGCGTTCGACAATAAGGGCCACTGACTCCCTCATAGGAGAGTGTGGAGAGTTGAGCATTGTCTGTCTGATCAGAATCATGATACCTCGGTTCCTCGTGACATATTAGTTGATAACCGACTAATAGGGAATCTATTGGTTATACCATAAACTATCAAGTCTAGTTAACGTTCCAAATTTAGTAAACGTTTTCCCTAAAAGTCATCGTCCCACATTATAAGCTAATGAACTCACAACAAATACTACTTTCTATTATCTGATTTATCATTACATTTTATTCGCTTTATTTAGTTTACCAAGTTAACTGAACCAAAACCCCCAACGCACTCTTTAAAACATTTACTAGAAAAGAAAGATTGATTGGATCACCTCTGTTTCAATTCAGTTTCTCTTTAAGAACGACTCTAGGTCATACTTACCATCTACTAGCCTTTGGTTCAGTATTAGTAAGTCACACTTAGACCCCAGCAAATACAGATTTAAAACACCCATCGATCGTCCGTAATAGGACGCATCAAGTTTTTGACTCCGCTACCGGGGAGACTAACTGTCCGATACAGAGGCCCAACCAATCCCAATTCTAGTAAACCCTTATGATAAAACCTTTAAAAAAAATCTTTATTATTAGTTTTCCTTTATTGTCTGTTTCTCTTTAGTGTATGACCTTTTCCCCTAGATCTGCACCACTGTTTAATTTCCCTGATCCAGAACTTATAATACGTACCATTCGACGAGAAAAGAAGCAATCCGCGCTTAGACAAGCAATGGCTGAACGCATCACTCTCGCAGACAATAGTAAACCCTCTATCGAAGGAAGAGGAGGACCAATTCTCTACCCTGAAACCCCTGGTCAATCTTTCGAGCTTAAACACCACATCATCCAACTAATCCAAAACCACTGTCAATTCCCTGGATTACCCAATGATGATCCCAACTCTCACCTCGACAAGTTCATATCTCTTTCAAATTCCTGCAAACAAAACGGAATTAGCCAAGACACAATCCGCTTGTATCTTTTCCCTTATTAGCTCACACATCATGCGCAAACATGGTTTAAAGGTTTAGAGACCGGCTCTATCTCCTCATGGACTGTAATGGCAACAAAGTTTATAACCAAATACTTTCCGCCCTCTAAACAAACCAAACTTCAAAATGACATCATGAATTTCCGACAAGCTTTTGATGAGTCATTATACACCGCATGGGAACGATTCAAAGGAGCCTTGAAGAAATGCCCCAATTACCGTCTCGACAAATCCGCACAATTGTGTACCTTCTACAATGGTTTAGACCCTAACCACCGAACCACCCTCGATGCTGCTGCACAAGGAAGCTTCATGGTAAAGACCGACGAAGAAGGATGGAACCTAATAGAGAACATGACCATGCATCACCATGATTGGAACTATGGAGATCACTCAACAACTTCAGCACCTATCGCTGCATCGAATCCAGTTCCAGTTGAAGCACTTAAGGTATTGACGGAGAAAATGGACTCACTTGTCAAACAGTTTGGAGAACTTAAGAAACAACAGCACCAAGTACACCAAGTGCAAGTCTGTCAACATTGCACTAACCCGTAACCATCTGGTGAATACCAAGTGGAATACGAAGAAGCAGATGGCACCGTCTACTATGCTCAGTTTCCCGCTCGACCACAAAATTTTCCACCCGGTTTCAACCAAAACAATAACCAACCTAGAGGACCTCCATTCCCGCAAAGAACCAACCAACCTTTCCAACCCCGATACCCACCTAGATACCCACCTTACCCACAACAACCACAACTTCCTTACAACCAACCCCTCGCACTTCCTGGACCCACCTCCGACACAAACCAAACCGCTGAACAACCTGCAAAGACAAATGCCCCAGCTTCAAGTTCAGATGACGCCTTCACCCAATTCATGCAAGGTCAACACCTACTCAACCAAAAGAGGTCCGCTAGACAAGATCAAGCCGACCTCTTTATGAGAAACCAATTGGCCGTGCTAAAGAATTTGGAAGCTCAAATTGGACAATTGGCACAACGTCTTGATAACAGACCCAGAGGAAGTTTGCCTAGCAACACGGTTCACAACCCACATGTTGAGGAAGCAAAGCAACTCACTACCACGAAGGAAGCAGCCACTCCACCTCCTGCTTCTGTACCAGTAAAGGAAGAACCAAAGATCAAGATACCAGCTGTGGAAACCACTCCGACCATGAACAAAGAGGTTAGAATCCCCTACCCCGCTAGACTTAAAGTCCAACCTAAGAAATTATCATCCTTTAAGTTAGATGGAAAATTCCTTGACACCATATCTAGAGTTCCCGGTCGTAACAAATATATTAGGAAATTGCTGTCCACTAAGGATAAACTGCCCGAAGTAAACAACATTCTCCTTAGTTCTGAAACATCAGCCCTACTTAAGAATAGCCTTCCCGAAAAACTAGGAGACACCGGTAGATTCACACTCCCTTGTTCTATTTACCAATCCGGAGATATCAGCACCTTAGCCGACTTAGGAGCTAGCATTAACCTTATGCCTTACTCCCTGTTTAAGAGGCTAGAACTTGAAAATTTGAAACCCACTAAGATGACTGTCTAGCTAGCTGACCAATCTGTTAGATACCCAAAAGGAATAGCTGAGAACGTCTTAGTTCAAGTTAACAAATTCTTCTTTCCAACGGATTTCGTGGTAATGGATATCCACGAGGACATAAACATCCCGATTATCCTTGGAAGACCATTTATGAACACAACTAGAGCAGTGATTGATGTGTATTACCACACGATTGTTCTACGAGCACATGGTGAAAGCATCACTTACAAGATCGACCAACCGGATTATACACCAGAACAAGAAGAATGCTATGCTATATCAACAGGCAGGATTTGTTCCGATAACGAATCAGACCACGAAGAAGAACAGTGTTTCACTCGACCCACAACCTTGATCTACGACACTGAAACTGACCGAGACGAGGACGAGGATTATCAAGACTCAGAGGAAGAAGAAGAATCCGAGGAGGACGAATCAGAACTTGAGGAAGAAGAGGAAGAACCCGCTGAGGAAGATGAAGGAACGGAAGAAATGGAAGAAGAAGAAGAACCTGAAGAGGAGGAGGAAGATGAAGATCAGATTGATTCACCACAAATGGCCGAAGTAAATAGGATACAGAGCTATGATGATTACTCTTCATCAGAAGAATCCATTGATTATGAAACTCTCCGTCAAGAGCTCAAGTCCACTCATCTCCGAAGAATGGGAAACATTCTTAACTCCTATCTCGATCCTTCCAAACCTTTCATCCGAACCCGACTCCGAGACATAGACAATTTTGAAAAAGAACTCCAATCATCAAGGCACACAGACTTGTATGTTGGACTCCTACAAAGAATTTCTGCATATTAGACACGTCAAACAGGAGGCTTTGTTGAAGAGAACCTTCAAAATACAACCACAGAAGTCAGAACCATCGAAGTAGATAGTACCCAACCTTTCAACAATGCACCCTCAGATGAAGAATTCAACCAATTCCCAGATTCACGTGACAAAGATTCTGAAGATGAAGTCGAGTTTGACGGCGAATGTATCAACGTCACTCTCGATGAACGCTCTATCCCACAAACTCCTCTTGCTCCACCAAACTCCCCCGTCATCACAACTGAAAGACTAGAGATTCCTCTCATCGACACTCACGAAGAAATGATTGACCTGATTGACGAAAATGAAGATGTGCGCGTCATTGTGGAAGATATCAAAGAATCAACTAACAACTACACCACCGCCCAGAGACACCTGATAAGGAAAATTGAATGAGATTACGATTCATACCTCGCCAATTATGGAGAACCAGTACCCCATACTCTAATCCGACATATTCAAAAATTTTCCGATTCCCTTCAAGAACAAGTCAACAAAGAAGCTCAACAGCCCGAAAGACCCAACTACCCAATGGGAGAAGTCGAGTTCTGCAGCAGCCAGAAGCAAATATACCAAAAAGTATATTGTTCTTTGGCCAGATCAGCTTTTCCCTATTCAGCAAGTCAAAAGGCTACACTAGAATCCATGAGGACCCATCTTGAAAGAGCTACTGGAAAACCACAAAACTATGCCGATATCAGAATAGTGGGAGATCTTAGAACCCTACTAGATCTCATCGAGACTGGAGAGCACCTCACAGCCACAGAGAACTATAGGATCGTCATTCACTCCACCATTGGTCACTATGTTGAGCTGATAATTGATGAACTGAACTAGTCAGCATATGAAGAAGAAACTCGTGAGGTACCAAGATTCATTCAGCATATGTCACAAATCAACCTAGCAACTTATGTGACAACTCGACTACGCGGAATGTACACTGAAGAAGATGTAGAGCCTAATGTCTATCGTGATGGATATCGCGAAATATTCAGTAAGCTAATCTATGTTTTCACAGACTCAGACTTTCCCTTCAACCGTGAGTAGCATCAACTCATTCGACAAGTATGCCAAGCAACCAGATCCTTTGGAGGAGACCCTCTGGCTAGTGACTTTGAAGAAGTAAAAACTCAATTCATGGCCCTAATCGCCTCGATAGGTCGCAACCACCCCCAGCGTGAGATTGTTCGAACCTGTAACACCCCCAAATTAAATGATTTGCGGAAGCATACATTGGGTGTTACTAATCAATATACAAAGCACAAGATTAATAGTAAACGACCTCTAAATGAGACGTTTGTAAAATAGTTACATTTCATAATTTATAATCGTTTGAAAACCGTAGGTTTTCGTATACAAAATGTAATTCCCTAGAGTCCACGCGTATAGCGGGAGATTCTATTACATCACCATAGTTACAAAAGATAATGCCAAAGAATCTCCGTTAAATGCAGTTTGTAAATCATGCGACTCTAGCTAGTAATCCTGGAGTAATCCTACTCCGTAAGGGTACCTGAGATACAAAGCTAAAAAGTGTCAACCAAAAAGGTTGGTGAATCTCACAGGTTTAGTAATAAGTAAGTGTTATGAACCACAAGTATGTACCCGTATTGCTAACAAGCAAAGTAAGTAAATCAGTTAATCAGTACAGTGCCATGAGCTCATAAGTTGAAGCTTAACTGTGTAGTGTGAATATATCACGTACCCCCGTGAGTGCTATCCGCACACTCATATGTAACAAATACTAATATGTCTGTTTCTACGTGTAAATCAGTACGTGGTGGCGCTACCACCCCAGACAGGGATTGTCAGTCCCAAATGGATCCATCTATTAGTAATCGCGCTTAAGTCCATAACTAACAACTTACGATTAGGAGGCTTTCAGTGGATAAAAGTAACTCATGCGTTTGTTTGTAAACAGTAATGTTTTCAGTTCAGTACATTGTGTTCATACGTAAAACAGTTGCTAAGTATCTCACCCCAAAGTATAAAACAGTAAAAGTGGGGCTGTAAGACTCACCTGAGTCTGGTAATAAGCTGTAGCAAATAGCAAGTAGTAAATATAGCAAGTAGGTTCTCCGAACCCGTAACCTTCAAATGCCTATTCATATGAAGTTATGTAAGTATGTGTCTCACGAGACGTTTCGTTTAGTTGTACACAACTAGTATAGCCGATGTTTGTCTGTATGTTTGTAATTGTTCGTTTGTTGGAAAACATGTTTGGGCCCGTTGGTGACTTAGTTGAAACGTTAATCTCGACATTTATAAACTTGTTTGAATTGTTATGCTTGAAAAACATGTTTCAATGTACCTTAGCTGTTATATCGTATAGTCGTTTGAAGTCCGAAATGTATAACACTTAACTTGGAGTTTATTTGTGAATCTGCTATGTTTTGCGACACAAAATGCGACACTAAAATTTGTCATGCGACACAAGGGTTGTGTCGCATGAAGGATGCGACACAAGAGCCCTGCGACACAGTGGTTGTGTCGCAAAAAGCTTGCGATGCTAATTCAATAGCGACATAAAGGTTGTGTCGTATAAAATACGACATAGTATGCTACATAGAGTGCGACACAATATTGTGTCGCAAAGGTTACGACACAAACGGATTTGTACGACACAAGGCGCGACACAAACGGGTTTATGCGACATAGCATGCGACACAAGGCTTGTGTCGCATGTATGAACACCAGCCCAGAAACTTTCGGGTTTCAAGAATTTCCGACCAAAAACGCAAATCTAACCCATTTTTGAGCTATAAAATCGTGTATTCTTCATGTATAAGGTTATATCTAAGTTGTGTACACATCAAAACATCAAAACATTACACCAAATTGAATAGATCTAAGATTTTAGAAATTTCTTACTTTTGCAAATCGAGCTAAATGGAGGATGAATTGGTGAAAACGGTCTTGATATTCTTGCTCCACTCGTGACGGTGATTCCGAATATGTAAATTTCGTGTGTCGGTTTGTATTCCGAAAATTTGGTGTAGATTGGAGTTGAGAGAGTGTTTGGAGGTGTGTGTTTTTGTGGATAATGAAAATGAAAGAAGAATGAGGAGGGTGTGGGTTGGGTTGGCTGATCCAATGGGGCAAGGGAGGGGTAAACGCTCCCTAAAACTCAGTATTTACTCCGTGTCCTAATCGTTTAATCCTTTGTTTTTAGTATTTAACCAAACCGTTATATTTTAAAAATGTAACTGGAATATTTAAATAAATAAAATAAAAAAATATATACTTTGAAATTAATAATAAAAACATTTGTCGAAATATTTAAATTATTAAGTCGCGTTTATTACGTTTTGTTGCGTTAGTTAAAATGTCGTCACGATAGTATATAAATAATGCTCGTTCGGTTGCGTATTTTATATAACAAAATATGTTCTCATTATTTAAGTAAATTTCTGTCACCAACGTCCAAGTAAACTGTGTCGGACTCCGTCCGGTTAATTCGCATGATTTATCCAAATCGCGTAAGTACACACACATATATATATAAATCACCTTATATATATACAAATAGAGTCTGCAATTAGTCGTATTACATACTAATTACATCTAGTTACAATTAATTAGGCATAATTAATTATCCTAATTTAGCAGGTGTTACATTCTCCCCTTGTTAAAGAAATTTCGTCCCGAAATTAGCTTGAGTGCACGGACGGTGCGTTATCTGGGAAGAGATGTGGATATTTCTGTCGTATTTGGTCTTCCCGTTCCCAGGTGAATTCAGGGCCGCGCCTAGAATTCCACCTGACCTTTACGATGGGAATACGACTCTGTTTCAATCGCTTGACCTCGCGGTCCATGATTTCCATAGGTTCCTCGACAAAATGAAGTTTATCATCGATTTGAATTTCGTCGAGCGGTATAATCAGCGTCTCGTCAGACAGACATTTCTTCAAGTTAGAAATGTGGAATGTGTTGTGTACGCTGCTAAGTTCAGCAGGAAGTTGCAGGCGGTATGCCACTGGACCAATCTTTTCAAGGATTTCGAATGGTCCGATGTATCTAGGATTTAGTTTGCCTCGTTTTCCGAATCGAATGACACCTTTCCACGGTGCCACTTTGAGAAGTACCTTGTCCCCTACTTGGAACTCAAGGTGTTTGCGTCTTACATCAGCATAGCTTTTCTGATGATCACGCGCGGCTTTTAGTCTGTTTTGTATGCCGACGATCTTTTCAGTTGTTTCATGTATGATTTCTGGACTGGTGAGTTGTGTATCCCCCACCTCAGTCCAACAGATAGGTGACCGGCACTTACGACCGTACAGTGCCTCGAAGGGTGCAGCCTTTATGCTGGTGTGATAACTGTTGTTGTACGAGAACTCGCACAACGGTAAGTGATTTTCCCAGTTTTTACCGAAGTCAACTACGTAGGCTCGTAGCATGTCTTCCAGTGTTTGTATGGTTCGTTCGCTCTGGCCATCGGTTTGAGGATGGTAAGCCGTACTCATATCCAGACGAGTACCAAGAGATTTTTGCAGTGACTGCCAGAAGCGAGAAGTAAATCGAGCATCTCTGTCGGAGATGATTGAGATGGGTACGCCGTGTCTTGACACGATCTCTTTCAGGTAGATCCGTGTCAAACGTTCCATCTTATCAGTTTCCTTGATGGCTAGGAAATGAGCAGATTTAGTGAGTCGGTCAACGATCACCCAAATGGTATCGCAACCGTTAGAAGTTTTCGGGAGTTTAGTAATGAAATCCATGGTGATCTGCTCCCATTTCCATTGTGGTATTTCGGGTTGTTGTAGCAAACCGGAAGGTTTCTGGTGTTCAGTTTTAACTTTGGAACAAGTAAGACACTTGCCAACATAGGTTGCAATGTCAGATTTCATGTTGGGCCACCAATACATTTCCTTGATGCCGTGATACATTTTGTCGGCACCGGGGTGTATAGAGTATTTTGACTTGTGAGCTTCATTCATCACCAAGTCTCGAAGGTTCCCAAAACTTGATAACCAGATTCGATTCGAGAAGTATTTGGCCCCGTTAAGTTTGGTTTCAAATTGTTTGTCCATGCCCCGCAAGGCCTCGTTTATCAAGTTTTCTGGTTTGAGTGCTTCGAGTTGAGCGGCGAGAGTTTGATTGATGAGGTCGTTGTAAATGGTCATACTGAGAGCTCGAACTCGAAGTGGTTTCACTCGTTTCTTTCGGCTTAAAGCATCGGCGACAACATTCGCCTTGCCAGGATGATAGCGAATTTCGCAATCGTAATCAGTGAGCAACTCGACCCATCGGCGTTGCCTCATGTTGAGATCCTTTTGATCGAAGATATGTTAGAGACTTTTATGGTCAGTAAAGATTGTACACTTGGTACCGTATAAGTAGTGTCTCCAGATTTTCAGAGCGAATACAACAGCCCCCAACTCTAGGTCATGAGTTGTGTAATTCTTTTCGTGGACCTTGAGTTGTCGAGAGGCGTAAGCGATGACCTTGTCTCGTTGCATCAACACGCAACCAAGACCTTGGTGTGAAGCATCACAGTATACCACGAAGTCATCGTTGCCTTCGGGTAAAGATAAGATAGGTGCACTGCAGAGTTTCTGTTTTAGTAGCTGGAAAGCTGACTCCTGTTTGTTAGTCCAATCGAACTTCTTTTCTTTTTGAGTCAGTGCAGTGAGCGGTAGGGCTATTTTTGAAAAATTCTCAATGAATCGCCTGTAATAACCGGCGAGTCCTAAGAATTGGCGTACCTCGGTCGGTGTAGTAGGTGCTTGCCAACACTTGATAGCCTCGATTTTTGAAGGATCGACATGGATCCCTTGATTGTCAATGACATGTCCAAGGAATTGAACGGTTTGCATCCAGAACTCACACTTAGAGAATTTGGCGTATAACTCTTCGTGTTTGAGCAGCTCTAGGATAGTTTTCAGGTGTTGCGCGTGTTCTTGTTCAGTGCGCGAGTAAATCAAGATTTCATCGATAAAGACGATAACAGACTTGTCAAGGTAAGGTTTGCACACCCGATTCATAAGGTCCATGAATACTGCCGGTGCGTTGGTTAAGCCGAATGGCATCACTTGGAATTCATAATGCCCGTAGCGAGTTCGGAAAGCTGTTTTAGGAATATCTTCATCACGAACTCGGAGTTGGTGATAACCCGATCGTAGATCAATTTTTGAATAAAAACTCGACCCCTGAAGTTGGTCAAACAGGTCATCGATGCGAGGAAGTGGGTAACGGTTCTTGACAGTTAATTTGTTGAGTTCACGGTAGTCGATGCACATCCGGAAAGAACCGTCTTTCTTTTTCACAAACAGGACCGGAGCTCCCCAAGGTGAGGAACTTGGTCGAATAAATCCCTTGTCCAGGAGTTCCTGTAACTGAGTAGACAACTCCTGAAGTTCGGATGGGGCTAGTCGGTAAGGGGCTCGTGCCACGGGTGCTGCGCCGGGCACAAGATCAATAGAGAATTCGACTTGTCTAATTGGCGGTAGGCCAGGCAAGTCTTCAGGAAAGACTTTTGGAAAGTATCGAACAATAGGCACATCCTCAAGTCGTTTCTCCACCGACTTTTTCTCCATAACGTGTGCGAGGATTGCCTGGTACCCTTTTCTCAAGTATTTTCGGGTTTTCATGCAAGAAATGATATTTATTCTCGTCCCACCGGTCTCCCCTTGTATGCTCAAAGTTCCACCGGTGACGAGAGGAATGCGTACAATTTTCTCGAAACAAACGATTTCGGCTCGATGCTTGGACAACCAATCCATACCGACGATGATGTCAAAGCTGCCGATTTCGACAGGTATCAAGTCAATGGAAAAGAGCTCGTTAGCTAAGTTTAGAGTGCAATTAGGTATTACACTGTCAGCCTCAATAAGCTTTCCGTTTGCCAATTCTACCGTGTACTTAGAATCTAAGGCAATAGGTGTGGTGTCAAGTAGTGGATAAAACTCATCAGAAATAAAGCTCTTATCAGCACCAGTATCAAATAACACAGATGCAGTCAAATTGTTGAGAAGAAACGTACCCGTGACCACATTCGGGTCTTGACGGGCTTCCCCAGATTTCAGCACAAAAGCTCTTCCTCGAGCATTGTTGTTGTTCTTGTTGTTGTTGTTGTTCAGTTTCGGGCAGTCTTTCTTGAAATGCCCCGTACCGTTGCACCCATAACAAGTCTTTGGTGCAGAGGTGTTGGTGTCAGTGGTGTTTGATCTACAGTCCTTAGCCAAGTGTCCAAACCTCTTACACTTGCTACAGGGACACGAACCAAAGTGGTGTCGTTGACACTTTGAGCAATAGGGCTTGGTTCCCTTGTACGCCCCCTTGTCATCAGTATTGGAGGTGTAGGCTTTAATGGTCTCGGGTTTCTTGGTTTGGTGGTTGTTGTGGTTGTCGGACCATTTTCTTTTATTGTTGTTGGAGGATGGAGTGGGTGGTTCTGGGTCCTCGTTCATCGCTAGAAGTTCATGGGCCAACCGAATGGCACCATGAAGAGTGGTTTGGTTTGATGAGGCAACATTCCCCCGGACGGGCTCCGGGAGGCCACGAATGTATTTCTTAATCTTGTCGGGCCCAGTACCTGCCATAGCTGGGCGAAGGACGGTGAGTTGTTGGAATCGGGTGGTGTATCCAACGATATCAGTTCCTTGCACTTTTAAGTTCCAGAACTCTTCGTCCAGCTTGTGAAGTTGTTCGGACGGGAAATACTCATCCGTGAGCATTTTCTTTAGATCCTCCCAAGGGAGTAGATAAGCGGTGTCAATCCCCAAGGACTGGGTATAGGAATTCCACCACGAAAGGGCACCATCTTCGAGGGTGCAGGTGGAGAATTTGACCTTGTCGTCCTCCGCACATTTGCTGATGCGGAAAACGGATTCCATCTTTTCGAACCATCTGATAAGTCCGATGGCTCCTTCGGTCCCCTTGAAGCTCAAGGGTTTGCAGTTTTGAAAATCCTTGTATGAACAAGGTTTAGCAGCAGAGGTTTCAGCGGCATCGCTGTTTCTTGTGGAGTTTGGTGGAGTATTCCGAGCCAAGGCTTCAGTAACAGCCTGGGTTATGAGTGACGTGATCTGAGCATCAGTGTAAGGTCTTGACTTTGGCGGCATGATTCTTCAATAAAAGAAATGAAGATACATGAGATTTTGTAAGAAAATTGCATTTATTTCAGATGTACATGTATAAAGATGGTAATACATAACATCAATATGCAAAAGGATTATGGCAATTAATATGAGTCGAAACAGCAAGGAATATTTGATAGCTGATACGAGTTCGAAGGTTACATCCTACGGATGTATTACAAAAGACATCGGGAATTGTTACATCCGACTAAATTATAGAGTAGTGCTTAGATAGTTACTAGATTACAGGATAGTTTACAAAACAAAGACTAAGCTAGTCTTAACGTAGGTTAATCTGCTCCATCATTTCGATGAGACGATCCACAGTATTTGCAAGTCTGCTGGCTTGTCGAGCATTGTCTTCAGCTAATGCTAGTCGCTGTACCAATCCACGGGTATATTATTCCGTTTCCCGTGAGCGTTGTTCACACTCATCAAGTCTGTGTTTCAAAAGAGTGGTTTCCACGCTTATCTTCACCACTTTGTTGAGAAGAACGTCCACATTATTAATGGTGGTTTCGTGATCCTCAGAGACTTGTTCGATGCGCTCAAGTGCTGTAAGTCTCCAGTTTTCGTTTGTTTCCTGCAACACGACATCCATGGTGCGAAGTCGTTGCTCGTGTTGGTTAACCCTAGCAGCTAAGGCCGGCAAGGTGAAGTGAGTGGAGTACGGGCCAGCTCGAGGCAACCTGTTGTTCCTCCTAGCTACCCTCGGGTTCTGCGACCCGGATTGAGAACGAGATGAATCGGATGGGATGTTTTCCATTTCTGAGACAAAGCGTTAGTAAGATCGAGGCCTATATTCATATAGTCCCTATATAATATAGCCTATTGAGTGTCTAGCATAAACATGTTTAAGTCTCGGTTCTCTCGAGGTCAGAGTCTTCTATTGTACCCTGTTCAGCCATAACCCCTTTCAGATCTTACATCATCTTTGCTTAATTGTACATAGTTGATCAGGCTATGTTAAATTAAACTCGTATGATGTAATCACTGAACCGGTTATTCCTAATAAGGGATACTGCCTAATGGTCATAGTCTAGGCTCACTAAATGCAACCTAGTTCACTATAACCTTAGGCTCTGATACCAATCTGTAACACCCCCAAATTAAATAATTTGCGGAAGCATACATTGGGTGTTACTAATCAATATACAAAGCACAAGATTAATAGTAAACGACCTCTAAATGAAACGTTTGTAAAATAGTTACATTTCATAATTTATAATCGTTTGAAAACCGTAGGTTTTCGTATACAAAATGTAATTCCCTAGAGTCCACGCGTATAGCGGGAGATTCTATTACATCACCATAGTTACAAAAGATAATGCCAAAGAATCTCCGTTAAATGCAGTTTGTAAATCATGCGACTCTAGCTAGTAATCCTGGAGTAATCCTACTCCGTAAGGGTACCTGAGATACAAAGCTAAAAAGTGTCAACCAAAAAGGTTGGTGAATCTCACAGGTTTAGTAATAAGTAAGTGTTATGAACCACAAGTATGTACCCGTATTGCTAACAAGCAAAGTAAGTAAATCAGTTAATCAGTACAGTGCCATGAGCTCATAAGTTGAAGCTTAACCGTGTAGTGTGAATATATCACGTACCCCCGTGAGTGCTATCCGCACACTCATATGTAACAAATACTAATATGTCTGTTTCTACGTGTAAATCAGTACGTGGTGGCGCTACCACCCCAGACAGGGATTGTCAGTCCCAAATGGATCCATCTATTAGTAATCGCGCTTAAGTCCATAACTAACAACTTACGATTAGGAGGCTTTCAGTGGATAAAAGTAACTCATGCGTTTGTTTGTAAACAGTAATGTTTTCAGTTCAGTACATTGTGTTCATACGTAAAACAGTTGCTAAGTATCTCACCCCAAAGTATAAAACAGTAAAAGTGGGGCTGTAAGACTCACCTGAGTCTGGTAATAAGCTGTAGCAAATAGCAAGTAGTAAATATAGCAAGTAGGTTCTCCGAACCCGTAACCTTCAAATGCCTATTCATATGAAGTTATGTAAGTATGTGTCTCACGAGACGTTTCGTTTAGTTGTACACAACTAGTATAGCCGATGTTTGTCTGTATGTTTGTAATTATTCGTTTGTTGGAAAACATGTTCGGGCCCGTTGGTGACTTAGTTGAAACGTTAATCTCGACATTTATAAACTTGTTTGAATTGTTATGCTTGAAAAACATGTTTCAATGTACCTTAGCTGTTATATCGTATAGTCGTTTGAAGTCCGAAATGTATAACACTTAACTTGGAGTTTATTTGTGAATCTGCTGTGTTTTGCGACACAAAATGCGACACTAAAATTTGTCATGCGACACAAGGGTTGTGTCGCATGAAGGATGCGACACAAGAGCCCTGCGACACAGTGGTTGTGTCGCAAAAAGCTTGCGATGCTAATTCAATAGCGACATAAAGGTTGTGTCGTATAAAATACGACATAGTATGCGACATAGAGTGCGACACAATATTGTGTCGCAAAGGCTACGACACAAACGGATTTGTACGACACAAGGCGCGACACAAACGGGTTTATGCAACATAGCATGCGACACAAGGCTTGTGTCGCATGTATGAACACCAGCCCAGAAACTTTTGGGTTTCAAGAATTTCCGACCAAAAACGCAAATCTAACCCATTTTTGAGCTATAAAATCGTGTATTCTTCATGTATAAGGTTATATCTAAGTTGTGTACACATCAAAACATCAAAACATTACACCAAATTGAATAGATCTAAGATTTTAGAAATTTCTTACTTTTGCAAATCGAGCTAAATGGAGGATGAATTGGTGAAAACGGTCTTGATATTCTTGCTCCACTCGTGACGGTGATTCCGAATATGTAAATTTCGTGTGTCGGTTTGTATTCCGAAAATTTGGTGTAGATTGGAGTTGAGAGAGTGTTTGGAGGTGTGTGTTTTTGTGGATAATGAAAATGAAAGAAGAATGAGGAGGGTGTGGGTTGGGTTGGCTGATCCAATGGGGCAAGGGAGGGGTAAACGCTCCCTAAAACTCAGTATTTACTCCGTGTCCTAATCGTTTAATCCTTTGTTTTTAGTATTTAACCAAACCATTATATTTTAAAAATGTAACTGGAATATTTAAATAAAAAAAATAAAAAAAATATACTTTGAAATTAATAATAAAAACATTTGTCGAAATATTTAAATTATTAAGTCGCGTTTATTACGTTTTGTAGCGTTAGTTAAAATGTCGTCACGATAGTATATAAATAATGCTCGTTCGGTTGCGTATTTTATATAACAAAATATGTTCTCATTATTTAAGTAAATTTCTGTCACCAACGTCCAAGTAAACTGTGTCTGACTCCGTCCGGTTAATTCGCACGATTTATCCAAATCGCGTAAGTACACACACATATATATATAAATCACCTTATATATATACAAATAGAGTCTGCAATTAGTCCTATTACATACTAATTACATCTAGTTACAATTAATTAGGCATAATTAATTATCCTAATTTAGCAGGTGTTACAGAACCTACACCTGCACCCGAATTGACCCTAATAGACCGGTCACAAGGGCAGTTCGATACATCAGCTATGGGATGGCAATCCTCGACTGACTGGCCACTGATCACTTCAAGAGCTTCAGGATGGAATCCACCACTCCACCAACTCTCATTGCCGACATGATAGAGCAATTCCTGCGATACTTCCCTCCACGCTACAGCTTACCAAGGAACCACGGTGACCAATCCAGCAACAGGGACGCATCCAACCTCATCATCTGAAGAAAGGACTAAGTCGAGCTCTCGACTTTAAAAGAGCGCTTCTCGGGAGGCAACCCGTGTTTTTACATTTATGCAATTTTACTTTCCAAGAAGTGATGAAATCTCCGACTATCTTTCACACTCGGATCATATGAAACATGCTCCAGCCTGCAAGGAAACATCAACACCCGAAGAATCGTAGATCCGACGTGTTCACACCTACGAGACCAATCACAAGAAGACTTGATCAAGAATGCACCAAAAAAGACGGAGTCTGGCAAATGCAAATCAAGGAACACTGCAACTACTGGGGAGTACTTCTATACCGTCTCTTTCATTCGTTTTAAATATACCATATCCAATATGCTTATCACTAAGTGTGGGATTCAAACCCAACACACACAGAAAGTATGCGACTTAGATGTTTAAAACCCTAAGTGTGGGATTTTACCCCATTCAGAGCTTAGTATAACATCGAGGACGATGTTCCTTTAAGTGTGGGATAGCAGTAGTTGCACTACTGTAAAATGGATAATGGTATATGCTTGATTCTAAAATCGTTGCTCTTTATAAGACCATCCTTCTCCAAAAAAAAAGTAAACAAAATTTTCAAAATTAAGTTAAAAATATGTTGAAAATGAAAAATTTTAGACGAAGAATGATTTACTTTGGGGAAGAAGGACAAATAAAGTACAGATTCTTCTGAAAAAATAGTTTAGTAATCCCATAAAGAGCATCGCATGACTAAGCACACAACAACCCAACTTTCGATTCGTGAGGTATCTTGAGCCATATGAAAAGCATTCACTTTTAATGCTTCACTTTTTCGATTCTTGAGTGTGCCAATGTATGCATTTAGAATCAGAACTTGCTCTTGTTATGCATTTCGAATCCGAACTGGTGAGCAAAAAGGAGATCGAATCACATCATTCTTGAACCCATCCGTACACCCAAAAATAAATACGTTATCCCTTACCTGCTCAAAAGCATCCCTCAAACTTCATAAGAAGTTCCAAAGATGAAAGAAGAGAAGCGCCAAGGATATGACGTCAAAGAAAGAAAAATATCCGAGAAAATTCAAAGAAAAGAAAGTCAAATGGAGAAAAAGACTCCTCTCAAAAGAAAAAGGCGCCAATCCTCCCGAAAATTCAAAAATTTCAGCTCTCTGCTTCACCAAAAAGAAAACCTATGAAAAACCAACACAACCCCCTCTCATACCACCAACACTCCACTCCAAAAACCTTACATCACTTCCCTTAGAATGATTATGGCTGGATCGACTTCACGCTCACCTAAAAGGTAACGATTTGATACTCGATCAAGCCTATGTTGATAAACGATACATGACTGGCATTCTGAGCGATTGATATAATAGAATAGGAAACCCTAAACACTTTGAGTGATTTGAGTGACCACCTTGAGAGGATCGCCTAGTCATGTATCCAAGATCAAAGATCGAAAGCATGCTCTTAAAGATTACAATCCTTCCTTTTCAAAGAACAAGTGTTGTATTCTTTCCCAAAACCCCTTAGTAAAAAGTTCCGCCTTAAAATTTTTCATTATCTTCTTATCTTTAACCATGTTGAAAACAAGTTTGCTTGAGGACAAGCAAAGTTCTAAGTGTGAGATACTTGATATCGCGTAAAAAGTCACGTTTTTACTACCGATATCTCTCTCATTCTGGACGATTCTTGGCATATTAACTCAAAAACATTACAAAACAATAGTATTATGCCAAGATGTTCAAAACAAGGTTGCACGATGAAAATCAAGCAAAACGGATTAAAAACGAAGATTCCACACACGTTTGAAGATTCATGGCATCAAAACGAGATTTCAAGACAAAAGTGCCCATCACCAACATCCATCTCATCCAAGATGTTCGTTTTCAAATTACGAATCCAACAAAAGATGAATCAACAAAAACGGACGAAGAACGAAGATTCTACGTACGCCGGAAGATCCAAACGATTCGTACGACACATCTAAAGTTCAGAGACATGTTTTTGGGATATCTTTTCATCAAAGTCTTCGTTTTTGAATTACGAATCCTACAAAAACAGAATTGATGCAACCGGATGCATAACGAAGAAAACACGCACGAATCAAAAAACGAGGCAACAAGCGACGAACCGGTGCAGGTAGCAGCCAGCCGCCACCGGCCAGCCACCAGGCCGCCGCCGGCTGCCACCTAGCCACCGCCGACCACCATCCCCTGCACGGTTCCTGCTTTTTGGTCCTTGCGTGTACCCGGTGCTAGACCTTTACGCAACTTTACGTACCTCGTGCACCACCTTTACGCAACTTTACGTACCCTGTGCCACCACCTTTTCCACCTTTTGCTATTGTGAGCCTTAACTTGCTAAAATACACCAAGTCTCTCCTATAAATAGGAGGCATGAGGCTCATTTACAAGAGCCACCATCCATACCTTGGAAAAACACACTTTCTTTCTATAGCTTCTAGCTTTTCTTTCTTTTTTTATTTTCTTACTTTAAAGTAGTGTTAGGCTAGTTAAAATAGAAGCAAGGAACGAGCTTGTAATCCTTGGTGAGGAACGTATTTGTAATCTTTGGTGTACGCTTGGAGCAACTCTTATTAATTCAAGTCTATTCCTTCTCGCACATTAATCTCGGTTATTTCTATCCTTATCTATCTTGATTAAATATGTATACTTTAATTATGCTAGAGATAGTTTGTGCCATGATTAGCGAGTAGATTACTATTGTATTTGTTGTGATGTAGTTAGCATATGTAATTGTGGGATAACTCTAATTGCGTCGTGAAATAATATGATGGCCCCTATTCGACTGTTTACTTGGTATAGTGCTGGAAATGCTTTCGAGCAAAGTACGAACGCATGGAAGCTGGTAATGACCGAAGGTAGTTATATTATGGATCGACGTTAAAATGGAAACTTTATGAACGGACTTACCTTATGTTTTTAAACCTAAAACTTATATTCGCCTTTCGATTAACAAACGTGATTGTAACCTTGTAAAGAGGAGTCACGAACCTTAATACTTGGTCAATAGTTATCTGTGTAAAAACTATACTTTTAATTGTAACGTCATGCGAGCATCATAAAATGCAATGTGATTACGTGGAATTGCCATGAGTATTGTACACTTATAATCACAATGAACTTATCATGAAAACTTCGCAAAGCAATTAAACCAACAATGGAAACATCGGTAAACGATTAAATACATTGTGGATTACCATAGCATTTTCCGACATGGTCTGGGTTTAACTTTATGCAAAAAGCCGTCAGCATTTTAATTAGCGTTTTAATTAGATTAATTAGTTTAGATTAGATTAGGTAGGCTATAGGCTAAATAACCATTTACGAAAACCTAGGGATTTGTTAATTGCATTGAGAAAGGCAAGTTTAAAATCCACTTTAAAATGATACTTTTCCTTGACCTATGAAATCTAAAGTAAGGTACGCAAGAAACCTCAACACTTTCCTTCGCTTACTATGCTTGAACTTCATTAATCGGAATTGATCAACTAAGTCCGAATATATTTGCTGAAGTTAGTGTTTGCTGGATTTATAGTCTTTATGGTATTAAGAACGGTTAAACTTGTTGTTGACTTGCTACTCTATTCCTTCGCCCACATGCAAATGCGTTCGACAATAAGGGCCACTGACTCCCTCATAGGAGAGTGTGGAGAGTTGAGCATTGTCTGTCTGATCAGAATCATGATAGCTTGGTTCCTCGTGACATATTAGTTGATAACCGACTAATACGGAATCTATTGGTTATACCATAAACTATCAAGTCTAGTGAACGTTCCAAATTTAGTAAACGTTTTCCCTAAAAGTCATCGTCCCACATTATAAGCTAATGAACTCACAACAAATACTACTTTCTATTATCTGATTTATCATTACATTTTATTCGCTTTATTTAGTTTACCTAGTAACCCCCAACGCACTCTTTTAAAAAATTTACTAGAAAAGAAAGATTGATTGGATCACCTCTGTTTCAATTCAGTTTCTCTTTAAGAACGACTCTAGGTCATACTTACCATCTACTAGCCTTTGGTTCAGTATTAGTAAGTCACACTTAGACCCCAGCAAATACAAATTTAAAACACCCACCAATCGTCCGTAATAGGACGCATCACATCAACCTCTAGTGAATCAGGGAACTCCATAATGGTAGGTGGTGACTGAGATTCGTCGGTGATCTGAGATATTGGCTGAGAAGAGACCATCTCAATTTCCTTTTCTTCCTGAGAGTCGGAATCATGACTGGACCCAAAAGTTCCTCCTAGTTCGAACTGAGTTCGAGGTTCAGATGAATCAAGGGCTTAAATCCCTTGAGAAGGTATGTGTGGTCGAAGTCGGGATTCCTTGTAGTATGCGATCTTCATCGGGTGTTTGTCTCGTAACTCTGGATTTTTCTTAGTTAAAGCAACGGTACTTTCGATGTTCTCCAGAGCACGAAATCGAGGAAGGGTGACAGGTTTAGTAGGATCGATGATTGATGCGATGAGTTTCTCCATAGTAAGCGTATAATCAGCATCATAAGAGTAGTCAATCAGTGGTTCTTTTTCCTCTGAGTTACTTTTTGGTAGAGGGATAAAGCTCTGAGTGTAGTCTATTTGCATGATCTCGGCTGTCGGAAAGTATGAATTAGGAAAGTAAGTTGGTGCAGACTGATCCTCTTCTGTCTCGTCCTCCTCTTCTTCTGTTTCTATTTCTTCTTCTTCAGTCTCTTCCTCTCTTCCATTTCTTCTTCCTTAGTGTTGGAAGTAGTGGGCTCGTCAGACATCCGTGTGTCTGGTTCATAATCGTCATCCGAAATAACTATACCTGTCGATATCGCACATATCTCCGCATGCTCTGTCAAGGGCTGGTCAGTCTCATCAATTTTGAAAGTGATAGTTTCTCCATGAGATCTAAGACTGATAGTCTGTGAGTAAACATCGATGATAGTGCATGCGGTGTTCAAGAATGGTCTTCCTAGGATAATAGGGATGTGCACATCCTCCTGAATGTCCATCACTACAAAGTTTGTGGGGTATAGGAACTTATCTACCTTAACCATGACATTCTCAGCTATTCCCTTAGGGTGTCTAATAGATTGGTCAGCTAGCTGGACGCTCATCTTGGTAGGCTTAAGGGGTCCTAACTCCAGTCTGGTGTAGAGAGAATAAGGCATCAGATTGATACTAGCTCCTAGGTCGGCTAGCCAGTGTATCATGCCCGAGTGATAGATCGAACAAGGAAGAGTGAAACGTCCTGTATCTCCTAATTTCTCAGGTAGGGAGTTTTGAATGATAGCTAAACATTCCGCGTTCAGTGGGACATTGGGTACTTCGGGTACCTTGTCCTTGGTCGACAGGAGTTTAAGGATGTATTTTGAACTGGAAGGGGTTCTGGACATGGTGTCCATGAACTTTCCATCGAGACGGAAGGTGTTAGCCTTGTAGGCTTTCCTAAGACAGCCAGGAAACGGAATTCGTACTTCCCTTTATGGTGTAGGGACAGACGTGGTCTCGACTGTCGGTTGGACAGGAGTTTCTTCCTTCACCGGAGAAGGAGTGGAAGGTTGGCTCGATGCCCCCTTCTCGTCTGTAGTACTCATCTGTTTAGCCTCTTCTACGTGGGGGTTTTGTACTGTGTTACTAGGAAGATTACCCTGAGGCCTAGAGTCAAGACGTTGGGCTAGTTGTCCAATCTGGCTTTCAAGATTTTTGAGAACGGCCAGTTGGTTCCTAAGGTATAGGTCAGTTTGGTCTTGCCTAGCGCTAGTCTTTTGGTTGAACTGGTGTTGGCCTTGGATGAACTTAGTTAGGGTGTCATCTGGACTAGTAATGGGCACAAGGGTTTTGTTAGGTTCGGTCGGTTGGGCTGTGTAGGGTGTAGTCAATGACAGTGGCTGGTTATAGGTGAGTTGGGGTTGTTGTGGGTATCTAGGTTGGTAGTTGGGTTGAAATGGTGGTTGGTTCCTAGGTGGGTATTGAGTGCTTCTAGTCCTAGGGGGAGAGGTTCGAGCGAAGCCAGATGGATTTTGAGGGCGAGCTGGAAATTGAGCATAGTAAACCGTGCCGTCAGCAGGATCCTCGTACTCAACCTGATAACTTTTAGTAGGCAGGTTGGCACAATTCTAGCATACCTGAACTTGGTGGACATGCTGGGATGGTTTCTTCATTTCGTCGATCTGCTTCGTCAGGGTTTCAATCTTCTCTATCAAGAACTTGATAGCTTCAGCCTGGATTGGGTTCGATGCGGCAAGCGGTGCCGATGATGAGGAATGCTCACCAGAATTCCAATCGTGATGGTGCATCGTCATATTTTTGATCAGGTTCCAAGCCTCTTCGTGAGTTAGTTGCATGAAGTTACCTTGAGCAGCAACGTCAAGATTGATGTGATGGTTCGGAGCAAGACCGTTGTAAAACGTGCACAGCTGGCTGGTTTTCTCAATCAGGTGATTAGGACATTTGTTTAGGAGACTCTTGTATCTCTCCCTATGCCGTATAAATAGATTCATCATAAGCTTGGTGGAAGTTCATGATGTCATTTTTGCATTTGGTTTGTTTGGTCGGAGGAAAGTACTTAGTTAAAAACTTAGAACCCATCTCTGCCCAAGAGGAGATAGAGCCGGTCTCTAATCCCTCAAACCAAGTCAAGGCATGGTGAGTAAGCGAATAGGGGAATAGGTATAGGCGGACTATGTCCTGATCAAACCCATTCTGCTTATAAGAGTTTGTGGCTTGAATGAATCGGTTTATGCGGGCATTGGGATCTTCGTTGGGTAATCCATGGAATTGGCAGAATTCCTTGATGAGTTGAACGATATGATGTTTAAGTTCGAAAGACGCGCCGTCGATAACTTGATAGTTGATAGGTCTACCTCGTCCTTCGATTGATGGTTTGGTTCTATCGGCGAGAATGACACGAGCAGCCATCGGTTGTCGAGTGCGTTTTTCTTTGCGGATAGTTCAGATAATCGACTCAGGATCGGGTACGAAAATGAGAGGTTCAGATCCGGATGATCTGGTCAAATATCGTTGTGTGTTGTGGTAAGGAATTTTTGTTTGGAACAAGGAAAGGAAAAATTAAACTACGGGTATTACTAAAAAGAAAAGTTCGTCTGGAACGTCTTCGGATCTTACAAATGATTCCCCGGCAGCGGCGCCAAAAACTTGATGCGAGCCGAACGGTCGGTTAGGAATTTCGTCATGTCGTTGTGGACCTTCCGTAGCGCTCGGCGATCAGTGGGTTTTATAATTTGTAAATGCGGGGCCTAAGTATACTTAAAACTATGGGAGTACAGTAGTAAGTATGACTTAGGGTCGTTCTAAAAACCAGTTTTATTGTGAAACGTTGAAGTTGGAGACGGTTTATCTAATAGTAATGTTTTTAACAGATTTTTGGGGGTTTTGTTTTGGTTTTTTATACTTAGGCAGAAATTTTAAATAGAGCAAAAATAAAATATAGGTGGTTAGCAGATAATCTAGAGGAGGTGTTTGCTATGACTTCGGTAGCCTTCTTAACTGGGATGATGTATGAGTTATAAAATGGTCTTTAAAAGATTTGTATTTCGTTCATTTCAAGTATTAGTGGAGTAAGAACTAGTTCCCTACTGATAGATTTCTCGATCAGTATGTCACTGAGTAACTAGGTTATCGTGATTCTGATTGGAGTAGTTTATCCATCCCACAACACTAACCAGTGAAGGTGTAGTGACCCTTATATGGAAATAAATCCTGGGTGCATGAATAAGGCAACAAACCAATCTTGATGTCCGACCTTTCTTAACCCCACAAGAATACTTTAATCTAAACAAAACATTTAAGTTCAAGACCAGGTTTTGCATGCATTGATTACTTTCTATCGATGGGTTTGTAAAGTCTAGGGATAGGTTGATCACTGATGATTTGCACAGTAGGTAACTACGGTTCTTCCGTGGCTTAAACCAAGTACATTATCCGATTCACAGAACCTACTTTACTTATACAGTGATCCCGTTAATCCACACATTGAAGTAACGATGGAATTTCCGTGATTTTCACTTTGTAATCCACCAGTGGTGTTTCCATTGCTTCACCAAGTACTTAGCCGAGTTACGGTACTTACTCTGCTTCATAAGGGAACCCTAGACTTATTTAACTAAGTTCGTATTTGAGCACAGTAATTATCCATCTATGATATAAACCAGCCCTTACTTTAAAGTCCCAATAAATCCCTAATTTATTAACAGTGTAATGTTTGCGTTCATTTAAGAAAACAGTGTTTCCACAATTACTGTGTACTTTGCGTTCAGATAAGAGGGCAATACTTTCACAGTTCCGGTGTACTTGCATTTAGTTCAGAAAACATTATTCCATCGTCACAATGTACTTTGCGTTCAATTATGAAAGCTTTATTTTCATGGTGACGATGTACTTTGTGTTCGGTTTAGAAAACAATACTTACACTATTTATAAATCAGACCATGTTTTAGACACAGATAACTAAGTACCTTTGGATAGGATTCGCGACGTCCTATCATTAAGGCCGTAATCACGTTTACTGGTTGAAAGGCGTTAAGTTTAATTGAGGTTTAAAATCAAAGATAGAAAGTAGATCAACGCACTAGAGTTTAACATTAATCAACAACGGATTGTGCCCACGACTTTCATAGCTTCCACGTTCCGTACTCCACACATTCGTGATATTTCCGGCGCTATACAAATGAAAGACATATCACGTTACCTCTGTTGTATCATAATGACATCATCCCAATTAATACGACTAACTACATCATAGAAAACACGCAATAATACTACTCACTAATTATGGCAAACAATCCTAAATCTAGCATGACAACAGCAATAACAATCATCATGATTAAAATAGATAAAGGATAGATATAACTAGAATAAGAGAGTAGCTGAATACAACATGAATGAATACAAGCGGAACTCCGAGTATCCTCCAAGAAATATTATAATATTACCTCTCTATTCGTTGGGTTAATACCGATACTAACTAGCTGGTAACTACGAAAACTAAAAATATAAAAATCTAATCTAGAGAGAGAGAGATGTGTAGAATGATGAGAAGTATGAGATTGTGATTGTAGAATGTGAATATGTTGAAATGAGGTGAATTGGCTCCATATTTATACTAGTTGCTCAACCGTATTTCTCAACCGTATTTCCACCTCCAAAATCTCAGCCGTATTCCTTAGCCGTATCAAAATCCTTCCTTGTACGGGAAAGACATCGAATACGGGGCGTCCAACCGTATTTCGGGTGAGATTTGGGCGATATGGTAGAAACCTAACTGTATACGGGCAAGACAGGCCGTATACGGCTGAGCCTTGGCCGTATACGGCTGGCCAAGGGCGTATACGGCCTTGTCTTGGCCGTATACGGCTAGGCTTGGCCGTATACGGTGTGGCTCTCCCGTATTGTTGGTCTTCGGTTGCCTTGATTCTTTGTTTGGGCGTAACTTCTTCATCGTTTATCCGTTTTGAGTGTTCTTTATATCCACGTGTTCGTAATTTCCTAACAAAGAAAATGACATAAGTTAGAGGTAAAAATTCCAATCATAGCTCAAAAAGTGCTAAATCACGTGAACGAGAATGCTTAAGATCATTTGTGCTCTATTTTATTCGTTTTTAGGCCTTTTTAGTTGATTCTTGAAGCATCGTCTATATTTTAGCCTTCATTATGAATTTTAGTATAAAATGTATATTTCAAATGTTTTCATCCATAATTGGGCTAAAAAGATGAGATAATAGCACACAAAAACTTGACTTTTTGCGTGTTATCACTTCTGCACCATACGATGACATCGTGGTGGTGCTAATGCATACAACTGTGCACGTGTGTATGCACAAGAATCCGTTTATCTTGATTCCGGAGATTGTGTCAATTTGAACGATCTTTTTGTCTTCTGTTGTCTTGAAACCGACTTTTTAGCATGTTGAGAATAACCGGAATCACAGCAATCAACCGTATGATGTTTACGCTGTTTGGTTGATATAGATTTCTCAGAATACTTCTTATTCTTTTGTAAAGAATAATTAGTAAAATGTGAAATCTTTTTCTCACACGAAGATTTACTTGCGTAAACCTTTTTCACAACCTTTTATGATTGTTTTGCAGAGTGAGAAACTTGAGTGAGTTGTCCACGAAGATCTTGAATAGTTCTCAAAGCAAGACCATGATCTTCTTGTAGCTTGATTAGCCCCGTTTGTTAATTCTCAAGTTCAAGAATCCGTTCTTCCATTCTCATAATCCTTAAACGCATTTCTTCACGTTCAGTGTCCATGATGAGAACTTGAGATTGAAGGGCTTTGACTTCATCTTCTTTCTTTATCATTCTCTCATTAATTATTTTATTTGAACTTGACAATTTCAACTGATCTTGTTCACCAAATCCAATCAATAACGCTTCCCATAAGTCGTAAGCCGTTTCTTGATTCTTGTAACAAACAATTATTTCTTGTGGTAAACAGTTAGTAATCATCTCATATACTCTTTTGTCTTTGTTGTATCTTTTGCGTTCATCAGATGTCATAGCTCCTTTGAGACTCGGTTGCCCGTATGGCCGCTCAGTAATCAAAACCAACAAATCCGAGTCTTTATATGCAATAAAATTCTCGAGCTCAATCTTCCCTTTGTCAAAGTCACTGAAGAATAAGGATTTACAAGGCATAATTTTTGTAAAACCCATTTTCCAAAATTGTCCCTCCAAAATTTCGTTCAAAAACGTCCAAAAATGCTCGGGTAAAATGAAACTTTTTCCAAGCTAAAATTGAACACTTTTAAACTTAGGAACAAAATTTGGTGACACGAAATTTTTCACGACTTTCCCTCCAAAGTTTGTCCAATCCGAATTTTTTTTTTTTTTGGAACTATCGCAACACTACAGTAAAATGCGAAACTTGGAGGAAGTTTCGCAGAAAAATCAAGTATCGCACTGAGGGTTAAGTCTCGCTCTATTGAGTTTCGCATAGGTCAACTTTCGCACTAGTCAACTCTTGCAGAATTCAAAGTCTCTCAAAGTTTCAAAGTTTCGCAAGTTACAAACTTTCCGCTTACAAGTACGAGTTTTGCAACAAAATCGGTTATTGACTAGTTTCGCAGCTACCACAACTTTCGCACACTAGCAGATGTGCGAAGATCCGAAGTGACCAAAAACTCAATCAAACATGCAAATTATGATTCCAAAAGGCTCGGAATCCAGACAGTAATGATAATCCGGTCAAGATTATCACAATTCGTCGTTAATTGCTTGCTAAACACAGAAAACACAGAATGCCGAATACGCAAACATAGAACCGAATATAAATCTGTCTAATTCGTCAAATCAATCCACCGATTCGATGAATTAATTAATGCGAAACAAGCAGAAACAAGTAATCATTAAGACTCAGTCGAGACTTTGATTAATTCGTCACTTTAATCGTCCATCCGAATTCGCAAATGCAAAACCGAAGCTAAAACCAATCCAATCACGTTCTAAATCATTCGAAGAGTCGTTCCTCCTGTGATAACACTTGAAAATGCACCTCAGGAAACTATCACAGCTAATCGAATCCTCGTAATCGAGCGGAAATCAATTACGAGTGTAAAACGTGAATAAATCAAATATCGAAACGTTGAAACGTAAAATAAAAGATGTGAACTTTTATTTCTTTGTCAATAAAGCTTACAACATACTAGCTTGTCTCTCTCTCAAGCTCTCTCTAAAATATGGAAATGAAAGACTCAAAGAAAATGACACATTCAAGTGGTTTATATACACCACCACTTAAGCTGTTGCGAAACTCTGTCTAAGTTTCGCAATATGCGAAACTTTGATACTGCGAAACTCAGCTAAGTTTCGCATAACTTGAGTTTCGCAATACAACTTAAAGTGTCAACATTTACAATCAATCTAAGCTAAATATTCTATACAAACTATTGTCACAAAATGTTGATTTTGCATCAACAAACGCATTTTTTAATTCAAATTTGTTATCGTCAAAGTGCTTTTGATAATACTTCAATGAAGGTGTCATTCAATTCGGTATTTCCATATTAGTATTATCATTTATTCAAAAATAACATCATCGTAATATAGGGCTGCTTCTAATTCTTATTTAGTTCTATATACTTTACATTTTTCTTCCCTGCTTTGTATCAGCTTTTGAAGGGAAAAAAATCCATACACTAGTAAACCTCTAATTTTCTTTCATCATTCCTCCGTCTTACTACTTACCTTTAATCTTCTCAAAGTAGTTTTTATATTTACTATTCTATTTCTATTTTGCTATACAACCAAAAAAAAAAAGGTTAAAGTGTTGATGTTATTGGCCAACGACCATCTTTGCTTTTGATGCCGCTTTATTTTGCTTTTGCTGTCAATTTGCTTTGATTATGCTACTTCTGTATGAAGATTCGCTTATGCTTCCTGTAGGATGTTTTAATAAAAAATGAGTTATTGCTTTAATGATTTTGCTGCTTATTTATACTTTTGCTTGAAGATATCTAAGGTTGCTGTCGGATGTAATTATCAAAGCATTGATTATTGTTTTAGTGTTTTTAGTTTTCAACTCCAATCTGAGCTTTAATGATTTCGCAACTCGGATTGCAAGGTAGTATTAGATGATAAATTAGATTATATGGCCCAAGTCCAGTTGTGGGCTTAGGGTCCATTATGGTTTTATCTATAGTTTCATATTTGTACTCTATAAAAGTATAAATAGTCAACAATAATACATTGTATCCTCATAGGTCTACAACTTTTGTATATCTCCTTACATATTTTTTAGTTCATTACTCTTAAGTAATATTTGTAAGTTCCCCGTTAATCTATATATATATATATATATATATATATATATATATATATATATATATATATATATATATATATATATATAATATAATAAAAGCCCTCTTTTCCTCATTCTTCCGTTTCTACTTCTGATTCTTTCTCGGAAAACCTCTTATCTAAGTTTGTTTATTTCTATTATGTCAATTTCATTATTTAACAAAAAAAAAAAAAAAAAAAACTCAACTGTTATTCTATACCATCAAAGACTTTTAAACCCTATACTTCGATTTATTTATTTTTTTCACCCCTTATCTAAAACTCTTGCTAATAAATAAGTTTGATTATTATTTAATTAATTAATTGCGCAATTGCATGTTTATTCGAATATAATAATAATAATAATAATAATAATAATAATAATAATAATAATTATTATTATTATTATTATTATTATTATTATCATTATTATTATTATTATTATTATTATTATAGTAATAGTAATAGTAATAATAATAATCTATTCCAAAAAACAAAAAAGAAAAGATCTAGTTCTCTATTGTTTTCTTATTTTCCGATCATCAAAATATTCCCAAATCATGCACGGAGTATTTGATTTCTTATTGTCTGTATCTTCTCTTATCATTTTAATTTATTTAAAAAAGAAGACGAAGAAGAATGATGTTGATTGCTAGCCGTCCGTCGCTAATATAATTCGTCGTCGCTTGCCGCCACATTAAAAGCTAATGTTGCCGCTATCTAGCCGTCATGCCTTATGTTGCTTTTATTTTAGCTTTTGATTTTATGTATTGTAGGTTAGGTTAGCCCAACCTAATTGTATCGATGTGCTATGGCCCATTAAAATATATATGGTTTCTATGTGACGTTTTGTATTATAAGTAACCGACCAATGTAAATATACTACCCACAGGGTTTCATTATTCAACCGTTGTATTGTATCTTCCTCAACTGAGCTTAGGCTCAATGTTATCGCTACTTGGTCGCTTTAAGACATCGATTTACCATCAGAAACTTTGAAGTTTCTCAGATTTAAGAAATCATGTGCTTAATCGAGCATATGTAGTTGAAGTGTCAATCACTCAAACGATAGTTTTTTTAAACTGCACATGATACAACTACAGAGACCAAATATTTTTTGTGTATAAAAAGAAATAGAAACATGTCAAACTGTTCAAATGTAATCGGAATATAGTAGTGTTTAAAATATACTTACATTCTCGTCACCCTGTTTTTTGTTGAGGGATTTCTGCTTCAATGTGTTCTCACTGGTGTCTTTCATCAAGAGATCAACACCTACCCATTCATCCCATATTTACTACAACCAGCGTAGGGAACATAATATCTCCACTCTTTCTTCCGAATATCAGATTTTTTAACCTTAGCTTGGTATATTACGAGGGCTATGATAAGCAAGAACTCTCTAGCCATCGTCGAATAAGAGGATTTTGAAATAAGAGGGATGGCGACTACCGTCGCTTTGATTGGTAGTCGTCATCACTCTGATTCCAAAATCAGCTTATTAGACGATGGCAAGGTTACCATGGTCCTCACATATACCAAGCTAGGGTTCAAAAATCTGAGATTCGAAAGAAAGAATGGAGATATTTCGTTCTTTACATTAGATGGAGTATAACTTGTGATGGATGGGTAGGTGTTGACCATTAATGAAGGACATAATTGAGAACAAAATGAAACAGCAAGCCATCAACAAAAAACAAGTTTTGAGGCTAATCAAAAGTCTAGAAGGCATCGGAAATAAAAGAAGCCAAAGGAGGATGGGAAGAGTTATGGGGAAGAAGCTACATAATGTAATAGAAACATGTCGAACAGTTCAAGTGTAATCGGAATATAGTAGTGTTTAAAATATACTTACATTCTCGTCACCCTGTTTTTTGTTGAGGGCTTTCTATTTCAATGTGTTCTCACTGGTGTCTTTCATCAAGCGAACGACACCTACCCATTCATCCCATATTTACTACAACCAGCGTAGGGAACATAATATCTCACCTCTTTCTTCCGAATATCAGATTTTTTAACCTTAGCTTGGTATATTACGAGGGCTATGATAAGCAAGAACACTCTAGCCATCGTCGAATAAGAGGATTTTGAAATAAGAGGGATGGCGACTACCATCTCGTTGATTGGTAGTCGTCATCACTCTGATTCCAAAATCAGCTTATTAGACGATGGCAAGCTTACCATGGTCCTCACATATACCAAGCTAAGGTTCAAAAATCTGAGATTCGAAAGAAAGAATGGAGATATTTCGTTCTTTACATTAGATGGAGTATAACTTGTGATGAATGGGTAGGTGCTGACCATTAATGAAGGACATAATTGAGAACAAAATGAAACAGCAAGCCATCAATAAAAAACAAGTTTTGAGGCTAATCAAAAGTCTAGAAGGCACCGGAATGAAAAGAAGCCAAAGGAGAATGGGAAGAGTTATTGGGAAGAAGCTACATAATGTAATAGAAACATGTCGAACATTTCAAGTGTAATCGGAATATAGTAGTGTTTAAAATATACTTACATTCTCGTCACCCTGTTTTTTGTTGAGGGCTTTCTGTTTCAATGTGTTCTCACTGGTGTCTTTCATCAAGCGAAAAACACCTACCCATTCATCCCATATTTACTACAACTAGCGTAGGGAACGTAATATCTCCACTCTTTCTTCCGAATATCAGATTTTTTAACCTTAACTTGGTATATTACGAGGGCTATGATAAGCTAGAACTCTCTAGCCATCGTCGAATAAGAGGATTTTGAAATAAGAGGGATGGCGACTACCGTCGCGTTGATTGGTAGTCGTCATCATTCTGATTCCAAAATCAGCTTATTAGACGATGGCAAGTTTACCATGGTCCTCACATATACCAAGCTAAGGTTCAAAAATCTGAGATTCGAAAGAAAGAATGGAGATGTTTCGTTCTTTACAGTAGATGGAGTATAACTTGTGATGAATGGGTAGGTGCTGACCATTAATGAAGAACATAATTAAGAACAAAATGAAACAGCAAGCCATCAACAAAAAACAAGTTTTGAGGCTAATCAAAAGTCTAGAAGGCACCGGATTGAAAAGAAGCCAAAGGAGGATGGGAAGAGTTATGGGGAAGAAGCTACATAATGCTTGAGGGGTAACAAGCTCTTTTTACTTTCTTCATATGATGGTCAAATTTTTCTCATGCTTGAGGGGGATATAACTCGAGAATAGAGAAGTCATCAATATAATCACCTTATTTAACATTAGCGTTGTGTTGAAAAATTAGTATGCATTATTAATATATATATATATATATATATATATATATATATATATATAATATGAAGATCGAACATGAAGTAAACGATAGCCTATTGTATTTCTCTAGTTTTGGTGGAAAACAATAATATAGGTATCTATTAATGCAATAAGGCCCCCGCTCTCAATTTTTTATAAAAAGAAATGAAAATAAGATGAAATACAATGGTAGAAGACTAGGAGAGAAGATATTAGACAATTCTCATCCCAATTCTCTTCCTTTCTCTTTCTCTCTCTCTCTCTCTCTCTCTCTCTCTCTCTCTGTGTATATTATATATATATATATATATATATATATATATATATATATATATATACTTAGAAACACATAGTCATTTTCTTTTCTTTTCGGAACTCTTCTCTTATCTTCAAAAACATACTTGAGAGTGGGAATAAGTACACTTGTGAAATCATTTTGGGAACCTCATATGTTCCCTCCATCAAAAACCAAGACAATAATTCTCATGTGTGTTTAGTAATATTAACTAGTATTGGCCGATAAATCCAATAAAAATTTCAAGTGCAATTTATTAATAGATAAATTTATTAATCTTTGATATATTGCTAACATACAAATTTTTGATATATTTGTTGATTTTTTCCAGATCGGTTGAACAATAAAAGATTGCCGTATATATAGATCACATCAATAAGGTATACGTGGTTTTCTTTTCTAAAAACAATTGATATGATAAAATGATGTTATTGAAGTACCCAAAGTGTAAAGCGACCATGGTAGTAAAAGGTGGGATTTTATATTCTATAGCCTATGTGCCTACTTCCGATGAGATAGAACCCGGTGTGTTTTCCTTCAGCCGCCTTGTCATCAATGTTTAAAGGGAATTTTTCTAAAATGTTAACCGTAATGCGTAAGAAGGATGAACATGTATGATATATATATATATATATATATATATATATATATATAGAGAGAGAGAGAGAGAGAGAGAGAGGGTACATTATATCAAAAATTGTTTTATATGAACCAGACCTTTATATAAGTTTATATTGATCATATAAAAGAATGCATATTTTAGTAGAGAATCCTTACAGATGTGTGAATCCATGTGAACTTTTACACTCACAAAAGTTACATAGCGTAAATGACGGCGGTGTGCAACTGAAACTCTATGGACAATTAACGGTGTGTAGCCAACTACAAACACTCAGCCCCCATTACGTGTTAATTAACATTCACATCATAAAACATGTAAACGATATTAGATATAAACATCCAACTTCAAAATAAGAGTTATATGATCGAACCTAGATTTTATATGATAAGAAAATAACATAAATAAATTCCACAAGTGATTACCGGTAAGATTAAGGATCGGCATCAAGGCATCAAAGTAATGGTGGTGCATAACATAATCAAGTTTGGGGATTTTGACGTCTTCATATCAATTGGTTATAACTGGGATGGATATCTCTTACTCGAATTATATATAAAAACGGCGATCATAAATGGAATTTTTAAATTAGGGTTTTTTTGCGTTTTACTATTGGGCCGTGTTTTACTACTGGGCTAATAGTGCAAATGTGAAAGCAACAATGATCCAAAATAATATATTAACATTATATGTTTCTAATTAGGTAAACATACATTTACTGAAATAATTGAAAACAAAATAACCTGAGATAAGATAAGGAATAAAGGAAAAAGGGAAAAAGCGAAACAAAATATAATTATATATATGATCCATTTCTTGTAACACTACTTCAAATAATCATACTTTTGGGCAAAATACTAAGTATAGTATCTTTCTTTTAACCATATATGTAGTTTCGAATAATATTTTTTTTGTTAACAAAATATGGAACATATCGTCTGAATCCCCATTTAAATTTCTTTTACGCTTTAGATATTCTAAACAAAATATGGTCATCACTTTATGTAGTATCTTTTGGGCAAGTGATTCAATAAACCATGTTGCTTATAACACCAATAAAAAACACAATTATTAATTTGTTAATATATAGATTAAGAATCAAAATTAATAATTTCACCATAAAGCTTTTTGCGTAATCGCTCTTCCAGCTTCTCCCTGTCATAATCTAATGTGCTTAATGTGCGTATTTCAACTGATGATCTGAACTGTGACAACATAACATAATGATTGTTATGCACATATGAAACAAAGTGATGAACTTGCGAAAAGCAATTCATTTGAGAACAAATTTGTTCACATCTACAAAAACAAACTAATGGCACAAGCCTATAGAAAAAATATGTTGTTAGATAGGAAGGATAATGAAAGTAAAGGAGAAGTCATCTTAATTATATGATTGTCAGAAATTCAAACTGATAATATATTATAAAAAGGAGATGACAACTTAATACCAACACGGAGATTATTGAGAGTCAGAGTAGCTAATGCCTCACTTCCAATTTCCATGTTTATAGGAATCATATACGTTAAATAACACAAATAAACAATTACTACCAACAAAAATCCCTATGGATGTACACATTTATAACAACCTGATAACTCTGTTGTTCCAGATGAATGGGCTCCTAAAAAACCCTTATAATCCCATGTGTCGCACTATAACCCTGCATTAAATTATGGTAAACAATATGACTTCAAGATAATAAGAAAATCAATTTAAATGTATGCCACATAACCCATGTATATTTCATATAAAGCAAAGAACTTACTGTCATACCATACAGATGAGATGGTTTGATGTTGCACGATATCTAAAATTCGTAATTCGCAATCTGCAAAGCTACAATCAAACTTACACATATTTGAGCAACATTAAATTTAAAAATACTTTAAAAGTTATTGATATCAGAACTTCAAATAATTGTGATACTTACACATATTAAAAAAGCGCAAATGTAAACTTACACATCATATGAGAGAGAGAGAGAGAGAGAGAGAGAGAGAGAGATGGGCCTTCAAATCCTCAACCAAAATCCTAAATCAAAATATTTAGTTGACCACTGTTAGAAACGTTCACACAAATTCGTCTATTCCAAAATATATATCAAACTTTTGAGTTTTTAATAGTAAAAAAATGTATAATTGACGTCATCCCCGTCGACCGGTTGTTTCGGAGGGTCACTCCGGTCATCGGTCCAACCATCGGAGGAGCGTCAGTGAGTTTTAAATAGGAGCTGGGACTCAAACTAAAAGTACTACCTACCTTGGGAGTAAGCAGTAAGTATAACTCGAGGTTGTTCTTCAGTCAGAGCGAATTGAAACGAAGTTAATGCCGAATATAAGAGTTACTATCAGGATGGGTTTGTAAGGTAGATAGATTTTTGTGGGGTTTTGTTTTCTAATTGAACTAAATGCGATAAAGTAAATAACGAAAAGTAAAGATAGAAAGTAAGCAGATAGGTAGAGATGTGATTACTGAAACTTCAATAATCAGGGTTTCGGGATGATGTTCATTATGGAGTTGATTGGAGATTTTCCAAATAAATAACAGATAGACACGTTTGGGGTAAACACTAGGACCCTACGTTTTAGTTTTGATTCTAAAAGTATATGTCACTGAATACTAGGTTATCATGATTTTGATCGGATTAGACTGTTTTCAAAGCCCCCTCAATGTCTTTAAAAGACCAAGTGACCCTCTTATGGATATATGTATCCAGGGTGCAGGCATAAGGCAACATAGCGCAATTTATCTACTGACCTTTCTTAACACCTAGTGTCTATTTGATTTTACCAGGGTGAATACTAATTGCATCCTATGTATGTTAAGCTATCAGTTAAGTAGAGTTAAGCTGTTTGAGCATCTTAGACTACATCTTTGTATTTGCCCTCTTTTCAGAACTCCATATTCAATTACTGCTGATAAGTGCAAAATACTATATGTTTTTATATGCTATTTTAGTTAGTTTAGTGAGTAAAATGAAGAGTAAATAACATTTATATGCTCATGTTTGAATACGCAGCAGTTTTGGGGCTAAAATGAAGAAAATGATGAAATCAAGAGATAAAAAGAGTAAAATTCAGTCGATCCGTGTGAAGACTCGCCGAGCACTCAAATAGACTCGCCGAGTAATAAAGAAAACGTGTTAATTATTTCATGTCAGCAAATGAAGAAGAGATGAACTGAAAGACCTATAAACCGGAACTGACCGAGGAAAACACTCAACGTATGTAGACACGATGAAGACCAGATACGACTAAACACTCAACGTATGTAGACACGATGAAGACCAGATACGACTAAAGATAGACTCTGGAGAAGACTTTCCGAGCCTCACTAGTCACTCGCCGAGTTCCCCAGACGTCCAGAAATTCCCTATAAATAGAAGACTCATTTTCTCATTTTAAGATATAGAAACTACTTTATTTTTCTCTGGAAAAACTCTTTTTTCTTAGAGTTTCATTTTATATTGAATCGCAATTAGTTTAGTTCGAAGAAAGCAAGAGGCATTTCGTCAATCAATTTGGAGAAAGTACTAGTATGGTTTGCAATATTCTTGTACTCTGAAACATGTCTTTCTACCAAATGATTGATTGTTTATTCTATGATTGATTTGTCTATGAATTGATTGTAGTTTTGTATATAGATTGTTTATTGAGTATTGATACAGAGAAACAAACCTTTAGGATTAGTTTGAGACATGTAAAAAACCCCAAACTAAACCCCACTTAGCAAAGACTAGATAAAACTGGTTTTCAGTCCAGTTTAAAAAAGTCCAGTTTTTTAACAAAAAATTAAAAACCAGTCTTTTTTAGGATTGGTCCAGTTTTTTGCCAATTTTTCTTAGAATTTCAGTCCAGTCCAGTCCCAGTCCCAGTCCAGTTTCAGTCATTTCTAGTCTTTTTTTTCATGGTCGATAATTTTGTCAATAGTTACAATAAAATTTTAAAAACCAACAGAAAAAATCAATAAATGTGAAGTATGATTAAATTAAAATGTATATAATTAAAATTTTTGATGTGAAAATAAATAAAAGTTTATAAATAAAGAAATAAAAATGTATCAAATACAATTTAACCTAAATTTAAATTTTATAAGGAAAGAAAAAAGTTAATAAACATAAATAGCTTATAATACATTTCAGTCTTTTTGCCAGTTTTAAACCAGTTTCAGTCTTTAACCAGTTTAAACTGATTCAGTCTAGTTTTTAACTAATCATCTGACTGAAAAGTATGACTGAATTAGGACTGTCAGGCAGTCCTAGGACCAGTTCAGTCTTTTTCCCAGTCCAGTTTTTCTAGAACCGATCTCAGTCCGGTTAAAGATTAGTTTCAGTTTTAGACTATTGTCACAAAAAATCAAAGTACTAAAATACTCCCTCCCCCTCAATGTTTTTAAAACCGTTCAGACCGGACCGGTGACCGCTTTTTTCAAGAATTCCGGCCGGCTAGGAACCGGTTCTGGACTGGTGTTGACTAGTCAATGACTCGGCCGGGTTTCCGGTCGAACCGGGTTAAACCGGTTTTGCGACCCGGATTGAGCCGGATATGATCTTTTTTAATTTTTTTAAAATTAAAACTTAAAAGGATAACGATAAATACGACCCGGATTTTCCCTTCTTGTTGATTATTCAAAACGATATCTATCCCAAAATTACTAATCTTCGATCGTATTCAAGCAAATACAAAGAAAAATACGAGCAAAAATAGGTCTTGGTGGCGGAGGTGGTGGTAATATATTGACGACAGTGGCGGTGACGTGCTGGTAATAATCCGATGATGGAGGTGGTGACGTGGTGACGGATCGAAGGAACCAACTATGGTAGTAGTAAGCATGAAGAATTGTGGCTTTGGTTGAGCATGAAGAAAATGAGTAGCAGAGTAGCAGGTGAAGTGTTTATGGTGGTGTATATAATTTGAAGATGAAGAAAACTCATTTATTATTCAAAGAAAAAGATGAACGGTATAAATTTATAAAAGTTTGTTATAGACTTATAGGTCAAGTGCTAGGTGAGATGTATTTGTCTTTCCAAAGCATTGGACCCCACAATCTTTTCCCTCTCTGAACGGTAAAATGATAAAGAAGATGAAGGAATGGGTTAATCAACTTAACTACTCAAGTGGATGTGTCAGATACTTTTTATTGCCTTTCCTGTTATTATTATTTATATTTATATTATATTATTTAAATTAAATGGACTTAAAAGAACTAAAAGTCCAATGGTTAAGGAAGCCCATAAGTCCAAAAGCCCAACAAGCCAACATGAATGGTAGGGGATAACAAAGAAGTCCAACATCTACGTTAAATACACCAAACCGGTCCGGCCGGCCGGTTCAACCGGTCTGACCGGTTCGACCGGACCCGGAAGCCTGACCGAGTCGATCCGGTTTTCGGTTTTAAAAATATTGCTCCCCCTTCTTCCTTGTTTTTGACAGGCACCACCCCGACCCCCAAACCACCATCAAACTTCAACCAATTCCACCATTGTTAAACTCTTTGAGCTCCATTTCGTTTACCTTTAACTCCCTCGTGATCAATTTCAAGTTCCATCAATCCATTTCGAGGTAAAAAATCTCAAGCACTCATCTTTTCGCCCTAGAAAACCCAATTTTGAAATTCATCAAATTGATGGTTAAAAATTGGGGTTTTTCATTTGAAATGCTTAGAATAACTATCTAGAACATAACATGCTTACAAGATTAAACTTCCATATTTGGTTTTCAAAGTTCCTAACTTTGACCAAAGTCAAAGTTGGCCAAAAATGGTGATCAATTCACCAAGTTTAGGTTTAATTTTGATATCTTGGATGATTGCAGTGTGTTATTTGCTAATGTGATTAAGTTGAGATTGAATTTGCATAAGTTGACTTTTTAAGTTTGACTAAAATTTGCCTAATTGGACTTTTGGTGAAATTGATGAAATTGGTCATCACCATTTGATTTAATCTCACAATTAGTATGATTGTTAGTCACTTTTATGCTCAAACGAGACACTAGACTTCAAGAACATAAAAGTGGCAATTAAAGTCATGAACTTGGATCAAAATGGCCACTTTGGATATAGTCTCTAATGGATGCATGAACTAACTTGCTTATACTTAAATTATGCTTAAAATGATGTTAGAACATGATTGTATAAGTTAGTTTTGATCATAACATGCGAATGCTTGAATCTGTCGTTTTAAATTAGGGGTTGACCTCAAAAGTCAAATTCAAAGTATCACTTTTTCAAACCAAACCCTTTTCAATTAAAACGATACTTTAAATGAAACTTATTGAAGTCAAGGCATGCTTGAAACATCGTGATAATATCTTGTAAAAGTTTGCATGAATTCGAACATGAAGTCTTGGAATTTTAAAAAAAAATCGGTAAAACAAAATTCTTAAAATAACAAGGCTTATGATCGAAATCATATTGACCTTTACTACCTTTTATTTTCAAGTGCATATTGAGTCTTGGCATGAGAAATGAAAAGATTGCAAGTTTTTTAACAAATGTGAGTACCATGAATTTTTGCAAAATTCTTAAAGTTTTATAAAATGGTACTTGTGTTTATTATAAAACCGAATGGCAATCCAACATTTTCTGGAAATAAAACTCAATAATTATCTCCAATAAAGTGTCGAAACATGGTTATCTTCTATCTCCTAATTAACATGTACATTTTCAAAGTAACTATCTTAGAATAACTAGGGAATTATTTCCGACATGTTTAAGTATAGTTTAGAACTTTGGAACTTTGTTTGATGAAATAATTGTTGAAAGTAATCTTTAGCAAGATTACATATTATTGTAAAGTTAAAGCCCTCATTTTGAATTCGTGAGCGTTTTAAATTCTATCTTTTAACCTGCATAAGACGTTTTCACTTTAATTTCTGAATCTTTAAGGTACACATGGCACCAGCAGTCGCCGATTCCATTTATTCCCTCTATCAGAGCTTCTCTGACTACTAATCCTGTGCATCAGATTCTGCACAAGCTATTAGCTTGTTCAGTTCATGGAAAACACACCACGAACGGAAAGGTTACTGAGCGGGATGGCACACTTATGAGTTATATCCTCGGCATGAAGAACATCCAGGTTGCATACATGGTTGCAGCTAGGATCAAAGAGGAGCAGGATTCTGGGACCATGAGATCATATATGGGGGCTGTGATCACGGGATTTATTCGGAGGATGGGATTGTTGAGGACTTTGGATGTTAATGGCTTTGAGTCAAAGCCAAATTGGAGTGCACATCCGGTTGATTATGTGTTTCTAGCGAAGATGGTGATTCTTAAGATCGAGAGGGATGGCTCAGTTTCCAGGCACAAAAGAAATTGTGAGATTGTGATCCAGACGATGTCGAAAGATTGATCAAGGGTTTGACACTACCAAGAGGAGTTCGGAAGAGGAGGACCGCAATAGCGGCTAGTGATGATAGTTCGGGTGAGGATGTGCCTATACAGCCCACAGCACCCACGGACACAGGAGCAGACCCGTCTGGCATAACTCCTTCGGCCGCACCTCCCCCATTCAAATCCCACTATGGAACATCGCTAAGAGCTGACTATTGGTATCGGATGATGTTTATGCAGCAGCGACATTACAGAGCCATGAGAGAGCAGGCTGAGGGATTTCCATTGACAAGGCTCCCACCGATTCCTTGTGGGATAGGTATAGCACCACCATATATCTTTCCCCCTCACCATATAGTACAGTCGACAACACCACCTCCAGCACACACCAGCAGCTTACCTCCCCGATCAGCACCACTGCGACATCCCAGCACACAGGTCCATGCTCCTCTTACCAGACAGGCAGCTCCCTCGATGGTCGATTCAGCTCGGGTCCAGACATCGAGAGGGAGGAAGAGACCCAGATCCTCTTGATATATCGCGACAACTCAAAGTCACTAGGAGCTTAGACAGGTTGAGCTCACTACAACACATCAGGCACCCACCTCGTCACATAGACTGACGGATAATTTCAGAGGTTTAGCTCAGGCCAGTCTGCTTCAGTTGCCGACAGTTTGGGATTCCTGAGAGGGACGTATGTGGATGCACTCTTGCATGGTATTGGGGATTCACTTGGGATAGGCTGTGAGATCCCACAAGATGCGGAGCAGGATACCTCGGACGCCGAGACATGACCCCGACAGGAGGGGATGTTTGACTCGGCATCTGACGGAGAAGGGACAGAGACAGTACTTCCAAACACAGCAGGTCCCAGCTCAGCAGCTCCACCAGTACCTCCAGCATCTCAGCCTGAGCATTAGATGACTCAACTTCTGATTCTTTCTACCAGACATTATTACCTATTTTGATTACTATTATCTGTATTTGAGATATTATTTATGTTGTAGCATCTGCACTTGCACTCTTAGTTTCTATCTTAATCATATCTATCTTATGCATTTTGTTTATGATTAGCAGCGATTATGCAATTAGGGTATGAATAATTGAGTGAAATTTTTGTTTGATGAAAACAAAACGAATTGGAAAGCACAATGGAGACAATTATCGACTACACCTCAGAGAATAATGGAAACGAAGATCGTAACACCCCCAAATTTAATGATTTGCGGAAGCGAGTTTTTGGGTGTTACTAATCAATAATCACAAGCACAAAAGATACAGTGAACGACTCTATATGAGACGTTCGAAAAGTTATTACATTAATACATAAGTAGTTCAAAATACAAGCTCGAGTTCGAGTAAATTCCTAGAGATTCTAATACATAACTACTAGTACAAAAGTAATGTATATAAATCTCCAAGCTTGTAAATGCATGCGACTCGGGCTAAATAAGCATATCCTGCTGGGCAATCCATCTAGAGCTGTGTACCTGAGAATGCATTACTAAAACAGTCAACCAAAAGGTTGGTGAATCTCACAGGTTTGTAAGTAAATCAGTTGAACACACAATTAACAGTTGTATTTGTAAAACATCAGCCAGCCAGTAAGTAAGTGGTGGTTGCAGGTCATGCTAACCGTTTGATACCCTTGCCATGAGTCACCATAGTTGAAGCTTAACAGTAAGTAAGTAATTGTACCCCCAGTGAATGCTAATCCAAAAGCATTCATATGAAACGAGTAAGAAACGCCCGTTTCTACAGTAACGGTTCGTGGTAGTGCGTGCTATCCCGGGCGGGGATTGTCAGTCCCATATGGATCCATATACTAAAACTCGCGCTTATCCCATAACTAACAACTATGATTCGGAGGCTTTCATAGGATTAAACGAAACTCATGCAATTGGCGTATCCGTAAATCCGTAAGTAAGTAAGTAATGGCCAGTAAGCAAGTAAATCGGTGTGTTCATGTAAAACAAGTAATGCATCTCACCCCTGAGTGTAAAACAGTAAAATAGGGGCTATGAGACTCACCTGAGAGTCTAGCAGACAATGCAGTAAGCAAGCAAAGTAGTATCCCGAACTAGCAACCCTTAGCGTCCTAATACGCATAAGGTTTAGTAAGTAAATGGAATACTTGTAAGGTATCCATGCTAGTTGTTCCCAAACTAGTTAATGTCCATTTGTTGTTTGTACGTTTGTATTTGTTTGTAAGTTGTAGTTTGTAGTAAAGTTGTACGGCCCGTTGGTATCGGCGTGTAATAATAATCTCATATTATTATTATGTATTTGTAGAAATTGTATAGTTGTAATGTACTTTGGTATTGCATTGTGTAACGTTCAAGTAATGTAAATCCGAGTGGATGTAATCCCCAAGTGTACGGGTGAAATCTCGTATGTGTTCGAGTGTAAGTTCGTATCAGTTAGCGTGTAATCCCACACGTAAGTATTTGGAGTGAACTCATAAGTTCGCATCGGGTGCAATCCCGTGTAGTTGTACAAGTTTAAGTTCGTTGGAGTGTAATCTCGTGTGTGTGCGTGAGTGAAATCTCACGTTCGGTTAAGTATAATCTTGTACGTATTCGAGTATTTGTGTATACTTCCAAAAGTATAGTATTTTCATGTATAAATCGTATCGTATTTGATTTGGTTGTCGAAAAGTGGTTTTTAAACACTTAGAATGTTTTTAGCTTCTGTTTTTGGGTTTTTGCGACACTAAATGCGACACAGTGCTTGTGTCTTATGATTTATGCGACACAATGCTTGTGTTCCGCAACACAAGGCTTGTGTCTTATGATACGCAACTTAATGCGACACAAAATGCGACACAGTCCTTGTGTCTTATGTTTTATGCGACACAATCCTTGTGTCTTATGGTTTATGCGACACAATGCTTGTGTCTTATATTTTATGCGACACAGTCCTTGTATCTTATGTTTTATGCGACACAATGCTTGTGTCTTATGTTTTATGCGACACAGTCCTTGTGTCTTATGTTTTATGCGACACAACGCTTGTGTCTTATGTTTTATGCGACACAACGCTTGTGTCTTATGCTTCTATGCGACACAAGCCTTGTGTCTCATAGATTTTTGGTCTGATGCAACACAAGGGCTGTTTACGTTTTTGGGCTCGGTTTTTGGGTCAAACGACCTCGGTTTGACCCGAAACTTTTACACAAGTTCTAGGATGTTATAATGAGTTCATAAAAATTATTAGTTGACGTTTTTAGTGTTCGAGGTGTCGTTTTCTTAAAAGTGACCAAAACTGACATTTTCGATAATGTTTTCAAAAACGAGTTTTAAATATATATTTGGACATCATTTAGCTAGGGGAACAATAATCTAGCAAAATAATTGAAATCGGAAAAATTCAAAAGTCGCCGGAAAACTTACAAAGTCGTCGGATCGAGAAACCGAAAAGATAGGATCGTAGCCCTCGTTGCGGTGATCGTTGTTGCTCCTTTCCGTTTTATGATTCAAGCAAGTTTTGTGGGTGTTTTCTAGAGAGAGAGAGTGCCGATTTAGAGAGAGAGATGAGAGAGTTTGAGGTGGAGTGTATAGGTGATTGTGTGTTGTGTGGGAGAAGGAAGGAAAGCATGGGGGTGTTGTCCCCCTTGCTTGGGCCGGTTGGGGTGGGGCCACCATAGTGTGGTCTCACCAATTTTTCGTTCCCTCGCGTTTGCGCTCCGTGCGGTGTTCATTTCCCCGGTCGTTTAAACGTTAAAATAATTTTATACGCGTTTAATTATACGTTTTAAAATACGAAATATTACTCGATAATTTAGTTGAAGTATTTTTAATAAAATACTTTGTTTTCAAGTTATACAATATAACTTTGTTTTGTTTTGTCGGTTGGTCGAGTTTTCGGAGAGTTTGGTAAAGTTTTAATTAAAAACGTACGTTTCCGTTATATTATAAATATAATATAAAGTAGTTGTTGAAGTAATTAAATAATTCCACATTATTTAATAATTGTTTTACCAACGTCCGTATGTTTGTACAATTGTAGTTTTATACGATTTGAACGAATCGTATACGTGTATATATATATCACCTATATATATATATATATATATATATATATATATATATATATATATATATATATATATAAGTAAGTAACGTATTTAATCCTATTTCATATTAAATACAAGTAGTAAACACGTAATTAGGGAAATTTTAAATTGGCCATAATTTTGGGGTTGTTACATTCTCCCCTTGTTAGGAGAATTTCGTCCCGAAATTTGTTCGAAGTAGAAATCGGTATCGTTTGGGAAAGTTGGTAAAGAGTATCGGCCATTAGTCCAAGGGACATGGTCAGTTGAGAATCAAGTGAAAGTGTTCGATTTCCCGGTCTCAACCAGTGTGAGGTGTTTGGGAGGGAAGTTTGTTTGCTGTATTTAAAGTGCAAAACAAATTGTGCTATCGGGATTCAAGTAGTCGGTCGTTTCCTAATCCTATTGGGTACCTAGGATCTAGGAATGTATACATGGAATATGAGGCAATCAGACAAAAGTAATTTAGGCGAGGGTTTTTGGGAAAATGAGCGTACCCGGGTTGAGCAAGTCAATAAGTCTCGGGTTTTCATCCTCCCTAGCGTTGAGTACATAAGCTCTTCCTCGAGCAGGGTTGTTTTTCAGCTTTGGGCGGTCCTTCCTGAAGTGCCCTGTACCGTTGCACTCATAGCAGGTCTTGAGTGCAGGAGTATAGGTACCAGTAGTGTTGGTTTGGCAATCTTTGGCCAGATGTCCAAATTTCTTGCATTTGGAGCAGGGACAGGAGCCGTTATGGTGCATACTGCATTTGGAGCAGTAGGGTTTTCTCCCCTTGTAAGCCTTTGAGTCATTGGCATTGACAGTTGTATGCTTTTTGTCAGAAGTCTGGTTGGATGAGTTGGGATTTGCTTCCCATTTGCGTTTGTTGTTAGCAGATGGGTTTGAAGTTAGGCCACGGCGAACAGAGTTGGCCGTCAGTTCATGAGCCATGCGAATGGCGTTCTGAATAGTACCCGGTTTGGATGAAGTCACTAAGTCTTGGAGTCTTTCAGGGAGTCCGTCGACGTACTTCTCGATCCTCTTGTACTCAGGATCAACCATGGATGGGCACAGGAGTGCTAGTTGGTGAAAACGGTTGGTGTAACCAGTGATGTCGTCACCTTGCATTTTATGGTTCCAGAACTCTACTTCCAGTTGTTTCAATTCATCTCTGGGGTAGTACTCACCCCTCAGCATCTTCTTCAGTTCTTCCCACGGAAGTTTGTAAGCATTCGCGATACTCACAGTCGGGGCATAGGTGTTCCACCAGGTGAGAGCAGTGTCAGAAAAAGTGTTGGCGGCGAACTTAACCTTGTCCTCCTCAGTGCAGTTGCAGATAAGGAATACCGATTCGATTTTCTCGATCCAGCGTACTAGACCGATCGCTCCTTCGGTACCTGCAAAGTTCAAGGGTTTGCAGTTTTGGAAGTCCTTGTAAGTGCAGAGTTTGGGTGGTGGTGTATTGTTAGCCGTATCTTCGCTACCAGGAGTGATTGCTCGGACATCTAAGGCTTGATCCACACTACGGGCAATCAGACCCGCGATTTCGGCTTCACTAAGCGTGACTTGCCGTCGAGGAGGCATGTTCCTTGAAACAACAATTAAAGAACATGTGAGGGTTTGAACAAGAATTATGATCGTGATGATCGAGTAAGTACAAAGAAACTACGCCAAAGGTTTGACATGCTGCTAGTTTAACAAAAGTAATAAGATTGTTGAAATTAAAACATACGAGTTCAAAAGATTACAGGCGTTTACAGTTGACAAAAGTGTCAGGAATTTGAACATCCGGACAAGCAAGATAAGTTACAAAATGTGATGGGATTTTAATATAACCATCGGATTAGCGGTCCGAACTAAGACCTATTACATACACGCCTAACTGCTATACAATACGGTCATAGCTATCGTTGGCCTATTCTTGGTGTAGATTGTAGGGGTAGTAACGAGCTTCCAGCATATCTTGGTATCGTCGAAGGGTAGGATAAACCAAAGCATCTCCGGTAGCTTGTAGGTACATCCATTTGATCCATGCTGTTACTCGTTGATTCAGATGAGTAGTTACTTCCTTCAAATAGAGAACAGAGTCTCGGATTCGTTCAGGGATGGACCTTTGCAGAATCCTTAACTCCATCTCGTAAGCTTTGCATTTCAGTTGCAGCTCCCAGTTACGGCCATCCAGATCTTCAGCCTGATCCCGTACTCCTTCGTACTCTTCAATGTCTACGAGTCCGAAATTGTGATTCTCAAGTCCTTCCACTGGGGCTATCTCTTCATCGAGATACGCGTACTGGATTTGTTCGTCGTTAATTTGTTCGTTGTCTGACGTGTAGTCACATAACGAGAAGTGTGCCATTTCCAGATGAGCAGTTCTACAAAATGGCAGGGAAGGAGTTTCAGCCTTTAGAAGTATGTCGGTATTTGTGAAACCATAAAAGTCGAATAAGGATGGAACGACGAGAATTGAATTGTCGTTATTCGGTGTAAGTTGTAAAATGAATTTCGCAGTTGTCGAGAGAGAGTATCGTATCAGAGAAAGAGGCCTATGTATATATATATATATATATATATATATATATATATATATATATATATATATATATATATATATATATATATATCACATAACCGCCTAGTGTGTGTCTAGCACAAATAAGTAAAAGTCACAGTTCTCTCGAGGTTAGAGTCAGCTAGTGCATTCCTGTTCAACATAACCCCTTTCAGAACTCACATCATCTTCATTTAATTGTACATAGTTGATCAGGCTATGTTAAATTAAATTCGTATGATGTAATCCCTGAACTAGTTATAACTAATAAGGAATGCTGTCTAACGGTCATAGTCTAGGCCCACTAAATGCAACCTAGTTCACTATAACCTTAGGCTCTGATACCAATCTGTAACACCCCCAAATTTAATGATTTTCGGAAGCGAGTTTTTGGGTGTTACTAATCAATAATTACAAGCACAAAGGATACAGTGAACGACTCTATATGAGACGTTCGAAAAGTTATTACATTAATACATAAGTAGTTCAAAATACAAGCTCGAGTTCGAGTAAATTCCTAGAGATTCTAATACATAACTACTAGTACAAAAGTAATGTATATAAATCTCCAAGCTTGTAAATGCATGCGACTCGAGCTAAATAAGCATATCCTGCTGGGCAATCCATCTAGAGCTGTGTACCTGAGAATGCATTACTAAAACAGTCAACCAAAAGGTTGGTGAATCTCACATGTTTGTAAGTAAATCAGTTGAACACACAATTAACAGTTGTATTTGTAAAACATTAGCCAGCCAGTAAGTAAGTGGTGGTTGCAGGTCATGCTAACCGTTTGATACCCTTGCAATGAGCCACCATAATTGAAGCTTAACAGTAAGTAAGTAATTGTACCCCCAGTGAATGCTAATCCAAAAGCATTCATATGAAACGAGTAAGAAACGTCCGTTTCTACAGTAACGGTTCGTGGTAGTGCGTTGTAACACCCTCAAATTTCGGTTTGCGGAAGCTGTCGGGTCGGGTGTTACTAAATCAAATATCACAGCATAAGATACATAATGAACGACTCTAAATGAGACGTTTGAAAATAATTATACATTTCCTAAAATAGAACGTTTACAACGTTATGAGTTTGACAGTAAATTCCAAATACATAATTTGAAAATACAAAAGTAAATGCAGAGTTGTCCCAAATGTTTGAAATCATGCGACTCGAGCTAGCATAATCTTGTAGTAATCCTAATCCTGCTGGGCACCTGAGAACACATGCTAAAACAGGTCAGCTATAAAGCTGGTGAGTTCATAGGTTTGTTAGTTGAAAACATAAAGTATAAATCTTGTATGTTTTGGGAAGTAGTTCAGAACCCACGATTCTGATTTGTAGCAAATTGTAGATGTAATTACCAATGGGTAATTCGAAAGTTTAGGTATCTAATACCTAATCAATTTTAGTCCGTACCTAAGTACACAATAATTGAGGCATACCGAGCCTGAATACCTATCCGGTATGAGTAAGTGTATAACGGGAGGCAATACCTGCCTAAGTTGTAACCAAATAACTGTATGACCACGAAATATGATAGTAAGTAACTGTAGTCCCGCAGAACTATGATTTAATATATGAGGTGTTGCATCCAGCAACAAGTGATTGTAGATCCGCAGATCTATGTTTGAACGTTTAGCGTGTCCATTTACCCGATTAGCATAAGCTAACCCGGACATGAATTGAGCTAACGGCCTCGCGTGGCAGCACCACCGATCCGTTAACTTATTGTGAATCCCGAGTATAACTCGCTGATCCATTGATTGAAGTTTCGTCCACTGCAATACCGTGGTTTCGTTTTGTGCCCACTTTACCGTGGCATCGTTTGGTGCCCGCTGCAATACCGCGACATCGTTTTTGGAATTGCTCGCAGCAATTTGTGATTGAGCCGGCAGTACAACGACATGCCCGACTAAGTTGTTTGAGAGCCAGCAGTACTCGACATGCCTGACTAAGTAGATCGTATAATAGTATGTAGATATTCATCAGGTGACACCCCCACGGTTGGATTACATCCTGGGCCGGGGGACCATCCCTGGTTGGATTACATCCTGAGCCAGAGTCGTCACCAGTTGAGTCGTATGGATATAAGAAGTCTGTACTAACTTGTGATAATATTGTATACTCCTAGCCTAAAGCCTAGCAAGTATATATAACGGAGTCTTGGGAAAATGTTCACTTAAGTTCAGTTCCCATTCTAAGGATAATGGAGTGTGTCGACAGTTTTAGTTCTTAAAGAATAACTAAACTTGTAACAGTACAGATGTTATTCAGTGTAGGTAGAACTAACTAGTTCTAATGTATTCAATGATATTGTTCCGTGACAATATGTCCAAAAGATTTTGATAACTAAATCAAGTTATGTGTTGGTAATCGTTTTCCAATGACCTAACCGGGTACGATTGTAACCTATCTAGGTTAAGTATTGATATTGTTCTAAAACAATATTGCGGGTGTAATTCCTAAGTATTACACATTTCGTATTACATACAGTAATATAAATAGTTGTAAATTATAAACGATTGTTAATATGATTTGAAAACAGCAATTGAGCATGTGTTTCACCCCGAAAATAGTAAAACAGTTGAAAGAGTGGGGCTATGAAACTCACCTGTGAGTTGTTAGTGATACGATGATACGCGCGTCGTCCGAATGGTAACCTTCTAGTGTCCTAAACACGTGAGGTTATATAAGTATGAGACAAATCAGTTTGTCTAAGCGAGTTGTTCATGTATGCATTTGTTGTTGAAGTCTGGGAATGGTGTACGGGGGTCCGGGGGCAGCACCCCTGGTAGCGGGGTCCAAGGGGTGGCAACCCCTGGCGGGGTCCAAGAGGCAGAGCCCCTGGCTGGGGTCGAGCTGCCAGGTCAGCTTGGAAAATTTTTATTTCTACTACTTTGCTTTAGAGAAAACGCATTCGAAATCCAAATTCGGGTAAAATCGAGTGGTAAAATTTGGTTGTCAATACTTAGTGAAAAACATAGGTTTTTAAGGTTCTGCGACGTCAGATGCGACGTCAGAGGCGACGTAGAGTCCTGCGTCGCTATGTGCGACATTCGCAAGTCAATGCGACGTAAAAGCTTGCGTCGCTAAATGCGACGTTGAGGTTTTGTGCGACGTAAGGGTCGGCGTCGCTATATGCGACGTTCGCAATTTCATGCGACGTTGTGACTGACGTCGCACCAGGCGACGTCATGGTATTTGCGACGTTGAGCTGCGACGTTGGCTGCGACGTCGCAGCACTGTTTTTGGTCCGAGTGCGACGTCGTCGTCTGTTCGACGATTTCAAGATCCAAATCGAGTTTTGGCTCGATTTTTGGGTGTTTTGATGTTATAGAAAGCTTCTAGCATGTATTTTGAAGTAATCTAAGTAATTTATAGAAAGAGAAACGATTTCTAGAGAGAGAGTGAGTAAATCCTTACTTTTTGGTAAAAATGGAGATGAAGAGGATGGTGAGGAGGATGATGATGATGGAAGCTTGTTGTTGTTCTTGTTGATGATGATGACGGCGGCGGCGGTAGTGGCCGGCGGTGGTGGCAGCGGCGGTGGGTGGTGGTGATGGTTGGTGGAAGGGTTTTTAGAGAGAGAAAGTAGAGAGGAAGTGAGAATAGAGAGAGAAGTGAGATGGTGATAATGAGAAAGGGATGGGGAGGTGGGGGATGGTTTTATCCATTTCCAGCTCCCGAGTCGTGGACTGTGGTCTCCAACCGCAGTACAAAATACCCGTGTTTATTTATCCGATGTGATTTAAAATAACTTTTTAAATTCAAAATTTTATTTATATTCTCTCGAAACGTTTTTGTACCGAAATATTTTATAAAAATATTATTTTGGGATTTAAGGTTTAATAATTTGTTTTCGCGCGATTTCGGATAATTAAAATGCGTTTTAAAAACGACTTACATTTTTGAATATTTTGATGTAATCGCATATATACATAATACAATTATTTGAAGTTAAATTTTGGCGCGAAAGTTGACTTTTTGACCGGGTGTTACATTCTCCCCTTGTTAATAAAATTTCGTCCCGAAATTTTGTGTGAAGTCGTGGTCGCTTGGAGTTTGGGGAGCAATGTACGTATGAGAAGTTTATCGAGTAGATATCAGACATATCATGTCTTATAACGGAGTTGAAGGACAGTCAATCCATGACTGTGTCGCGGTTTATCGTTGTAGTCACATCTTGACTATATTGCTTGTTCTAGGTATGATTGAGTCGCGGTTACCGGGAAACCGTTTGCGTCGTAGTCCATTCGGGACTAGATGGTTGACACATAGTGACCATTTTGTAAGTCGTCCTATCAGGACTAAATGTTTGGTGAACGTGCTGTAGATCAGTCTGCTGAAAGCAAACATTGAGTTTTATGTGGGCCTAGGTCAAGTAGCCCTAAGATGTAATTAATATTAGTTTGATAAAATGGTCACGGGGATAATAAGTATGCGTTTAGCGAAACTATAATTGAAAGGTTTTGTTTTCGAGGCGAAGTTGTACTTACATTATCGTTGGAGATTTATTTGATTTACTCGGAGTCGATTAAGTGAATTTTGCGTCTTTTTGGGCAGTCCTTCTTGTAATGACCGGGTTCTTTACATTTGAAGCATATTCTTAGAGAGTCGGGATTGGCGGGAACTCTGCAGTTCCGGATTACGTGCCCATATCGTTGGCATCTTTCACAGGGTAAACCACATGAACCATCATGATGACGTTTACAGCCGTGACAAAATGGTTTGTTACCCGCATAGCCTTGTCTTTCGTTGGGTTCGACAGCATAGTACCCCAAGGGTTCAGGTTGATTGGTTGGATTTTGACTAGAGCTGGAATCCCCATTCCATTTTGTTAGGTTGTTTTCAGTTGCAGTTGTTTCGCGTCGTTCCCTCTGTGCCATAAGTCTGTGGGCCATACGAATGGCCTCTTCAATAGTAGTGGGTTTAGAGGCGGTGACCATTCCCTCAATTAGTAGCAGGAGTCCACCGGTGTACCTTGCGATTTGTTGACTTTCAGGGTTTACTATGGTTGGGCACAAGCGTGCTAGTTGTTGGAAACGAGTGGTATATGTTTCGATATCGTTGTCTTTTACGGTGAGGTGCCAAAGTTCGTCCTCAAGTTTGTGAAGTACTTCGATGGGACAATACTTGTCCTTCATGATTCGTTTCAAGTCTTCCCACGGAAGTTCGTGAGCAGTGTCGATTCCTACAGTTCGGGCGTGAAAATTCCACCAGGTAGAGGCGTCATCCTGAAGGGTGTATGTGGCGTACAAGACTTTGCAGTCGTCGGGGCAGTTGCAAACGTGAAATATAGATTCCATTTTCTCGAACCATCGAATTAATCCGACAGCTCCTTCAGTTCCGACGAAGTTTGGTGGCTCGCATCTCAGGAAATCCCTAAAAGTGCAAGGCTTTACTTGGTTCTGAGCAGCTAGAGTCGCCGTCACTGCTTGATTAATGATTTGATCTTGCTCAGCTCGAGTGAAAGTTGGTCGTTTAGGAGGCATGATTCTTGAACAAGAATGAAATGACAAAGTGTGAGATCTTTAATCAAAGATGATGATTATTATAACGACATAAGTAGCTGACTTGAGTTGGAATTTATGATACACGGGATCCTACGATCCTTGACGTTGAAGTTTTTGATATTGTAGGTGGCAGACGTATCTCTGCTCTTTTGTATTGTTGGTACAACAGTTTAAGTAACCGTTGTCTAGTTTTCTTTAGTTAAGTTATCATGAATTTCATGTTTTTCGAGTGTTGTGACCAGTTGAGTTGTAGTTTCTAGGTGCGGTCGTACCATGACCGAGTTGTGTTTTCTATGTAGTCAATCCAAGACTATGTTGTTGTGAGTAGTCCAATGGACTATATCGTAGTTCTAGAATATCGTACGGCCATTCATGCCTGTGTATGTGACAACTACAGTGTCCTCGGTGGTGTTGAAGCAGGGTCCACCCACACAACCCATGTGTGTGGTGACATCATTGTGTATTTATTGATTAAAGCATTACATGCTTAATTGGTCGTATACACATATATGGTGTACGTAACTATACAAGTATACGTACATAATAAAAGTCAGGTGTGGCACCTCGTGCCCAGTTAAGTAAGTGTATATGTATATATGTAAGTCGTACATGCAACTATAACAAGTCTACATGCATAATTGAAGTAGCACCTAATGCTATAATGCAGTGCTATCAGCACAGTAATTGAAATACTAATGTTTTGTAATTGTAGTACCAAAGTACCATGAAACGCAGCACCACGTGCTGTAATGAAGTGCCCGCGGCATTGAAATTGTAGTACCCATGTACTATGAGTGTGGCATCAACATGCCATGATTGTAGTATCGACGTACTATGAAGGTTGCACTAACGTGCTAAAGTTGTGGTATCAACATACCTTGAAATCGTAGCACTACGTGCCATGTATTGTTTGATTTGTAGCCCCAAGGCAAAAATGTGTTTGAAGTTCGAATTTCTCAGTTGTATCACAAAGGCAAAATGTAGGGGTCAAAGTACCGCATGATTTAATTTGTTGATCTACGTGATCAAGTTGTGATTCGAGATAATTTTGTTGTGGACTTAGTCAACGCTAATCCAATTGTGATCCATATGGTCAAGATTTAAAAGTTGTCAGTTTGTTTTAAGTTTCGTGAAGGTTTAGCATGTGCGGGTTTCCATTCCCATTGATAACGTTTGTACCTCCTTCCCGAGGCTCAGTGATAAATGTTATATTCTCCTATGCGTGCATATGGAGAAAGGTGTCGAGTCGCGATAGTTAGGAAGACGGCGATGTGCCTCTTCGCGAGTATGTATTGGTTCAGCGGAATTGATTGTATATATATACTCAATATATATATAAGTACGTAAAATTATTACACATGTAAGGCCTATTCATACATACCTACCATACATATAATAGCCTAGGATGTCTAGCACATAACAAATCAGAGTCAACTACGCATTCCTGGTCCAGTATAACCCCTTTCAGATATCGCATCATCTTTTTTTAACTGTACATAGTTAGCTACGCTATGTTAAATTAAACTCGTATGATGTAATCCCTGAACCAGTCATACCTAACGAGGAATACTGCCTAACGGTCATAGTCTAGGCCCTCTAAATGCAACCTAGTTCACTATAACCTTAGGCTCTGATACCAATCTGTAACACCCTCAAATTTCGGTTTGCGGAAGCTGTCGGGTCGGGTGTTACTAAATCAAATATCACAGCATAAGATACATAATGAACGACTCTAAATGAGACGTTTGAAAATAATTATACATTTCCTAAAATAGAACGTTTACAACGTTATGAGTTTGACAGTAAATTCCAAATACATAATTTGAAAATACAAAAGTAAATGCAGAGTTGTCCCAAATGTTTGAAATCATGCGACTCGAGCTAGCATAATCTTGTAGTAATCCTAATCCTGCTGGGCACCTGAGAACACATGCTAAAACAGGTCAGCTATAAAGCTGGTGAGTTCATAGGTTTGTTAGTTGAAAACATAAAGTATAAATCTTGTATGTTTTGGGAAGTAGTTCAGAACCCACGATTCTGATTTGTAGCAAATTGTAGATGTAATTACCAATGGGTAATTCGAAAGTTTAGGTATCTAATACCTAATCAATTTTAGTCCGTACCTAAGTACACAATAATTGAGGCATACCGAGCCTGAATACCTATCCGGTATGAGTAAGTGTATAACGGGAGGCAATACCTGCCTAAGTTGTAACCAAATAACTGTATGACCACGAAATATGATAGTAAGTAACTGTAGTCCCGCAGAACTATGATTTAATATATGAGGTGTTGCATCCAGCAACAAGTGATTGTAGATCCGCAGATCTATGTTTGAACGTTTAGCGTGTCCGTTTACCCGATTAGCATAAGCTAACCCGGACATGAATTGAGCTAACGGCCTCGCGTGGCAGCACCACCGATCCGTTAACTTATTGTGAATCCCGAGTATAACTCGCTGATCCATTGATTGAAGTTTCGTCCACTGCAATACCGTGGTTTCGTTTTGTGCCCACTTTACCGTGGCATCGTTTGGTGCCCGCTGCAATACCGCGGCATCGTTTTTGGAATTACTCGCAGCAATTTGTGATTGAGCCGGCAGTACAACGACATGCCCGACTAAGTTGTTTGAGAGCCAGCAGTACTCGACATGCCTGACTAAGTAGATCGTATAATAGTATGTAGATATTCATCAGGTGACACCCCCACGGTTGGATTACATCCTGGGCCGGGGGACCATCCCTGGTTGGATTACATCCTGAGCCAGAGTCGTCACCAGTTGAGTCGTATGGATATAAGAAGTCTGTACTAACTTGTGATAATATTGTATACTCCTAGCCTAAAGCCTAGCAAGTATATATAACGGAGTCTTGGGAAAATGTTCACTTAAGTTCAGTTCCCATTCTAAGGATAATGGAGTGTGTCGACAGTTTTAGTTCTTAAAGAATAACTAAACTTGTAACAGTACAGATGTTATTCAGTGTAGGTAGAACTAACTAGTTCTAATGTATTCAATGATATTGTTCCGTGACAATATGTCCAAAAGATTTTGATAACTAAATCAAGTTATGTGTTGGTAATCGTTTTCCAACGACCTAACCGGGTACGATTGTAACCTATCTAGGTTAAGTATTGATATTGTTCTAAAACAATATTGCGGGTGTAATTCCTAAGTATTACACATTTCGTATTACATACAGTAATATAAATAGTTGTAAATTATAAACGATTGTTAATATGATTTGAAAACAGCAATTGAGCATGTGTTTCACCCCGAAAATAGTAAAACAGTTGAAAGAGTGGGGCTATGAAACTCACATGTGAGTTGTTAGTGATACGATGATACGCGCGTCGTCCGAATGGTAACCTTCTAGTGTCCTAAACACGTGAGGTTATATAAGTATGAGACAAATCAGTTTGTCTAAGCGAGTTGTTCATGTATGCATTTGTTGTTGAAGTCTGGGAATGGTGTACGGGGGTCCGGGGGCAGCACCCCTGGTAGCGGGGTCCAAGGGGTGGCAACCCCTGGCGGGGTCCAAGAGGCAGAGCCCCTGGCTGGGGTCGAGCTGCCAGGTCAGCTTGGAAAATTTTTATTTCTACTACTTTGCTTTAGAGAAAACGCATTCGAAATCCAAATTCGGGTAAAATCGAGTGGTAAAATTTGGTTGTCAATACTTAGTGAAAAACATAGGTTTTTAAGGTTCTGCGACGTCAGATGCGACATCAGAGGCGACGTAGAGTCCTGCGTCGCTATGTGCGACATTCGCAAGTCAATGCGACGTAAAAGCTTGCGTCGCTAAATGCGACGTTGAGGTTTTGTGCGACGTAAGGGTCGGCGTCGCTATATGCGACGTTCGCAATTTCATGCGACGTTGTGACTGACGTCGCACCAGGCGACGTCATGGTATTTGCGACGTTGAGCTGCGACGTTGGCTGCGACGTCGCAGCACTGTTTTTGGTCCGAGTGCGACGTCGTCGTCTGTTCGACGATTTCAAGATCCAAATCGAGTTTTGGCTCGATTTTTGGGTGTTTTGATGTTATAGAAAGCTTCTAGCATGTATTTTGAAGTAATCTAAGTAATTTATAGAAAGAGAAACGATTTCTAGAGAGAGAGTGAGTAAATCCTTACTTTTTGGTAAAAATGGAGATGAAGAGGATGGTGAGGAGGATGATGATGATGGAAGCTTGTTGTTGTTCTTGTTGATGATGATGACGGCGGCGGCGGTAGTGGCCGGCGGTGGTGGCAGCGGCGGTGGGTGGTGGTGATGGTTGGTGGAAGGGTTTTTAGAGAGAGAAAGTAGAGAGGAAGTGAGAATAGAGAGAGAAGTGAGATGGTGATAATGAGAAAGGGATGGGGAGGTGGGGGATGGTTTTATCCATTTCCAGCTCCCGAGTCGTGGACTGTGGTCTCCAACCGCAGTACAAAATACCCGTGTTTATTTATCCGATGTGATTTAAAATAACTTTTTAAATTCAAAATTTTATTTATATTCTCTCGAAACGTTTTTGTACCGAAATATTTTATAAAAATATTATTTTGGGATTTAAGGTTTAATAATTTGTTTTCGCGCGATTTCGGATAATTAAAATGCGTTTTAAAAACGACTTACATTTTTGAATATTTTGATGTAATCGCATATATACATAATACAATTATTTGAAGTTAAATTTTGGCGCGAAAGTTGACTTTTTGACCGGGTGTTACATGCGTGCTATCCCGGGCGGGGATTGTCAGTCCCATATGGATCCATATACTAAAACTCGCGCTTATCCCATAACTAACAACTATGATTCGGAGGCTTTCATTGGATTAAACGAAACTCATGCAATTGGCGTATCCGTAAATCCGTAAGTAAGTAAGTAATGGCCAGTAAGCAAGTAAATCGGTGTGTTCATGTAAAACAAGTAATGCATCTTACCCCTGAGTGTAAAACAGTAAAATAGGGGATGTGAGACTCACCTGAGAGTCTAGCAGACAATGCAGTAAGCAAGCAAAGTAGTATCCCGAACTAGCAACCCTTAGCGTCCTAATACGCATAAGATTTAGTAAGTAAATGGAATACTTGTAAGGTATCCATGCTAGTTGTTCCCAAACTAGTTAATGTCCATTTGTTGTTTGTACGTTTGTATTTGTTTGTAAGTTGTAGTTTGTAGTAAAGTTGTACGGCCCGTTGGTATCGGCGTGTAATAATAATCTCATATTATTATTATGTATTTGTAGAAATTGTATAGTTGTAATGTACTTTGGTATTGCATTGTGTAACGTTCAAGTAATGTAAATCCGAGTGGATGTAATCCCCAAGTGTACGGGTGAAATCTCGTATGTGTTCGAGTGTAAGTTCGTATCAGTTAGCGTGTAATCCCACACGTAAGTATTTGGAGTGAACTCATAAGTTCGCATCGGGTGCAATCCCGTGTAGTTGTACAAGTTTAAGTTCGTTGGAGTGTAATCTCGTGTGTGTGCGTGAGTGAAATCTCACGTTCGGTTAAGTATAATCTTGTACGTATTCGAGTATTTGTGTATACTTCCAAAAGTATAGTATTTTCATGTATAAATCGTATCGTATTTGATTTGGTTGTCGAAAAGTGGTTTTTAAACACTTAGAATGTTTTTAGCTTCTGTTTTTGGGTTTTTGCGACACTAAATGCGACACAGTGCTTGTGTCTTATGATTTATGCGACACAATGCTTGTGTTCCGCAACACAAGGCTTGTGTCTTATGATACGCAACTTAATGCGACACAAAATGCGACACAGTCCTTGTGTCTTATGTTTTATGCGACACAATCCTTGTGTCTTATGGTTTATGCGACACAACGCTTGTGTCTTATATTTTATGCGACACAGTCCTTGTGTCTTATGTTTTATGCGACACAATGCTTGTGTCTTATGTTTTATGCGACACAGTCCTTGTGTCTTATGTTTTATGCGACACAACGCTTGTGTCTTATGTTTTATGCGACACAATGCTTGTGTCTTATGCTTCTATGCGACACAAGCCTTGTGTCTCATAGATTTTTGGTCTGATGCAACACAAGGGCTGTTTACGTTTTTGGGCTCGGTTTTTGGGTCAAACGACCTCGGTTTGACCCGAAACTTTTACACAAGTTCTAGGATGTTATAATGAGTTCATAAAAATTATTAGTTGACGTTTTTAGTGTTCGAGGTGTCGTTTTCTTAAAAGTGACCAAAACCGACATTTTCGATAATGTTTTCAAAAACGAGTTTTAAATATATATTTGGACATCATTTAGCTAGGGGAACAATAATCTAGCAAAATAATTGAAATCGGAAAAATTCAAAAGTCGCCGGAAAACTTACAAAGTCGTCGGATCGAGAAACCGAAAAGATATGATCGTAGCCCTCGTTGCGGTGATCGTTGTTGTTCCTTTCCGTTTTGTGATTCAAGCAAGTTTTGTGGGTGTTTTCTAGAGAGAGAGAGTGCCGATTTAGAGAGAGAGATGAGAGAGTTTGAGGTGGAGTGTATAGGTGATTGTGTGTTGTGTGGGAGAAGGAAGGAAAGCATGGGGGTGTTGTCCCCCTTGCTTGGGCCGGTTGAGGTGGGGCCACCATAGTGTGGTCTCACCAATTTTTCGTTCCCTCGCGTTTGCGCTCCGTGCGGTGTTCGTTTTCCCGGTCGTTTAAACGTTAAAATAATTTTATACGCGTTTAATTATACGTTCTAAAATACGAAATATTACTCGATAATTTAGTTGAAGTATTTTTAATAAAATACTTTGTTTTCAAGTTATACAATATAACTTTGTTTTGTTTTGTCGGTTGGTCGAGTTTTCGAAGAGTTTTTAATTAAAAAAGTACGTTTCCGTTATATTATAAATATAATATAAAGTAGTTGTTGAAGTAATTAAATAATTCCACATTATTTAATAATTGTTTTACCAACGTCCGTATGTTTGTACAATTGTAGTTTTATACGATTTGAACGAATCGTATACGTGTATATATATATCACCTATATATATATATATATATATATATATATATATATATATATATATATATATATATATATATATATATATATATATATATATAGTAAGTAACATATTTAATCCTACTTCATATTAAATACAAGTAGTAAACACGTAATTAGGGAAATTTTAAATTGGCCCTAATTTTGGGGTTGTTACAAAGATCGACTAACAAATCGCCGAAAACAACAACCTCCTGACGAGTAGTCGATAAGTACGTGCAAACATCTCAAATTAAGTGAAACCAGTGGGTTCTTCCGTTCTAAACCTTTTTCAACCCTTCTATATTCTTAGCAAGATTATCTTAACATATATCCCATTTCAAACTCGGAGTGTGGGGTCTTCAAAACACTAAGAAATATTTTTTATGATTAGTAGATATTCTAAGTGTAGGATACTTCGACAAAAGGTATTCTTACACATAGATACGAACATTAGGGATAATGTACCTCTAAGTATGGGATATACGGTTCACAACCACAAGTTTGACCTTTTGTCCGTAAAGTAAAACAACTTTTTCTCGTAAAACCTCAATTAAGAGAAATTTTTCTAATTTTTTTTATAAAAAACAATTTGTAGAGATAATATGCACCAAAAATATAACTTATAGCAAAGAACAAATTTCAAATTGAAAACAAAGGTTTTCTAAGAATAGGATACGGACTAAAAGAGCAACACATGACTAGTCACACATTGACCAAAACCATTCGATTCGTGAGGTTTTGAGCCCAAAATAAGCATTCATTCTTAATGCTTCACCTTTTGTTTCATGTGTGTGCCGATATATGCATTGAAATCAGAACTTGCTCTTGCAATATCGAGATCACATCGATGAGTGCCATATGTGGCATAGGTGCAATCAATCTCGGTAATATCTAAGGAATCCCCCCGCTACCTACCCTAAAAATCTCCATCCAAAACCACTTACAAAACACCCAAAAATTCCACCAACTCTCAAAAACCTTACACTTCCATTTTCCTAACCTCATACACCAAAAATCCTCTTTTACATTCTCACTTCGAAACAAGGAAAAAGATTAATATGAATCTTTCACAAACGTTCTCAAATTCCTAAATTAGTATGTGTAAAGCCAACTAAGATTTCCATGTAGCTACGCAAGTTCTTACCAAAAAACCTCAGGAAGTAAAAATATCTTATGGGAAGCTAGGCACCATAAAATAAATAGAGAAAAAGAAAACAAATTATATATAAAGAATTCTATATCTAGCCTTCCTTAAAAAAGTCCAGAGGGGAAGATCAAAAAGAGTTAAAAAAAACTGCGAAATAACAAAAGCACTTGAGTCTTTACCACAATCTGGAAAACCACGAAAAGAGATTTTCTTAAAAATCAAGCACTAGTTATCATCATCCAGATTTCCCCAAGGATACAAAGGGAAGAAAAACACTAAAAAAATATTTTTCCTTTTCACCCATTATGGCTAATGATATTTCCACCTTCCAAATTGACAGATTCACTATAGTTATGCATTAACAGATTGTACAGTACAACCTGTTAATGCATAACTATGATGGATCTATCAATTTGGATGGTGGAATTATCAACACCCATTATAAAACCTCACACCACTTCTCTTCACCTCACAAAACCACAAATCCTGATTCATTTTAAGTTATTAGGAGGATTAGTGCCTTTCTAATCCAAGTGGTGGAGATTTGATTCTCGATCAAGCTTATGACAGAAAATTCTATGTAACACCCCCAAATTTCGGGTTGCGGAAGCGATCGAGTCGAGGTGTTACCAATCAAATATCACAAGCACAAAGGTACATAATGAACGACTCTAAATAAGACATTTGAAAATATATAGATTACATTTCTAAAATATAGTTTTACAAGGTTACGAGTTTATACGAAAATTTCAAATACATAATTTGAAATTACAAAAGTAATGCATGAATAGTCCCCAAATGTTTGAAAGCGTGCGACTCGAGCTAAAATCCTGATGGGCCGATCCTACCTTAGCGGTGTACCTGAGAAAGCATACTAAAATGGTCAGCTTTACGCTGGTGAGTTCATAGGTTTAATTAAACAAATCATAATGTTACGAAACATTTTAAGTTTCAAAAATAGTTTATAATTTGTATGATGTGTTTACAATGTTAAGTAGTGATTTCTCCCATGAGCAATTTTGTGAGCCATTAAGTAAACTTACAGTTCTAAGCCAGTAGGGTACTAATAGTGGTAACCTAAGGGTGAGCATAGACTCGAGTATTTTCTTATATAACGAGTACTACTCGTAGTAACACTAAGGAGGATAAGTATTAACTTACATTAATACTAATGAAGGCGAGAAATAACTCATATGTAGTTTGGTATGGATGAGTATAAACTCGTAATGTGTTTTAATAAAGGACGAGTACAACTCGTATTGATTTCTAATGAGGAAGAGTGTCAACACGTAGGTATGATGACGAGACTTAACTTGTATTGTTTTAGTAATGACGAGCACTCGCTCGTTGTGATTTAATGATGACGAGAATTAACTCGTAATGATTAATAATGACGAGCCCCTGCTCGTGGAGATTTAATGATGACGAGAATTAACTCGTAATGATTAATAATGATGAGCCCCTGCTCGTGGAGATTTAATGATGACGAGAATTAACTCAAACTCATAAATGATGTGTATCACAACATGTGATAGCGATTTGTATCACCCACCGTGATATCGTTTTGTATCATCCATGATGATAGCGATTTGTACCACCCTCCGTGGTATCGTTTTGTACCACCAACCATGGTATCGTTTTGTATCATCCAAGATGATAGCGCTCATTGATTCATGTAAGTCTATATGCATAGAGTTATCGGGTGTATCAAGACAGGCCCGAATGATGAGTCTTGGATGTATATGTGTAAGTATACAATATACATAAATAGATTTAGATAGCACCAAGTGCTTGAGATAGTATATTTGTAAGTATATATATATATATATATATACTTAGTTAACAAATACAACACGCAGGGTGTTATTGATTAGGGTTTAACGTAAAACTGATATAGTTACTCGGGGGTAACTACAATTGTCATATATTATATGAAAATGATTTAGTGTATCTAAGTATGTACAAACATCACTTAGATATTGGGTGTAGCATAATGAACCTAGGTATGAACAGTCATCACCTAATTGTCTGGATACAGTACATGGTACTATACTATTGTATGCTACTATCGTATACTCCTAGCCTCCAGCCTAGCAAGTATATTGAGGTCTATGAATGTTGTTCTCTTATGTACCTAGCCTAAGCATAGTAATTGTGAAACTTAAACGTGGGGAAAAACTATGGTCCCTAAAGCAATCATATGTATACTTAACACACTTAAGTATAATTGAGGAAAGTTAATAATGTGATAACATAATGTTTATGTCATAGATATCCTGTAAATGGTTTGTATTCATTATGCAATGAAAAGATTTAATTGAGTATGCATTCTCCCCCAAAAATCGATAAAACAGTGGAAAGGTGGGGCTATGAACTCACCTGACGAGCTAGCGTTCCAAAAGTAAGTTTATGATCCGTGTTGTAATTCCTTGACGTCCTAAATACGCGAGATTATATATTTGTAAGTGGGCGTTTTAAATAAACTATCCATAAGTGTTTGTTCGGTTAATTGTGCCCAAAATATTCGGTTTGTATTTATTTTCGAAGTTTATAAAAGTATACAGCCCGTTGGTGGTAGATTGAAATTATATTCCAAAAATACAATCATATTTATTTCGCACAATTATAATTATATAGATTTTGTTTGTTGTGTAAATATTTATCTGTAAGTATAACTTTTGTGTTCATTGAATCGTACCTCTGTAACAAATTAGAACTAAAATACGCGATCGGTTATTGTTTCTTAACTTTTAAGTTTCACCCAATCGGGTAAGGAACTCACCCAATCGGATAAATTCACCCAATCGGGTATGGTGTCACCCAATCATGTATGTTCACCCAATCGGGTAATTTTACCCAATCGGGTATGGAAACTTACCCAATCGGGTAAGGTCCTTTCTCAGGGCTGTTCATGCAATTAATCCACAAAATATTTTTCTAACTTGATTTTGGACATAACCTCATAGATAGAACACTTATACATGATGATATAAGTATTATAAATTAGAAATACAAAGGAAAAATGGATCGTATCTTACAAATCAAAATGGAACCCGATGATGATGATGACAACTGAAGAAGATGATGATTATGAAGCTAGATGATGATGATGATGTTGCTTCTTGATGCTGATCTTGTTATTGTTAATGTTGTTGTTGTTGTGGTTCTTGAAGTGAAGCCGAGAGAGAGAGAGATCGAGAGTGAAAGAAATGAAAAAGAAGAAATGAAGCTGAGAGGGGTTTGGATCAGCTTATGTCCAGCTCCAATAATTGATCAATAATTGAGCCGGCCTCCTCTATTTTATGGTATTTTAATCCGTGTTTATATACCCGATCGTATAATAAATAATATTTTTGAATTTATAAAATTCATTTATATCTTTCGAAATGTTTTTGAGTCGAACCATTTCATGAAAAAAAGAAAAAAAATGTTTGGGATAAAGTTTTATAACTAAATTTTGCGCGCTCTCAGATTTGTTTATATGCGATTATTAAATAATCGTTTTATGTTATATATATAATTATATACATATAATACTTGAATACTTTGGCATGGAGCGTATATAATATGTGTATTGAAAGTTTAAATTGGGCGCAAATTTTACCCTTTTTGACCGGTTTCACATTCTCCCCCTGTTAAGAAAATTTCGTCCCGAAATTTCGATGATAGCCGCGGTTATGTGGAGTCCGGGGAGAAGTGTGTGTATGCGTGAATAGTTCGATGCGAATACATCTCGCTGTGTGGGTTAGCTATAAATCACATATTGGATTTAGTGTGTAAATTAAATGATTGCTCCTACGAGCAATGTTATGGACATTATGAAAACCTACGACTCTAATTCAATAGAGTTTTAGAGGTTTTATACTGAAACCCTAGTAAAATCCTTACTAGATAATGTATTACTCTATTTTCACGAAATAATAATTTATATGTGATAATTGAAGCCTAACAACTTTTCTGCCCTATTAATAGGGAGATTCTAACATGTCATCCGACATAGGATATGGCTCAACAGCAATAATGATACTACTCTGCTAGTAGTATGGTAATGATATGCCGCCAGGCATGGAACAATTGCTCTACAGCAATAACAACGCTACTCTACAGGTAGTGAGACAAAGTTGTTAAACTAAGAGTGGAAGACATAATAATGTCTAAATGATCTAAAAGCCAGTCAACCCGTGACTGCTTAGTAGCTTATCATAATAGTTGAATCCTGACCATTTGACTATTCGAATCTTGGCTAAGTCATGGCTACAAAGTGATAACTTACAGGGTAGTCTATTCGAGACTAAATTTACAGATTAGTGCTATTGAATTTAAATGATTGCTAGAAGGATTGGTAGCGTCATTCACTATATGCAAATCCTGTGTTTTTCATGATGATTTAGATTAGGCATTTCTTATGTTGCACTCGGCATAAAATCAGTAGAAATGATATCGATGTATGCAAAGTATACTCTTGGTGTCAGTCAAAATCAAAGAGTTGTGTTTTCGAGGAAAGGTGTACCCATATTATCATATGAGGTTTGTTCGGTTCATCCGGAGCCAATCATGTAGATTTTGTCTTTCAATTTTGGGCAATCCTTCTTGAAATATCCGGGCTCATTACATTTGAAACATGTCCTTTGGGCATCAGGGTTTGCGGGAACTCTGCAGTCCCAAATTTAGTGTCCAAATCATTGGCATCTCTAGCAAGATAGGCCACATGAGCCGTCATTGTGACGTTTACAACCATGACAAAATAGTTTATTCCCCGCATAGCCTCGTTTCCCTTTGGGTTCGGTAGCGTAGGACCTCAAGGGTTCTGGTTTGATTGTTGGTCCACGACTAGTGCTAGAATTTCCATCCCATTTTCCTTGAAGGTTGTCAATTGCAGGTGTTCCGCGTCGAACCACCTGTGCCATAAGTTTGTGGGCCATGCGGACAGCATCGTGAATAGTGGCGAGTTTGGAGGCGGTGACCATTCCCTCAATTTGCATCGGGAGTCCTCCGATGTACCTTTCGATTCGTTTGTATTCGGGGTTCACCATAGTTGGGCAGAGAAGTGACAGTTGGTGAAAGCGATTGGTGTATGTCGTGATGTCGTTGTCTCTTACGGTGAGGTGCCAAAGTTCGTCCTCGAGTCGTTGTAGTTCCTCATTGGGACAATACTCCTCCTTCATTAATTGTTTCAGTCCCTCCCAAGAAATTTTGTGAGCGGTATCGATCCCTACAGTTTGGGTGTAGGAATTCCACCATGTGAGGGCACCATCTAGAAGAGTGTAGGTAGCATACTTAACTTTGTAGTCATCGGGGCAGTTGCAAACGTGGAATACGGATTCCATTCTCTCGATCCATCGGATTAATCTGACAGCCCCTTCAGTTCCAGTGAAATTTAGTGGCTTACAGCTCAGGAATTCCTTATAGGTGCAGGGTCTCGTTAGGTTTCGAGTAGCTAGAGCATCAGCTACTCTTTGATCAGCAATTTTGTCACACCCCGTCTAAAGCGGAAACAACGGGATATAACGGTGATAGGATCATAACACATCATTATAAAGAATTCTATATAAAATACAATATCCAATGTGTCATGATGCCATTAACATGAATAACGGTTCATGTCATACATACATTTCAACAATGAATTCAAAATCTTACAATCAAATGTACACTACAATGTTAAGACAAAACAAGCCTTCACAAACAACCTTAATGATGTACCACAAGTCTTGAATAACTCTTAATGCAACCCTAAATATCCACTAAGTTCTCTTGTCCACTGCTTTAAGTCCACTAGTATAACCTGAAAAGATATGCTCAAAAACGTCAACACGAATGTTGGTGAGTTTCGTAGGTTTGAAACCAGACACCATAAAATAATGTTTTGCTGTGATAAATAACTGAGTAGGACAATGCAAATGAAAAGGCACATATAAATGAAATTAGTGTAAACGAATAAATCTCAACAAACCACCATGCGTGTTGTCATTACTCCCGCAGAGTAAGACGAATAGCATATATGTCGGCGTGTTGTCAATACCCCCAAGGAGCAAGACGAATAGCCTAAATGATGTCAATGTATCCAACTGGCGTGTTGTCAATACCCCCAACGGAGCAAGACGAATAGCCACAAATGTTCTCAATGTTCTCAATGATCTCAAATAATGCACATAATCTCACATAATGTAGCACATTTCAAGCATATGTCCAAAATAAAAATGAATGTAATCACAGCATGAAAGCAATTGATAAAACATTAGAGCATACTTTTCCCCCAATGTAAAACAAGTAAGAAAATGGGGCCACGAAAACTCACCTCAAGAAATGATGTAAGTATCGCCCTTAAGTGTAATCCACTAAACCACTCGCAATCTACAATGATCATATATGCATATGGGTCATAACCTAGACATAATTAGGTCATTCCATTGTATTCCAAGTCAAAACACTTCCACTAAGTTCACTCACAACTCAAACTCATGTTCATTATCTTAATTCAACTTATCGCGGGAAAATCATAATCTCTCCACAATTTTCATACCACTTTACTGATTTTTAAACGTTGCTTCATGAAATCATTTGGCTCTAAAAATTTAACTAGTGACACTTAAATGAGTTAAAAAGTCCCTGTAATTTTTCCATAAGTAAATATTGTATTTTACTATTTTTAAAAATTCACCGAAACAATCTGCTCAGAAACAATAACCATTTCTGAGTACTAAAAAGTCACAATTTATTAAAAATACTTTAAAACTTTAAATGACTATAATATTTTTACATAAAATAATTAACAGTTTGAAAATGCTTAAGTAAAAATTTCAAGACCTAATTCTTAATTTAAGGTACGTTTCAAAAATTGACAACTTAACCGAAATCTGGAACCGAAAAACTCATAAACGACACATAATCTTGTAAAATTGCTTTGACCAACTTATACTCCACATTTGACCATGAAATTGACGCCATTTGAAATAAGACTCGAAATACTTATGTTTTGAATCATGTTTCAGCAAATATTATAGTAATATGACCCTGTTACAAGCTTCTCAATCCGAACAAAATTTCTGATCAGATTAGGGTTTGAAATAAATCAATCCTAATCACATGTATAAATATTCCAAACCGCAACCACAATCAAAATTCTCTCTTCTAACAACATATATACTGATTTTATCCATCCTAAATGATTTTTACTACTAAGAATACAATGGAATCGAACCGAAATAATACCGACAATACTAAACAATCGTAATATAATGGAATGAACGATTAGGAAGGAATATATACCAACAAACGCAAATCCGCACGATAAGAATCCCTTATAATCTGTGAATAATGAGGATATACACTCTTATAATTCATTTTTGTAGATTGATCAAACATATACAAGAGTTATAGGATTGAAAACTTACCAAAGTTTAAGAAAATTCGTCACCGACAGTAGCAGTTTATGAAATAATTTTTATAAAATAATCTGCTTCATTTCAGAGGCCGAAACATCGCGGGTCCAAGTAAACCATGAAGATATACAACTTTTTAGTTTTGGCCGAAGCCTGAAAACGACTCCAAGTAGGTCAAAACGGCCTCGGAAATTGACTGCGATTTTGGGATAGAATGTGTGATTTTTTTGTGATTAAAAAGTTTTAAGGTTAGGTTTAGGGTTATATTTATAGTCTAGGATTAGTTGGTTTTGGGTTGGGCCGAATGATACATCAATAGGGAGGGCTTGGGTCGGTAGTTGGGCCAAAACAACAAGACACAAAAAAACTTGGGTCACACGGTCCAAATATAATTGCTAGTGTTTGTTTGTTTTACGTTTTGCTTTGTGTCTCCCTCGTTACACGTCGGATTGAAATGATTCTTTTTGCGTTGGATTCGGTTTTTTTTTTTTTTTTTTCAAAAAAACGAAGGCTTTGGTGTAAATAAAAAATGAATTTTTACGGCTTGAACTACGATAAGGGGTTTGGTGACGGTTGTCACAAATTTGGTCAAGCTCAGCTTGAGTGTACAGTTTTCGTCTAGGCGGCATGATTCTTAATAAGAATAAAATGACAAGTTATGAGATTATGTTCAAGTATTATGATTATTACAGATGCATCCATAAGGAAGTATTACAACTGTATGACTTGATAATCAATGTTGTAAAATGATAAGACTCAGAAACCACTTAAGGTATGTGTTTGAAAGTCCTCGGACTTCTGAGTTGTCATGACGTGAATAGTTCACGTATGCTTATAATGAGCGTTTTGAGATATCATAGTATTAATGTGTAGTCGTAATAATGACTAAATAGTGTTTTCAATGTAGTCATCAAGACTATGTTATTGGGGTAGTCCTATGGACAATGATGCAGTATTATAATACTATGAGTGTAGCTCTAATGAGCCAAGATGCAGTACTCAGAGTACCAAAATGCGGTAACATCGTACCATGAAATGCGGTGCTAGAAGTACAGTAATGTTGTACTAACGTACGATGAAGGCAGTACCTAAGTACTGTGAAATGCAGCATCACGTGCCGTAATGAAGTGCCTGAGGCACCGTAATGCTATAGCAATCGTACTGTGAATGTAGCACTAAGTGCCGTGTGTGCAGCACCCATGTGCCGTATGTATGACTCATACGTTGTTTAATTGTAGCCCTAAGGCCAAAAATAGGTCGTAGTCACGCGGTTTCCTAAATGTAGCATGTAGGCTAAGTAAGTCTAAGTTGTGGGGTTTTCATGTGTAGCATGAGAGCTAAGAGTAGTATGTCTCATAAACTTTTATATGCACGTGTGAATGCCTCTATGTAAATACAGAGACACGGAATTGAGTGAGTATTGAGGTATTGTGATGATCAAAATGATCAGATTGTGGTTGAAGTAATTTTTGTGGACTTAGTCATTGTGAGTTCCCCTCGCAATACTAATCCAGTGGTAACCTGTGTAGTTACAGTTGAAATCAAGACACGCGTAAGTCGTTGTGGTTCGGTTTAACTGTTGGAAGAATATTCAAAAACGTGAGTATTGTGGTTTGCCAATTTAATTGGCGGTCGCCTGTATGACGATGAGAGCGAGTGAAAATAAAGCGAGAGGAATAGATGTGACGCGCCATGGTAATGATTTCTCATAAGATGAAAAATTCGTTGGCTTGTCCTTAGACGTAACTTTCTCGAGTGAATCTCCTTCGAATAAATTATTCGTAGTAACGTCGTTGTTTGTTTTAATTTTGTGAACGATTTAGCGTGTGTGGGTCTCTATTCCCATAGATAACGTTCATGCCTCATTCCCGAGGTTCAGCAATAAGTATGATATTCTCCTATACGTACATATGGAGAAAGTGTTGAGTCGTGGTGGTGAGGAAGATGGCGATGTGCCTCTTCGCAAGTATATGATGGTACAGCGGAATGTGCTATAAACGATTGCGCGTGTATAAACAGATAAGCGGTGGTAGAGGAGAATAAGTCTCATTAGTTGTATTGAGTACTGTTATATTGGCCATACTTGGCGTTTCGAGTGGTACGTGTGTTAGTGAGTGTATTATCGATTGATGCTCATATATATACTTAAATATATAATTGAAGTAGCACACATGTAAGGCCTATTCATATATACCTACAGTACATATAATAGCCTAGGGTGTCTAGCACATAACAATCAGAGTCAACTAGTGCATTCCTGATTCAATATAACCCCTTTCAGATATCACATCATCTTTATTTAATTGTACATAGTTAGCTAGGCTATGTTAAATTAAACTCGTATGATGTAATCCCTGAACCAGTTACACCTAATGAGGAATACTGCCTAACGGTCATAGTCTAGGCCCACTAAATGCAACCTATTTCACTATAACCTTAGGCTCTGATACTAATCTGTAACACCCCCAAATTTCGGGTTGTGGAAGCGGTCGGGACGGGGTGTTGCCAATCAAATATCACAAGCACAAAGGTACATAATGAACGACTCTAAATGAGACGTTTGAAAATATATAGATTACATTTCTAAAATATAGTTTTACAAGGTTACGAGTTTATAAGTAAATTTCAAATACATAATTTGAAATTACAAAAGTAATGCATGAATAGTCCCCAAAATGTTTGAAAGCGTGTGACTCGAGCTAAAATCCTGATGGGCCGATCCTACCTTAGCGGTGTACCTGAGAAAGCATACTAAAATGGTCAGCTTTACGCTGGTGAGTTCATAGGTTTAATTAAACAAATCATAATGTTACGAAACATTTTAAGTTTCAAAAATAGTTTATAATTTGTATGATGTGTTTACAATGTTAAGTAGTGATTTCTCCCATGAGCAATTTTGTGAGCCATTAAGTAAACCTACAGTTCTAAGCTAGTAGGGTACTAATAGTGGTAACCTGAGGGTGAGCATAGACTCGAGTATTTTCTAATGTGACGAGTACAACTCGTAGTAACACTAAGGAGGATAAGTATTAACTTACATTAATACTAATGAAGGCGAGAAATAACTCGTATGTAGTTTGGTATGGATGAGTATAAACTCGTAATGTGTTTTAATAAAGGACGAGTACAACTCGTATTGATTTCTAATGAGGATGAGTGTCAACTCGTAGGTATGATGACGAGACTTAACTCGTATTGTTTTAATAATGACGAGAACCTGCTCGTTGAGATTTAATGATGACGAGAATTAACTCGTAATGATTAATAATGACGAGCCCCTGCTCGTGGAGATTTAATGATGACGAGAATTAACTCGTAATGATTAATAATGACGAGCCCCTGCTCGTGAAGATTTAATGATGACGAGAATTAACTCGTACTGATAAATGATGTGTATCACAACCTGTGATAGCGATTTGTATCACCCACCGTGATATCGTTTTGTATCATCCATGATGATAGCGATTTGAACCACCCTCCGTGGTTTCGTTTTGTACCACCAACCATGGTATCATTTTGTATCATCCAAGATGATAGCGCTCATTGATTCATGTAAGTCTATATGCATAGAGTTATCGGGTGTATCAAGACAGGCCCGAATGATGAGTCTTGGATGTATATGTGTAAGTATACAATATGCATAAATAGATTTAGATAGCACCAAGTGCTTGAGATAGTATATTTGTAAGTGTATATATATATATATATATATATATATATATATATATATATATATACACTTAGTTAACAAATACAACATGCAGGGTGTTATTGATTAGGGTTTAACGTAAAACTGATATAGTTACTCAGGGGTAACTACAATTGTCATATATTATATGAAAATGATTTAGTGTATCTAAGTATGTACAAACATCACTTAGATATTGGGTGTAGCATAATGAACCTAGGTATGAACAGTCATCACCTAATTGTCTGGATACAGTACATAGTACTATACTATTGTATGCTACTATCGTATACTCCTAGCCTCCAGCCTAGCAAGTATATTGAGGTCTATGAATGTTGTTCTCTTATGTACTAGCCTAAGTATAGTAATTGTGAAACTTAAACGTGGGGAAAAACTATGGTCCCTAAAGCAATCATATGTATACTTAACGCACTTAAGTATAATTGAGGAAAGTTAATAATGTGATAACATAATGTTTATATCATAGATATCCTGTAAATGGTTTGTATTCATTAAGCAATGAAAAGATTTAATTGAGTATGCATTCTCCCCCAAAAATCGATAAAACAGTGGAAAGGTGGGGCTATGAACTCACCTGACGAGCTAGCTTTCCAAAAGTAAGTTTATGATCCGTGTTGTAATTCCTTGACGTCTTAAATACGCGAGATTATATATTTGTAAGTGGGCATTTTAAATAAACTATCCATAAGTGTTTATTCGGTTAATTGTGCCCAAAGTATTCGGTTTGTATTTATTTTCAAAGTTTATAAAAGTATACGGCCCGTTGGTGGTAGATTGAAATTATATTTCAAAAATACAATCATATTTGTTTCGTACAATTATAATTATATAGATTTCGTTTGTTGTGTAAATATTTATCTGTAAGTATAACTTATGTGTTCATTGAATCGTACCTCTGTAACAAATTAGAACTAAAATACGCGATCGATTATTGTTTCTTAACTTTTAAGTTTCACCCAATCGGGTAAGGAACTCACCCAATCGGATAAATTCACCCAATCGGGTATGGTGTCACCCAATCATGTATGTTCACCCAATCGGGTAATTTTACCCAATCGGGTATGGAAACTTACCCAATCGGGTAAGGTCCTTTCTCAGGGCTGTTCGTGCAATTAATCCACAAAATGTTTTTCTAACTTGATTTTGGACATAACCTCATAGATAGAACACTTATACATGATGATATAAGTATTATAAACTAGAATTACAAAGGAAAAATGGATCGTATCTTACAAATCAAAATGGAACCCGATGATGATGATGACAACCGAAGAAGATGATGATGATTATGAAGCTAGATGATGATGATGATGTTGCTTCTTGCTGCTGATCTTGTTATTGTTAATGTTGTTGTTGTTGTGGTTCTTGAAGTGAAGCCGAGAGAGAGAGAGATCGAGAGTGAAAGAAATGAAAAAAAAGAAATGAAGCTGAGAGGGGTTTGGATCAGCTTATGTCCAGCTCCAATAATTGATCAATAATTGAGCCGGCCTCCTCTATTTTGTGGTATTTTAGTCCGTGTTTATATACCCGATCGTATAATAAATAATATTTTTGAATTTATAAAATTCATTTATATCTTTCGAAATGTTTTTGAGTCGAACCATTTCATGAAAAAAAGAAAAAAAATGTTTGGGATAAAGTTTTATAACTAAATTTCGCTCGCTCTCATATTTGTTTATATGCGATTATTAAATAATCATTTTATGTTATATATATAATTATATATATATAATACTTGAATACTTTGGCATGGAGCGTATATAATATGTGTATTGAAAGTTTAAATTGGGCGCAAATTTTGCCCTTTTTGATCGGGTGTCACATTCTATCTAATTGGATATAATCCAAGTGGTGGAGATTTGATTCTCGATCAAGCTTATGGCAGAAAATTCTATATGATTGGCTATCTAAGTGATTGGCATTAGTAAATAGGATACCCTAAACACTTGAGTGAACTGAGTGACTGACTGTGAGAATTGCCTAGTCATGTATATTCTACATTACGAGAATTAAAGAATTTCTTACGGAAAGTATCAAATTCTATGAAAACCCTAGTTTCGTTTGAAGATTCTTTCGCAACTGAAACGTTTTATCGATCGGAAAATATTACTTCAAAAAAGAGATGATTAGAATCCTTTTGAAGAACTCTTTCTATGAGATAAGTTTGCTTGAGGACAAACAAAAGTATAAGTGTGAGATACTTGATATCGTGTAAAAAGTCACGTTTTAACTATCAATATCTTCCTCACTTAAGACTAAAAAATTTGGCAAAATAGTCGGATATTGCATTTATTTGTGTTATTTTGTTAAACGGGTCAAAACTAAAGCGTTATAAGAAAAAGCAAGCAAAACGGATGAAAAATGAAGATTCTATGTGCATGTTAAGATCAAAGACTTTTCAACCAAGCTTTCCTGAGTTACAAGAATCACCTCAAAGATAGTCCATCATCAGAGTCTTCATTTTCAAAAAATGAATCCAACGCAAAAAAGAATCGACGCAAACGAACGCATAACGAAGAAGATACGAAGCAAAACGTTAAGCGAACAAAGCCCGAAAATACACCCTAGCCGGAACCGGCCTAAACCAACCGGAACATGGCAAACACGGTTAAGCAGAAACGGCCTGAACCGGCCATCTGCTAGTCGGATTTGGCCGGCGGTCAGCCGGAACCGCCGAACCCCTCCCAATTTCCGTTTTTGACCTTTATCGCTAAAATTAGCCATTTTTCGCTATCGTGACCCAGATTTTACCTATAAATACACCTTTACATTCACTATTCAAAAACACACTCTCTTGGGAACTTTTCACCTAAAGTCTTCCAATTCTCTCTCTAGATTTAGCTTTCTCTCTCTCAATGATTAACAAGACTAATTAATCATCTTATTCGTCTAGGAACTAGAAGGAACGATTGTAACCAAGGATTAGCAGTGTACGTGAGGAGAGTCTGTCAATCGTAATACGTTGCTCTAGGTGATATTTAATCTCTTTCATACTCATTTTATGTGATATTTAATTATGCATTATTACTTGGTATGTGATTCAAATATTGCCATGAACTGCAAGTAGTTTATTATTGTGATTGTTGGGATGTAAATGATTAAAAGTAGAGATGACATTATATAAATCGTGTACACATCAAATGAAGCTTCAACTCTGGTTTAGCATTGGAACTTCCGAAAGGATCAGAACAATCATGAAAACCAACGGAAAGCTAATGAATGTCAATGCACTGTAACTTGATGATCATAAAATGTTTCAGATAAATAGAAATTAATAACGTTTGTGCCATTTAAGCTTTATGAACTTGAGTTTAATTTATGGAGCACCCTTTTCGGTTATCCACATGATTGCAACCTAGAAATTAGGAATTGATCAAGTCTAATTTTGGTAAGTAGTTATCTGTGCTTAGTCCATGAAAAAGTAAGACGTTACGAGAACACTGTTCACTACATAGAAATCACTATGGAACTTCCGTGTATCTCTCATTCAATTACTTAACAAAAGCATGGAAGAGGTGAGAAGTTTTGGAAATACTATATATGGTAAAGTACACTGTGAATTACTGAAAGGCATGGTATACACATGAAACATATTTTAAGAACCGTGAATAGTCCAGATATGTATAACTGTTTGAAAAGGAGAGACCTGAGTCATAAATTGAAGGAATCTGAACTTAAAATAATGATACATAAGATCTAGAAATGAAAGTAAATGTACAAGTGACTTAGGATTAATATACCAATTGTTCTTACACAATCGATGCTTTAGATACACAGCTTTAATAATCAATTACATAACTTATCAATAAGTAAATTACTTAGGTGTTAAGAACGGTCAAATTGCAAGATGATACGTTACTTTAATCATGAATCTCGGTGTTTCACCAAGATAGGTCGCTTATTTTTCTACTAAATAAGTGTTGGAAGTTTTGCGTATTGCTTCTATCATAATCATGATAACATAGTTCCTAGTGACATATCACTTTAGTAATCAAATTAATTTAGTAGGGTTCTAGGTTTTACACATGATAGTATACTTATTAACTTTAGTAATGTCCTTATTTATTATGTCATTCTTATATTTTAATTATTGAAACATCAACAATCACATATCTATCTTTACTTATTTTTCTGCTTTTAAATAATTATCTGTTTTAGTTTATTTAGAAAAACTACCAAAATCTACCTACTTTATATGTCATCCTAAACACATCCCTACTGAAAATGCCAGTTTCGGTCCATATTACATTACGATTTCCAAAACGATCTTAGGTTATACTTACCACTTACTAATTACAGTAGGTAGTACATATAATATAATCCCCAACAAATTATAAATTTAAAACAACGTTGATCGCCTGACTAGCCATTTAGAAATCCATAACGACAATCTCAATTCATCAAACTGCGTTCAGTGCGCCGTCAATAGCCAGCCTAACTTCCTCCTCACTAATTTTCATGCAGTATCAATTGTTTTGTTGATAATGGCTAGTATCAGCACTGTCTTCTTCCACCCTTCGCACAGGCCTACTTCCATTTATCGATAGGTGAAATACTCTTCCCATCTTTTTCTAATTTTGTCCTCGTTCAGCATGCATTGTCCTTGTTCATCCTTGTTATATTTTGATGTTATCAAATCCCCTCTTCTTCCTCTATGGCTATATTTTGATGTTTATTAGCTATCTTGTAAATATCGTTGTCCATCCTTGAAATTTAGTTACTTGTATAAGTCCTCATACGTCTTTTCTTTTGCTTGAGTTGCTTCCCTTTTTGCTTCTCTTTTGTCTTCTTTATACCTCTCATCTGCCCAAGTTTTATTCATGTGTACTCTATCCCTATCACCAATCGAGATTAGTTCACTAAAGCGAGTCTGCTCCAGCGACTTTGGCTTGAACCTCATCGCTAAATCTACATGATGTGTTATATCCCTAGTAATTCCTTTGGCTTGAACCTCATTGCTAAACCTACATGATTCCATATAGACTCATCGCTAAACCTACATGAGTCTTTTCGTGAGCCATCTTTGAATTTTGGCTTGACGGAAAAAAGTTAATAGCTAACGTGAAGCCCTATAAAAGATTAAACAAACAATTTTATAGTTTGAAAAGTTAATAGGTAAAATAAGACCTTATAATTTAATTCAAACTTATGTGTTGATTGAGTTTTTTTTTTTCTATATCTATTTGTATATAAATATGCAAAGTAGTCATGTAGATTTGTACGACCCAGTTACCTTTAAAACGATTATAGTCATTCTTTTTCTTTATTAACAATAGCCATGTAGATATATACGACCCAGTTACCTTTAACACGATTATGATCATTCTTTTTCTTTATTAACAATCAAATTGTTTATCATAGTACATACATCTTCGTGTATATATATTTTGGAGGCCCCAAAAATTTAGAGATCTATATACGTATTTGTGTATATATATTTTGGAGGCCCCTAAAATTTGAAGGTCATCGGCAGTCGACCACTCGCCCACCTTCTAACATGGTCATATAGATTGTATGAGTTGAGTTTTATAGTAGATTAGATTAGATATGTACATACTATTACATGGAATATTATAAAAATAAAAATAATAAATATATATATATAAAAACAAATGAAAATAAAATAAAGAAAAGTAAAGCATGTAAGAAATAAGCAACCCACCTACACCTCTCCTCCCCATATCTCCGTCCTCCTCCGCCGCTATGACCGGTTCCTCCGTTTCATCTCGCAAGGTATCTATCCATACGTATACATCTCTATCTCTATATCTATACGTATATACTTATATATATCTACACATACATCTTCTACGATTATGTAATTGATTACTAAAATTCATTCGATTTGAATTCATTGTGTGTACACGTGTTACTTATCTATTAATTGATCTCAATTTCAATTTCAACTTGAATTGATTAGGTTTTAAGCAAAATCGCAACGAATAGACTTCAGAAAGAGCTTACTGAGTGGCAGATCAATCCTCCTTCTGGATTCACTCACAAAGTCACCGACAATCTTCAACGGTATTTCGCTAAATTTCACTTTTTATTTGTAAATTTTTATTCATATTTATGTGTTTTTTTATAATTACTTCCAGCAATGTTGTTTCCAATCTAGGGTTTCATATTTTTTTTAAATTGTGTGTTTTGTGAATTATGATGTTTTTTGTATTTGTTATGTATGTAAAGATGGGTAATTGAAGTGAATGGTGCTCAAGGAACTATTTATGCTAATGAAAAGTATCAACTTCAAGTCGATTTTCCCGAGAATTATCCTATGGAAGCACCTCAGGTAGTTTTAATTTGAATAGTGTTTCCTAATTTGTGGTTATGCAATTTGGATCGTTGTAGTAACTATCTGTTTGATGAAATGATTGAAATAGGTGATATTTTTGAATCCTGCTCCACTTCATCCTCATATCTATAGCAACGGCCATATATGTTTGGGTATTACACAATAAACTGTTGCAACTTTGGATCACGTTTCTAATATTGTGCAAGATTTTGATCTATTGATTCTGTTTTCTAGATATTTTGTATGACTCGTGGTCACCAGCCATGACTGTCGGTTCCATCTGCATCAGCATTTTGTCCATGCTATCAAGTTCTACAGTGAAGGTTATTACTCTGTCTTGGGCTTTAATTTATAAATTTACTGAAATCATATGCTCATCATCATAAATCGTGACCTGGGAAATTTTCTTAAACATACTTGTGTTCTTGAATAGCACTGCTCGTGGCCCATAATAGTTGCAACATGTCACGAGTCTGATAAAATTGATGTTTATTTTTGTAAATTTTGCAACCCGGATAATACCACTAGTTCTTTTATGGACGCTAAAATACAGCTTCAATTGCCAGAAAAGGACATATTATGAATTCCACTGAACATCCTGAAATAGGATTTAGGGCATATTTAGTTTACAAAGGGAGTACTCATTTTCTTCCCAGAATAAGAATTGATGTACGTAGGTAAATAATACTAGCATAATACCCGCGCTATGCATCGTAAACTAATAACAAAATTGTTGCAACTTTCAAATTTGAATGTGGACATGTTATCTCTCCGGGAACATCATGCAATTGTTTCGAATATATAACTTTTTGTTAGCATCCTAACTATTACTATGTTAGTGTATTACAAAGTTATACATATCTATTTGGTACAATTACATAATATATGTATTTAAATAATTAAAAAAAGAGGTAAATTAATAGGTATTATTGATTATATGGTAACTTGAGAGTTATTAGTGGTATGTATTGATATCTAATAGTATGCATAAATAATGATTGTTAAAGGTTAATTTAGTCATTAAACAATGTTGAGTGCAATTTTAAGACAATTGAAGAGATGCATTATATTTAGTTAAGATTAAGATAAAGATAAGATTAAGATTAAGATAAGATGCGAGAGCGAATTGCTGTTATATGTATAATTTCACAACTTTTTGTAATAAGATCCCTGGTCAATGAAATTGGGACTTCGTCAGTTTAATTAGATTAACTTGGTAAATTTTTTGTCATTTGAGTCTGTATTTTACAACAGCCGAGTTGGCAATTTTGACATATTTACATATGAATTGATCGAGTTGGGCTGTGTTTCAATTTCAAATGTGTAGAATCTGACATTTTAGTTAAAATGGAGGATGAATCAAATGGGCTCAAAGTCACATTAAGTCTATTTCCATTGCATACTAATTGTGTTATTCAAAAATCTTGATCATTTGTATAACACTAATGTTACTTTATAAATTATATACATTTTCACAATAATGAACAAAAAGTTTTTTTGGGTCAACCCAACTTGAGCTGGTTTGTTTTGACCGGTATTAATGATGGGCCATTTCAACACAATTTGTATGGAACCATTACCCGTCCCGGCTTGCCCATATTCCCACCTAATAACTGCATTTATTTACGCTTGCAGGAACGCCCAGAAGATAATGATCGCTACGTGAAGAACTGTAGAAATGGTAGATCTCCTAAGGAGACTAGATGGTGGTTCCACGACGATAAAGTTTAATAATAAGAACTCACCATGTCTCATCATTTACCATACAAGGAATTGCTTTTTCTAGCACAAGACTGCAAGCATATGCAAAGAAGAAGGAATGATATGCGTCTCGTCTCATATCTGTAAATGAAGAGCAAACTTTCTTCTTCGTTTGCTCTAAATGTAAGGATTAATTATCTGTCTTTTTTACTTTCAAGATTTTCAATGAAACACAATTGTGCCATTTTCATTCTAAAATCTAGTGGATCAAATGTAACTAAAGATGTTTAATAGGATTACAGATTTGTACCAACTAAACACATGTTGTTGGTTTCTTTCATAAATATGATGCCATGATTACGTATATCTTTCATTACCCCTTATAAAGAATGAATATACTCAAAGAAAAACTCTTGATATTAATGTGTACAGTACACAACACAATCATTAATTTCATGAAAAAGAGAACAAATATACATACACGCAAATGAAGATTCACCTTTTTAATTGTTGATCCTTCTGCATATCCTTCTGATCTCTCCATGGTTACCAGTCAATGGAGATATGTTCCCCATCTTGATCATAGACTTTGCAAACTGCTCGAAAAAATCGTCCTGGTTTGCAGCATAACGCTTTACCAAATCGTTTGTTTGTTGATTTTGTGTATAGAGGATCTCATCGGAACTTAACAGGCCCTTTAAAGCTATTAAGTTCTTGTAGTACCCATTATCAAACTTGGTTGGTGATCCAGGATCCATAGAAAATAGATTTTGATCACCACCAGATCTTGGGCAGTTGGCTCGTAGTTTAGCTGCGTACGATTGTTCTAATTTGAAATCAGGCTGCCCGTTGCCTGTGTTGTTGTATAGCCTTTGCCTGAAGCTGGTGCACCTAGCATTTCCTATAGTGTGACTTCCTGCAAAACAGAGTCATTCCCAATTAGTACTTTTTTTCACTTGAAGTATGACTTCTGGTTTCTTGAGAGTTGAGAGCAATCTTTGTGTTCATCGATTGACTTTAAAGGTTACCTGAAAGTGCTACAAAATCGATAGTATCTAGACCCTTGAGCTTGAATTTAGTCAGGATGGTTTGGAAGGTGTTGTTTGGGGCTGGTATATTCTGGTTCGAACCACTCAAACTTGCACCTAATGAGTCCCTTCTTCCCAATGGGACATCCCAAGTTGGCCCGCCGGTCTGCACATACCGAACATAAGTGAGTCAATGGGCGGGTTGGGTTGGTTAGGTAATATGTCGTATACTGGGTTGGGTCAAATGTGTTGAATTGGGTTGTTTTGACCCTCCCAACAGTTTCTTCTGTCAATCCTTCTAATTTTGTTGACAATCATCAATATTCAATATAGTTGCATCAACTATTTATATACAAAAACAATTTAGGAGGTTGTGTTAACTCTGGGGTATACTTTAGCTGTGCTTTTAGCCGTACTTTTAGCCTGTTTAATGCGTCTAATTTTTACCCTTTTGACTGTTAGAATAAAATATAAACCTCAGACTCATTTATACTTGAGTGTGCTAAAATTTCTTTTAAGTTTTTACCAAAACAGTCGAGTCTCTAGCTGCCAAAGCCAAGATATCAGCACAAGAAACTGTCATTGGGCATGCTTTCTCGAGAGTGGATTTAATCTCGTCCATGACTTCAAATCCTCGAACCGAATCACGATTAGGGACTGATCTCTTTTCACTGGTTATGGTTCCGCTACTATCTAAAAGTATCGATGCATCACAACCCTGCATTATTAGTCGCCAACATTAGCCACAATTATTTTCCTAAATAGTAATACATTGAAGTCTAATAAGAAACTCTACTGCATATATGAACCTTAACAAAACAATCATGGAAATGGAGTCGGAGCAAAGAAGCAGCCATACGGGCATCTTTTGCAACCGCCTTTGAAACAACGGATTTAACAATATCATGGGCTTGTGGACACGAGAAGTCGTAAAATTGTGGGTAGAGCACACTGGCGGCTTTCAATGAAGAGAAGCTAAGTACTAGAGCTAAAGCTAAGAGTACAACAAGGACTGCACTGTTAATGGGTCGAGTCATTGTAGCTGGTTGTGGTGAAACTTGGGACTTAATTTTGGTGTATTTATAGAGTAAGATTAAATAGTGATTTGGTGAATGAGATACTACAGGAGTAGAAGTACCTACTCTACTCTCTTCACATCTTGCATTCTCAACTCAATTATTATAATAATAAAAAAAAAGTAAATAAAAAAAAGTATTGTATTTTATTCCTCTCTCATTCATTTAACAAAAAGTAAAGTTGTATGTAGATATATAAATTCTTAAAGTAACAACAACGGATTATATAATATCAGAATAATTTTAATAAATGTTGAAATGCACAGAGACTCTAATGTCTTTTTGTTCATGCCGGAAACTATTAGCCATTGGACACTTGAGTACATGCTCATATTGTGTGGGGTTAATAATGGTTTAATCCCTAAAGTTTCACTTTTTTTTCGTTTTAACCACTCAACTTTTTTTTTAATGTTTTAACCACTCAACTTAGGGTCAATAATGGTTTAATCCCTGAACTTTCAATTTGTTTTCGTTTTAACCACTCAACTTTGTTTTAAACGTTTTAACCATTCAACTTATGAGTTGACCATACTTTAACCACTAAAGTTCATTTAACCATTTAAAAAAACCCTTTCGTTAACTTATAAAGAAAGTTTAGATCGGGATATATAAACTTTGAACTGATTTTTTATCGACCAAGGTTGTCAAGAGAGAGATCTTACCTAGGATCGTTTTTGTCTTCACAAGATCGAAATCGTAAGATCAAATCGGGATTGTAAGATCTTACGATTTCGATTTGAGCATAGGATCTTACGATGTCGATCCGATTCGATCTTACTTAACATGAATATAAGTTAAGAAAATATAAATTAGTTAACTTTTGTCCAATAAAAGGTTAATAGGTTTATTATTTGTCATGCAATTAATCTTTTATATGCATTATAATACACATTTATTATGTATGAGTAGGATCTTACGATCCCGATTTGATCTTACGATTTCGATCTTGTGAATACAAAAACGATTCTATGTAAGATCACTCTTTTGACAACCTTAGTCGATAAAAAAATCAGTTCAAAGTTTATATATCCCGATCTAAACTTTCATTATAAGTTAACGAAATGGTTTTTTAAATGGGTAAATGAACTTTAGTGGTTAAAGTATGGTCAACTCATAAGTTGAGTGGTTAAAACGTTTAAAACAAAGTTGAGTGGTTAAAATGAATACAAATTAAAAGTTCGGGGATTAAACCATTATTGACCTTAAGTTGAGTGGTTAAAACATTCAAAAAAAAGTTGAGTGATTAAAACGAAAAAAAAGTGAAACTTTAGGTATTAAACCATTATTAACCCTATTGTGTATATCCAATTTTCTTATATCGACATTACATGTATCATGTAGTACTTTTAGTAATCAGTTATGCGTTAATATAAATGTCACATGACAACATATCAGCGAAAGTATCATTTGAAGTTGTTTTTGATTAATTCATTCCTCGTGCTTTGCAACAAAATTCTTAGTTTTACTCGTTTAACCGATTATAAATTAAACTGTATGATCGAATCAAGGACTTACTGGCTAAATCAACACATATTTTTTCAAGAGGTAATCTTGTAACCGACCGATTTTGCACAACTCACTACTACTCATATATGAAGGGGTCAAACTGTTATAAATGAATTATTCAGGGGCTAAAGTGAAAGTATTAAAATAAAATAAAAAATTCATATATCATCATAATAATCATCATCACAATTCAAAGTCTAGGGTTTTAAGACAAATGACAACTTCTAAACTTCTTCCCGCCACAAAAAACCCTAAAAAATGGCGCTTCACTTATGAATCAAATTCTCACGTCCCAATTCTCAGATTATACCTATTTAATCCGTACATCAATCCTTCTTCTCAGTGCGTTAATCTAAATGTTACGATTTTATTCGATAAATCGTTACTTGAAGTGAAATGGCTGGACAATAATAATGATAATAATCAATTAGCGTCTATTTATGTTCCGATTCCTAGGGTTTTGATTGATGTTGAATCGCCGATTAATTTACGAGCATTGGAGGATCACATTGAAGTCAAGTTTGTGCTTGTTCTTCCTGTTGACCATCCTATTGTATCTAATTTTGACTTTGACTCCGGTCAAGATGGGGTTGCGTTGGAAAATGAGGAGCTTCAACCTCTTCAATTGGGTTCTGGTAATGTATTTATTTTTTGGTGGTTTGTGTTAATTTTATGGTAATATTATATAGGTTACTGTATTTGTGCAAATTGTGAAAAAGTTGAGGGTGCGTTTAGTTACGGAAAATTTTCTCTTTTTTTGTTTTCCGTTTTTCTAGGAAGTGAAGATTGTTATACTTCTTAGAAATAAAACAATTAAAATTTGAAAAATGCGCGTAAATGTGAGGGATGGAGTATTAATGGAAAACTTGGAGAACCATAAATAGTAGATTTCAACTTATTAGTTATACGTAGTATTATAGAAAAGAAGGATTCGTTTAAGTTTACACAGCGCCTAAAACCAAGCCATAATAGTGTGTCTACAGAAGCAAATGAAAGGTACATATGTATGTATCCAACGTGCTATCACATGCATTCACATAAGGCAAGCTCCACATCATCATGTTTTGCACTTTTGATGATGTGGATGTATACAATTGCACTTCTTAAAGTTGGATACATACATTAATAAAAAATATAAAGTTCAATACACTCCGAGTCTCCGAAACAAAAGTAGCAAGTCATAGGGTTTATTGTCGCTAGTAACATCTCTTGCATCCAACACGGATTGGTATTGTGGAACTCTGTAATGATCTTGAAGCCTGCTTAGAACATGTCTCTCCTATAATTTAAGTTTTTTCTGCTGCAAGAATAAGATAATGTTGGGTGCTTCATGTTATCTTCTGCTTAGCATCTCTTAGTATCTTCTCTTGTAATTAGTATTATGTGTTTCATTCTCAACTTTATCGCTATTTAGATGTTCAGAAGTTGGCTTCTTGCGGGGAGGTGTCCTTTTTTTGCAGAAGTTGCTCTACCAAGTTAACAAAACCTGTTCAGTAGGTTGCTTTTCCCATTAACATATTAGAGCCAAGATTCATTTATGAATCATAATGTCATCCAATATGTCTCTTTTGGATGGTTTCTGCAGGTTTTTCAAGGAAATGCCATCTGTTAATTGGCGTGAGGCAGCAGATAACTGGTTTGGGACTTGTTGCTGTTCTTTTGGGGGTGTTAGTGAGAAACTGGTAGCAAAATATGCCAACTTGTATACATGTTCATCTGGCGTGTGCCTATTGGATGCTACTTCTGTTGTTCTCTGCAAAGACGACTTAATTGGATATAAATTTCCTGATCACGTTGACAACCGAGAGCACGAGTCTCTGGAGTTGTCTAGACTGAAGATTTCAAGTGAAGCTGTAGATAAGAATTTAAGTATAGATGTGTTGACTGTTGATCATGGTAGTCAAAATGAATGCTGTCATCTTCATGCTGATGAGGAGCAAACACATAGTACAGATGAATTACTACTAAACAAGGCGAGTCTCCTCAATGGTCTTCTTGGAAATAGTTTTATGGTCTTGTCTCCTTATCTTTCAAAAGATGTTATATGGAGTGAAATATCATGTCCACATTGTTCATGCCTGCTTGGAGCATATCCTCATGATAATATTGATGGGTCATCAAATGGTTCTCCATTGAATGATGGTGTTCACTTGTTTAAATGCTTTATATCTACTTGCTTGCCAGTTGGAGGTCCAACCGATTTGTTTAGGTAAATGTATATAATTTTTTTTTTTTTTTTGTTTCTTTTTGGTTTGTTTGTTATCAGATACAAGTTATCATAATAACTTATATATAAGAATTTGTCAGGAAATACACTTTAGAGAGGATGTTCACTAGGCAGTTGTTTGAAAGTGCAAAAGATGAACTCTCGTTCCGAACTGTGGTTAGAAATCTCCAGACCAGATCTCCAATGTTGCAAATTGTTCTGTTAAACCCAAATTCATGGTGCTCATTTGGGGATTGTACGGATGCAATGGTCCAAAATCCCAATATCGTTATGTACCCTATGATCAAAGTTCTATTTTCTGACTGCAGTAACAGCACTGAATCTGAATTAAGGTTTGTTTCCTGGATATTTATTTTAGATATTACTATTAAGTGTGCATGCTTCCGCCTTTCACTCACTGATATGAAATAAATCGAATCTATCACAGGAAGCTAGATGAATGGGTTACAAAGAATCAAGCAGACGATATTTACATGTTGATGTCGAAGGCATTAACAGAATCATTGGAGCTAGCAAATAGCATGCTCCCACCTTCACATGGATATCTCCAGGGTTTGTCATTATCTTTCTTGCGGAGGTAATGGACAATAAAAGTCAAATTTTAGGACTTCACTGATACTATAGTATTGTCTATGGTAAAATTTAGTGTAATTAATGCCTTTATGGCCTGATATTCGAAAAGAATTGAACGTGTCTTATTGGATGATCAAGAGTCTTGCCTTTATGGTAGAGAAGGGCCTTTGCTGGTATAATTGAAAAGCTGGAAATGTGATAAAATCTTGTGTGGATTTTGTGCCTTTTTAGCTTTTTATAAAGTTTCACAAGTCAATGCCTTAATTAAAAGATAACATGGATCTATGCTCTCCTTTTTGTTTGTACATATGGAATAGTGATAGCCACATGGCGTCCATTCTAAGGCGGCACTACGACAAGTACCAATCATCTTGTGACCTCACTAATATATTGGACATCAGTATTAGTAAAATGGAATATGGTAGTCACATGCTTATAATTGCTGATTAGTTTCAATCTCTTATCAAGTGACATATTAGTAAAACGACTAATTTGTAATTACAGTCTATCGAGTCAGTGACAAAGCGTAAGGGTCACCTTAGTAAGGTTGTTCTTGGCAACTATTGAAAAGCCAATGAAAAGACCTGATTTCATTCACGTTTCAAAAGTTCGTTTGAAATTCCTACAGATCTCCTTTGATTAGAATCTATTCTTTAATTCAATGCCCAGATTCTCATCACAAACTTGCGTTGAGACCTTTCTACGATTCACACTTGTGTCCTAGAGACATAAGGCTTAAACGGTGCCACTTTAATAGTGAAAATGCTTGCATTTTATTCTGTTCTTTTGTTATTATGACCAGGTGGTTATAAATATGACCTAGACAAACCATTGGATATTGCCATCTTCACTTCTCAACTAGAAATTGAGTGGTTGAATATATGGTAGCAGGACAAAAGAGAGATTCGTTTGGTAGCCAAGGATGACTTGTCTGTTTCTTTTCAAAGGGTTCCATCTTCTTAGATGATGATTTGAGACCCTTTTCTAGTCGGTTATCAGGCAGTCTCCTTAGCTAACCTGACAATCTCTTCTTTAATTTCATGTCAATCCGTATCTTGAATCATCATTTTTTAATATTTGCATTGGTTTTATATTATTTTTGTATCTGGTATTAGAATAGTAAAGATTCTTAAAGTGAAACAGTTGTGCCCTCCTACATGCATAGAAGGGTGAGAATTTTGGAGTTTTTGCAGTTGAACTAACTGATTTCATGTATCATGCAAGTCTTGTAACTTGAAAAGTGCTGATCTATCTGTGTAACTTTCTGGATGTAGGGTGGAGAAGATTGATATCGTTCACCTTGGTGGTGTTCATTACTCGATATGTCTTTTAAAACCCATAAGAACATGTGAGAATGAGCCAGTTACTTTTAGATTAGGGGTGACAATTCTCGACACGATCCAAAACCCGACCCAATAATAAATGGGTTTGGGTTGGAATTCTCAACCTTCCCACGCACAACCTGTTACATTTTTTGGGTCTGGTCCGTGTCAATATTTGGGTTATCAACCTGCAAACCCGCAGAACTTTAAGTCTTTTTTTTATATATATTATAAACTCCCACCCACCAACCCAAAGTCCATCAGATGTGGCTTCTTTCACCTAAAACTAAGTCGCTAAATTTGACCCGAAAACCCATCAACTTGTTTGACCTGTCACATAAACAGGTTTTGAGGGTGTGATCCTTGAGTATTTTTGACTTGCCAAACCGAACCCCGACAACCTGTTTATTTAAATCAGGTCGAGTTTGGATTGGATATTCTCGACATTTCAATTCTACCCTACCCAAATTGCCACCACTGAATTAATCAAGTTTGGAACACTCTTCAAGTAAGTAATGAGAAATGGTTTAAATAAGCTTTATTCCATTACAGAAAGAAAATAAAAGAAGGTAATTCCAAACGAACATGTTGAGTGAAAATAGTTTCCAAAATGCAGTCAAATATTCTGATTTTGTTGCAAGCATTCAATGAAGCAGATCAATTTTTGTGATCACAATCGCAACCTTGATCATATCCCTTAGCTCCCAATCACAAAGGGTGGTGATATTTTTACTCTAGATTTTGATAAATCCACCATACATGTGCATCGAAAGTTTGTACTGTACAAACTGGTGATGCACAATTACGGTGGATTTATCAAAATCCTTGGTGGATTTATCATCACCCAATCACAAATTATGCTATAGTTGGCATTTTATTTGCTTGGTGGTTGAAATTCCTTCCAAATCTCCTCTGACCATAAAGTATTCGGTAAAAGTTGGTCACCCGCGTATACACGTCCATGTAGGGGCGGGGACAACATAGGAAACCCTTGACGATGTTATCAAAAATTCAATTAGTCAATTATATTGGTTGATTTTATCAAATTAGCTAAAATTTATCATATGATGATATCATAAATATAAATATATTAACAATATAATAAAACAATTAAATTTAGATAATTATAGTAAATAATCAAAATTAGATAACGTATAGAAAAATATCTCTTTATTAACTAAGATAAGAAAAAGTAGTTTACATAACTAAAAAAAGTTACAATAACAATAATTCACAATAATCCCCAATTATATTAAAAAGAAAATCTAATAATACACACATTATACCAATGCATAACCATGATTGTGGAAATTTTATAGAGTATATGAGACTCCTCCCAACCGTGACATAAACTGACGTATCAGTTTTTGCCAAATCAGCGTCACGTCAGCAGTTTTCAAAACTGACACAAAACTGACATTTCTCTGCCAACTGTAAATATCACTTATCTTTTTTCAGTACCCCACACACTACTTACTTTATTTATTTAAAACACAAACTTAAATAAAACATTTTCATTAAAATTAAAACATTACATTAATGAAAATAATTTCATTAAAATTTAAAAAATACATGAATTAGAAATAAACACATTAAATTGATGAAAATAAAAACATTTATATAATTAACAAATTAAAACAAAAATCCAATCTAAGCCCAATTTAAATAACTCATTAAACTAATGATAAAAAGATTGGGCTCGTTTATATAAAACAAGTCATTTAAGCCCAATTTAAATAACCTTATCCCCCATTCATCATCATCATCATCATCTTTGTTTCATCTTCTTCCTGGCCTCCCTGCAACTTGGGAAAAAAAATATAACATTTTTTTTTGAAAAAAACGAAAAAAAAAAAAAGAAGAAGAAAAGCTGCTGGCCCCACTCCCTCGTCTCTCCTCTTCGTCGCCAAGCCGATGCCACCAACCGACAGGCTGCAACCGACGGTCCGTGCCAACGGCGTCGGTACCGTCGGCTGCAACCGACGGTCCGTGCCAACGGCGTCGGTACCGTCGGCTGCAACCGACGGTCGTTGGCAGCGGTCTAATCTAATATCAATAACATGGTAAGATAACTCGGAAACTTTTACTAATAACATATGGAGTCAAACACTTGTTGTATATTAAATTTTAATTAAATAATTAAAAGCTTTAATTACTTAATCACAACCTTTAACTTCATCACATGATTACCATATATTTATCACATGATTACCAACCAACCACGTACTTAAATATATATACTACCTAAAATAATTTAATTTCAAACAACATTACTTGTCTTCAACTCATAAAAATGTCCCAATTTATCATATACATGTACAAAACAAATATATATATATATATATATATATATATATATATATATATATATATATATATATATATAGAGGGTAGTGATCAAGGGGGAAGTGCAAAAAATGGGGGAAGGGGGAAGTAAATCACCACCATTAATCTCATGAGGTCTATTATAATTGGTGTAGAGGTGCACCCATGTGATCACCTCTATAATTATGAAAACCCATTTACCCATTTACCCCTAAAACAATTTATCTCACAAACGACAAGTCGAAAAATTATGAAAATTGCACCATAAAATTCATCGTTTTCTCCTCTTCGATTTAAGATCTATCATGACATATTTTCGACGAGTTTTTTTTCGTTTTTTGGTGGGTTATTTTCTCATTTTTTTCAACGCATATGTGTTTATAATTTGTAAAACTCACCAAAAAATGAAAAAAAATAAACTCGTCGACAATATGTCTTGAGGATTTTCTTAGCTGCAAACCACTCTATTTCAAGGGCACTGAAGGTGCTATTGGTCTAATCAGGTGGATTGAACGTATGGAATCCGTCTTCAACCTCTGCAACTGTGATGAGGAAAACAAGGTCAAATTCTCTGCTTACACCTTTCAGGAAGGTGCTCTTACGTGGTGGAATACCCACGCCAACTCTGTGGGCATCGAAATAGCAAACCAACTTCCTTGGGCTGAGTTGAAGAAAAAGCTACGGGAGAAATATTGTCCCGAAGAAGAACTGAATCGTTTGGAGGAAGAATTTTGGCACCTGACCGTGCAGGGAACTGATATAGCTGGATACACCACCAAATTCCAGCAATTTGCGTTGTTATGCCCGGGTCTGGTTGATCCGGAGGAGAAGAGCATCAAGCGATACATTCGCGGTCTCCCGGAGAATATTCAGGGGAACGTCGCTTCAGCTAGGCCAACCACTACTGAAAGTGCTATCCGGCTAGCACATGAACTTATGGCTATGGTTGTCAGCCGTGAGACACCCAATACCTCCTCCAACAATAAGCGAAAATCCTCTGAACACCAAAACCAACCAAACAAGAAAACCAACACCATCCAAGTTTACAACACCAATTCTGAAACCAAACGCAGCTACACTGGGGACAGACCATACTGTTCCAAGTGTAACTACCACCATGACGGTCCATGCAGTACTCCCTGCAACAACTGCAGGAGGTACGGGCATCTGACCAAGGATTGCCGAGCACCCAAAACCAACAACAACTCCTCCAACAACAATACCCAACAACCTAAATCCTGCTATGGATGTGGAGAGGCGGGACATTTCAGGAATGAATGTCCTAAACGAAAGAACAAGGGCAACACCAACAACAGCAACAACAACGCCAGAGGTAGAGCCTTCGTACTTAACTCTGGGAAGCCCGTCAAGACCCGAATGTGGTCTCGGGTATGTTCCTCCTCAACAACTTATATGCTTATGTTCTATTTGATACTGGTGCCGATAGGAGCTTTGTTTCAGATGAATTTTACCCATTGCTTGACATCACACCTGTTGCCCTAGATGTTAAGTACACTGTAGAATTAGCGGATGGCAAACTTATAGAAACCAATAGTGTGATACCTAATTGCACTTTAAACTTAGCCGACGAAACCTTCTCAATCGATCTTATGCCTGTCAAAATTGGAAGTTTTGACGTTATCATTGGTATGGACTGGTTGTCCAAACATCGCGCCGAAATCGTCTGCTATGACAAAATTGTCCGTATCCCTCTCGCCGCCTGTAGAACTTTGATCATACAGGGGGAGACCGGTGGGACGAGACTGAATATCATCTCTTGCTTGAAAACCCAGAAATTTCTGAGAAAGGGTTACCCAGCAATCCTCGCACACATCATGGAGAAAAAGTCGGAGGAGAAGCGACTTGAGGATGTGCCGATCGTTCGAGACTTTCCAGAAGTCTTTCCTGAAGAACTGCCTGGGCTACCACCATTGAGACAGGTTGAGTTCTCAATCGATCTCGTGCCAGGTGCGGCACCTGTGGCTCGAGCACCATACCGTTTAGCCCCATCCGAACTTCAGGAGTTGTCCAACCAATTACAGGAACTCCTGGAAAGAGGATTCATCAGACCGAGTTCTTCACCTTGGGGAGCTCCGGCCCTGTTTGTTAAAAAGAAGGACCGTTTATTCCGAATGTGTATCGACTATCGAGAGTTAAACAAGTTAACCGTCAAGAACCGATATCCACTTCCACGAATCGATGACCTGTTCGACCAACTTCAGGGATCGAGTTTTTATTCAAAGATCGATCTGCGGTCACGTTATCATCAACTACGTGTTCGTGACACCGACATTCCAAAAACTGCTTTCAGAACCCGTTACGGGCATTACGAATTTCAGGTGATGCCATTCGGTCTAACCAACGCACCGGCTGTATTCATGGATCTTATGAATCGGGTGTGCAAACCCTATCTCGACAAGTTTGTTATCGTCTTTATCGATGACATTCTCATATATTCACGAAACGAACAAGAACACGCGCAACATCTCAAAACCATTCTAGAACTACTTAGACACGAGGAGCTTTACGCCAAATTCTCCAAGTGTGAGTTCTGGATACAAACTGTTCAATTCCTTGGGCACGTTATCGATAGTCAAGGAATTCATGTAGATCCTTCAAAAATTGAGGCTATCAAAAATTGGCAATCGCCGACAACTCCAACAGAAGTACGGCAGTTTTTAGGACTGGCCGGCTACTATCGACGATTCATCGAGAACTTCTCAAAAATAGCCTTGCCACTCACGACACTGACTCAAAAAGATAAAAAGTTCGAATGGACTGAAAAACAAGAGTCAACATTTCAACTCCTGAAACAAAAGCTCTGCAGTGCTCCAATCTTATCATTACCCGAAGGCACCGATGACTTCGTGGTATACTGCGATGCTTCTCACCAAGGTCTCGGTTGCGTGCTGATGCAACGAGACAAGGTCATTGCCTACGCTTCCCGACAACTCAAAATCCACGAAAAGAACTACACTACTCATGACCTCGAACTTGGAGCTGTCGTGTTCGCTCTCAAAATCTGGAGACATTACCTCTATGGCACTAAGTGCACAATCTTTACCGATGTAACACCCCAGTTTTTCCAGGTATTATTTTAGTAAATAAAAATAAGTTTTTATAGTTCAGTTTTACAGTATTAATTTAGTGTACAATAATATATACATCTTTTTAAATTTAGATCTCTAAATAATGAGATATGATAGAAAACGTAAATTAGTTGTCCAGTTCCAGACTGTGTAGTGTAGAAATTAAAAGAAGATAAGAACACTGTACGTGCCTTTCCTCTAGTTTATCCAAAAAGACTCCAGAACTTTTATCAGTGAAGAACAAAAATCGCCAAAACTAGAATCAATCAAGAAATCAATTTCCAGATTTTAATCCAAGCTTCAAACTAGTGAAATCATCTTCTTCTATCCATATCTAATCTTTGTAAGTATTTCAATTTCTCCTAGAACCCTAGAACTTGGGGTTTTATGGGGTTTTAGTTAATTGATATGATTTAATCCGAATTTGGGGTTTGTAATTGATTAGTTAGTGTTGGTATAACATATAAACAATGATTAGAACCCTAAATTCATGCTAGAAATGATAGATTATGATTTGAGTTCATGGGGTTTCTTGTGAACCATGTGAATTAGTTGAAATTAAAGAGCTAAAGTATTAGTAGATGTTAGAATTATTATGAAAGTAGTTAAATTCATAATAAAGCTATGATTTAGCTCATGATAAGTAAGTTAGTTAGTTTGGCTAAAGTGAAATTAGTAAATCTTAAGTAGGGGAGAAAGGATTAGATGAATTATAATTGAAAGTATGATTAGTTGTTAATACATGTGATATATGTATGTTTATTAGGTGTACAAGAAGATTTGTCATCTATTGAGCATCTTGTTATCAATTATTCAACCATACAAGGTGAGTTTATGAATTGATTAGATCATGATCATGTAACTTGTTGTGATTAGTTTATGATTATATCATGATTATGATGAAAGCTTGTGATTAGAATGGTTAATGGTTATTAGCCATATTTTGATTAGAATAGCTAACCAAGGTTAGCTTTGTTCGATTAGTGGTTAACTTATGTTAGCCAAATATTGATTAGTTATGTGCACATATGATTAGAATTGTGAAAGTGAAGTTGCAAGAAAAGGGAAGTAGTTCTTTACTTTGTTCATTATTGCTTTATGTTAATAGTGCATTGTATCGAGTAGTTTCATATTCTCACTAAGCAAATTGCTTAATTAGTTTATTTATGTTGTAGGTACAAGTGAAAGCGGAAGGGGTAAAGAAGTTGCGAAAGGGTAGAAGTGGAGTGCTAGCTTGTTGTAAGTTACACAAGCTTTCTCTTTAAATTATCGTTTTGAAACCTTGAAAGATCGCCCAAATAATGTTTTGACATGTTTTGGTTATGAAAGTAATGACTAGATTGATTATGTGTAATAGTGTAAAGTTGTGTAAGACTAGTAGATAAGGTTTGAAAAGTGTTAAGTTGTAAGTTGTAGTGAAAGTGATATTTTGATTATGTACATATTGAAAGTTTTAACGAAGGTCAATGATGTTATTAGTCAATTTGGAAGTGTGTTTAGCCATTGAATGGGTCAAATTATCTCTTTTGGATCAGCGGGTCAAAATGGGTACTAATAACGCTTATGAACAAATTTGAGATAGACGAATATTGGAAGCATGATGATTAGTCTTGCAAGTTTGTTTTGATAGTAGAAATGTGTGCTTAAAGTCTCAGCTCCTAAGTCTCAATGGTTTGAGACTTGGTATGTTAGAAAAATGTTGAAATTTAGCCGAAAATGACCCATAAGCCCAAATCCCGATAAAATGAGAAATTTGAGAAAGTGCGAAAATAGAAAGTTTCATTTTGACTATAGTAAAGTGCCTGCAAAGTTTCATGTTTTAACTCTTTGTCGTTTGAAAGATATGCGCGTCTAAAGTTCGGAAAATGGTATATAGGTTGAAAGCTAGATGCAGGTACAGTAAATGCCAGGGTACCCGGCGGGTAGCCTGAGTACCCGGCGGGTAAAATCAATATTAAGATCAAGCCGGCGGCTTCCTAAGCCCACCCGGCGGCTTCTCAAGCCTTTAAACGGGGGTTTAGTTCTGTTACCACAAAAATAAATTCACCCGGCGGTTAATGGGGGGGACCCGGCGGCTAGACTTGGGTACCCGGCGGGTAACCCATCTACCCGGCGGGTAGATGTGTGTTCCAGCAGATTTTCAATTTTAAAGTATTAAAAGTAATACAAATTAATAGAATAGAATACAAACACGATAATACAGATAGTGGGACCAATAGAAATACATTTCAGTATATATATATATATATAAAAAAAAAAGAAAAAAAGAAAAAAAAAATGTTCAGATTTTCAGGGCGTTTCAAGTTGGTATCAGAGCGATGGTTTAAGAGATTTAAGCAATCCACAGTAGGATTGCCTAAACTTAAACCACTTATAAATGTGCAGTAGTTAATTACAGTTATGTTTTCGCAATGTTTTGTATATGATTAGTAGATTATGATTAGAGTAAGAATGATTGCTTGGACTTGGAACATATTTAAGAATTTTGAATAGAAACATGTATTTAGTTTAATATAACTACGTCTGGCCAACGAGGTTATATTTTGCTAAAGCATGTGGGAGATTCAAAGTTGTTAAATATGTGAAGATAAAGGCAACCATTATTTAATAGTTGAAGTAGAGAATTCTTATGTTTTAATTGTGTTTTTATATTGTTTAGTAAATGGAATCCACACCAAACAAAGAAGCTGAGGGTTCAAATGTACGTTCTCCCACTCAAGAGGAGAATGTTTCAGAAAGAAGTTTAGATCCTGAGGACCGGATGCTATTAAAAGATGTGATTGGGCAAGCCCTACAAGAATTTGCTCCTAAGGTATATACTCGAATGGAGCAAATTATTAATACACAATTAGTAGAATTTGAACAGAAGCATCCTGTCTTAGTTAACCCTCAGTTGAATAGTGAAATGTTAAATGCTCAGCAACAAATGAATAAAGAAAAAGAACGTTTTGAATATAAAAACTTTGCCAATTGTAGTCCCCCAGAATTTCATGGTGAAAGAGACCCGATTAGTAGTCATAGGTGGATTAATAAGATAGAAGAGACTTTTCTACTCTGGAGCCACCAAATCTTTTGTGTCATTATCATTTTGTGAAAAGTTGAATACTCCTATTGTTAAATTAGAACGCCCTTTGGAAGTTGAAATTGCCGATAGCAAATTAGTTATCGTTAGTGATGTTTATAGAGGGTGTACTATTGAAATAGGAGGTGAAGTGTTCAAAATAGACTTGATTCCTATGCAAATGGGGGAATTTCATGTAGTTATAGGAATGGATTGGATGGGAAAGAATCAGGGTATGATAAATTGTCATGAAAAGATAGTTCTCCTGAAAGCACCTAGCGGAAGGGAGATTGTTGTTTATGGTGAGCGTTCTAGTAGATCCATTCCTGTCTGTACTTTTGCTCGAGCTATAAGATTTCTGTCACACGGGTGTCAAGCCTTTTTGGCGCACGTGGTTGATAATTCTAAAGCTGTATCAGAACTTTCCAGTATTCTAGTTGTGAAAGAATTTCCCGAGATATTCCCTGATGAGCTTCCAGGTATTCCATCTGATAGACAAGTGGAATTCCGAATTGATCTTATTCCTGGAGCTATTCCAATTGCTAAAACTCCTTATCGGTTAGCTCCAACTGAAATGCAAGAAATGATGAAACAGTTGCAAGAACTTTTAGATAAAGGTTTCATCCGTCCTAGTAGTTCGCCTTGGGGAGCTCCAGTCTTATTTGTAAAGAAGAAAGATGGTTCCTTAAGAATGTGTATAGATTACCGGGAACTAAATAAAGTGACCATTAAGAATAGATATCCCTTGCCTAGAATAGATGACTTATTTGATCAGCTACAGGGTGCCAGTTTCTTTTCAAAGATTGATCTTCGTTCTGGCTACCATCAGTTAAAGGTAAGGGAAGACGATATTTCAAAGACTGCTTTTCGTACTCGTTATGGTCACTTTGAGTTTACAGTTATGCCATTCGGCTTAACTAATGCTCCAGCTGCATTCATGGATTTGATGAACAGAGTTTGTCGGCCCATGCTTGATATCTTTGTTATAGTTTTCATCGATGATATTCTTATCTATTCCAAAAGTGAGACTGAGCATGCAGCACATCTCAGACAAGTTTTAGAAACACTTCGGCGTGAAAAGTTATTCGCGAAATTCTCTAAATGTGAATTTTGGTTACGAGAAGTTCAATTTCTTGGACACGTGATCAATCTTCACGGTATTCAAGTTGATCCTTCCAAGGTAGCAGCAGTAATGAAGTGGGACCCTCCTACGAGTCCTACTGAAGTCAGGAGTTTTCTTGGCCTAGCTGGCTATTATCGTCGTTTTATCCAAGACTTTTCAAAGATTGCTACTCCTCTAACTCAGTTGACTAGAAAGAGCGTTCAATGGAAGTGGGAAGATAAGCAAGCTAAAGCATTTCAGATGTTGAAAGAAAAGCTTAGCCAAGCTCCTATTCTTGTTTTACCCGAGGGTAACGAGGATATGGTAGTTTATTGTGATGCTTCAAAACTTGGATTAGGCTGTGTTCTTATGCAGCGTGGGAAAGTCATTGCTTATGCTTCACGCCAGTTAAAGTCACATGAGCAGAACTATCCCACTCATGATCTTGAGTTAGCAGCCGTGGTCTTCGCTCTTAAAATTTGGCGCCATTATCTTTATGGTGTTAAATTCATTATCTATACAGACCACAAAAGTCTCAAATATTTCTTTAATCACAACCTTTAACTTCATCACATGATTACCATATATTTATCACATGATTACCAACCAACCACGTACTTAAATATATATCTACCTAAAATAATTTAATTTCAAACAACATTACTTGTCTTCAACTCATAAAAATGTCCCAATTTATCATATACATGTACAAAACAATATATATATATATATATATATATATATATATATATATATATATATATATATATATATATATATATAGGGTAGTGATCAAGGGGGAAGTGTAAATAATGGGGGAAGGGGGAAGTAAATCACCACCATTAATCTCATGAGGTCTATAATAATTGGTGTGGAGGTGCACCCATGTGATCACCTCTATAATTATGAAAACCCATTTACCCATTTACCCCTAAAACAATTTATCTCACAAACGACAAGTCGAAAAATTATGAAAATTGCACCATAAAATTCATCGTTTTCTCCTCTTCGATTTAAGATCTATCATGACATATTTTCGACGAGTTTTTTTTCGTTTTTTGGTGGGTTATTTTCTCATTTTTTTCAACGCATATGTGTTTATAATTTGTAAAACCCACCAAAAAATGAAAAAAAATAAACTCGTCGACAATATGTCTTGAGTGATCTTAAATCGAAGAGGAAAAAATGCTGAATTTTATGGTGCAATTATCATAATTTTTCGACTTGTCGTTTGTGAGATAATTTGTTTTAGGGGTAAATGGGTTTTCATTGTACATGTGGCATATTCTCATTGGTAACTCCATGTTTGCATTAAATTCCTATGAGGTACATACTACAATAATATGGTGCACCTTAATTTGCTTAGATGAGATGATTGGTTGGATCAACACTTCCTCCCTTCCCCCAAAAAATGCACTTCCCTCTGGATCATTCCACTATATATATATATATATATATATATATATATATATATATATATATATATATATTAACATTTATAGAGGAAAATTATAACTTCAATATTCCGTGTGTATATACGAGTTTGAAGTCTAGTTTTTGTATATACGATACTAAAATTTGACAAGTGTAAAAGTTGGATTATTATCAAGCTATAAAGCTCTTAAATTATGCCGTACTTACATATGTCCACACACGTAACTTCCATTCACGCCAAACAATAATAATCTAAATCCACTAAAATCTTGCCGACATAGTAAATACACCCTGTCATCAAAACTATCTGCCACGTAAATGTTCTCATGCTGTACGGAACCCAGTTTATAAGACACTATAATAATGTCACATTTCTTCTCCATCTTGCGTTATTTTCCGATCACTAATTACTTTTACTTTGAGCGACAAAATTAAACAATGGAAGGCGGCAATAAGAGGGAGTATGCGAATCTTGTTTGAGAAACAGACGAATACGGGAAGCCGTTAATCGAGGGAATTATGGAGAGCAGTCGTGGGGAGTTGAGCACAAATGTTGGTCATGCTACTGGTGGTGCGGGTTGTCATTACGACTTCGGTGATGTTACCGGCGTTGGTTTTGGTGGTGCTGCTGTTTACCTAACCCAAGGTGGCGCCACCGCTCGCGATCGTGATGGTGATAAATACCAACACGGAACGAGCGATGTGCAGACGAAAATAAAGAAACAAGAAGAATCTAAATAAGTGATTATCACATCACATCTTTATAGTTGAGATAGTTATTATAAAATTTATAATAAATCAGTAAATAGAATATAGTGGTGATAAGTGATAATCTATATATCTATTGTATCTATAATCTATGTAATCAAATGTATGTATTAGTGTATTACTAACTGACTCGCAGATTGATATTACCATCATTTATATTTTAATAATTTGTTTTATATTGAGCTTTAATTTGTTTTACATCCAACCAAATCTATGTATATAATTTTCTTTCGGTAAAGCAAAGCTGAGGTAACAATGAACATTAAAAAAAAAAGTAGGGTTGTAATACTTCGGATAAAGTCAAATTATCCAATGGGATAACTCGGATTGGATATATGATTTGGATAATTGGATTTTTGGATTGGCTCGGATTAAAACCAAACTTATTAAATTGGATCACGGAATGGTTTGATTAATAAATTACCAACCGGATTATCATAAAAACCAAATAAGAAAATAGTACTAATTTCTATATACATGTACATACAAAATAGTTTTTAAACATTATATATATACATGCAATAGATCAACACCATTTGTGCTTTGGTTGAAGATTTGAGGATGACGTTGAAGATTTGAAGATGATATTAAAGATCATATTAATTTTTGTAAATATGATAGATAATTTCACAAACACTATATGTGATAAAGATTATATTAAATTTGAGCTATGTTATACTCGTATATATTTGTGTATTTGCTTGGATATCTAAAACCAAATCGATCCATCTAAATAATAATTCGGATGGATTGGTTCGGTTTTAAATTTGTTAGAACGGATATGGATTTATGTATATGAAGCCATAATCCATTTGGAATTATGTATATGGATCGGTTTTGAATCGATCCATCCATTTGAACACCCCTATAAAAGAGGGTGTTTGTGACACCCGTCAAATTAGGACTAGTAATTAGTGCCTAATCAAGTTTTAATACATGTAATTAGCTCTGAGTTAGGCTAATTTGTGTATCAAATAATATATATATTGTTGAATATATATACGTACAATTATGCGATTTGATTAAATCGTACAAGTTTCAAATCGAATGTAATTCGGTTCCAAATATATACGGACGTTGGTGAACAATTTAATTAAATAATATAATGTTAAATAATAACACAATTACATCCAAAATATTATTTTATTAAATAATATTTCGTACACAATTCGTATCGTACAATCAGGGGCTACGCGATTAAAATATTAAACGCACAAACAAACAAAACAAGTAATGTTATATTTTATAACGCAATTATCAAATAATTGGTAAAATACTTCAACAAAATATTGGGTAATTATTCATAATTTAAGATGTACATTCAAACGTATAAAATATTAATTAAACGTTTAAACGATCGGGAAAACGAACACCGCACGGAGCACGAAGGCAGGGAACGAATAATGGGTGAAGCCCACACCCGTGGGCCCCACCCAACCAGCCAACAAAGGGGGAAACCCCCTCCCCACCATCTCATTTTCATCATCATCATCCTTCTATCTTTTTCTCTTTCTCTCATTTTCTCTCAAACTACATCACCACCACCATCACCTAAATCTACCAAATAACACCATTAAACGACATCAAAACTCAAGACTTCTTTGGAGAAAAACGATCACCACAAAACGATCTACCTTTCTATCTTTTCGGTTTCTCACGGCGTTAAGTTTGTAAGTTTCCGACAAAACCCGAAACTCTCCGATTTTACTTGTTTTTACTTGGATATGGTTTGTTTAAGTTGATAATGTCCATATAAGGGTTGGGTAAAAGATTTGGACCAAGTGGTCGCCGGAAAACTCCTTTTTGGCTCAAAAATCCGTCAACAGCTCGAAGTGACGCAACGACGACTGCAGTATAACGTCACTTCGTGCGTCACTTAAGTGACGCATTGAGTGTCGCTAAAAGCCCTACTTTTGCGTCACTTGCCTGAGTGCCGCATAAAACCCCTTCTTCCCGACACTTGCCTAAGTGTCGCAAATTCAATACCCGTCACTATGAACTGACACTTATAGTGTCACTTGTCTAAGTGACGCCTACAATCGAGAACTGATTTCATCCGTCACTAACCTTAGTGACTCATGACCTTTATACCGACACTTACAACTGACACTTCCTTAAGTGTCGCCCTCTATGCGGTTCATACAATTATGTGTTGACATACAAACCTGTGAGCTCACCAGCGTTTCGCTGACCCATTTTAGCATGTATCATAGGTAACCAGCAGTAGGTTGGACTGCTCAATCAGGATCAATTAGCTCGAGTCAGCATGCAACAATCAGAGATTTAGCTGCATTATTATATTTTGTATAGATTAATTATGTGCTTAAATCTCTCAATCTCAACCGGGCTAATGTAACTACATTTTGATGTAAACTAATGTTTTTATCAATACAAGTTCAAACGACGCATATAGTGGTCGTTCATTATATCTTTGTGCTGTGATATGTAATTAGTCGCGCCCCGACCCGAACCGCTTCCGCATCATAATTTGGGGGTGCGACAGTGTTGGTTCATTTAAATTAAGTTATTAATAACTACTAACAATAATTAATTGTGGGTGGGGGGAGGGGGGGTTTGAATACAATTTAATGTAATTTTATTGATTAATAATTAAAGAATACTTTTACAACATGGAAGAAGACAAGTACAAACTGATCTAAGTATCCGCTACTCGATGACAAATTTTAATATAACAAATTACTTAGCTAAGGGACGCTGATGACTATATGTTATCACAATACAACTAAAGTATTGGCACAAGGCTTGCTGACTAACATGAGTGACTACTCAAGATCAAAGGTTATATTTAATGCATGCAAGGTGTATTCAATACGGTCGTTGAGTCGTGTATTTATAGCCGTAAATCCTCTTTAATGTTAATGGAACAGTATCATTAACCGCTTGCATTATGTCAAAAGGTTGAATAAATCTTTTTGAAGATATCCGATCTTTGACAACCCATTCTTGGAAAAGTATTTTGTGAATATTTAAACCCAAGAATAGAAAAAGAAATGTACTTTTTCTGTAAAGGTGTATGGTTGGCCTGCATAAATCTCGGGTACACAGGTATTTATCAAACCCGTGTACTCTGCTGGGTAAAAGCCACTAGATAATGTAGAAAGCACCATTAATCTTCTACTTCAATCAGTGTTCCTCTGTCTTATCTGTCACACCCCGTCAACCGGTAATTACAATCAGTACTAATTAAGTGTGCGGAAGTTTTGGTGACATGGCGGGGCTGCGAACAGTAATACAACCAAATGGTACATACATCTCAGAGCATATGGCTATTGCATAACATAATGTATTAAGATGCCAAGTTTAATAGTTATTACAAGAGATTACGACTGGATAAGTCGTAACAGTAGTAATAGTGTTTAAAACATTAAGTTTTTAAAATACATAAGGTTAATATAAGATTTCATGGGTATGACTGCAAGGTTTTTGATATTGTGTAAAAAGTCACGTTTTTACCACCGATATCTCTCTCATTCCGGAGCAATACTTGGCATTTGGACTCAAACAACGCACAAATCAGTGATAATATGTTAAGAAGACCAAAACGAAGGTTGCACGACAAAAATCAAGCAAAACGGCCGAGGAACGAAGATTCCACACACGTTTGAAGATTCAAGGCATCAAAATGAGATTTCAAGAATAAAGTGCCCTTCACCAACATCCATTTTATCCAAGATGTTTGTTTTTAAAATACGAATCCAACAGAAGAAGAATCAACTAAAACGGATAAAGAATGAAGATTTTACGCCCGCCGGAAGATCCAAATGATTCGTACGCGATATCTGGCGTTAGGGACCTCATCTCAGGGGCTATCTTATGTCAAAATCTTCTTTTTTGAATTACGAATCCAACAAAAAAAGAATCAACTCAAACGGGCGCATAACGAAGAAAACACGCACGAATCAAGAAACGAAGCAAAAGAAGGTGAAATGGGGCGGGTGGCAGCCAGCCGCCACCGGCCTACCACCAGCCGCCGCCGGCCACCAGCTGGGCGGCACCGGCCTGCTGTCCCCCGCCTCGCTTTCCTTTTTTGGCTAATTCGCGTACCTGGTGCACCACCTTTCCGCGTTGTACAGTACCCGGTGCACCACCTTTCCGCGTTGTACAGTACCTGGTGCACCTTTTTACCCATGTTACGCTAATGTGCACCCCTTGATGCTAATGTGAGCCTAAACTCACCTATAAATAGAGGGCTTGGGTTCATTTGTAACACATATCTATATACACCTATCTTTTCACACACCACACACCACACATTACACCAACTCTTTATTTATTGTAATACTTCCTTAGTTAATTAGACTAGCTAATTAACTAGTCAAGGAAGATTTGTATGGAGGTGCTCCGGGACGCATTTGTAGCTACGAGTTATTGTATTGTACTTATCAGGTTTTAATCTATATTCCATATTTAATTATGTTCGTTCTTTTTTTAATAAATTTAAATATGCATGCTAGAATTGCCATGATTAGCTAAATAACTCAATTGTCTGCTATGATAGTCGTTTAGGAAAGATTTAAATATGTGATTATGTTGTATGTTATGAGATTGCGAGTGCTTTGTATCATGAATAGATGTAGGAATTGAATCTTTATCGTTTATCTACCCAACTCATGTTGTGACTAAAACCTTATCCAAAAATGAATGTAGCTAACTCATAGGGTATAGGTCACTTAGTTATACTATGTTTGATTGAATCATTGAGCTCGGCATGGCCGGTGTTCTCTAGACCAAATTAGGATCCAAGAGACACGGAATATGGGAATAGAGGTAGATTAAGATTTAATTCGGACAGACGATATTTTTGAGACAACTTTCGGAATATCCTCGATTTAATTAATACATTTGTATGCTTAGGTTTAACTATTATCTTGATTGTCTTATTGCATGTTCTTGTTTGATTGTTGCCTTAGGATTATCATACTAGTGAAATACACCTAGCCCTAATTATCGTGAAATAACATGACGGCCCCTATTCGACTGTTCTTCGATATAGTACTGGAAACGCTTATGGCGAAGTACAAACGTATGAAAGTCAAGAACGACTGAAGGTAGTTGTGTTATGAATCGATTAACAAATGTATTACTTAAGTTTCTATTTATAATGAAAATCATTCCTGTCTTGTTGCATACTTGAGTAATGTTGATAATTCATACGAATAAGTGATGGCATCTTATCTGACCGCTTAGACCAGTTTTTCCAACTTACTCCGGCGAGGGTAAAACCCGTTTACAAGATTGTTTATTCAACAAACTGTGCCATGATTCGGACGTCTATGATGACCGAGATTGGGGAATAGGATTCGAGATTAACTGTTAGATAATATGGACATGCATTTGAGAGAACTTTCGGTGTATGCTTTAATATATTCTGCAACCCACGTGACATTCTATTTGCCTGATTGTGGACACCTCCGCATTAGCCCGATAGTAGGATTGTAGCAATAACTCACATTAACTTATGAACTTATCCTCATTAGAACTCTTTACGCTTTAATATCACCTGAACCACTTCATAGTAGACAATCGCTTTAACTGCTGAACGCTCGAAGTAACCTCCATTTCTTATTCAATTTAGTTTAATCTTAGAATAGAAAACCCAAAACCTAAACCAACCCTTTTTCTCCCCTAGTTAAATTCATAAAAGTCCCTAAATTCCCTTACTTTCAATTCGTCGCGCTTTGAAGAACGATTCTAGGTCATACTTATCCTTTGCTAGCCCTTAGATTAGCAATAGTAGTAACCCTAGGCCTCAGCCTTATAAATTTAAAACCCACTGTTGTAACCGGATAGTTATCGTTAACGACACCGACCTATTCGGGCGCAACAAGTTTTGCAGTTATACAAAGGAAATCTCCAAAAGCGTCCCAAAATAAGTGGCATCCTAAATAAGTCCAGGGTTGTCCATCCTGAATGCATGCAATCTTACGTACGCCGCTAATTTTTTGAAAAACATAGAGAAGAGTCGTCAACAAAATATGTTGAGTGAATTTACAGGTTTTATATAAGTATGTGGTTTGTTTAAACCAAATCTGTTTGTATAAATGAAATGTTATTCATTTGCAAAGTACAAGTTTTGTAGGGTTGTTACCCTAGGATATCCAGTTTTATGTGGAATGTTATCCCAAAATATATCACTGGTTGTTCGCCAGTGTAGAATAAGTAACCGGTATGTTTTCCGGTGTGAAACAGTTGTAGGATTCGTTCTTCCTATCAATGTGTGGGAATTACTTAGACTATGATCCCCTGCAAGGTGAGCTAAACCTTACAAGTTAAAGTAACGCGACCTAACCCTATAACCAAACCACGACCAACACTTATGTTGTTTTCCTGAAAGACATGTAAGTATACGCTCCTATCCATAGGAGGGTCATCACGGCGATAGTACTATCCGTATACTCAGTGGCTAGAGTCACCTAGCTAATGGTTACAGTCTGCATGACATAAGGTCTTTCATGCATACATTTCAAGTCTAGGTCCGTACTAGGAAACGTTGTCTAATTCCCAAAACAGTTGTGAAAATGTAATTTCAATAATCAATAGTTGTATAAAGCAATCAAGCATTTATAATTTTGTTGCATGTGTTGGCATGCAATTTCTATGTTTAACACCCCTGTGTTTAAAAGCATAAAACAATTAAAAGTAGGGGCTGTAAACTCACAGTAATAGATGCGATGTGAATGCTAGTAGATGTGTGTAGCGTCGCCCAAGGTATGTTGACCTATACGCAACAATTGTATTAACATAAGTACCTTGATTTGTTGAATCAATTTATGTTAATAGTTTACTTGTTTTGAAGAATTTGTTAAATTCTTAAATTATACAAAATAGTTGTTGACATCGCGTTGAAATATTGTTATTATTTCTTATGTCGTATACTTTGTTTAGTGTATATACAGACATGTTATAGTCGTATATATATATTTGAATGTTGTTTCGCCCCATTGTACATATACTTGTTCCATATATGTATTCGTATGTGAATATACTTGTTGTATATTATTAAGTCGTATGTTTGTTAAACGTGTAATTCATTTGTATATATATGTAAATATATAACTATAAGTGTCATATTTATATATATATATATATATATATATATATATATATATATATATATATATATATATATATAAGTTTTGAATACGTTGTTTACGTATGAAAATATGTAAGTTTTCATTTGTTAAGAAAACGTTCATTTGTGAATATAATATATTCAATTTCAAATTGAGCGAGTATGTATATGCGTATTTGTATATAAAAGGTTTGTCACTCGTTTTATGTATATATACAAAATAATGTATGTAAACGATATGTTATGTCGTTCGTATATTTCCTCGTATTTATTTCCGTTAATAAAATAAATATCGTCGTGTACCGAAAGTTACCATGTACGTTTGATTGTATCATTGTTAATGATTTCGAATCGAATCTCACGATAACATAATCGTATAATGTTGATAAATATATATATATATATATATATATATATATATATATATATGTGTGTGTGTGTGTGTGTGTGTGTGTGTGTGTGTGTGTGTGTTATATATATATATATATATATATATATATATATATATATATATTATTTGTTGGCGCAAGTTTTTAAGTCCAATATTTGTGTCTCGAATGTATCCCAATTATAAGTTATCAATATATCATCCTTTCGTAACCATGTCTCATTCCAATATATTCGTTCTTGCGTTTGTATACGTTTTAGAATTTAAAATCAGTCTGCTGTCCAAGTGTATGGATCCGCCGGATCATATAGTGATCCGCCGGATCAAGTTGATCGTCACACGGTCCATTACTCGTTCACCATTCAAGTGTGCGCGCGTTTGGAGTTAGGATCCGCCGGATCCCCTGATGATCCGCCGGATCATGTATGTCTTTTACTCGTTCACGAATGTTTAACCGGTTTACGTGTGTGGGCTTTTACGCGTGATCCGCCGGATCAACCCAATGATCCGCCGGATCAATGAAGTTTACACGCAAATTTTTTCATCGTTTTAAAGGGTGATCCGCCGGATCATTCAAATGATCAACCGGATCCTGCATGTTCGCAGGTTACAGTTTGTACAGAACATCATATATACTCGATCATTTTGGTTTCAAATCATTTCTCTTTAGTTACCAATCATCAATATCATCATTTTAACAACTTAATATGTAGTTTTAACAAGTTTACACATATTAATTTTGGGTTCAAAGTTTTGGTTTTTATAAAACCCATTTCATGAACAATCAACAAAATCATCAAATTATGGTGTTTTATACATAGATTATGATATATAAGCATGATATATAACGAAATTTGAGTATAAAATTCAAAGAGAATAAGTTACCTTACAAGGAGGAAAATGAGGAAGGTGATGATACGAGCTAAGAATGATGATGATGATGATGTTATTGTTATAAGTTTGTTAATATTGTTGTTATTACTCTACTGCTGCTGCTGCCTCTGTGGTTTTACTTAGTGAAGAAGAAGAAGCAGAAGGAAGAGATGAAGAAGAAATGAGGTAAATGATCAGATGAAGGAACGGAGGGAGTATAATATTCAAACGGTATGGTGTATCACCAGTGTTTGGTTCCTCAATTATTGAGTTTGGTGAGTTATTTTTGGCCCGTTAATTTTGGGTACGGGTATAAGTAGTGCAATATAAAATTTAATATTTTATATTTTTATTTTGTAGATGTTCTCCTGGTTCGTTATTTGAAATTAGAATAATGAAATTTTCATTATTTTAGACTGTTGTATAATTTGTACATTTTAAATGTTCTGCATGCTCAATATGTATTTAAAACGCAATATTATTTTGTTTTAAAAATTTTCCCTCGTATTATTTTAGTTAAACAAGATTTCGAAATGATTTTGGGAACATTTCTGAAATGTTTTTCTGACGCGTGTTTAGCTATCTTTTGGATATTAAATATGTAATTATATAAATTACAAATTATGTAATACTTCTCGTATTATTATTTTGGGCTCGCTAGACTTATTTCACATTAAAACTTTTTGTTTAAATCTTTTGTTAGGAAATTAGCGTAAGAATGCTCATGCTTAAGTTTAATTATTACCTAATTTGGAGAGTTGTCACATTCTCCCCCTGTTAGGGAAATCTCGTCCCGAGATTTAAGTTGAGCCGTGAGTCGCGGTCACGCTCTCGAATAAGCGAGGATGTTTCTTTCCCATCTCGTCCTCTCGTTCCCAGGTAAACTCTGGGCCATGTTTCGAGTTCCACCGAACTTTTACAAGTTTGATTCGTTTGTGTCGAAGTTTCTGTGTTTTCGTGTCCATAACTTTGATAGGTTCCTTCACAAAATTTAGTTTTTGAGTCAATGAAGACTTCGTCAGGAGGAATGATAAGTGTTTCGTCGGATAGACACTTTTTGAGATTACAAACGTAAAAAGTGTCGTGTATGCTACTAAGCTCTTGCGGTAGTTTGAGCTTGTAGGCGACAGGACCAATCCTCGCAAGGATTTCGAATGGTCCGATGTAACATGGGTTAAGCTTTCCTCGCATACCAAATCGTGCAACCCCTTTCCAGGGTGCTATTTTGAGTAGGACTTTGTCACCTACTTGAAACTCCAACGGTTTTCGTCTGTTGTCGGCATAACTCTTTTGTCGGTCTCGTGCCGTTTTTAATCGGTTAAGTACTTGAGATATCTTGTCCGTTGTTTCTTGGACTATCTCAGGACCTTATAATTGTCTGTCGCCCAACTCTGCCCAACAGAGTGGCGATCGGCACTTGCGTCCATACAACGCTTCAAATGGTGCCATCTGTATGCTGGTGTGATAACTATTGTTATAGGAAAATTCGGCTAGAGGTAGGTGAGTATCCCAATTACCTCCAAAGTCTATCACACACGCTCTTAACAAGTCTTCCAACGTTTGTATCGTTCGCTCACTTTGGCCGTCGGTTTGCGGGTGGTAGGCAGCACTCATGTCGAGTCTAGTACCCAATGCCAGTTGAAGTGTTTTCCAGAAGCGAGATGTGAATCGTGCATCTCTATCGGAGATGATAGATAGTGGCACACCATGTCGGGAGATAATCTCCTTCAGATAAATTCTAGTTAGTTTTTCCATCCGGTCTGTTTCTTTGATGGCAAGGAAGTGGGCTGATTTTGTCAATCGATCGACAATCACCCATATGGTGTCCACTCCAGATGTCGTTTTTGGTAACTTCGTGATAAAGTCCATTGTGATGTGTTCCCATTTCCATTTGGGCAACTCAGGTTGTTGCAAAAGTCCAGATGGTTTTGGTACTCGACCTTGACTTTCGCACAAGTTAGGCATTTGCTAACGTAGGTGGCAATATCCCGTTTCATACCAGGCCACCAATAGAAGCCTTTCAGATCGTGGTACATCTTGTCTGCACCAGGATGTATCGAGTAATTGGACTTATGAGCTTCGTCCAATATCAGGCTACGTAGTTTGTTGACACACGGAACCCAAATTCGATCCATAAAATACAACACTCCATTGTCCTTTGTTTCAAGCTGTTTATCCATTCCCTTCAAGGATTCTTCCTTAAGGCGTTCGGGAATGAAAGCTAATCGTTAAGTGTAATGAATTTGAGTAATGAGGTCCGAGTGGATTGTCAATCCCAAAGCTCGAACTCTGCGAGGTTTAGTTATCTCTTTACGACTCAAGGCATCCGCTACTACATTAGCTTTGCCCGGATGATACTTTATTTCACAGTCATAGTCATTCAGTAGTTCAACCCAACGTCTTTGTCTCATGTTGAGTTCTTTCTGATCAAATATATGTTGAAGACTTTTGTGATCAGTGAAGATAATACACTTTGTACTGTACAAGTAGTGTCTCCAGATCTTAAGAGCAAAAACGACTGCTCCCAGTTCTAAGTCATGCGTCGTGTAGTTCTTTTCATGAACTTTCAACTGATGAGACGCATAAGCGATGACTTTGTCGTTTTGCATTAACACGCAACCTAATCCCTGATGTGAAGCATCACAGTAGACAACAAAGTTTTCTACTCCTTCTGGTAATGATAGAATGGGCGCGGTACTCAGTTTATGTTTTAAAAGTTGGAAAGCATTCTCTTGCTTCTTGCCCCAGTCAAATTTCTTATCCTTTTGAGTTAGAGCAGTAAGTGGTTGAGCTATCTTCGAAAATTTCTCAATGAATCGTCGATAATAACCGGCTAGCCCAAGAAATTGTCGTATCTCAGATGGAGTTGTTGGGGCTTCCCAGTTTTTAATCGCCTCAATTTTGGATGGGTCCACGTGAATTCCTTTGTTATTGATCACATGACCAAGGAAATGAACCTCACGCATCCAAAATTCGCACTTAGAGAACTTTGCATAAAGCTACTCTTTTTCCAGTAGTTCAAGAATTATTCTCAGATGTTGTTCGTGATATTCCTTTGTTCGTGAGTATATCTATATGTCGTCAATAAACACAATGACGAACTAATCAAGATAAGGTTTTCACACTCGATTCATGAGATCCATGAATACTACTGGTACGTTTGTCACTCCAAACGGCATGACTAGGAACTCGTAATGACCGTATCGAGTCCTAAACGTAGTCTTAGGGATTTCCTTATCCGGTACCTTCAGTTGGTGGTAACCAGAACGCAAGTCGATCTTCGAGTAGTAACTTGACCCTTGCAGCTGGTCAAATAAATCATCGATGCGTGGCAATGGATATCGGTTTTTAATAGTTACTTTGTTCAGTTCCCGATAATCGATGCACATCCGCATTGATCCATCCTTTATATTGACAAATAGAACCGGAGCTCCCCAAGGTGAAAAGCTCGGTCGGATAAATCCTAAGTCTAGGAGTTCCTGCAACTGTGCAGACAACTCCTGCATCTCTGATGGAGCTAAACGATAAGGTGCGCGAGCAATTGGTGCAGCTCCGGGCACTTAATCGATATGGAACTCCACTTGACGCGGGGGTGGTAGTCCTGGAAACTCGTCAGGAAACACTCCCGGATAGTCCCGTACAATAGACACATCGTCTATGCGCCGCTCCTCGGTTTTCTTCTCAATTACATGTACCAAGAATGCTTGGGAACCCTTTCGTAGAAATTTACTCGCTTTCATTCACGTAATCATTTTTACTACATGGTTTCCTTTCTCTCCTTGTATTTCCAAGGTTTCACCTATCGGTAATGGTAGTCGTACCAGCTTCTCATAACATACAATTTCTGCACGGTTTTTCGACAACTAGTCCATGCCAACCACTATATGGAAGCTCCCTAGTTCTACCGGTAGTAAGTCTATTTTGAAAGAATGTCCTTCCAACATTAAGGTACATCCTGGTACTATTTCTCCTGATTCAATCAACTTACCATCGGCTAGCTCTACAGTGTATTTATTATCTAGCTTAAGGGATTCGATCTCTAATAGTGGTCTAAACTCAGTGGACACAAAGCTTAAATCAGCACCAGAATCAAATAACGCAGATGCAAAGTGGTTGTTTACTAGAAACGTACCAGTAACTGTGTTAGGATCCTGACGTGCTTCTGCTGCTGCTATCACAAACGCACGTCCACGAGCTGGCTGATTGTTGTTACCGCGGTTGTTATCACTGTTGTTGCGGTTATTGGTGTTGTTGGCATTGCGGTTCTGGTTATTCTGGTTGTTATTGTTGGGGTTTTGGTTGTTGAGTCGAGGGCAACGGTTCCAATAGTGCCTTGTGTCACCACATTCAAAACACCCTTGATTTTGGCGTTCAGTGTTCTCCCTAGGTGTAGGGTTAACTTTGCAGTTTTGGGTTTTGTGACCCCAACCTCTACAGCTGTTGCAATACCAACATTTACCCTCATGGTGTTTGTTACACTTATCACACTTAGGTTTGTTACCCAATTATGGCTTTGGTTCCACAGTGGTGGCAGCATATGACTTTGGGTTTCCGATTCCTTTCTTATTTGTCTGACCCTGACGATCACTTCCTCTGCCATTCCACTTACGCTTCGAACCCCCAGAACTACCAGCTTCCGTGCTGCTTGGCTCAACTTTTCCTGTCACAACCTTTTTGGTCAAGGTCCCCATTCTGACCACCTCATCGGTCAATCTCTGAGCTAGAGTAACAGCACTTCTGAATGTGGCAGGTTCTGATGAAGTAACCAAACTACGGATCTGAGGTGCCAATCCCCAGATGTAACGCTCAATGCGTTTAAACTCAGGTGTTACCATGTGCGGAACTAGTCGCGCCAGTTCCTGAAACTTAGTGGTGTACCCACAAATCATCTTAATGTCCCACAAATCAGTTTCAACTTTCTGCATTTCACTACGGGGACAGAACTCTTCTAGCATCATATTTTTCAGTACTCCCCAAGTCATGGAGTGGGCAGCGTCCCTTCCCATGGATTGGAGTTGACTGTTCCACCATGTTAACGCCTTGTCAGCCAAGGTGCAGGTGGCATACTTTACCATACACTCAGGTAAGCAATCACTGATATCTAACACTGATTCCATCTTTTCTATCCAGTGAATGATACCAATAGCACCCTCTATGCCACGGAAAGTAGTTGGCTTACAGACCAGAAAGGTTTTGTATGAACACCCTCGGCGGGTATTCACCAGTGTCTCAGTGTTAACAGGGGTAGATCCGCTGTTATTTATTCCATTCTCGCGGTTTCGGCTTGCCTCATGCTCGGCAATACCTTCAGCTATTCGTCGTGCGATCATTTGTTCAGAAGTTTCCCCAGTGTTGGGTGGTGGAATAGTTTCAGTGGCTGGAGGTGTGGTCGTACGTCGACTATTCTTAGTTGCTCTTTGTTTTGGTGGCATGATTCCGTTCTGCGGTTAAAAAAATGCAGAAGTCAATGCCAAGATAGTGAATGTGAAAAGGACAAGATTTCACATTGTATAACAAGGGAACAATATGATGGATGAAGAACAAAATTTCACATCACGTGTCACACGACTTTGAAACACCTATATGTACTTAGTACAATATAATCACGTTGGCCAGGCGTCATTATACGATACTAGATACATATTTCTTTTCAATGTCATATAACACTATCAGGTACAAAATGAATCAAGACAAGTATATGTTGGTTAGGATGTAACGTGTTTCAAGAAACACAAGAATGTGACCATACGAGATCATCGTTTGGTTTTTGTTCTGTTATTCATATGTAAACATAAGTAGTACACTTCAGTCGATAACAGATATAAAGAATACGAGGCATAAACCAAACATACTTTATATCATACATAAGTGAAAACATTCATACATCGTTTCATACAAAACTTGATGGAATCTTCCATATCCATCTGATAGATGTTTTCAGTACAATACGAATTGTTACAGTACATATTAGTACTATCCAGGTTAATACCATCTGAGTTAGGTTTAACTTAACCATACCTTGATCTAACAAAATGGTTATATTCCTACGACAGTTCTTCATTCGAACACTAATAATCTAACTTTAGTTATGTTATCTGTCGTAGCGTACATCTCCACACTTTTACTTTGGATTTAATTCGGGACGGTAGTAGCGTGCTTCAAGCGTACCCTTGTATCGCGGAGTCGTATAATAGATCACATCATTCTCAGTTGAGCATTTGAACAGATGCTTGATCCATGTCTTGACTCTTTGTTTGCGATTAACAGCTATTTCTGTCCAGAAACGAATTTTATCCTTAATTCGTGTGGGCATAGACCTTTTCAGGATTCTCAAATCTCGTTCATAGTTCTTGCATTTGAATGCAAGTTCCCAATTTTGACCACTCAACTCTTCATCTTGGTCTCGTACCCTCTCGTACTCTTCTATGTCGACCATACTGAAGTTGTGGTTCTCTATTTCCTCATCCACTAATTCCACTATTGGAACTATTTCTGCTTCAACATATGTGTATTGGATCTGCTCATCGTTGATTATGTCATCATCTGATGAGAATCCACTTATGATAGGTTCTGTTATTTTCCAGATCAGGAGATCTATAGGATATAAAGATTTATTTCAGTCCTCAGAGTTATGGAATTTCAAATTTTTAAATCACAATCCGATCACAATAAATATTAATAATAAACCAAACATATATTTTGTTATATCATTAATTTAAGCATTTGTACATAAGTTTTTTTTTTTTTTTGGTTACAACAAAAGATGGAATCACCTATATATCCATCTAACCATAATGTTATACAAAAGTGATGGGGTCTTTCCCATACATAAACCTATCCTATATAAGTCTATACCAAAATGCGATGGGTCTAATAATATGCCCATCTAACAAAAGTAGTCAGTCAAATACCTAGTAGGCACAACCCGCCATACATAGGTCTAATGGAAATAAGGTAAAAACAATCCCACAGCTGTCCTCAGCACAGCTATCATCACACAAGCTCTAACCATAAACCCTGCTATCCTAGCATGTTTCTCCAGTACCCTCACACAAGTACATGTAGTCTCAGCTATCTCCTGAGCAGCAAATATATGGTCCAGTAAAAAGTGGCAACGCTCATGCATATCAGCCATGTCTCCATACAGACGGGAGACCTCGCCCTGCACCCCATGAGGTGAGCACCTCTGCTAGCGGAAATGCAAAACAATGTACGCGTAACAACAACCAGGGTAGGGAGAGTCAGCTCTATCGGCTCTCCGGTGGTAGGCAGTGGAGCTGGGGATCGTGAAGACTCCCTCGTCTCAAACGTAGAGGGAATACCCTCTAGTGATTTCCAACGCCCTAACGTAGGAGTCATCCACTCCAGATGAGCAAAATTGGGTGCTCTTAGTGGTGGCTCCTCAGTGTCGACCATCGGCGCCTTGTCTCGGGGCGCGAGTGGTCCTCTCGGGAAGTCTCGGACACACATCTGAGGTGTCTTCCTCAGTATACATCCGCGAGAAGTCTCCGCGAACGGCTGGTGAATACCAGTAGCAGTAGCAGGTGCCTGGGTAGATGTAGTCAAAGGCACAGTCAATGGTGCTATATATGCACTGCCATGGTGATCAGAGGTAGCCCTAGGATGAACTGACGGGCTCTCAATCCCTGAACTCGCACAACTCTGGTAAGTGTCCTCAGTCAGCTCCTTGTCGGAGTCAGAGATGTAGATAGGCGCGTGTCTCAACATGCTGAGACAAAAGAAATCGGGTGTGACATGTCGGTCATATGTTAGATGTATGCAAAGTATGTATGCGTGAATGCATAAATGTTTCTAGCCAAGGCTATAGTCTAGGTCTCTAAGGTTTCAAGTCACTTAAAGACTGCTAGTTCGCTATAACCAATGTCTCTGATACCAAGTCTGTCACACCCGCCAACCGGTAATTACAATCAGTACTAATTAAGTGTGCGGAAGCTTTGGTGACGTGGCGGGGCTGCGAACAGTAATACAACCAAATGGTACATACATCTCAGAGCATATGGCTATTGCATAACATAATGTATTAAGATGCCAAGTTTAATAGTTATTACAAGAGATTACGACTGGATAAGTCGTAACAGTAGTAATAGTGTTTAAAACATTAAGTTTTTAAAATACATAAGGTTAATATAAGATTTCATGGGTATGACTGCAAGGTTTTGCAGTTATACAAAGGAAATCTCCAAAAGCGTCCCAAAATAAGTGGCATCCTAAATAAGTCTAGGGTTGTCCATCCTGAATGCACGCAATCTTACGGACGCTGCTAATTTCCTGAAAAACATAGAGAAGAGTCGTCAACAAAATATGTTGAGTGAATTTACAGGTTTTATATAAGTATGTGGTTTGTTTAAACCAAATCTGTTTGTATAAATGAAATGTTATTCATTTGCAAAGTACAAGTTTTGTAGGGTTGTTACCCTAGGATATCCAGTTTTATGTGGAATGTTATCCCAAAATATATCACTAGTTGTTCGCCAGTGTAGAATAAGTAACTGGTATGTTTTCCGGTGTGAAACAGTTGTAGGATTCGTTCTTCCTATCAATGTGTGGGAATTACTTAGACTATGATCCCCTGCAAGGTGAGCTAAACCTTACAAGTTAAAGTAACGCGACCTAACCCTATAACCAAACCACGACCAACACTTATGTTGTTTGCCTGAAGGACATGTAAGTATACGCTCCTATCCATAAGAGGGTCGTCACGGCGATAGTACTATCCGTATACTCAGTGGCTAGAGTCACCTAGCTAATGGTTACAGTCTGCATGACATAAGGTCTTTCATGCATACATTTCAAGTCTAGGTCCGTACTAGGATACGTTGTCTAATTCCTAAAACAGTTGTGAAAATGTAATTTCAATAATCAATATTTGTATAAAGCAATCAAGCATTTATAATTTTGTTGCATGTGTTGGCATGCAATTTCTATGTTTAACACCCCTGTGTTTAAAAGCAGAAAACAATTAAAAGTAGGGGCTGTAAACTCACAGTAATAGATGCGATGTGAATGCTAGCAGATGTGTGTAGCGTCGCCCAAGGTATGTTGACCTATACGCAACAATTGTATTAACATAAGTACCTTGATTTGTTGAATCAATTTATGTTAATAGTTTACTTGTTTTGAAGAATTTAATCTTTACTTGTTTTGAAGAATTTGTTAAATTCTTAAATTATACAAAATAGTTGTTGACATCGCGTTGAAATATTGTTATTATTTCTTATGTCGTATACTTTGTTTAGTGTATATACAGACATGTTATAGTCGTATATATATTTGAATATTGTTTCGTCCCCATTGTACATATACTTGTTCCATATATGTATTCGTATGTGAATATACTTGTTGTATATTATTAAGTCGTACGTTTGTTAAATGTATAATTCATTTGTATATATATGTAAATATATAACTATAAGTGTCATATTTATATATATATATATATATATATATATATATATATATATATATATAAGTTTTGAATACGTTGTTTACGTATGAAAATATGTAAGTTTTCATTTGTTAAGAAAACGTTCATTTGTGAATATAATATATTCAATTTCAAATTGAGCGAGTATGTATATGCGTATTTGTATATAAAAGGTTTGTCACTCGTTTTATGTATATATACAAAATAATGTTTGTAAACGATATGTTATGTCGTTCGTATATTTCCTCGTATTTATTTCCGTTAATAAAATAAATATCGTCGTGTACCGAAAGTTGCCATGTACGTTTGATTGTATCATTGTTAATGATTTCGAATCGAATCTCACGATAACATAATCGTATAATGTTGATATATATATATATATATATATATATATGTGTGTGTGTGTGTGTGTGTGTGTGTTATGTATATATATATATATATATATATATATATATATATATATATATATATATATATATATATATATATATATATATATTATTTGTTGGCGCAAGTTTTTAAGTCCAATATTTGTGTCTCGAATGTATCCCAATTATAAGTTATCAATATATCATCATGTCGTAACAATGTCTCATTCCAATATATTTGTTCTTGCGTTTGTATACGTTTTAGAAATTAAAATCAGTCTGATGTCCAAGTGTATGGATCCGCCGGATCATATAGTGATCCGTCGGATCAAGTTGATCGTCACACGGTCCATTACTCGTTCACCATTTAAGTGTGCGCGCGTTTGGAGTTAGGATCCGTCGGATCCCCTGATGATCCGCCGGATCATGTATGTCTTTTACTCGTTCACGAATGTTTAACCGGTTTACGTGTGTGGGCTTTTACGCGTGATCCGCCGGATCAACCCAATGATCCGCCGGATCAATGAAGTTTACACGCAAATTTTTTCATCGTTTTAAAGGGTGATCCGCCGGATCATTCAAATGATCCACCGGATCCTGCATGTTCGCAGGTTACAGTTTGTACAGAACATCATATATACTCGATCATTTTGGTTTCAAATCATTTCTCTTTAGTTACCAATCATCAATATCATCATTTTAACAACTTAATATGTAGTTTTAACAAGTTTACACATATTAATTTTGGGTTCAAAGTTTTGGTTATTATAAAACCCATTTCATGAACAATCAACAAAATCATCAAATTATGGTGTTTTATACATAGATTATGATATATAAGCATGATATATAACGAAATTTGAGTATAAAATTCAAAGAGAATAAGTTACCTTACAAGGAGGAAAATGAGGAAGGTGATGATACGAGCTGAGAATGATGATGATGATGTTATTGTTATAAGTTTGTTAATATTGTTGTTATTACTCTACTGCTGCTGCTTCCTCTGTGGTTTTACTTAGTGAAGAAGAAGAAGCAGAAGGAAGAGATGAAGAAGAAATGAGGTAAATGGTCAAATGAAGGAACGGAGGGAGTATAATATTCAAACGGTATGGTGTATCACCAGTGTTTGGTTCCTCAATTATTGAGTTTGGTGGGTTATTTTTGGCTCGTTAATTTTGGGTACGGGTATAATTAGTGCAATATAAAATTTAATATTTAATATAAAATTTAATCCTGGTTCGTTATTTGAAATTAGAATAATGAAATTTTCATTATTTTAGACTGTTGTATAATTTGTACATTTTAAATGTTCTGCATGCTCAATATGTATTTAAAACGCAATATTATTTTGTTTTAAAAATTTTCCTACGTATTATTTTAGTTAAACAAGATTTCGAAATGATTTTGGGAACATTTCTGAAATGTTTTTCTGACGCGTGTTTAGCTATCTTTTGGATATTAAATATGTAATTATATAAATTACAAATTATGTAATACTTCTCGTATTATTATTTTGGGCTCGCTAGACTTATTTCACATTAAAACTTTTTGTTTAAATCTTTTGTCAGGAAATTAGCGTAAGAATGCACATGCTTAAGTTTAATCATTACCTAATTTGGAGAGTTGTCACATTATCTTCAGTCTTTGACTTGAATAAAGGCTTCAATAAGTCTTCAGTAGCTTAAGATAGTTGTAACTTAAACATAAGTTCAAGTGTTGAATCAGTGTCAGATATGTACACCGATAAATTTACCAAGTTACAAAGGATCGCTGCTTAACACATAGCGGTGTGTAATAAACTACCTAAGTTTATCGTTACAAATAGGGTCGCTGCTTAACATAAGACAGCGTCTACTTTGACTTGGTGATTTGTCATATATAAATTACATAGGAAGGGTCAGTGACCCAACAAAGGGTATCACCCAACACTAACCAAAGCTAATTCACAAAGATACAAGCAGGATTAGTCACCCATTTATCCCAATCACGCATCTTAAGAGGGTAACGATTAGATATCCAAAGTAACGTGGTTCTTCAAAGACAAACGAAGATGATCATAACGAATCAATACCTTATCAATATTATTACTATGATGAATGTGATTTCGTCCTTCCAAATGAACCAAAATAAGGCCTTTATAATCCACTGCAATGCAATATTATGAAGAATGTGATTTCGCCACTTCCAAATGAGCCAAAATAAGGTTTTACCAAAATAAGGCTTTTATAATACTTGCAACGCAATATCTGACCCCATTTTGCTGTCAACGTTAACAATGACAGTCATATTATCGTTAACGGGAATACCTAAGGAAAGATGAACCTTCCACCAGCTCCAACGCTTGCGCTAACTCAATTGCGAAACTGTGCATGAATATAAAACATGTTCAACTGTTTCAATAGTAGAGTCACACAACACACGATACATTCAATACTACGCTCAGCTAAACTTGAGAGGATAGACGGTCTATCTAACATCCATCTCCATATATAATTGTTCACCTTTGTTGGCACCCATTTATGTTCTTTTAGGTTATGTTTCCAATTGATTGATAATGTTAATCAATGTTTTGCATAGTAATCAAGTGGTTTATAATGTTATTTCGGAATTATTATAGATTTATTACCACCTATGGTTAGTTAACGAGTGTGAGAAAATGTGATCTCTTACGTTAAAATTGTGGGAGTTGATATATGCAACACAAAAAATGATGTTTACATCACACTGTACAAGTATTCCAGCACGCATTACAAGTACATCATAGCACAGTTTTGATGTATGCATCAACTTGTGTGTTGTATACATCATCACCCTAAAATTGTAGGTGAAAGGATTTTAATACAATAATTGCAATTTCGAGTAACTTATTTCCTTCTATTTTAAAGAAGGGCAAATTTCATATAAAGGGCACATGAGTTATCAAAATGCTCGATAAAGGGAACTTGAAATTAAATTTGCAACCCTTTATTTGTGCAATTTAATTTTACGTCTGTTTTACTGCGCATTTCGGTAAATCATCCCCCCTTTATATGGAGTAAACAAAGTAACAAAATGAGTAATTATGTAAAGTATTGATAACCACGAGGGTATAATATGAAAAAATGTCTTCTTTCCCAAACACTGTTTTTGGAGCATAAACTCGAGATTTTGATACCTCTCAAGGGTTTCTTCTTCAAGTGGCGACCAAAACTATCATCTTTCTCTACTTTTATCAGACCAGGCAAGCACTTATTAGAATTACTACTGTTTACCGTTATGATTATTGGGCAAATAGATTACTTCTCATTATGCTGGTTAAATTTGTTTTGCAGTTTGATGCTAATTGTTGTATTAGGGTCTCATTTTTAAATTTAGGGTTGTCATATAAATTTTTTTTTTTTTTTGTTATAATAATAAATTGATTTAAGTGTATTTTTCAGGTATCTAAGCAATCATTTTTTTTTATCTTTGTTTTGAAACAACTAAACTTGATGAACAGAATGAAATCCCACATTTTGACAAAAAGGCCTGTTTTAGGTCTTGATAAAATTGTGATTTTGATTCTTCATTTCCTTCTTCAAGTGAACTCTTTCTATTCTAATCTTGATTTTAGGCTTTGATAAAAATCATCATTTTTATCTGCTGATCGGATAAACCACGTTATCATCCTGATAAACCTCGTTAGGGGGGGTTTTTAAGCGTATAACTGTCAACAAACTGTTGCAGCTTGGTAATGAAAGTAGTGTGACCTAATAATTTAAATGGTAATACAGAATCATTAGGTGTTCCGTGAGGTCTTCCAATGTGGTTGTTAACTTGTGGACTTGTGGTAGTAAAAGGGTAGTGCTCATAGTTGTTTGAATCTTATGAGTGTCAGATTACCTTAAAAACGAGGCAGACTCTTAAATGATCTAGACTCTTACAAGTCAGAAAATTTAGTGAACTTCTGGTTTAATACGTGTCAAAACAGTCGAAAATAGAAAACTAATGACTTGTGCAGTCAAGTTTTTATAATGGTGTCACCCACTCGATTACCCACGTTTATCTCAAATTCTAACCTTTTAAATGTACATTAAAAAATATATAATATATTATTGTAGTATATTATATGTTGTTTGATTGAATTTATTTTTATTAATTATGTAAACTTGTACCATTAACTTTAAAGAATTAAGATCTATAAGATATGTTGATAATTATTGGTGTCTACTTTTATGTGTGTGTGTGTGTGTGTGTGTGTTTTGACTCTTACGAGTCAAGTCACGAGTTGAAATTTATAATTTCGAGTTGTGAGTCGACAACTATGGTGCTGCTTCGAATTTATCTCCACCCGAGGGTTTATTTTTATCACATCAATTGGGTTCTAAAAACTATTTACGAAAACAAAACTTAAGATTTTTGTGAAGAACAAAGAGATCATATATAGTAGCTGGTTGATGCTTTACTGTCATAATTCAGATGTCAAATTCTATTTTGCATCAGTTTCATCCCTCTTTTCCTGTTATCCATGGCTGATTAGTCCAACTACCTAATGATTATTGCTGATTTACTCTCAGAAAAGCATCATGTTTACCACAGCAGTAAAGTATCTTGGTACAAAGCCGAAACCAGCCATGAAGGCATTAGAGCCTAGGTTTCGACCCGAGCAGAATCAAACCATCACAAGGGCCATTTTTGAAATTTTAAAGGAGCATGGACCTCTCAGTGTTGCTCAGACATGGGAACGTGTTCAGGTGCCCTTAACTTTTGTATCTGTTTATCATTAACGAGTTTAATACCGTATATCGTTGGAAAAGCTTCTCTGATTACAAACATTTTGCAGCAAGTTGGTGTACAAGATCTGACGAGCAAAACACAGATGAAGACTGTATTGAGATGGATGAAGGAGAGACAAAAGCTTAAGCAAATATGCAACCATGTGGGTCCCAACAAACAGTTCCTGTACACCACCTGGTTCTCCAAACCACCTACCGTCAATCCGGCAAGATCCAGTGATGTCAAATCGTCCAAACGCAAGGCATCTTGAATTAAACACACTGTAATAGTTTATGCAATTAGACCAGCACATTTGCTATGCTTTTGTGCCTTGAAGTATGACCTGCATTACATCATGTTCCAGATCAAATTTTTATCATGCAAGAGAATTTATTTTAGAGATCGATTTTGACATAATAAGCATGCATTGTTTGCAGTTATGATTTCTGTTATATGATGCTTGAATTTTTTGATTCGTACTGATTGACATGAAATGACAGAAACTTGCTGAGAAGCCTATTAACCTCAAAGTGAATTTGCCTTTATCAGCTAACAATGGTTGCAGTTAGAGATCTGATACCCAATGACACCAGGACTAGTTATAGCCAGTGTGAACCATGATTGAAACTGTTGGTCCAAATTGGTACGTACGTTGTTGTTAGTGGTTTAATGATTGGATTTAATGATTGGACTGCAATCGATGGGTTTGAGTGGTATGTGACCTGATTTAATGGTCTGATCCTAATGCACATCTTTACTTTAATCAATTTCATGATTGATGTTTGTTCTCAGTAGAAAAGGTAAGGACCAAAGTAGATGACCAACAAAGCTAGGTCTAACTGGATTCAAGGTTTAGTGCCCAGGTTCTTGCTGCCTTTATCCATGTTGATTTGCAGTAGAATTTTGCTCTTACTGCCCACTCAGTAGATTTTAGCTTGACTATTGATGCTATTAACAAGTAACAGCTCGGCATATATAATGTCTATTGATGACCAATTCATCATTGATGTTCATATTGGCCCTTCCACAATATCCTTGTGTCATCCATTCCTTAATCTCGAGGTCGAGTGTTCTACGTGAACTTACTATTATTTTATTGCATGCATTCGACTTTAAAGTTTCTCTTTTATATATCAAATTTTCGTATGTATACCATCTCTTATAGCTTGTAAACCATTTATGCAGTATTAGCTTTGATGACTTGACAATGACGTGATAAATGACATGACAAATCATATAGTTGTTGCATAAGCAAAATACCAATGAATGTGTAATCAGACACTTAACTCAAGTGCTAATGCAAATTATTGTGAATTAGGCCTGTCAATGGGCCGGGTCGGGTCGGATCTTGACAAGATCTAATGGGTCACAAGATCCATTTAGATGGATCCGGATCTGGCCCGTTAGTTAATGGATCATGATCCGATCCAAGATCTAACTAATTTCATGGATCTGGATCCGGGTCGACCCATTAATATATAAAAAGATTATGAAAATTTTTATTTATTTATATCCAAATTTAATTTTTATATTATTACCGAAATCTATTATATATGATATTTATTAATATTAATTAACATGAATAAAATATAGAAACATGATTTTCTTCGTGACTTCTGAATGCTTTCATCTTATTCGTACACATATTTGGGCCAATTTGGCTATATTATGAAAATAATAATAAAAAAAACTTCATCAGTATATTTAGCAAGCCTTCAATTGTTCGATGGGCTTTAATTTGCTAGTAATAATTCTACTTTAAAAATTGGGATACGATCGTACGAACCGTTTAATAGTTGACGTAAATATCGTTTTCAATTTTTATATATAACAATTGTTACATAATGAAAAGTATATTATTTGTAGAAAATGTTGTACATAATATTTAAAAAAATTGTTTTTTTTTACTTTAATGGGTCGACCCGGACGGGTCATGGGTCGATCCAAGTAGAGATCCATCTAAATGGGTCGACCCATTGGATCCCTTATTGGGTCCATGGATCCATTTTTCCGACCCATTGGATCACATAAATGGAGCGGGTCGGGTCGGATCTAGATCTGCCCAATTGACGCCCCTGTTGTGAATTACAACTATTTTCATAGGTAAGCATACAATATAATGTTGCTCTGTATGTTTTGGCTTGCAAAATAAAATTTCTACAGAATTTAATAAATTTGAACTCGAAAACAATACAGTTTAACTAGAACATAAATTGACTATAAATTGCTGTCCTTTCCAGTGCTCATTACAGACTAACAAACATAAAACTCATGGAAACAGACAACTTGTTAACTGTACTATTTATCTAATATACAAAATCCCTTTTCAGGAGAAGTCAATATCAATGGTGACCCTTTGCCTTTTGTAATACATCCTTTAGAACAGCAGCAATTCTATCTGCCATATGCCGTTCTAAAAACATTTGTTTTACCCTCTCGTATCCTCTTTTTCCCATCGTTAGCCTCTTCTCCACATGGGTAGCAAGTTTCACGATGTTTCTGGCAAGTGGACTAACCCCTTCTTTCCCTGCAGGATGCAGAAATCCTGTTGACCCATTGACCACAATCTCTGCAGTGCCTCCTGCTGATGTTCCCTGCCAATTTACACAAATGTAAAATAATATTCATTATAAAGCTTAAATGTTCATTATGAACACAAAGAAATATGTTTACCAATACAGGAAGCTGGAATGCCATGGCTTCAATTGTTATCCTACCAAAACATTCTCCTCGCCCCTACAGGAAAAACAAGGCAAAAAATAATTGTAAGAGTCGATGTAAACTTACTTATTTGTATAGTTGTAGCAACACCTATAATTAATCTATCATTACAAGGCCAGAAGTCCAGAACTTTATGGTAATGTATAAGTGAATCAAATGTAGAGTGTAATTGGTCAACATCTATGTACCTGAGAATTCTGGACTAGAACATCGATTGCTGCTAGATACGGGGCTACAGTTAGTGTTTTATTCACAAAATGAACACGATGTTGGATTTTCTTTTGTGCAACAAAATCCCTAAGTTCTGTTTCAAATTTTGTCTGGACACTCATATCACTTCCTACAATCACCGCATGTATTGATGGTACTTGTAGCTTCTTTTCTTGAATCAATTGTAAACTCTCATAAAATGAACGTAGAAATAAGTCTTGACCTTTTCCCCGTGAAACACCTGCACATCATTATAATGCATCCCCAGAACTTATATATAATCAGTAAAAGGGCCTATAATTTTATTTGTTTAAGATATTTTCAATCACATTAAAGTGGAAGTCTTACTGTTGATAGCAGCAAATAGTATGTCGTCATTTCTCACTCCAAGGGACTCCCTAACATGCTCTCTCAAAACCCTTTTGGCAACATTATCTTCAGCAACATCCATAAGTTCCTTGCTGTTACCCAGGTGAACGACATAGGTCTTTGGCATCTTAATTCTGCAAATTAGAAGATAAACTTATTTTCCACAAATATGTAGCTACGATGAGTGATCAAACGAGTACTAATAGACGGGTTTTTTTATTGCGAGAGATGAAAAAAGACGCATACTTTAAGCGTTCTTGAGTCCTGTTCTCCCAATATTCAGCTGTTACATGAGAATCAATCATAGAGCCAGCAACAAATGGCAGGTGCTTCACATAATCCAATTTGAAGTAATGGCCTCGCATTTCATGAATCCACCACAATACCTTAGGTAGTACATGAGAAACATCTTTGTTTAGAACAGCATCAAGCCATTTACCAGCAACAGCTGTGTTTAGAACTACCAAATCTGCTTTTAGGGCTGTATCTATAGCTTCTTGACCCTTAGCAGAAAAGACCTATAATATACTTGAGAACATTAGGAGGCAAGCGGGTAACATGAAGAGGCATTTTGAGAAATGGAATATCAAATTTATATAAGTGTAAAAAGTTAGTTTACAAGATATCTTTTATTATATGACTTAACAATGGAACATGTACCTGCACTCCACGATCTAACATCTTGTTTTCCAAATTGTATATCACCTCATCTGTTCCAGATGGTTTTTGGTTTGTTATCCAACAAACTTCAGCACCAACGCCACGTAATAGAAAAGCTAGCTCCATCAAAAGCAATGGACCACCTGCAGATATAAAATAAGTGAGGGAACCACAAATATGCCTCAGGAGGAAATAAGAGCTTAAAGAAAGTAATTTATGTTTTCTAGATTTATATTTGCCTCACTTCTTTTCAAAAGAGAGACATTGAGAACCAAGGGCACATATAGTTACAGAAAATTCTATATACTCTGAAGAATGGGAAGTATTGCATCTCTCTAGTAAACATAGAAAACATGTTCAAAAGTAAAACATGTTGTTTACATTTTCCAGAATATAAAAAAGGTAGAATACAAACTTAAACAGTGATTTTTGTTTTCTTAAAAAGGTTTTCCAATAATACAAACTTAAACATTTTTTATCGTCTTCAAGTTTTTTAATAAAACTTTTCCAGATGACAGGAGCATCCTGCAACTGAAGACAGCAATTCCATTACAGTATCTCCAGTACTAGTTGAAAACTTTGAAGCTAATGGCCTGTTTCCTCTCATCAAAGAATTGTGTCTATATTAGTTACTATACTTTTAAAGCCAATACATCATCCAAAATACTTTCTCCTTATATTAGCATATGATACGACAACATTTCACACGTTTCACAAAATGTAGATAATTGGCAACATTGCCCCAAGATCAATATGTGGAAGTCATGGTTTACATTGACTCAATGGCCAGGTAAGGGGAGTGTCCGTCCATAGTGGTAAGTACGACAATTTGTGTGAAGTCCACCCGTCCGAAAGTAAGTGAGTTATGTGCTTGAGGTGTGGTACCCAAAGTCGCAAAGAAATACATTACTATCAACTTAAGCAGCTCTAAACAATTGAAAATCAAAATATTGGACAATGTAGTTGTACAACACATGAAACATACTGTAGACACAAAAGCAGTCAGACCTATCAATTTCAAACTTCATTTGCAAATGAAAAACACACAAACTGAAAGACTATCAGAACTTGTTTCTATTCCTACAATGTATCTATAATACTGTATATCATAGCCCATTTAATCTAGAATCAATATTTTTTGTAAATTCCTCCCCACAAAAACCAACTGATTTACACGTCTGACATCAAGCCCTCAAATTTGCAAGGAACATACTACTAGCAACTCCAAATGTATCTATCCGATATACTGCACAGAATGTATCTATATATTATTCTGTAAAAAAATTCAAGTAAACGTAACAGCAACATCATACCGTATTCACATTCACTTGTTATAATAATGATAATAAAAAATTACTCGGATGTTATGCATCATCATTTAGACCGACTGACCGGAGAAATTGTATTTACCAGAAAGAGACAATTCATGTGAAACTAGAAGCACAAGTTTCGATTTCATGAAACTAAGAGGACTCGTTACTCCGATCTGAAGCGACGGCGTCGTTTTCTCCGTCGACTGAATTCGATTACTTCCGACATCGAAATGTTGAAGATCACATGAAGAATCATAAGCTGCCCTAATTATAAACGCAATGGCAGTTGAGATAGATAACAGAGCTAACAGTAGTAACAGCCATCGTCTCTTCTGGAAGAAAACTGTTGTTGATTGTTTCGCCATAAAGCTAAGCTAGGGTTTAAGAAGTGTTAGATGTTAGGTTTTTTATGCATTGATCTGTGTGTGTTTCTAGGGTTTGTTGTTGATTAAATCATGGATTGCTGGCTGACTGTGAATCTGAACTTGTAAGTTTAATGATATTGGAATTGAAATTGAAGTTTGATTTGATCTGATCTGATAAATATTGTAGGTTTGAATTGGTAGAGCAGTGGAAGAGTGAAGACTTGGGACTGTTCAAGTCTGAATTTGGGTGTTGTTTTTAATTAAACTATGAACTAAATGTTTTGAGTAAATTACACAACTCATCCTTTATGTTTGGTCAAAATTTCACTGATAGCCCTTTGCAAACTTTAATTACATCAATCATCCTTTATTTGGAAACTTATTACGCAAATAGTCCTTTAGACTAACGACCGTTAATTATTCGTTAAAAATGACCGTGTGTGATACTTTTTCTTCTTTGAATGTATTTTCTTTTGAGTAAAAATTTTAAAATCTAAACTATGTATAAACACCTTATTAGATGCGCTAATATCATTTTAATATTTCTCATTTCACTTAGTTAATTTACAACCAAATTCGAGCATCTTCTCCAATTAAGCATCGATATTTATAGTCTAACACCCAAATCAACCACCATCTTTCACCACCCGCGACCCTCCATCACCGAGTCATCTTATCTATCTTATATGCTAACGACTTTGGTAGTCGCCTCTTTTTTTTTTTTTTTTTTTTTTTTTTGCATTAATTCCTTACTCGAAAATATATTAAACAAAAAACCTAACTTCAAAGTATAATGACGTCGAAAAATGTAAACCAACTATGTGACTAATAATCTTTAAGCTACAAATGTATATTTGGGTGGTGAAAGATAGTAGTAGATTATATAATTTGACGTTTCTCCGAAGAAAAGTATTGAATTTGGTGACGATTTTATTAAGTGAAATGGGGAAGCTGAAAACGATGTTTTGTACACCTAATAAAGTGTTTATACATATTTTGAATTTTATAACTTATAACTTATTCAAAGGAAAATAATTTTAAAAGAAAAAAGTGTCACGAATGGTCATTTTTAACGAATAGTTAGCGGTCATTATTCTAAAAGACTATTGGGGTTACAAGTTTCAAAATAAAGGATGGTTGGCAGGGGTGAGCTTGGTACCATACTGGTACCGAACCGGACCGAACCGGTTGGTACAGGTTTGTTTTTTGTCCCCAAATCAAATACCGAATACCGTACAACTTGTATTGGTCAGTACCGGTTCAGTTTAGCTATTTTGGTGTGCATGGTATGTCGCACCCCCAAAACGGTAATTCGCGGTTAGCAAGCGTTTAGCGGAAGCATTAGAGTATGCAGGGTACTGACGTTACATTGGACATTCACGCATATCAGAGCATATGATTATTGTAGAACAAATAAATTAAGATGTCATTTAAGTAAAACGTTTGTTTCAAAAAGCTACGACTCGTCAAAGTCGTAGGAATAGTATTTGTAGAATACAAACAGTTATAAAGTACATATTTCAAAAGAAGATTTCATGAGTATGACTAATGTATATCAGTTATACAAAGGAAATCCTGAGTGTCCCAAAATGTGGCATCCTAATTCTTCATGGGTCGCCTAATCCCATATGTATGCAGTTTTACTGGTGCTGCTAATTTCCAGAAAAACATAGCAAAAGGTCAACATGGTTGTTGAGTGAATTCACAGGTTTTATGTTTATAAGTATAGTTTAATAACCCAATTTCGTTTGTAAATCGTTGCCATAACGGTCAAATAGCGTTTTGTGGAATGTTATCCGAATACAAGTTTAGTTGGGATGTCACCCAAAATGTAGTTTAGTTGGATCATTATCCAAAACATAGTTTCGTGGGGATGTTACCCAAAAGTATAGTTTAAAACACTTTGCTAGTCGTTCTCCAGCGTTTCAAAAGTCTACTGGTCGTTCTCCGGTTTATCACACTGCTGGTCGTTCTCCAGCGAATCAAAGTCTACAGGTCGTTCTCCGATTTATCACACTGCTGGTCGTTCTCCAGCGAATCATAGTACTGGTCGTTCTCCAGTTTATCTACCGGTCGTTCTCCGGTTTATCACACTGCTGGTCGTTCTCCAGCGAATCAAAAAGTTTACCGGTCATTCTCCGGTTTATCACTTTAGTAAAACACTATTGTAAACAGTTTGTATAAAGCATAAAAGCATAATCATTGCAGGTTATGGATAATAGTAAAAACAGTAGCTATGTTTTTCGCCCCTAGTTTAAAAGCAGTAAAACAGGAAAAGTAGGGGCTGTGTACTCACCTCGTGAGCTAAGTACATATGAGTGCTAGCAAAGCGTATGCCCAGGTAAAGTCTCTAATATCCTAAACGTATAAGACAGTTTGTATAAGTGGATGGCTAAACGCCAAAACATGTTAATCGTTCACCCGTTGAAAGATCTTTGTTTGTTTGTAAATTCGTACGTTTCTGCAACGCCCCGAAAACGTGACCATTTTTTTTTTACACTCCTCTTCCCCATTAATACTTCTGGCCCATTATTAACACTGCTAGTGCACTGTTAGTACTGCTAGCATATTTTTAACACTTCTAGCACAATGTTAACACTTCTAGTACACTGTTAACACTTCTAGCACAATTTTAACACTTCTAGCACACTGTTAACACTTCTAGCACAATGTTAACACTTCTAGTACACTGTTAACACTTCTAGCACAATTTTATCACTTCTAGCACACTGTTAACACTTCTAGCATAATGTTAACACTTCTAGTACACTATTAACACTTCTAGCACAATTTGGACCAAAATACTTGACATACTAACTTCTAAACCACTCATATTCAGTTTCCAACCTTTTGACCACTTTTCCAACATATCATTTGCATCCTATTGGTGCAAAAACATTTGACCTTTACCATGTATAACTCTTTTTGACTCGTAGACCCATTGGTGACCCATTTGAACACCAAAACGGTCAGATTGGGTCTTTGACCATATTGACCCACTTTCTTGGTCAATTCTCACCCATTTGACTTTATCTAAGTCAACTAACTCACTAACATCATCATTTGACCATATCAATACCAAATGACACTTTTAACTTTCATGAACCAAATTTCTCATTTCAAACATGCTTTGACCATTATACTTATATCTTTCACATTCTTTTGACTATTTCAAAGTAGTTGACTACTTGTCACTACTCATTTCAACCATTAACCTGATTTCAACATTTGCCATTCATGATTTTCTAATACATATACATTAACCCTATTCTTAACCTTTTCCCCTTTGACTTTTCAAAGTCAATGATACATGTCATGACCATTTACATTTTAAAATATTTCTTTGGGCGAATTACACAATTGGACATTCATAACGATCATTCAAGGAAAGGGAGCTTATCTAACCGTAACTCAAGCTCCATTCCATGCAAATCTCTTACATCCACCTTTTACCCACTTTATCCATTTGATTCAACCGAATTAAGCACCTACAACATGAAACATCTTACGGGGTAAGCATTAAGCTTAGTGAGTACATGAGCAATTAAATGAATAATTACATAACCTTTCTACATACAACATTATCATGACCATTTCTTACTTTACCACATAACCTTTGTGTAATTGTAAACATCATTTCATACCTTTCCCATAAACATCATACCTCTAAGTGGTATATATGCTAGGACATACTTCATTAGTACCATACCTCTAAGTGGTATGCATACTATAACATTTTCCTTTAGTAACATACATCTAGGAGGTATGTATACTAAACATTCATTCACTTGATCAAGCGCATAACATACTTTCTTTCCATGTCCCTGTAATTTACTCATTTCACATAACAATTACATATTCTCATATTCTTTCAACACTTACCACTTTACATCTTTTCTTACCACATTTAATAACAAAGCATAACTAGTCATTTAAATGTAAACTTTAACATTTATTTACTTCATAAACATAAACATCACATTTCTTGATTGTATGAACTTATTGCTTACAAGCAACTTAGAACATACAATCCTTACCCATTTAACCCCCCATATAACTCACCTTGATTTTAGGCAATTGTATGACTTCACAATTGAACATGGATACTATGAATCTTGATCACCTATCATATAAACACATACATGATCATTTAACATAATACTTTACTTCTTTCCTTATCTTTAATCATATAACCTAGGTGTTACTTAACCACACCTAGCTTTCTTATACTTAACTTATGAACTTTAGCTTAATCACATAATTAAGGTGCTAATTCACTAACACCTATTTCATCACTTTTAACATAAACATATAACTAGGTATTACTCACTAATACCTATATTCTTTACAAGGGTTCCATATGCTAATCTCTTAATCATAAGTTATTGAGTATTAATTAACTTTTATCATCAATTTTTTCATCATTAATCATCTCTTTACATGATTACTCATATGCACATAAACTACCAACGACCCAATTACACATTATCATAATTCTTTTAATCAACTAACTTCAATTATTAATTATACATAACTCATAAACATACATGGAACACTAATTAAACTAATTAACTAACTTTTAATCTCTTTCATGATTCTAGGGTTTATAAAATTGCTCAAATTAAACTTGGCTATAGATCATACATACCTTGTAGAAGCTTAATTGAAAGTTACAAACCCTAGTTCAACCAATTCCTCACTCAATTTTGATCTTTTCTCTTGGGTTTCTTGTTTCACGTAATACACATACACACACGTACTGTAAATTTCATCTGGAACTGATTAGAAGCTGTAGGAGGATTTATTTGATTCATTTTACATCTGAACCCCCCACTTTGCTTAATTACACATTTGGTCCCTTTAACTTTCTTTACTTTATTTGGTTAGTCCTTTAACCAAACTCTAACATTCCCGTTACTTTACACATTCAACATTTTATATTGTATAAAACTGATATGAAAACGTATATTAAATTATATAAAACTTACGTATTTTAGGGGTGTTACAACTCTCCCCCACTTGTCTCATTCATGTCCTCACGAATGTCTTTGACACATGCTCAATCTTAATACATCTCTTTGATCAGGCGGAAGCGTTTACTTGTCTTAACATACTTCATTACTTACTAGTTTCAAACATAACATACATCATTCAGGTCTAACTTACATATTTATCTCGACTGTATACATATATTTTTTTAACACATTAATTTTATCACATTAGCCTTAATAGTTTTTTCAGCTATATTCGTTTTACATAACTCTTACAACATGAACATCTATTCAACTTTCTTAACTTTATGCATTTAAAGAAATGCACTTACTTCTTAGCAACTTACATCACATAACATTTGATCAACTAGTGTGCGTAACTTTTGACGTACGAGTTAATTAACTTTAAACATAACCATTTCAACAGAAGCACATAAACTGTGCATACTGTTTCATTACCTGTACACATTACTTTTAACACATGAGTTAAACAACTCATACATATAATCTTACTAACATAATCATATAAATGTTCTTACTCTTACATTCACTTGTACACATGCAGCTTGTCTTTATCCTTATCACATAACCTATAATCTTTACTTTTAACTTTAGTACATAAACAAATAATCTTTACATCTTACTTCTTTATTAGCACATAGTGCAATATCCAGCACAAGGTGCAACATTAACATCTATTCCTTTACACTGAACTAACTTTCTGTTCAGCAATTGACATACATAACATTTGTTGTGCCATTCAGGTAACTTATACACATAAATATATTCTTTCTATATGCACATCTAAGTTGTGCATTTCAATTGCTTTCACCTGTCCCCAGGTACTGTTCCCATTTCTTATCCTTTTACATTAACAGACCACATATAGAGATCGTTCATACTTTGTCACATAACATCTTAAACACATAATCACTTGAACATTTTCACAATCTGAAACTATCAATATACTATAATCTTTACATTGCTGTTATTACTTTTTCTTTAACATTAACCATGAAGATAATATTGAAGGTTACCTTGCGCATACCAACAATAAAATTTCCAATCTTAATCATAACTAGCAATGAGCTAGGATTCACATAACAACCTTGACCAGCACTACACTAGAGTTCTTTACCCTTGCAACTAGTTAATCACAGATTTACAAACCGTACTTATAACATAATCTTGGTTATGTGAAATCATTTACACCTGTGTAACTTCATAATCACATAACCTTTATTCATTTGGTTTCACTTACATAGTGAATTTTCTTTCTCTTTAACACAAAACGTGTTACTTTCTGTTTCATATCATAATTTAACTCTTACTAGTTGCAGCTTTATTACTTTATATTGCCATTATAGTATAACATACAAGTAATTTACACTTACATTTCTTTCACTGGCAATATAATTAACATTGTTACCTTCTTAATTACTTACATTCTTAAAACTTTCTTTCTTTATTGATACATCTTACAACTTATCTCTTTTAAACTAGGCTATTTAAGGTCTTCAGAACCCTCATTCAGCCTTTATAATCGTAATTTATAATCACTTACTCACATTAGGTTATATTATAACCATTATTTTCCTGTCATCATCTCATATTTCATGAATAGATATCTTTTCTTGTCTCAAATTACGATTGTTCCTCCCCCACTTAGGTTCATTCTACCACTTTCTTACCATAAAACCACATGAAAACAACATTTTAGTGGTTTAATACTATTTCACATTAACTGACACCTATCTTTCTTTCAATTTGAGTGTCAAATTTCTGATCAATAATGGGACTTATCAATTATTGTGTCCACAATTGTCTAACAATAGATATATCCGTTCACATAAAGACAGTAAGTTTTATCATAACATTTTAACTATCAACTTCTCACGGTCTTACTCACTTACTGTCTCTCATTCCACCCTCAATCAAGGCTAACCATCACTAGTTCCCTTATATACTTAACAATCATGAATCACCCGTGCGTCTTAATATAATAAAACCACGTTGGCCAGACGTCGTCCCATTATATCAGTTTCACACTTCTATTCATCATTATCAATTATATACTAGTTCAAATGTGATCATACTTGATTTCATATAATCTGAACAACATAACACTTTACTTTACACATTAGTGAATCGTAAAGATTCCAACTAAACACATAACTTTCATTATCACTTTCTTACTTGTTCATATTACTTTAGTCAATCGTAAAGATCATTCTGAACCTTTCTAATTAGTACTATACCTCTCGGTGGTATGTGTACCAAAATATTTCTGTACCGTTAAGGATCCTTAACCTTCTCACATTATCGAGCTAGTGTCATGATCACTGCCCATCTGCATCATATCCATCTACCCCATGGCATGAGTAATGGAAACCTTATCATATCCATCTACTCAATAACATGAGTAATGGAAACATACATAACCATTTGCGAGGCATGCCTTTATCTTTCTTTTTGCCATGTCCGTCAACATCATACAACTGATCTCTACAATCCCCAATTACATGTTACTCACATTATCTTTAACTTTAACACATACCGTTTACTGATACATTTCATTTTATCTGAACATTTAAACATACAGCTAACATAAGCTAGCTTATATGTTAGCTTATCTGAACTTCTTAACATAGCATTAATGTGAGTTAACTTATCTGTACTTCTGACCATTAATCTAGTATAGATTAGCTTATCTGAACGTCTAACCTTTTTGTACATAACTGAACATTTAAACACATTCCATAACACCTTGACATCATATACATGTTCAGGAATTTACTTGCTACTTCATTTACTTCATATCACTATGAGTGTAAAACTACTCATTTACTTTACTTTACTTAAGCAAGAAATTTCACTTAATCTTTTAACATCTATTCAGTTAAACATATACACTTCTGTTCACATAATAACTTATTATTTAATGATAACAGATTATACTAATCCTGTCATCATATCACATTTACTGTCTTAACACGTATCTGCTATCTTTACACATATCTTTCTTTCATTTACAGTTGATCAGGAAGATATACCTCTTCCCCAGTCAACTGAAACCTTACTTTTATCTTACTTATTTCATTAGCATATTCTTTTCATTTACTCACTTTACCCCGTTCATAACATAATTTCCCTCATGAGTCATATCATTACTAATCACATATCACATAACATTTGCAAAGAATTTTAATCATACCTTGCAATTTCTTTACTACATTCACATTTCTAAGTCTGTAACTATACTTAACATTCTCATTACTGTTCTGTACTTTTTCTTGACATTTACAAGTATTTTAAAGTTTAATCAAACTATTCAAAACACTTAACATATCATAAAACATCTCGACTACTAGTCTAACAAGTAGTAATTCTTAACCTAACTCATATTAGTGCATTATATCATTTCAGCTTACTTTAACATAATAATGCACATAGTTATCATAGCAACTTAAACAATTCTTACTTGGGAATCATATAAGTTCTTTAACCGAAATCGTACTTCTGAACTTAATCATCATAACACATTAAACATAACATATTGGTTTAAGTTCGGGCAATCCTAACGTGGATTACCTAATTCCCTTAAACCATTGCTCTGATACCAACTTGCAACGTCCCGAAAACGTGACCATTTTTTTTTTTTTTGTTACACTCCTCTTCCCTGTTAATACTTTTGGCCCATTATTAACACTGCTAGTGCACTGTTAGTACTGCTAGCATATTTTTAACACTTCTAGCATACTGTTAACACTTCTAGCACAATGTTAACACTTCTAGTACACCGTTAACACTTCTAGCACAATTTTAACACTTCTAGCACACTGTTAACACTTCTAGCATAATGTTAACACTTCTAGTACACTATTAACACTTCTAGCACAATTTTAACACTTCTAGCACACTGTTAACACTTCTAGCACAATGTTAACACTTCTAGTACACTGTTAACGCTTCTAACATAATTTGGACCAAAATACTTGACATACTAACTTCTAAACCATTCACATTCAGTTTCCAACCTTTTGACCACTTTTCCAACATATCATTTGCAACCTATTGGTGCAAAAACATTTGACCTTTACCATGTATAACTCGTTTTGACTCGAAGACCCATTGGTGACCCATTTGGACACCAAAACGGCCAGATTGGGTCTTTGACCATATTGACCCACTTTATTGGTCAATTCTCACCCATTTGACTTTATCTAAGTCAACTAACTCACTAACATCATCATTTGACCATATCAATACCAAATGACACTTTTAAATTTCATGAACCAAATTTCTCATTTCAAACATGCTTTGACCATTATACTTATATCTTTCACATTCTTTTGACTATTTCAAAGCAGTTGACTACTTGTCACTACTCATTTCAACCATTAACCTCATTTCAACATTTGCCATTCATGATTTTCTAATACATATACATTAACCCTATTCTTAATCCTTTCCCCTTTGACTTTTCAAAGTCAATGATACATGTCATGACCATTTAGAACTTTACATTTTAAAATATTTCTTTGGGCGAATTACACAATTGGACATTCATAACGATCATTCAACGAAAGGGAGCTTATCTAACCGTAACTCAAGCTCCATTCCATGCAAATCTCTTGCATCCATCTTTTACCCATTTTATCCATTTGATTCAATCGAATTAAGCACCTACAACATGAAACATCTTACGGGGTAAGCATTAAGCTTAGTGAGTACATGAGCAATTAAATGAATAATTACATAACCTTTCTACATACAACATTATCATGACCATTTCTTACTTTACCACATAACCTTTGTGTAATTGTAAACATCATTCCATACCTTTCCCATAAGCATCATACCTCTAAGTGGTATATATGCTAGGACATACTTCATTAGTACCATACCTCTAAGTGGTATGCATACTATAACATTTTCCTTTAGTAACATACATCTAGGTGGTATGTATACTAAACATTCATTCACTTGATCAAGCGCATAACATACTTTCTTTCCATGTCCCTGTAATTTACTCATTTCACATAACAATTACATATTCTCATATTCTTTCAACACTTACCACTTTACATCTTTTCTTACCACATTTAATAACAAAGCATAACTAGTCATTTAAATGTAAACTTTAACATTTATTTACTTCATAAACATAAACATCACATTTCTTGATTGTATGAACTTATTGCTTACAAGCAACTTAGAACATACAATCCTTACCCATTTAACCCCCCATATAACTCACCTTGATTTTAGGCAATTGTATGACTTCACAATTGAACATGGATACTATGAATCTTGATCACCTATCATATAAACACATACATGATCATTTAACATAATACTTTACTTCTTTCCTTAACTTTAATCATATAACCTAGGTGTTACTTAACCACACCTAGCTTTCTTATACTTAACTCCTGAACTTTAGCTTAATCACATAATTAAGGTGCTAATTCACTAACACCAATTTCATCACTTTTAACATAATCATATAACTAGGTATTACTCACTAATACCTATATTCTTTACAAGGGTTCCATATGCTAATCTCTTAATCATAAGTAATTGAGTATTAATTAACTTCTATCATCAATTTTCTCATCATTAATCATCTCTTTACATGATTACTCATATGCACATAAACTACCAACAACCCAATTACACATGATCATAATTCTTTTAATCAACTAACTTCAATTATTAATTATACATAACTCATAAACATACATGGAACACTAATTAACTAACTTTTATTCACTTTCATGATTCTAGGGTTTATAAAATTGCATTCAAATATCAAATTAAACTTGGCTATAGATCATACATACCTTGTAGAAGCTTAATTGAAAGTTACAAACCCTAGTTCAACCAATTCCTCACTCAATTTTGATCTTTTCTCTTGGGTTTCTTGTTTCACGTAATACACATACACACACGTTCTGTAAATTTCATCTGGAACTGATTAGAAGCTGTAAGAGGATTTATTTGATTCATTTTACATCTTAACCCCCCCCCCCCACTTTGCTTAATTACACATTTGATCCCTCTAACTTTCTTTACTTTATTTGGTTAGTCCTTTAACCAAACTCTAACATTCCCGTTACTTTACACATTCAACATTTTATATTGTATAAAACTGATATGAAAACGTATATTAAATTATATAAAACTTACGTATTTTAGGGGTGTTACAGTTTCATTGGTGATAGTTTTGTAATAATAGTTCAAAATGATATTATTATTATGTTCATAACGTTGTATACTTTGTAAAAGTATATATATATATATATATATATATATATATATAATGTACGAGTTATATCGTATATATTTTCGTTGTGCTTACCCGAGTCGACACTTAGTAGAAATGATGTTTTTCAAATATGTATTATTAGCGATAGGGGTGCCAAAAAAACCCGAACCCGAATAGATAACCCGAACCCGACCCGACCCAACCCGAATTCGAAGATTATTTGGCCACCCGAACCCGAATAACCCGCTTCTTATTTGAGTCGGGTTTCGGATAAAAATTTTTCAATTCGGGTAACCCGAATAAGCTAATAAATTATTTAATTTAAAAAATATAACTATATATATAAGTTATTTATAGTTTATCCATATATAATATACATATATAAGTTACTCATGATGATTTATATAAGCTATTAGTGTCATTTTGTAAAGTTCAAGTTTTATTTTAATTACGAAAATTTGGAATATCATCTTATTCGAGTTTAATTGAATAACCCGAACTCAACCCGAACCCGAATAACCCGAACCCGAGTAACCCGACCTTATTTGAATTGAGTTTCGGGTTAGATTATAAACTTGAAAAACCGAATAACCCGACCCGAATAACCCGACCCGTTGACACCCCTAATTAGCGACATTCGAACTAGTGTTGTAACATCCTCGAAATGGACCTAGTTGTTTTATATTATTTCTTGATTTAAATAAGTATTTAAATGTGTTTGGAAATAATATTGTTTGAAATTAGTTGAAATAATTGGAATAGGAACTGAATATTCCAATGTGATAAATGAACTATTAATTGTTGTAAATTAATATAGTTGACGGTGCAATAAAATGTTTGGACTCGTAAGTGGTTTTCGGGTTCCAGGCAATAGATTGAGATGGGGTATTAAATTATACCCGTATATTGAAGGCGGTTGGATGAGCCGACTTATATATATCCTTTCCTATTTAGGAAAGTTATTCATTTTATTCTGAAACTCACAGAAACTCTCTGAAAACCTCCAAATCAAACTAGAAATCAAATCAGGAAGTTGTGATTCTCGTGAATCTTCATAATCATCAGATTACCATCGTTAGATTCTTCAATCAGTAAGTATTCTTGAGTATTTAAGAATTTGATTTTTGATTGAATTTGGGTAAATTGATGATTTGAGAGATTTGGATGTTAGAAACAGGTTATAAGTGTTACATATTGATTATGCAATGTTAGTAGTCGTTTATAACCGTTTAAAATCGTGTTTTTGGTGATTTGGATATAAAATCGCGGGTTAGGGTTTTGATCAGTTCGAACTGGGCTGGGACGACGAGGGAATCCGGCGGATTCACGGGAATCCGGCGGATTCCGGCAGAAATGAGGGAATCCGGTCGGATTCACGGGAATCCGGTCGGATTCACGGGAATCCGGCGGATTCGGTAAAAGTTGCGGAATCCGGTCGGATTCAGGGAATCCGGCGGATTCAGGTTGTTTTGTGGGAAGCCGGCGGCTTCTTAGGGAATCCGGCGGCTTGATAGGCTGATATCACATTTTGTTTGATTGTTAATCGTAATGTGATTGATATCTGTTGTAGGTTAATATATGATAATGATTATATTGTAAATCATTGGTACATGATTAGGAACTAGTAATATTAATATGTATCATGTTAAGTTCCTAATATTATTAATTGATATAAGTTATGTATTGATACGGATTACTAACTTATATTTGAATTATTGATTCTCAGATGTGGAGAAGGCTCAGTGATATTAGACTACTGAGTGGAGGCCTGAGGTAGTCGGTGAGTGGATCTGTAACTTCAGTGTGATTTAGTTGTAATGATTTGATTTACAACAAGTAATTTATAGTATTACTTTTATATGATGCATCTGTGGATATATATTTTGCCATGTTAGTTTGGTGGTCTGCTTACTTGGCTGTTTGAGCTAGCATGTAAGATTCTGAGGTCAACTAGACTTGACAGTTGGACTTGGTTGTTATTGTAGACGACAGGAGATCTTGAAACTTGAAATGTTGGTTTGGAGATCTAGGTCGTGTGTGATTAACAACTGGTTATCGGTAATTCTGTATAGGCCAATACAGATGATTGATAAGAGTTCCTTGATTACCAAACCGGTATTAGGGTATCTCAGGAGCCACCGATCCTCATGACGATTGATAATGTTTGATTGGTGTAGCTTGACATTGATTGGATGTCAAGTGATTGATTGATTTTCTGTTTATTGTTATTTGATGTAAACAGATTGTTATGCTAGGTTAGACTGTTGCTTATAGTTTCATTCACTTAGCTTTATGCTAACCCCACCACAGTTCTTCCTGCAGGTTGAAATAGATGGGACATATTGGGCAGGGCAGGAAGTGTTTGACTGGATGGAATGTTTGACAGGCTTTTACTCTGATGTTATTTTGATAACTAAAGAGATGTTTTGAATTATATAACACCGAGTTTGTTGAAATGTCATGTGTTTGGCTTTGAAAAAGTTTATTGACATTTTGAGTACATTGATAGTATGTTTTAAATATACGCTTCCGAGTCGCAATTATTATATTATTGTTTATATAGAAACGAGGGGTGTTATAAGTGTCACATAATAGTGGTGCGACATTCAGGTCACTACCACATAAAAATGTGGTTTTATTTATTGGCGACACTCGGATTAGTGTCGTAAGGTATGTTAGCGGCATTCATTTTAGTGTCGCAAGATAAGTTGGCGACATTAAATTAAGTGTCGCAGGTTGCGACATAATCAATCATTGCGACATAAATATTTGTGTCGCAGTGGTTAATACTGCTAGTTATAGTTGCGACACAGAGGTTGTGTCGCTAGTTATCACTGCTAGTTATAAAGGATGCGACATTCAGTTAAAACTGTTGGTTATAAAAGTTGCGACACTCATGGTAGTGTCGCAGGCTGCGACACTAGTGTAGCGACACTCGAGTTAAGACTGCCCATTATAACTGCTAGGCGTATGGCGACACTAGGTGAGTGTCGCATAGTATGCAAGCCGAATAAAAATAGCGACACTCGGATGAGTGTCGCATCAGGTTTGGCCCCGAAAGCGACAGTCAGGGTCAGATGAGAAAAGTTAAGTTTTTGTTAATGAGAACGTGGTCAAACGAGTTCGGTTTGACTTGAAACTTTTAGGCAAGTCTTAAATATGTTAGTTGAGCTCGTAAAAATTGTCGTTTTGTTTTGTAGTTCACTCGAAAGTGTCGTTATTAAAAACGTGTTAAATCAGTCCCCGGAACAGGTTTACAAGGTTTTTCGCTTACTTTCGAGCTCGTTTTCGTGAGTTAAAACTTATCGAATAATTCCGATATTTTTACACAAGGTTCCCACATATATTGGCTACTTCCTATATTTTTTCTTGATTTTTATACATCTACAACGTACTAAATAAATTCGTGACCAAAGTGAGTCCAAAAAGTTACCTATTCTGAAACATCCGCACAAATCATGTATAACTAACTATTGGGGTATTTTCAAGAGACGAGTTCTACACGAAAGTTGTTCCTAACAAAATTACCAAGATTTTCCAAGTAGTCTCATGTGTTTATTTAACCTACACGATTTTATAGAAAATCCCAAAGAAGACTGAAAATCTGGACAGATTTGTTGTTTCCACCTAAGTTAAGTTTTGTTAGGTTTTTGGTATGTTTTAGCTTAAGATCTTTCATAGTATGAACTTTTAACATGTTATAAACTAAAAACACACAAGATTAGTAGAAGATCAATGTTTCTTACAAGGCTAAGAAGATTATGAACAAGAGAGTGTAGAGATTAGGGATGAGCAAAAAAATCGAAATACCGAAACCGAACCGGACCGGTACCGACCATTACAAATGGTACGGTATTCGGTTTTTGATTTGGGGCAAAAAAAAATGGGTACCAACCGGTACCGGTTGGTACCATGCACACCAAAATACCTAAACCGAACCGGAACCGCACCGGACCGGTACCGAACCGGTACCAACCGATACAAATGGTACGGTATTCGGTTTTTGATTTTGGGCACAAAAAAAAAACCGGTACCAACCGGTCGGTACCGGTTCGGTACGGTATGGTACCAAGCTCACCCCTAGTAGAGATGATGATGTTGAGCTTGTTTTTGCTTCCTCCTTTTTGCACTCTTTGTAGATGATTATTATGGTGATTTTTGAGATGATGATGATGGTTGTTGCCTGCTGCTGCTGTCATGATTGTTTAAGGGAAAGGAAGAGAGAAAATAGGTGAAGGTGAGGTGTAGGAGTGGTTAAGAATGGGTGTGGGTGTATGTGTTTAAAGTAAAAAATGTTTGGTGAAAGAGTATGGCCTATGGGCCGATTGTTTTGGTCAACACACATGGGCAAATTTGATTTCTTGTCTAGTAATTGGAGTGTGTTAGTTGTTTAGGTATTTTACCCGTGTTCGTTTACCCGATCGTTATACGTTTTAAACGTATTTTATTCGGTTAGTTCATTAACGTTTAATATACGTTAATATACTTCGAAGTATTATTACAAATACTTTATTTTGAGTTTCAAAAATATTGTTTGTGACTCGTTAGATTGTCGGGTTCGTTTCGCATATTTTGTCGCATTCGTTACGTTTACATTTTATCGTTATGCTTTTATCGTTAGCATAATATTCTAACGTAAATAACTACTCTAAAAATAGTTTTACTTTATTTAAAATTTTTCGTATCACCAACATACATATATTTTTGTCGGACTCGTTCCGATAGTTTCGCGCGTAATTATAATTAACTACTAAAATAGTAATACTACGCGTATTAAATTGTCGGGCTTTGCTAGACTTATCTCATAGAATAGTGTGAGTTCACTTAAGTAGGGAATTAGCTCTAAGTATGCATGTGATTAGTGTACGTAATTGTGTCGAAATTTGTGGAGTGTCACATGGTACCATACCGGTACCAAACCCGACCGAACCGGTTGGTACCGTCTTTTTTTTTTTTTTTGCCCCAAATCAAATACCCAATACCGTACCATTTGTATCGGTCGGTACCGGTTCGGTATGGGACCGGTTCGGTTTCGGTATTTCGGTGTGCATGCTCATCCCTAATGGTTGGTGTAATTAAAGTTTGTAAAGGATTGTCAGTGATCTTGTCGCTTGTGATCCAAACATAAAGGACGATTTGTGTAATTTTCTCAAATGTTTTTGTAGATGTGATCTTTGACATGTGTTTATTTTTTTAAGTATTTCAATTTTCATAACAAAAGAAGGAAGAATTTATTATTTAAAAGTGTATTATAATTTGTAGATTTTATTATTTTATGAGAAGATTTTATTTGGTCTAATGTACGTATCGATCTTGTAAATTTCTTCTATTGTATGTACATTTTTTTTTATTGGCATTAACGAAAACGGAAACTTTCCCTTTTTATTACGGTAAAAAAGGGAAAATGTATATACAATAGTGATAGTACGCTCCATACAATAGTAACAGATGTAAAGTATAATACGCTTTTAAATAATAAACACAACTAATGAATAACTTATCATATACAATAAATCGTCTTTTTACTTTAAAAATTACACCAATCTGACATGTGATTTGTAAGTATGCACGCCCATTATCCTTTTAACAGATGACCATTAGTTAAATCCATTAAATTATACTCCACACGACATATATGTGCTGTGGATTAGGTCAATCGTTATATGTTCTCCATTCTTCGCATCATGTTAAAAATTACAAAAATAAAATAAACATTAAAAAACTTAACTCAATGAGTGATACCCTCGTGCACATGTCATGTGTTATAACTTAATCAATCTAACTAAAGGTCGTTTGCTAGAAAGACCATAGACATGCATAGTTGCAACCCATAAGGACGATCTATGTAATTTATGAAGTAGAAGGATGATCGATAATATTTTTTACAAACTACATGAACAATTAAATTACTCTAAAATTTAAGACAACTTCATGTTTATGTCACACTCACCAATTCTAGAAATGTACATGCATACATATTACATAAGAAAAAAAAATACAACCTAAATTGAAACTTTACAAACTTAATTAGCATTCGAAAACTCAATCTAAACTGTTTATTCCGTTACTTATTCAGGTTAAGGGTTACTTATTACGGTTGATTAACGGATAAACTTGCAAATTTCCAAAAATTGAATAACTTGAAACCCATCTAGTCCACCAAATTACTAGACGTCGACGGATTTATTTAGCAGGAAAAAAAAATTGATTATTGTTATAACGGGGAGTTTGAGTAACGGGTGATGATAATACATAAAAAAAAAATTCATACATCAAAATGTACACAAGTTAATGCTCATAGCCAACTTCATTATAGCATATGTTCGGTGTATTAAACAAATTATTTGATGTATTTATCATCACCCTTTAGTAATATGCGGTACGAAGAGATTTCCCTTTAAAAAATCAGGATATAAAGAATACTACAAATAATACAAAATCTATCATACATTCATAAATGTAAAAGATATGTTAGGTTAATGTCAGTTTTGTCCTTTTATTCAATAGAAGTTTAACTGAATTTATTTAAGATATATAAATGATTTAGTGTAATAAAATTGGGTAAAATGAGAAGTTTAATGATTTTTAATAGTAATTTTTTGCAAGTGGATAATTATTTTGGGACATATATAAATAGTAATGACTGTAATGTAGACATATGTTTTGGTACGGAGGGACTATTAAATTTGTCTAAGTTGCTAGGTAATATGATCTTTTTAGGAAGTTATTAACAAAAAAAAATTATGTTTATTTACAATGAAATATAAATTTAGAGATTGACCCATGTGATCCATTTAATCTCGAAATTGATCTGAAAATCTGTTGACCTATTTAAATAAACATGTTACTTTGGTCAGGTCGGGTTAACGGTTTTTGATTGGATTGAAATACTCAACACGATTAAAACAATTATGTCGAGTTTGGGTCGACTAGTTATGACCCGTCAACCTGATAACTCAACTAGGTCAACTTAGACTTAACCCGAATTGTACATAAACATTAGCAATCGATGTGACCGTGCATTCACTAAATGTAAATATTCTACATTATGTAATTGTTACCTTTTAGAATCATCTAATTATTATAGGGTTTATTGTTTCGTTATGTATTATACTTTACACTTTTTACTATTGTATGAGTCGGACTTTAAAAACTTCTATTGTGTGTATCGAACTTGTAAATATCATCTATTGTATGTACACTTTCCTTTTTTGGCATTGACAAATCGGAAACTTTTCAATTTTAGCCTTACCAAAAAGGAAAGTAATAGACGATATTTACAAATTCAATACATACAATAGATGTTTTCAAAGTTCAAGTCATACATTAGTAAAAAGTGTAAAGTTTAATACATAACGAAACAATTAACCCATTATTATATTATATGATATTGAAAGTATTTTTTTTTAAATACCCATAATAACATGCTTATATTTTTGTTTTATACTTCATTCCCGTCTCAATTTAAGTATTCACTTTAAACCGTAAAAAAACTGTGCAATCATACGCTATTCTCCCATTAGATTTCAACGATTATTTTGGACAAAGCAAAATAATAATACGAAGACTTGCAATGAGACGAATAGAGCAATAATATTAGAGTAAATTACCAAAAATAAAAACGAACTGTTGATTGATCTCAGTTTTTGAATTTCAACCATCAAAATTATTAATAATAGAAATCAAGTACCATTTTCATCATAATTATGGTAATATTGTCCAAGACATGGCGTATTTTGACAAAATTGATAGTTGGTTTCATTAGTAATAATATTGATAGTTCGATATTTAAAAGTTAACATTAGTCAATATAGTTCGTCTCTGTATTAGAAAATTTGCCCATAATATTGTATCCTTGATAGTTTGTTATGTGAAAACCATCAATAAATGTACAAACTCTTGCCATGATCAGTCACATGGTGGAATGCAAATAAAAAGATATAATGTCAACTGGAAACACAATCTACTTTTTCTTTTTTCAACTAAAAGGTATAGATTCAGTAGATAATGTACATGTTCAGCTGCAGGATGTACAAATAATTACATCTGTGTCTGTTGCTCTGAATTTGATTGAAGAAACATTTGTGTAATAGTTGACCTAATTCCAGAACAATACAAGCATTGCCTATTTCAGCAACTCCATGATAGAGTGAAAAGACAAAACACATTCTATAATCATTTGGGTAGGAGGTTATCAAAGTATGTAAGAGCACATGGAGTCGTGATAGTGTTTTTACAGTGTTTCGGTGAGAACAACTATGATGAAAAAATGAAGGAGCGGATGATATTGAATTTTTTTCAATGTTTTGAGCAAAAAGAAAATAAAAATTACTTCTCACAAAGCAGTGTCCCGGGCCAGATGCTGACCGGGAACGTTGCCATGGAGTGGCAGAATGTCTTTCAAAGGCATTCTTGGTCCGGAACGGCGAAAAAACAATGCCCACTCCGCATGATCTAATATGCAATAACTTTCAAGTTAGCACTCTAACTAGGAACATTAAATGTCATTAGTTTTTGTAATTATGTAAAATTATTTGATCATTTGGTTAAGAAGTTAAGATAGTGTCTAACAATAACAAAATGATCAATTAGGTCATATATGAGTATGATTCATAGTTATGTTAGACTTCAAAAAGCATAATCCCACACCTAGCTTAGAGTTACGTGAGAAGTGATTAAACTTGTGTTTAGACCAAATTAAATAAGATGTCTTCTTAAAACGTAGCTCATAGTTGATTAACTCCGCACCTATTTTCACTTAAAAAAGAAAGAATAACTACCAACTCTCTCCTAAACAACCAACCCCAACCCCACTATTTTGTCTATATAAGTTATACCCCCATGATTCTACTTCCATCACAAGTCAAAATACAAGATTTGATCATTGACCATTGATAAAAGTCAAAGACTTGGAACATACTATCACACATATGGCTAAATCACCAACAATGACCATATTGTTCATAGCTTTCATGGCTCAAACACTCTTTTGCTTCTCTAAAATCACCAATGGAGGTTACCTCTACCCGCAATTCTACGACCAATCTTGCCCACAAGCCACCTCCATAATTCGCTCTATCGTTGCACAAGCCGTTGCAAAAGACTCACGCATGGCTGCTTCGTTGCTTAGACTCCATTTCCACGATTGCTTCGTCAAGGTTTGTGAAATACGAATTATATATATCCACTTCTAGTCATGAGTTTGAGATTATTGATATTTTTAAAATATGATCATATGGATTTCTAGGGATGTGATGCATCAATATTATTAGACAATGGTGGCAGTCGTAACATAATTAGTGAAAAGGGGTCTGTCCCTAATAGAAACTCGGTTCGTGGATTTGAAGTCATTGATGAGATCAAAGCTGCACTGGAGACTGCTTGTCCACAAATCGTCTCATGCGCCGATATTCTGGCTCTTGCAGCCAGAGACTCCACAGTTCTGGTAAAATATCCTAACAACCTTAGAAAAGAATTTTACATTAACAAATACAGATTAGCTAGCTAGCTTACGTTTTAGTGTATATGGACCGGTCTATGTAGATGGGCTAGCTTCAATTAGGATTTAAGTTAGTATCCCTCTGTACTCTATTAAATAGTTCTGAACGTAATTCATAATACTTAGCTTGGCAGTTTTCGTTCTTTAACATTATTAATTAGGTGGTAAAAATAATTGATCAATCAATTAAAGTTGATTAAGGGTTTATCTTGTATATACAGGCTGGTGGACCGAGTTGGGAAGTACCTGTCGGAAGAAGGGACTCACTCGGTGCAAGTTTGCATGGATCTAACCACAATATTCCAGCTCCTAACAACACTCTCCAAACCATTCTCACCAAATTCAAGCTCAACGGTCTTGACATTACCGACCTTGTAGCGCTTTCAGGTAACCCTCAAAGCTAATTAACATATACAACTGATCATTTTCAAGAAATATCTCATAAGTTGAGAGTGAATTTGGTTACAATTTATTTTTCTTTTTTCAGATTCTATATTTCTAGAGAATGTGACGCGTTTTATGTCTCTAGAAAGCTAATGAAACTGTAGTATACACGCTAAGAGACATAGTGTTTTCTTTCTTCAGAATGAGAAATGTAAAAACTAATGAATCGTAGCTTTCCTGTTTGTAGCTATAGAAAGAAAAGCAGGGATTTTGTTCCCCTATAAAACTTTTTCTGAAAATGCAAAGTTGAAACGTTTTCTAGTTTTTTGGTAGCATTCTCCGAAAAACAGAGGAGTTTACTGTAATTAAACGCAACCTAAATCTTTTGTTGCAGGAAGTCACACCATTGGAAATGCTAGATGCATCAGCTTCAAGCAAAGGCTATACGGTAACAGTATAACACAAACAGCGAGCTGACTAACCAATTGTTTGCTGCCCAGTTACGTACCAACTGCCCACGATCAGGCGGTGATGAAAACTTGTTTTTCTTGGACAATGTGAGCCCAATGAAGTTTGATAATGTGTACTACAAGAACTTGATTAATTCAAAGGGGCTTTTGACCTCTGATCAAATCTTGTTTAAAGAAAACGAAGAAACAATGAGGATTGTGAAGGAATATGCTGCCAATGAAGACATGTTTTTTCAACAGTTTGCTAAGTCGATGGTTAAGATGGGGAACATTGGAGCATTGACAGGATTCAGAGGACAAGTCAGAAAGAGTTGTAGGAATATCGACACTTGATTAAGATCGTTTTTATGACTAGTTCAAGTGTTCCAAACTTTACATATACAGTTATATATCGAGTTTGACTCGTCTATTCACTAATGCCCATAACTTATTGAATGTATAGTATCTCATAAATACATTTTCTTGATAAGAAAATGAAATAATAGATTATTGTTGTTATTATTATACTCTTGAATCTATTGCGTCGGAAACTTATGATAGAATGATTCGTTGTTGTTTCGATATGGGCAATGGGACCGGAACTAAATTTGTGCTTGCTCAGTACGTCTACTAATAAAGGAGCAAAATCTAAAGATCAAGAGTCATTGTACTGAAAAGTGGCCATTATTTTTTATTAATTTAAATAGGAAAAATTAAGGAGTAGAAATGTGTTGGGCTTAAATTTGGGTTTCCAATTATGAGGTAACATAAGCCCAAGTGATTTTTTGGCCCAAATCCATTTTTTATATCTCAGTATGTTAGGGCAGAAGTAGGGTGTGAAATCTGTTGCTAATTAGTTGAAAAGAGAGATTAGAGAGAAGAAAGAAAAAAAGAAAGATCCAAACCCGTCACTCACTGTAGCAGTCCCGGAAAATCGACGATCCCCGGAGATTGAACCGTCGGATCATCTTCATTTTTGGACAGGGTCTTCTTGACATCTGGGCCAACATTCTGACCGTTCAGATTTTCATTTTTAGCTCTGGAAGTCGTGATACGAAGGCTGGACAGTAGCAGTTTTTTGGGGTATGATTTTGTTCTTGTTTTTTTTAGATTGATTCCATACTTGTTGATATTGTTGTTCAAGAGTATGATGATTGTTGTATACCTCTAGTGAATCTAGAGAAGACCTGATTGTATTGCTCTCTTGTTGATATTAGTGGATTTTAAGTGGCCGAAGGTCCCGTGGTTTTTACTCTCGGTTTGAGAGGTTTTCCACGCTAAAATCTTGTGTTGTTGTGTGTTCTTGGTTATTACTTGTTTGCTGTGATTTGAAGCTGATTTGGGACAGATTTAGATTGCATTTAGGTTACCCTAATTGTTAGCATCCTTATTGGTTCATACGGGTCGGGAAAGTATTGTCTAACGGGTTTGGTTCCGCTGTTTATGTTTACCCGTTGTGGCATATTTTTCCCATCAAACTGGTATCAGAGCTTTGGCTATTGGTTTAGACTTGTGTGAAATATGGAAGCTAATACAACTAGGATGATTAATTTGAATGGTTCTAATTATCATGTTTGGAAAGGCAAGATGGAGGATCTTCTTTATGTAAAGGATTACTATTTGCCTGTTTTTACTACCGAAAAACCTGAGGGAAAGTCAGATGCTGAATGGACTATTTTGCATAGACAGGTCTGCGGGTATATTAGGCAATGGGTAGATGATAATGTTTTGAACCATATTAGTGGGGAGACTCATGCTCGTACTTTGTGGAATAAGCTTGAACAGTTATATGCTCGAAAGACTGGTAACAACAAGTTGTTCTTGATTAAGCAAATGATGAGTTTGAAATATAGTGATGGGACTCCTATTTCAGATCACCTAAATGCATTTCAGGGTATTATAAATCAGCTTGCAGGAATAGGTATAAAGTTTGAGGATGAGATACAAGGTTTATGGCTACTTGCTACATTACCGGATTCTTGGGAAACTTTTAGGACTTCTTTGTCCAACTCTGCACCAGATGGTATTATCACCATGGAATTGGCCAAAAGCAGTATTTTAAATGAAGAGATGAGAAGAAAATCACAGGCTTCCTCTTCACAGTCAGATGTATTGGTCACAGAATCGCGGGGGAGAAGTCAAAGCAGAGGTCCGGGTAATAGAGGTAATCACCGCAGCAGTTCCAGCAAAGGAAAGTTTGCTGATCTTGAGTGTTATCACTGTGGTGAAAAAGGGCACACAAAATGGTACTGCAAACAGTTAAAGAAAGAGAGGAGAAAAGCAAACAAGAAGAACAAACAGAAGAAAAATGACGGTGGTAATGATAAGACTGAGGTTAATTCTATCACTAATGAGTTCTTTGTTTGTTTTGATTATAATATGGTTAATCTTACTCACGATGATACTAGTTGGATTGCTGATAGTGGTGGTACATGTCATGTTGCAACACGTAGAGATTTCTACTCATCTTACACTCCAGGTGATTATGGTTTTGTTAGGATGGGAAATACCGGGTTATCAAAGATCGTTGGTATTGGAGTGGTCTGCTTGAAGTTTGACATTGGAATGGAGCTAGTTTTGCATAATGTAAAACATGTTCCGGATATGAGACTTAATGTTATTTCTGCAGGCATTCTGGATGATGATGGTTACCATAGCGCTTTTGGTAATGGTATGTGAAAACTAACTCTTGGTTCTATGATCGTGGGAAGAGGTAAGAAAGACTCAAGATTATACATCACACATCCGAAGATCTTCAAGAACATTGTTAATGTGGTAGACAATGCTGACACGACTGATTTGTGACATAAGAGACTTGGCCACATGAGTGAAAAGGGGATGTCTATCTTGTTGAAGAAGAATGTGTTATCCGGTATGCGTGATGTTAATTTGAGTAAGTGTTCTCACTGTTTGGCAGGTAAACAAACCAGAGCTGTCTTTAAAAGGCATTCTCCGTTTCGAATGGAGAATATACTTGATCTAGTGCATTTTTGATGTTTGTGGTCCTATGAAGACTAGGACACTAGGTGGGTGTTCTTATTTTGTTACATTCATCGATGATCATTCCAGAAAGGTGTGGGTTTATACCTTGAAGTCAAAGGATCAAGTATTTGAGGTATTTAAGCAGTTTTATACTTCAGTTGAGAGACAGACTGGGAAGAAGCTCAAGTGTGTTCGGACTGATAATGGCGATGAATACATTAGGCAATTTGATGCTTATTGTAAAGAGAAAGGTATTCGGCACCAAAAGACTCCACCAAAGACACCGCAGTTGAATGGCTTAGCAGAGCGGATGAACAGAACATTGGTTGAGAGAGTCAGATGTTTGCTTTCACATGCAGGGTTGCCAGGTTCCTTTTGGGGTGAGGCTTTGAACACGGCGGTACATGTTATTAATCTAACTCCTTGTGTTCCTTTGCATTTTGATGTTCCTGACAGGGTTTGGAGCGGCAAAGATGTTTCTTACCATCACTTACGAGTCTTTGGATGTAAGGCTTTTGTGCATGTTCCCAAAGATGAGAGGTCAAAGCTTGATATGAAGACCAAGCCATGTGTTTTCCTCGGTTATGGTCAAGATGAGTTTGGATACAGGTTATATGATCCAGTTCAGAAGAAACTTGTTCGAAGCCGAGATGTTGTGTTTGTTGAAGATCGGACTTTAAAAGATGTTGAGAAGACAGAGACAGAGACAGTTCCTCAACATATTGATGATCTTACTGATTTGGATCCGGTTCCTCCACAACATGTTGATTCACATTTTGGGGAGGATGTTCAGAATAATGAACAAGGTACTGATGATATTGATGCTCCTGATCAACCAGAGATAGATGAAGACGTTCATCCAGAGTTGCCAGTACCAGATGTACCACCAATTGTTCCACTTAGGCGGTCTACCCGAGATCGTCATCCTTCCAGTAAATATTCTGATAATGAGTATGTTTTACTCACTGATGAGGGAGAACCCGAGTGTTATGCAGAAGTTATGGAAGATGAACATAAGAAAGAGTGGGTTGAAGCAATGCAAGAAGAGATGAATTCCTTGCATGAGAACAATACTTATGAATTGGTGAAGTTACCTAAAGGCCAGAAAGTTTTGAAGAACAAGTGGGTTTATAAAGTGAAGACAGATGATCATACTTCTAAACCCAGGTACAAAGCTAGATTGGTTGTTAAAGGATTCAGTCAGAGAAAGGGTATTGATTTTGATGAGATTTTCTCTCCGGTCGTGAAGATGGGATCTATTCGAGTGGTTCTTGGTTTAGCTGCTAGCCTTGATCTTGAGGTTGAGCAGATGGATGTCAAGACAGCTTTCCTTCACGGTGATTTGGATAAGGAAATCTACATGGAGCAACCTGAAGGTTTTCGGGTTAAGGGTAAAGAAGGTTATGTGTGTAGACTTTTGAAAAGTCTATATGGGTTGAAGCAGGCACCGAGACAGTGGTATAAGAAGTTTGAATCGGTTATTGGAAAGCAGGGCTACCGAAAGACGACCTCAGATCATTGTGTTTTCTTTCAGAGGTTTGGTGATGATGACTTCATTATATTGTTGCTTTATGTTGATGATATGCTGATTGTTGGCAGAAATATTGATAGAATTGCGTAGTTGAAGCGAGAATTGAGCAAGTCTTTTGCTATGAAAGACTTGGGGCCAGCAAAACAGATTCTTGGCATTCGGAGTTCTAGAGATAGAGGTGCCAAGATGTTACATATGTCACAAGAGAGATACATTGAAAAGGTGCTTAGCAGATTCAACATGGATAAAGCTAAAGTGGTTAGTTCTCCTCTTACTACCAACTTTAAGCTAACAGATAGAGATTGCCCTTCTTCAAAGGAGGATGTTGAAGAGATGGATGGAGTTCCATATGCCTCAGCAGTTGGTAGCTTGATGTATGCTATGGTTTGTACAAGGCCTGATATAGCTCATGCAGTAGGTGTTGTTAGTCAGTTTATGTCAAATCCGGGTAAGAATCATTGGGAAGCGGTTAATTGGATTTTTAGATACTTGCGAGGTATTTCCAAATTGGGTATCACATTTGGAATTGGTCCGCTGATGCTTATTGGTTACACAGACTCTGATATGGCAGGAAACAAAGATAACATGAAATCCACTTCTGGATATTTGATGACCTTTGCAGGGAGAGCTGTTTCATGGCAATCAAGATTGCAAAAGTGTGTTGCCTTGTCTACAACTGAGGCTGAGTATATGGCAGCAACAGAAGCGTGTAAAGAATTATTGTGGTTTAAAAGGTTTCTACAAGATCTTGGTTTCAAGCAAGAGAGGTATGTAGTTCTTTGTGATAATGAGAGTGCAATTCACCTTGCTAAGAACTCTATGTTTCATAAGAGAACAAAACATATTGATGTGCGGTATCATTGGATTAGAGATTGTCTTGAAGACGGTTTATTTGAACTTGATAAAGTTCATACTGATGATAATGGTTCTGATATGTTGACAAAGGCTTTAGCAAGGGAGAAGCTCAAGGTTTGTTGCTCTATCGCCGGGATGGCGAACTCTTCCACATAATCAGAAAGGGGGAGATTTGTTGGGCTTAAATTTGGGTTTCCAATTATGAGGTAACATAAGCCCAAGTGATTTTTTGGCCCAAATCCATTTTTTATATCTCAGTATGTTAGGGCAGAAGTAGGGTGTGAAATCTGTTGCTAATTAGTTCAAAAGAGAGATTAGAGAGAAGAAAGAAAAAAAGAAAGATCCAAACCCGTCACTCACTGTAGCAGTCCCGGAAAATCGATGATCCCCGGAGATTGAACCGTCGGATCATCTTCATTTATGGACAGGGTCTTCTTGACATCTGGGCCAACATTCTGACCGTTCAGATTTTCATTTTGAGCTCTGGAAGTCATGATACGAAGGCTGGATAGTAGCAGTTTTTTGGGGTATGATTTTGTTCTTGTTTTTTTTAGATTGATTCCATACTTGTTGATATTGTTGTTCAAGAGTATGATGATTGTTGTATACCTCTAGTGAATCTAGAGAAGACCTGATTGTATTGCTCTCTTGTTGATATTAGTGGATTTTAAGTGGCCGAAGGTCCCGTGGTTTTTACTCTCGGTCTGAGAGGTTTTCCACGCTAAAATCTTGTGTTGTTGTGTGTTCTTGGTTATTACTTGTTTGCTGTGAGTTGAAGCTGATTTGGGACAGATTTAGATTGCATTTAGGTTACCCTAATTGTTAGCATCCTTATCGGTTCATACGGGTCGGGAAAGTATTGTCTAACGGGTTTGGTTCCGCTGTTTGTGTTTACCCGTTGTGGCATATTTTTCCCATCAAAATGTTCTGCAACTGAAAAAGGCATATCGATTTCCAGTTCAGTAAGTCCGGTACTAAATGCAAGCTTGAAGCTAATGGCCTCTTTCCCCTCACTAACATAATTACGGAGTATTGTAGACAATTAAAGAACTATTTCTATACTTTCACAGCCAATAGACCATCTAAAATGCTTTCTCCTTTTATTATCATATGATACAACATCGAACATGTTTCACGAAATGTTGATAACCGAACAACAAATGCAAGACAATTTCTTTCGATGAATAAGCTCTTTAATTATCTTTAGCACAAATAGCATGATCGTAACATCTCATAATAGGCGGGCCAGCTGAGGGTTCAGCAACAGAACGCACTCTACTGTTTGGCTCAACAATTGGTGCGAAAAAGGAGGCACGATAGAATCAGCATGAATATTTTGAGCAGACACATTTGAGTTATACATCATTAATAGTAGTGTTCTCTTGACAAACAAGATAGAAAACAGGGGAAAAACCATGTCACTCAAATACAACAAGTAAATGTGTGTTGAAATTAGCCAACACAAAAAGAAATCACACAACTATGTATAAGCCAATAATAAAAAGAAACACGACACACACAACTTTTACATGGAAAACATCTCAAGTGAGAGTACCGTAGGCCACTTAACATCCACTATACGTTAAGTTGAAGATGTTCAACTCTCCACACTCTTGAATATCTACATACCACTCTCACTTTAAAGTACAATAACAGAACCCTTGACCTTATTCAATCCCCGAAGACTCACCACACGGGATAAAGGGAGACTCTCATAAGCTCTCCTATTTATATAGGCAAGGCTAAACTTCTCGATCAAGTTAACTTATTCCCAAAGTTACCTTCATCTTCAAAATCTCCAAATTTAGGTAATTAGAATCAAATTTTGGACTTATAAGAATCTATGAACAATATTATAGTATGTAGGTACCAACTGAGACTCATGATCTGTCTTAAGTACTAATTGAATGAACCCACTTTTCATTTTCTGGCTAGCTAGTGGTGGGATTTACGCCTACAAGACATCCCAAATCCACCTTATGCCTCTTGGTCCCAATCTTTTTTAATCTATACTTACCTACCAAATCCACTCGAAAAACTATCATATCTGTCCCTTCCAAAACCGTGGGGAGGATGTTTGTTTCCACCACGTCTCTTACATGCCTAGTCTTGCCGTTACCCTGATAAAAACTACCCAACTGGTACTCTGCTAATGTAACCGTATTGGATTTATTTGGGAAGTAAGAAAATGTGATATTAATTGGAATTGGGTAGTACATGCCTATTGCTGGGTTCTTGTTTCTTAGCTTGAGATCAAAGTGGATAGTCAAGTTGGTGGAAGAAATATTATTATCGGCTGATCTTGTCATGTTTAAGCTTTCATTATCAAATACATTGATCGAAAATGAGGGAGCTTCTGATGGTGTCACGTATAGATGTATCAAGAGAGGAAACGGTACCAAGAAACCCACAGAAAAAAAAACCTAACCAAATGTAAAAAAGAATAGCGTGCGAGTTGATATTGCAAGCCGTAAAAGGATGACACGGCATTTTTATATAATTGAGCTGAAAGGAGGTTACTGGATGGATGAAGATGAATATAAAATTATGTGGAGTTTATCGTTTGATATCGTATATATTAATGGGTGAAGAAGATGAAGTTAGCTTATCAAATGGAGATGAAAATGCTTGCCATTAGGGCTGCAAACAAGTCGAGCTTTTATCGAGCAACTCGAGCTCGGCTCGAGCTTGAGCTCGTTCGAGTCGAGCTTTTATCGAGTTCGAGCCCGATCTCGAGCTTAAAAGTAGAGCTCGAAATATATATCGAGCCGAGCTCGAGCCTTTAAGAGCTCGGCTCGAGCTGTTATCGAGCTTTTCGAGCTTTTATTGATATGTATATTTTTACATTGATTATATGTAATTTTGAATCTAAAATTATTTTATTGTTATACTTTAAATATTATTATACTACTTTACATATGTTATAAGTAATTTCACACTATACTTATTTTATATATATTTTTCAAATAATTTTTGGTATTTATTTATATATATATATAATAATATAAAATAAGTTCGGGTATTCAAAATTAATTTTTATAAGAATATTCGAGCTTTCCGAGCAGAGCTCGAGCCATCCTAAAACATTTTCGAGCCGAGCTCGAGCTTGCGTCATGAAAGCTCGTCGAGCTATCGAGCCGAGCTCGAGCCTATTATAAATGCATCGAGCCGAGCTCGAGCCCTGTCGAGCTCGAGCTCGGCTCGACTCGATTACAGCCCTACTTGCCATTACTCAGTTAACAACCATAGATAATCATATATTGTAGCTATATATATATATATATATATATATATATATATATATATATATATATATATATATATATAGTAAAAGGATCAAAAAAGAATGATTATTTTTGAAAGAAGAGAGAGAAACAATCCTAGCCCTACATCTCATTTGACCTCTAAAGGGTAGGATTGACATTTTCTTTTTTCATTTATTATTGTTAATATTAATTAATTAAATCAGAGGTTGCTATAAATTAGGGACAGTTTTTTTTTTAGTTCGTATGTTTTTGATCATAATTGTCGTCAGCCTTAATTGTTTAATGAACCTATTTCTTTTTCAAATCAAGTTAGTTTGATTAGCTTGTAAAGATATGATGTACGGTAGAGAGAGCAAAACTATTACTAACTAATTAGTTTTCTATAAATTTCTTTTCCTATTTATTATATTTTCAAATCAAGTTAATTATTAAAACTTTTCTACAAGTTTAAAATGTTACCTCCCCTCTTGGATGCGTGGTATCATATACACTTAATTTTTTTAGTGATTCAGTAAATTGACTTATAAAGTTTTAAAGTTAATTCATTGAATCATAAAAATTTATCAAATAAACATTGATTCAGTTTATTCATAAAACTGATTCGATAATATATAACATTGATTCACAAATTTTATCATATTGACTCATAAGTTTTATAACACTGATTCACAAATTTTATCACATCGATTCAAAAGCTTATTTATGTTCATTAAAAAAAAATTAAACATTAATTCACGAATTTTATCATGTTGATACAAAAACTGAATCACATTAATTCATAAATTTATAAATATTGATTCACAAAAATTTAGAAAAATATAACAAAGCAATTAAAAACTAATGATAAATTTAAAATGTCTACATGGATATTAGAATATGTTGTTCATATGAACATTGATTCACATCCACTAATTAAATAAAAATATATATGTAAGTAGCCGACTTCGTATAATGTCACAAACCCACAATTGCATTTCCCATATTAAATTTTAGCAACTAACGATTGTTATCTTCTATATTGACATAATCCCACTATTTCGGGAAATGTTTGAATAGATTAAGAAAACGGCGGTTTTCAAATTGATTAAGTTTGATTGGACAAATTTACCCCTTTAACACCCATTTAATATTGAAATTTTTTACATTTATGTCACTTTATTTTTTAACCATTGATCAAGTTATTTAATGGTCAAGATTATTTCTCCCCTTTCTTCACCTAAAAAATCTCCTCCCTAGAAGCACATCCTATATATATATATATATATATATATATATATATTTGTTATAATTATAAAACAATAAGGAATGTCAAATGTTCGTATACCAGGTCCAACACCACCCTATCGAGTTGTAATTTTTATTCATTTCAAACTATACATGAGGACCATTTTTTTTAATATCTTTATTGGGAGGGTTATCCTAAAATCATTCTTTATGGTAGCAATTGTAAGAAGGATTTTTTCATTTATAATTTCAACATATATACACTTTATTTTTTTGTAAAAAATAACTAATATTATTAAAACTTTATATTCTTTAATATGAGATTAATTGTAAATAAAAATAAAAGTATATAATATACAAAAAACTTAAAGTTGTGTATCACGTACCGTAACTAAACCAAGACTTGTAGGAACTCACACCATTGGAAATGGTAGATGCACCAGCTTCAAGCAAAAGCTATACGGTAACACAAACAACGAGCTCACTAACCAATTGTTTGCTGCCCAGTTACGTACCAACTGCCCACGATCAGGCGGTGATGAAAACTTGATTAATTCAAAGGGCTTTTGACTTCTGATCAAATCTTGTTTAAAGAAAACGAAGAAACAATGAGGATTGTGAAGGAATATGCTGCCAATGAAGACATGTTTTTTCAACAGTTTGCTAAGTCGATGGTTAAGATGGGGAACATTGGAGCATTGACAGGATTCAGAGGACAAGTCAGAAAGAGTTGTAGGAATATCAACACTTGATTAAGATCGTTTTTATGACTAGTTCAAGTGGTCCAAACTTTATATATATAGGTATATATCGAGTTTAAATCGTCTATTCCCTAATGCCCATAACTTATCGAACGTATAGTACCTCATAAATACATTTTTTTGATAAGGAAATGAAATAATAGATAATTATTGTTATTATTATACTCTTGAATCTATTGCGTTGGAAAGTTTAGATAGAATGATTCGTTTATGTTTTGATAAGATGGGCAATGGGACGGGAACTAAATTTGCGCTTTCTCAATACATCTACTAATAAAGGATCAAAATCTAAAGATCAAGAGTCATAGTACTGAAAAATGACCATTATTTTTTAATTAATTCTAATAGAAAAAATTACGGAGTAGATGTTTTCTGCAACTGAACATGGCATATCGATTTCCATTTCAGTAAGTCCAGTACGAAATGCAAGCTTGAAGTTAATGGCCTCTTTCCCCTCACCAACATGCTTACAGAGTATTTGGGGTGACAATTAAAGAACTATTTCTATACTTTCACACCCAAGAGATCATCCAAAATGCTTTCTTCTATTATTATCATATGATACGACAATGAACATGTTTCACGAAATGTAGATAACTGAACACTAAATGGCAGACAATTTTTTTCGATGAATCATCTCTGTAAATATTTTTAGCACAAATAGCATGATCACAACATCTTTTAATAGGCGGGCACGATGGAATCAGCATGAATATTTTGAGCAGACACATTTGAGTTGTACGTCATTAATAGTAGTATTCTCTTGACAAACAAGAACGACGACAGGGGAAAAACCATGTCCCTCAAATACAACAAGTAAATATGTGTTGAAATTAACCACCACGAAAAGAAATCACACAACTATGTATAGCCAATTATAAAAAGCACAAAAAAGAAAAAACACGCACACACAAGTATTACGTGGAAAACCTCTCAAATGAAGAGTACCATAGACCACTTAACATCCACTATACGTTAAGTTGAAGATGTTCAACTCTTAACACTCTTGAATATCCTCATACCACTCTAACGGTAGAGTACAATAACATAACCCTTGACCTTATTGAATCACTGGAGACTCACTACACGCGATAGATCAGAAAGACTCATATGCTCTCCTATTTATATAGGCAAGGCTAAACTTCTCGATCAAGTAAACTTATTCCCAAAGTTACCTTCATCTTCGAAATCTCCAAATTTAGGTAATTAGAATCAAATTTTGGACTTATAAGAATCTATGAACAATATTATTATAGTATGTAGGTACCAACTGAGACTCATGATCTGTCTTAAGTACTAATCGAATGAACCCACTTTTCATTTTCTGGCTAGTGGTGTGTGATATACGCCTACAAGACATCCCAAATCCACCTTATGCCTCTTGGTTCCAATCTTTTTTAATCTATATGTACCTACCAAATCCACTCGAAAAACTATCATATCTGTCCCTTCCAAAACCGTGGGGAAGATGTTTGTTTCCACCACGTCTCTTACATGCCTGGTCTTGCCGTTACCCTGATAAAAACTACCCAACTGGTACTCTGCTAATGTAACCGTATTGGATTTATTTGGGAAGTAAGAAAATGTGATATTGATTGGATTAAGGGTAGTACATGCCTATTGTTAGGTTCTTGTTCCATGAGGACCATTTTTTAATAGTATCTTTTATTTTGTGTCCCAAGCTAGGATTATATACTAAGCTAGGATTATGCTTAGTTAATCTTGTATTTTATTTTATTTCATGTAATTTTATTTTTCCCATTGGTAGTATGATGTACTTTTTAATATTTATGAACTTTTAATTAACGTATTTTAATTTAATTGTTTTCTTTTAATATATTTGTTTTTATTTAATTTGTTTTTAAATAATAAATAATGAAAAAATAATCAACTGAACACTGAACTGAACCCCAAGATTAACCATTACCTCACTTTTTAGCTTCGGTGTTCAAGTTCAGTGTTCTATTGAACACTGAACTGAACACTGAAATTTCATCAACCACTCCCTGTACTCTAAGGAGAGCGCAACAAAGAAATCAGTTGAGCATATAAACTTCAATCAACTAGCAATATACACGGCGAAAGTTATTATTTTGCTTGATTTACATAAACTATGTAAGATATATAATTTGAATCCACATAGGTTCATTTGTTCACGTTATAGGTTCTTAGGGTGACCTACTCTCGTTCTTGTCAAATAAACTTTTGGATATGTAAATCAAAAGATTTAATATACTTATGTGAAAAACATTATAATTGATTAATTTCATGTATTTTGATTTTGTATTTGATTGTATATATTTTTAAGTGCAAATTTGTATATAGTAAGAAACTAGATTATAGACTCGGAGCTGACACATTTATAGTTAACAATATAAACGTATGTATAGATAATAGACATGTACGTGTACTATATTTGTAAACCACATATATTCTTATGCTACGTTTGGTTTGCGGAATGTTTTTGATAAAATTGGAATTCATCAAGGGAATTGAAATTCGAATGATGAAATTGGGATTCTAATTCAATTAAATTTCGCGAAACAAACGCAACCTTAGATGTATTTTCTATATAAAGAAATAATGTATTGTTATCCTATAAATTTTTGTTGATTCTGTCTTGAATGTATTGTGATAGAAACTTGGATTAGATCTATTCGTTGCTGTAATGATAAAATAGAGCAATGGTGTCAGGAACAAAGTTTGTAATTGCTCAAAGATTTATAATGTAGTACCAAAAACTGAACATCAGAAGTTACAATACTGAAAATGACCATAATAAATGTTGATCTCAAGTAAAAAAAATAATTGTGGCTGCTGGGATTCGAGCCCAGGTCTCCACGGCCACAACGTGGAATTCTTACCACTAAACTACAGCCACATTAGTGAAAGAAATAATGTTTTAATGTATATATTCAGTAAGCAACTTCATCAAAATGGAAAGGCAAGATCTTCAAAAATCGTAAACATCAACATCATATAGGTCGTGTAACGTCCATTTTTTTTTATTTTTAATAAAGATAAATATTCACACACCTCATACCACAAATATATATATTTGTTCATCCAAAGACTTAATCCCAACCTCATAGTTGAAAGGACACCATGATTACATGATACCGCTAGACCGTCAATGGCCCTTTGATGGAACGCCCATTTTTTTTTCTAACAAGATCTCTTTAATCAAATTACTCAGTATCAATTGAAAATTAGTTCAATTTAGCATCTTCCTTGCCTACTGCATAAAGTTGTCCTCACAGTTGATTTTGATTTCAAAATGAAAGAAGAAAACATAATTATGCTTACATCCATAACGAGACAGAAAATCTTGGCAAAATACAGAATCCCATCATCTATTCAAGATACATAAAGTTACTTTTTGAGACTCTTTTCATTCTGAGTCAGAATCCTGATTCGCCGAAAATCTCACTGTCCTGCGTCTACTTTCATCATATTCAGCTTCCTCATCATCATTCTTTTTCTTCTCGTCAATTATACCTACACAGCAAATATGAATAGGGAACACCATTATCAACATAGTGATGATATGAGCATGTTAGGCCAGGTGGCAAAACAGATTGGGTTGACCTGAACATTCACTATTGTTAGAGAGCTTGTATTAGTTCAATAATGATGAAAGGGAGTTGATAAATACAAGAAATAAAAATGATTAATACACCAGACTTATGTTGTTGCAACATGTACTCTGTGCTTAAAAATGTTGTACAGTTTGGTGTTTGAATCATTTTTGTTATTGCATTTATCACCTCCCATGATGAAACCTTTTGACTAAAATGACTTTAAAAAAAAAAAAACAAAACAAAAAAATGGATGACGTGCAACATGTAAAGAACTATTTGACCCGTTACATTGTAAGCTAACGTTTTTCTTTATTTTACTAGTTTAACCCATGAGAGTAAAAACATAGTCTGAATCAACCCACTACAAACTCTTACCTTTAGTCAGCAATTTCATACTGAAACCAATAATAAGTGGAGTTCCAAATCGGAAGATGGTGCATGCAACAGTTAGGCGGTCGATTAAGCAATCATTAGGAGTACTTTTATAAATGAATACGTTACCTTTCTTTATCAATAAAGCTTCTAGCTTCCTCGTGCTGAAATCGTCTTTTCCTCCAAGGTCTTGAAACCCAACCAATCTATCTCCAGCAATTCCTTTTCTGAATTTAGTAATGAAAATTAATCCCAACAATTATATCGTTAAAACCAGAACTGAAACCTTGATCACGATTAGTATGTCAAGATGAATATGAACCTGAAAAGTATGACGCATGGCAATGTCTTGATTCCTAGTTTGGTGACAAAGAACGGGGTATTCTGCACAACATTTGAAAATTATAAGCATATTTGATACCACTTTGATGGTATGAGATTAATAGAATAGTGAAATTTGATTACAGAAAAACAAGGACGTCTCACAAGAACAGACCTCTGCATCTACTTTAATAAACTTGGCATCTAGATAACTTGTAGCAAGAGACTTTAAATGCTTGTCCATAATCCTACATGACAAATCAACATTCCTCTGGAGATAAGAACAATAAAGTTGGAACTTTTGGAGTAATTCTAAAACAATACACAGATATGGGACTGTGCGCAGTGCACCTAGACTTGAGAAAACAGAACACATCAAAGGGCCAATAATAATTGCAATTGATGGGAAAATTAGTGGTTTAGGTAAGGGGTTAAAACAGTACTTTGATAACCTACATTTTGCCCTTTCTTATAATTAGTGTCAAATATAATACAAAAGTATATTTATTTCAACAACTACATATATTTAATTATACAATTTAAGAGGTTTAGAGCATTAGAATACACATGAGGCAACTTTTGACTCCTTTGACATAAAAATAACCCTGAGTCAACCTATTTATATGTAAATGGGTCAAAATTGCTACCTCCAATTTATTGATTGCTAGTAGCACATTTATTGAGGTTGGAAAGTACACATCGAAAATGAAAAGATGTCACGGATGGTACTGATCTCAACCTTCGAATATAGCTAATTGGAACATCTACTTGTTATGAAACTTAAAGAGTGCATGAGGGTTCAACGGACTAATAAGACTCTCAAGGCGCAATATCCACCTATTAGCATAAAAACTACAAAATGATGGTTTATCAAGTCACCTATCTTTATACAATTAAAAGTTAAACATGAAGCTAGTAATAATTATCTCATCGCACTTATATTTTTCTAAAGCACTTTAGGAACTACAGGGGTTCAGGAAAATTGAAAGTCTCCACCTTGAACTGCAACTCAAATAAAGCTCACACAAAGACAGAAGATGCAGATGCTGAAATTTAAGTCTGAACACTTTCATCATTAAATCTAAGTTTTTACTGTCCAGCATTTGATTTGCAATCAAGATCCAACCAGCCTCATTTCCTTGAACAGAGAACCTTAACTTGTCCTTGTACTAGGTTAACTAGAATATAATTTTTGCACGCAAAAGACATGCAACAAACTTCCAATGAATTTGGCGATGTTTTGTATAATTTGCATTTGCTGAACACAGAAGTTCTAGTTGTAGATTGACAATGATTGACATGGATAATTCAAGCATAGGCTCAAGGTTGAATAGCCTGGCATTTGCCATGCTTTTTTTGGACAACAGCATCAAGAGTCATAACTTATCAGTACACTCTAACAATCATCTTTGAAATTTCACATTTTTCTAACGTTAATTTCTAGAGGTTTAGCTGGGTTAGCTCATGGGTTACGTGTTCTTCAATTTAGTAAACTTTCTTCAGCGAAAACAGTAAAAAAAAATAAAAAATGAATCAGCTGTACCACTGTGGTCCGCATTTAAACTGAAACACCCAATTCCAACTCCAAAAGTGGACAACTTCTATTGCACCATAAGGTTGCAAATTAAATTTAACTCGATACGATACATGTTGAACCAAACTAAGATTTGTATTTGGCTATTTGATTCAGAATTTCAGATGAAAGTCTTTCAAGAAAACTTTTCGAGTCAAACACCAAAACAACATGATCCATATAAAGAGATACGTTATTGGTCACAGACAACCCCGTTTTCTACTTCGGAATCTATTGTTTAAATAACGAAATGATCAACAGCACGGAGAATTCTAAGAAGGTCCTAGTGAAAAATGTCCCACTATCTACTTGGATATTTTCTTCGACGATGACCCAAACAGATTATAAAGCCAAACCAAACCAAAAACCGAATTCTGGTCCAACCCAAACCAAACTGAGAAACTGAAACAGAAACTCAAATTTTAAAATTTGGTTCCTCTTCGGTGCCGTATATGGTTTCTTCGAATTCAAACTAAATACATTGAACAAGCGTGAGATCATCTTTGGTATTGGCCTGACTAACTTGTTAAAACACGCTATGTGGATACACGGAGGCAATTATATATATATATGTTGATTCGTACATTACTTCTCTAAGACAAGCACATATGTAAGTCAACTGTATATCATTTTTATTTAATTTCCCTAACTGTGCCATCTCACCTGCTTTTTCTATTCCATGGAGCACGATATTTCACTTTTATCTTATTACTGTTAATTCCTAATTAAATAATTAGCTTTCATCTCCCTAAATTTGAAAAACGAACAAATTGTCTTACATGGTCTAAATATCTAAGTAGAGACCTCAAGGCAAGAGTATACAAAAATACTTACTTACAGCGATAGAACTCCCGATGGTAGAAGTGGCATATCACCTTTTCACTACCAGTGACTTCACCCAGAAAGTCTCCTTCCGTTATCTCTCTGTACTCTCCATGCCCTTTTTTCGTTAATGATTGTCGTTTTTCAGCTTCTCTCTTTTAGAATGAAATATTCAAGCATTAAAGCATAAAGGAGTATACAAATGTAAACAATTTCATGTAGTAAATATGTTTCCAATAAAGTAGTCAGAAAACAACCTTAAGTGCTGCAATCCTATCTGCATGTAACTTTTCAAGCTCAGGGTCCTGATATTCAGTTTAATGCAAGTGTCTCAAAATGAAAACTTAAGAGTAACATATTGTCCAATGAAAAAAGAATTTCCAACTTACATCCATCAACTCATCAAGATCAACCTCCTCATTGATAGACAATGATGCTTGTGCCTTCTCTTGAGCTAATATTTCCTATATAGATCAAACAAATAACGACATATGTTTAAATATGATTACATCATATGAGATATACAGATAGTAATAAACTCAAATGAAAAAAATACACTGCTCCTTATTCCAGTAAGGATTAAGTATCACAAACAACCTTGATTTTAATTTTAACGAGTTGTCAAAATGACCAAAGTTGAGCTTATAATTTCCAGCTTAACAACTATACACTTCAATTTGAAATGTAAAGCAGTAATATATTCACTATTTCTGAAATTCAGTACCATGCTTGACCAAATTCAGTACCTTTGTATCAAACTTTACCCAAAATGCTATGAATGTATCCAATCTAACAGTTTTTATTGTATGTATCTAACTTTCAGTTATCGCTTTTGTATGTATCCAGTGACTTTTTCATCAGGTAACAAGTAATTTTCTGCTGATGCAGCAGCCATATATACTGCCACACATTCACCACATCATCAAAACCGATGCCAAGTCACGGTTTAAAACTCATAAGAGGTCATATACATACAATAGCAATAAATGAAAATTCGATACAAACAATAAAAGCTTGTAAATTGGATACATTATAAATAGAATTTTGAGTGAAGTTTAATAAATTTTCATATACTTAACCCAACTACATACTTCCTAGCTTCTAAAGGTATTTGTCATTTGTGTTAAACATAAAATTAATTAATGTAGATATTAGATACGAAGGAGTAATCGATAAAAACAACTTAAGAGTTCTACATTAGGTGTCAAATTCAATCAAATAAAATTAACATTAACATAATAATAATAATTGAACTACTAGATCTGCTTTAAGTAACGTGCATTATTACAATAAATAAATTAATAAATAGATTATTCTATACATTATAAGAATTAATTAAATTAATATACCTTCTGGTAATCACGAGCAGCTGCAGCCATAACATTTCCATAAGCTAATGTTTGCAAAGTCGATTTAACTGAATCCGGATCCATTTCTATACACACCTTTCAAAATAGTAAATAAAAAACCCTAAATATAGCAATTTCATAGATGACACAGGTTATCATGATCATGATCATGATCTGAAGTTATAACAAAATTAATAAGGGTTTAAAATCGAAGAGAACCTGTAAATCTTACAACCGATCTCAGATTTGTTCCGCGGCAAAAAGAAATGGACCAAAATCGAATGTTTTTCAAACTTATTTGTTCCCCAATTTTGGTTTAGGTTTAATTTTCACTATTAGTCCTTACACTATAACTTCATCAAAAACCTCACCTCTAGTAGTCTTATCGTTACATTGATACACAAGGAAACTGAAAACGGCTGTTAAAACTGTTATTTAAAAATGACAAACATAAAAAATACTTTGATACATTTAATAGCATCTATATTATACAATATTGTAATATAAAACTAATTTAATATAAAAAATAATACATATAAAGAGCATGCTTACTCAGAAAATGTAATTTTCAATCTAGTACAATAAAAAGTATGACTAACATCAAAGTGTTATTGGTCTAGCGGTATCGAGGTGACCCTCTAA